>CM039504.1:45751283-46246328 GCA_022432975.1 Begonia masoniana | reverse complement strand
ATATTATGCGGCTGCTCAGTCCTATTTCCAAATCCACAAAAAGGAAAGACAGATAAGTGTCCTATCGATGAAGCAAGGACACCTATCGCAAATGTAGGCCTGAAACATAAGCAGGGTTTCGAAAAGAAAGGTATGCTTAATGCCTCTTGTATGTTTCGAATCAATACCTAAAAGTTCCGTCTAAACTTTGGTGGGATTGATTCTGTTGTACACTCACGTTCTAATCGATGGCAAGGGATTCCTAACGACCCAACCATAAGCATAAATTAATTTTATATATTTGGGCAATCGGGTGAAAGTTTCAATTGAAGATATTGTAACCTTACGGCTAATGTGCGCACCTGCTACATCCAATTAGATCTTTTCAAACGGTTTATTTTCCATCTATTTCTCGAAATCTAGTTTCATTATCGCACTTGATATAGCTGATTCCTGTATGTTTTTGAGAATGAATGTTTGCAGTTGTATAAAAAGAAGAGTCTTAATGCCGATTCTAATATCTGCCCTGCTTCTGTTCATATGTTAGTGTCGGCTCAATCTCAAAATCCACTGGTTCAACACTTGTGTAGGGTCCCGTATACATTTTCTTAACATTGACACATGGAAAACCTTATGAACTTTATCCATGATGGAGGCAACTGCAGTCTGTAAGCTGTGCTAGCGATTCTAGCCAAAACAGGGAATGTCCAATAAATCGTGGATTAAGCTTTCCCTTCCTGCAATCTAGTACTCCTTTAAAATGGTGAAAGCTTCAGGAAAACTTCATCTCCAACAGCAAATTCAAGATCTCTCCTCCTTTTGTCTGCAAAACTTTTCTGTCGGCTTTGTGCAGTAATCATCCTCCTCTTAATAATGACAATCTTGTCTGACATCTGCTGCAACATCTCGGGGCCTATGAGTTTTGCTTCACCAACTTCCTCCCAATACAGAGGTGATCTACATTTCCTACCATACAATGCCTCATAAGGTGCCATACCTATGGTGGACTGGTAGCTGTTGTTGTAGGAGAAATCAACCAGGGGTAAGTATCTACTCCAGGATGACTGGAAATCTAGTACACACGCCCTCAGCATGTCTTCAAGTATCTGAATAGTCCTTTCAGATTGACCATCTGTCTGTGGGTGGAAGGCAGTACGGAAGGTTAACTTTGTACCTAACGCGTCTTGTAAACTTTTCCAAAACCGGGAGGTGAACCTAGGGTCACGATCAGAGACAATAGATGCAGGAATTCCATGCAACCTAATAACTTCTTGTACATAAAGATCAGCAAGCTGGTCCATCGAGTAGGTTGTCCTTATTGGTAAGAAATGGGCTGACTTTGTCAATCTATCAATCACAACCCAAATACTATCATGTCCTTTAATTGTCTTAGGTAATCCTACAACGAAATCCATAGCTATGTGTTCCCACTTCCATTCGGGAATAGGTAGGGGCTGAAGAGTACCTCCTGGACGTTGGTGCTCAGCTTTAACTTGTTGGCAAACCAAACATGACTCTACATGTTTAGCAACATCTCTCTTTAAGTTTGGCCACCAATAGAGTAACTTCAGGTCTCGATACATCTTGGTGCTGCCAGGATGTACAGAAAAGGGAGTCGAGTGCGCCTCAGCCAAGATTATCCTACGTAATTCTTCATCATTAGGGACATACCATCTATTTCTAAACCTCAGAATTCCATCCTTGGAAAGACTAAACTCAGAGGTGGTGTCCTTCACCTTGTTCATCATGCTGTTACTCTCCTCAGAGTCCTTCTGTTGTGCCTCTTTGATCTTTTCTAAGACCGTTGGTTGAATGGTCAAATCGGCAAGTAAGGTTGATAACTCTGGAACTATCTCCAATTCAAACCTCTGAACTTCTGTCCTCAAAGGTATAGACATAGTTGATACAACGAGTTGCATTGTTGTTGACATCCTGCGCAATGCGTCAGCTACAGAGTTAGCCTTACCCGGGTGATACTTGATCTCAAAGTCGTAATCCTTAACAAATTCCAACCAATGCCTCTGCCTCATGTTCAATTCCTTTTGTGTAAAGAGATACTTCAGACTTTTATGGTCAGAAAACACCTCACACTACTGTCCATATAAGTAGTTCCTCCATATCTTCAAAGTAAAAACGACAGCGGCTAATTCTAAATCATGGGTGGGGTAGTTATGTTCATAACTCTTTAATTGCCTAGAGGCATACGCTACAACTTTACCTTCTTGCATCAAAACACAGCCCAAACCAACTTTTGATGCATCACAAAATACGCTAAACTTTCCTTCTTCGGTTGGAAGAGTCAATACCGGGGCTGTTGTTAACTTCACCTTCAATGTCTGGAAGCTATTCTCACAAGCTTCGGTCCAAGAATATTTATTGTCCTTCTTTGTCAAATTCGTCAGGGGCTTAGCTATCATAGAAAATCCTTTGATGAACTTTCTGTAATAGCCTGCCAATTCAAGGAAACTGCGGACTTCACTGGCATTCTTTGGTTGTGGCCAATCCTTTACTGCCTGAATTTTGGTCGGGTCCACAGATATGCCATTAGCAGAAACTACATGGCCAAGAAAATTAACCTTGCTCAACAAAAATTCACACTTGGACAATTTGGCATAAAGCTGGTGCTCCTTCAATGTTGTCAAAACTATTCTTAAATGCTCTGTATGGTCAGCTTCTGTCCGTGAGTATATCAGGATATCATCTATGAACACAATTACAAATTTGTCCAAATACTCCCGAAACACACGATTCATTAAGTCCATAAAGGCTACAGGTGCATTGGTCAGCCCAAACGACATGACCAAGAATTCGTAGTGTCCATAACGGGTTCTGAAGGCTGTCTTTGGTATATCTCATTCCTTAACTTTCAGTTGGTAATAACCTGAACGTAAGTCTATTTTTGAAAACACTTTTGCTCCTTGCTGTTGGTCAAACAAATCATCAATTCGGGGTAAGGGGTACTTATTCTTGATTGTCAACTTATTTAGCTCCCTATAGTCTATGCACATTCTAAGGGAACCATCCTTCTTCTTGACAAATAAGACAGGTGCACCCCAAGGGGAACTACTAGGGCGTATGAATCCTTTGTCTACTAATTCCCGTAGTTGGACTTTTAACTCCTTTAACTCAACCGGTGCCATACGGTAAGGGTTCTTAGATACAGGCAATGCCTCGGGATATGTATCAATTACAAACTCTATTTCTCTATCATGTGGTAATCTTGGCAAATCATCTAAGAACGCCTCAGGGAACTCCCTGACTATGGGGATATCTTGTAACTCTGTCTTATTCTTCACCTGAACATCCATTATGCTAGCTAAGTAACTCTCACAACCATTTTTCAATAACCGGTAAATTTCTAGTGAGGATATAATCGGTATTTTGCTTATCTTAGGAATAGCTTGGAAGGAATAATGATCACCATTTGGGGGTCGAAAATCAACCACCCCAGATCTACAACTTATTGTGGCATAATGCCTAAATAACCAATCCATTCCTAATATCACCTCGTATCCTTTCATGTCGATTACAATCAGTTCTCCATATAGTCTCTTACTTCCTAAGGACACAACATCACCTTTAATAATCTGTTCAGAATGTAGGGACTTCCCTTATGGTAACATAACATCATATGGCCTTTCGGCTGGTAAGGGTTCTAAATTGTGTTGGCATACAAACAGAGTTGATATAAACGAGATTGTGGCTCCTGTATCTATAAGTGTGTAAGCAGCAAAACCACAGATCATAATGGTACCTGTTATCACTGTATGCTGCACGGCTTCCTCATTCTCCATCATTGCATAGACTCTTGGTGCTACCCTTGCACGGTTCGGATCTGGCGGCATGGGGCAGTCTCTGACTATATTTCCAACCTTATCACATCTGAAACAGCGGCCAGAACGCAACTTGCATTCGCCGGGGTGGTTCTTCTGACAGGTTGGGCATAAGGGTGCCAGAGGCCTCTTCCCTTTTGCTTGGTCATCATTCTGGTTGAGGGGTCTCTTTATTCCTTGTTGTTGTTGCTGTGGTCCCTTGTTCTGTTGCGGCTGCCAACCTTTGTTCTGACGTGGTGGCGGCTGAGTATCCTTCGTGAGTTTTCTTGGCTGCTCACGCTGTGCATATGCTGTCATTTCCGCCTCTTCCAGCTCCAAGGCCTTAGCCGTCACTTCACCATAAGGTACATTGTGTATCCCAGCAGTCTTCACCTTCATGTACAGACTCGGCTTCAGTCCTTGAACAAATTGGTAAATCTTGTCCTCGTCATCCTCAATCATACGGGGCGCAAACCGTGATAGGGCATCAAATTTGCATATGTAATCCGTCACAGAGCCAGTTTGTCGTAGATTCATGAACTCTTTCTTCTTGTTGGCCCGAACAGTCCTATTGAAGTACTTGTCAAAGAAAGCAGTCTTGAACATCTCCCAGGTCATAGCTTCGGCATTAACGGTGTTCTGGATCGAGTCCCACCAATGCCTTGCGCTTAACTCCAAATGAAAGACAGCATAGGTGACCTTATCCCCTTCCTCAACCTTTGCATACTTAAACATGTCTTCTATTTTTCGAATCCACTCCTCAGCATAAATAGGATCTGAAACATGTCCATTAAACACTAGGGGTCGAAGCCGGTGGAAACGCTCACCCCCATGATCATGAGTTGCATTAGTACTGGAGTTGCCTTGTTCCTCCCTAGCAGTCATCAGTCGTTCTATCTGGTGAGATTGGCGCATGACCAACTCTGTCAACTGAGCAATAGCATTGCTATCCTCATTGGCTTCTCTCTGCTGACCTCTAACCATTTTGGAATTCCTAGACAAATCATTACAAATACATCTTAACTTAATGACATATACTGAAATCATAAATACTTACAGTTGTTGGAGTGTGCTCATGTGACAGTCAATGCTGGAAGGCAGTCTGCAGAATCGGTTTTAGAACCCGGTTTTGCTCTGATACCATAATTGTAACGACCCGGGGAGGATCTCCACGAAATTCTTGACTTTACATAAAACTTTAACTCATATTTGAACTCTTTTCTCCTTCTCTTTTTTTTTCTTTAATAACAGTATACCTAACAGGCTTAAAGACTTCAACTTAACGGATGGAAGGTTAGTCCCTCGTACATGCTTCCAATCGACGTACAAGTTGCATGGGTCTGCATGCATCAACCGATAGACATTGTGTCTTTCGGATGGCACGTGCACCCCGCATGACTCATTTAAACACCTATCGGCAGATGCGAATACTCGCATCGACCGACGATCACGTGCATCTCGTGTGACCAATTAAAACATCTACCAATAGACATGTGATATTCACGTGTTCATCTAAGACATCTTCCGATAGCTTACAAGCTCTATATCATCCGATCACTAAACGACAAATTATCAGTTACATAATCCGGTCATTACACGACAAATTATCACTTACATCATCCGGTCATTAAACGACAAAACCATGTTTGTATCATCCGGTAAAAAGACTCCTTAGATCATCCGGTGACTTTGTTACACTACCTCTGCCGATGAAGAAACATACTACATCTTCCGGTGAAATAGGGAAACATCATCCGGTGGACATGTGCTCCCCACGTGCATAATTAAAACATGACCCTGTCACTAAACGACAAGAAAACCCTCACATCGTCCGATGGCTAAACACTCCACATCTGCTGATCGCTAGACGACAAAATAACCCTTTCATCATCCGATGGCTTAAACATTCTACATCTGCCGATGAAGGACATACTACATCTTCTGGTGACGTCATCTGGAAGACTCAATCGTTCGATTACTATCATTTGACATCTGCCGATGACGTTAGCCGGATGAATGCCTCATCCAACTCCTATCTTACGGCAGTAAAACACTATAATCATCAAACAACCTCATCCAACAGAGAATACTACAACTCACCCAAACCTTAACCTGGGAATTATAAACCCTAATGAGTGAAAACCATGTCCCATACAAGATACACATAGCGGAAGGCTTAAACAAAACAGACCATTCAATGATCCTTAAAATCGTTAACAGACTCTGAAGTCAAACCATTAAAAATCCAAATTTCATTGTTCTAAGAAAACTCTATTCTACTTAGTCATCTGTTTATCATAAACTTCTCTGACTTACTATGGGTATAACCAGGGTACTTGATCGCCTATCCAGCCTTCACTGTCACACTGAGCATCCTCCAGCAACCAAGCTTAAACATCTTCATTGACCTTGAGTTCCTCACCTGAAAACTCGTCACCTACATCATAAGGTTTAAACTATAAGCCTAATGCTTAGTAAGGAATGCAACACTAACATGGATGCATGAATGCATGATTTGGAAAATTCACATGCTCATAAGTCTTTTCTTGTTCATGTCCTTGCTCATAATCATCATTCATAATCATGGATCATATTCATCATTCATAATCATTGATCATATTCATCATTCATAGTCATTGATCATATTCATCATTCATAGTCTTTATTCATATTCTTCATTCATAGTCATCGATCATATTCTTTGTTTAGGTTGTGTGGATCAAGAGAGGATTTGTGCCGGTAAAGGGGGTTCGACAGTGAGTTTGATCTTGTTCCCTACTGCGGGTCGTATTCATATGTCCTTCTTTGGACTGTGACATACGCCGAACCGCCCCCAACCCTCACTTAATCCACGTTGCATAAATCTTATACATACACATATACATACATATCTTGTTCATGGAAAATATGCGTTAAAACATTTTCTTATGCTTGAGAAACATTCATTATGCATGAACATGAGAACTTTTAACTCACCAAACTATGACAAGGATCATACCAGAGCAGACAACTTCACATTCACTAGCAGGTCATCAAATAGTATAACTCGCAACATACATAAATCCTTCAAGTGCAGACAAGCTCATTATCATAAGGTAAACGTTAGACATCTCAACCTAGTACTCCCATGATGTAGGGCTCTATTAGCCGGAGATCTTAATACATTCACTTACCTGGTCTCCTTAGCACTTGAGCTCCTTTCTCTTCAAACTTCTTCACCTAAACATTTACATTGCAGTAGTTAAAACAAAATCCTAATAGTTCTAATCTCGAGTTATCCTAAGATCTAATAGCTAAGAGTCCTTCCCGAGTTCTTAGTTTAATACTCAATGGAACCCGAAATCCCAAAATCAAAACAGACGGATTCGATAATGATAACTCAGGGTTGGTTGTTTTAAATGTCCAGGATCAATTCGGAATGACATTACCAATCTCGGGTTTCAAAATGTTCTTATCAATACTCGGCCATTGAAGAATCCAAAACTGCAATACAGAGCTTAAAAACTGGGCTAATAAACTAACAGATAACCACATTGTTAAACCCGTACCTCGAGCACAAAGTAGCCGAGAAGCAGCAAGGAAACCGCTCGCCGAAGGAAGGATTTCCAGCTGACAGAGAGCGAGAGCTTGGGAGAGAAGAAATCGCCGGAAGTTGGGGTTGTCGGCTACAGTGGTTTAAATGATGTTTGAATCATTTCCTTTTTCTTTAAATACTAGCCTCAATACTCCATTATTACAATTTTGCCACTCAACCTAGTTTAGATCCACATGTGATTAATTAAGCTTGGCATAAATCCTAAACTACGAGGATTAAATATTTATGACCGTTAATACAGTTAAGAAAATCACCTGGCCGTTGACTCGGGTGTTACAGTTAGAACCTAAGTTATCGATTTCACCTTTAAGGTTTTAACTTGAAGTATGAGAACAATGTGTATTGAGGGCCTAATAACCTTCAAGAACGCATAATTAAGACTTAGTAATACATTTGATGGAGTATAAGAAACCTCACCTTGATCGATTTGTTTTAAAAGAACTGAACGTATCAAGCAAATGAGGTTAACTTTTACATGACTTGTTCTTGGAACCTAAAATATTCATTTCACCTTCAAGGTTTTAACTTTAAGTGATGAGAACGACGTGTATTGAGGACCCAATAACCTTCAAGGACGCGTAATTAAGACTTAGTAATGCGTTTGATGGAGTATTAGAAACTTCAGTTCAATCGATTTGTTCCAAACGAACTAAACGTATCAAGCAAATTAGGTTAACTATTACATGACTTGTGTTTAGAACCGAAGTTATACATTTTACCTACAAGGTTTTAACGTGAAGTGATGAGAACGACGTTTATTGAGGACCCAATAACAATCAAGGACGTGTAATTAAGACTTAGTAATGCGTTTGATGGATTATAAGAAACATCACTTCAATCTATTTGTTCTAAAAGAACTGAACATATCAAGCAAAAGAGGTTAACTTTTACTTGACTTGTGGTTAGAACCTAAGTTATACATTTTACCTTCAAGGTTATAACTTGAAGTGGCGAGAACTACGTGTATTGAGGAACCAATAACCTTCAAGGACGCGTAATTAAGACTTAGTAATGCGTTTGATATAATATAAGAAACTTCACTTCAATCGATTGGTTCCAAAAGAACTGAACGTATCAAGCAAATGAGGTTAACTGTTACTTGAGTTGCTGTTAGAAGCTAAGTTATCGATTTCACATTCAACGTTTTAACTTGAAGTGATGAGAACGACATGTATTGAGGATCCAATAACCTTCAAGGACACGTAATTAAGACTTAGTAATGCGTTTGATGGAGTATAAGAAACTTCACTTCAATCGATTTGTTCCAAACGAACCGAACGTATCAAGCAAATGACGTTCACTGTTACATGACTTGTGGTTATAACCTAAATTATCCATTTCACCTTCAAGGTTTTAACTTGAAATGATGAGAACGACGTGTATTAAGGACCCAATAACATTCAAGGATGCGTAATTAAGACTTAGTAATGCGTTTGATGGAGTATAAAAAACTTCAATTCAATCGATTTGTTCCAAACAAACTCAACGTATCTAGCAAATGAGGTTAACTGTTACATGACTTGTGGTTAGAATCTAACTTATCCATTGCACCTCCAAGGTTTTAACTTGAAGTGTTGAGAACGATGTGTATTGAGGACCCAATTACCTTCAACGACGGGTAATTAAGACTTAGTGATGGGTTTGATGAACTATAAGAAACTTCACTTCAATCGATTTGTTCCAAAAGAAATGAACGTATCAAGCAAATGAGGTTAACTGTTGCATGACTTGTGGTTAGAACCTAAGTTATCCATTTCACCATCAAGGTTTTAACTTGAAGTGATAAGAACGACGTGTATTGAGGACCCAATAACCTTCAAGGACGCGTAATTAAGACTTAGTAATGCGTTTGATGGAGTATGAGAAACTTCACTTCAATCGATTTGTTCCAAACGAACTGAAATTATCAAGCAAATGAGGTTAACTGTTACATGACTTGTGGTTAGAACCTAAGTTATACATTTCACCTTCAAGGTTTTAACTTGAAGTACTGAGAATGACGAGTATTGAGGACCCAATAACCTTTAAGGACGCGTAATTAAGACTTAGTAATTGATGTGCCCCGTAGGCCCATTACACGATCCCAGTTCCGAGTCCACAATTTGACTAACACACTTGTCTCTTTTGCAGGTCATGGTTCAAGTGAAGACTTGGAGGACACCGTGGACGACTTGAAGTGGGAGATTAAAGCTGGAGACGTTGACCAACCGAAGCATTTCCTCATGTGGAAAGACTAAAGAGACACCTTAATGCTCACATGGGAATTTATCTTCCCGAGCTTTAATATTTGTTGCTTTTTTGAAATTTCAAACTTATTGGCAAACGTTGGCCTTCTTGTTAAACTTTATTAGATGCATGTTAGGATTAGATGCATGTTAGGATTATATGGATGTTAGGATTAGATGAATGATAGGATTAGTTGGTGGCTTGGTTTGGCCCATTGAAGTTGAAGACATGTCCAAGCCCAAGCCCAAGCCCAAACCCAAGCCCACCATTAGGTCTATATATTCATGGCATTGGTGTTTGTAACTTTTTTGGAATATTTATGAGCACCCACGGATTTCTCTCTCAAAAGAAGAAGAAGAAGCTTGGAGCAAAGAGCTTCCAAGGTAAGCTCGGTTGACAACAACCGAGGGGTGGCGCCCCCGAACCATTCTTCTAGCTTGGTAGCTAGTTGGAGTGGATTTTGCCACCTCCTTCTCCACTCTTTTGAGAGCGGAAAACAGCAAGGAGTGGCCTTAACCGGTTCCTTGAATCGATTTTTCTTCCTTGGAAGAAACTCTTGCCGGAAGCTCCATTGAAGCACCCACCGGCCGATTCTCGGAAAATATTTTATAAATCCTTCATCTTAACGAATCTGGACCATGATTTTCACCAGCACACACCTCACTCACTTCACAAGAGTCACCTAAAATTTCATTAAGTTTCGAGCACGTTTGATATTTCTTTTACATTTTTCATTCTCGGTTTTCTCGGCTTTGTGTCACCCGGAGCTAACCGGTCTTCTTCGAGTTCTTGAGTCCTTTTTGCAGGTCAGAGCTCATCAGCTGGTATCAGAGCTTGGATAGCTCCCTTAGGGTGAGGGAAACCAGATCGGTTTGGTTTTCCAAAACCATTTGGTTGCCCAAAACCGAGGCACCAAAACCGGGTGCTTGCTGTTCTTCATTTTCGGTTTGGTGTTCTTGCTGTTTTTCTTACCTTCTCTTTTAGTTTCTTTTAGTTTCTTGCAAAGATCATTTCCAGAACGTTTTTATTAGTTTTCTGCAACTTTGAGCTTGAGTTTTTGAAAAGTATTCCACCATTTTCGTGTTGCTTATTTTCCTTCCTTTTTTTTGGTAGAACAAACCCTAACAAACTTAGTACTTGCTGTTTTCTTTCTCTTTTTAGTTTGCTGACTTGGCTGCTGTGTATCTCACTTTTCCAGCACTTAAGAACATTTTGTTATAATCACAGATCTGAACATTAAGAAATATGTTTGATTAACATCATTTTGTGTTGGTTTAAGTTGCTGCTTAGTGGTTTAAGTTGCTGTTTAGTGTTTGTTTATTTTACTTATTGTTGTTTTATTATGTTGTGTCAAATCCGAGTTTAATGTTTAGTGTTTTGTTGCTGTTAGTTAATATATTGTTCTATTGAAAATTATTTTACCTTTACATTTGATTTTGCATTGGTAAAGTAAGTGTTGCTAAAACGGGAAAAGGCTAAGTAAAGTGCATAACCTAAACTAATCCCTATTCAGTGTTGCTTTATGTCGCTTTCACTTTATGCATAGTTTTAAATTTATATATATATATATATATATATATATATATATATATGTTATGTTGCTAAGATAATTAATTGCATGTTCATGTTTAGATTATATATAACAAGTTCACTAAAATGTTAAAGAGCATGCACGAATCGGTTGATGTCATTTAGAGATTTAAACTTGTTTGTTAGTGAATTTGACCTTTCATGACTAGAACTGTCATAACTTTGGCTACAAGTGTCAGTTTTTGACGAGTCACCTGGCAAATTGAAGCTATCGAAAAGATCTATAACGCTGTCACACGCTACACCTATGACAATCACGTTTTAATCCCAAAATCGGTCTGCTAAACCCTCTAACATGCGTTTCAAAATTTTTAGGTCGCAATTCTAGTTAGGTTTCCCACCTTTATATTCCCTAACACTCGTGATCAACTCGAACCTAATTAATATTTCCTTCCTAAAACTTTAGTATTCACATGAATGAAGACTAGGAGTGCAATTAACCGAGAGCTAAACCAAGATATGAATCAAGAATCGAACCGGGACAAGGACATTCCCAACCCGAGACTCACACCCCACAAGAGGGAGAGCATAGCATGCAAGGACAATTAGATGGACTCAGTGGAGAAGTTAACCATATAGGCCAACAACTTAAGGACTTAACCCTTAGCATGAAACACATAATGGAAGTTCTTAATACAAGAATTCCAAATGAAGCGACCCGAGAACCCCCACCTCGATTTAGACCCGGAAATCCTAGGAGACTATTTCAAGAACCATATCCTACCTCAGACGAAGAAAGACCCGAGTATCCTAGGAGACGAAACCCGCTTTATGAGGAGGAGGAAGAATGGACCTTAGACGAAGAAGAGACCTTTCGACCAAATAGACGAAAGGATCAAGAGGACCTTAGAAATGTCAAGCTACATATACCCCCATTTGACGGGACTTGCGATGGAGATACCTTTCTAGAATGGATTGATAAGGTAGAGAAAGTTTTCGACTATTATGAGTACTCCGATAAAGTAAAGATCCAATTAGTATCCGTAGAGCTATCGGGATATGCGGCCCTCTGGTGGTCCAATATTAAGCTCCAAAGACGACGGATAGGAGATACCCCCATTACGACATGGAGAGCAATGAAGTCGCTCATGACTAAGAGGTTCATACCCACCCATTACCGTCAAGATCTATTCCTTCAAATCCAAAACCTACGACAAGGAACTCGATCCGTTGAGGCTTACCTAGCCGAATTTGAAACTCTAAGGATACGAGTAGATATGGAAGAACCTGAGGAGCAAGTTATTGCTAGATTCATTCGAGGATTGAATAGAGATATAGGAGACACCGTTGAAATACACCCGGTAGAGTCCTTAGATGCAATTGTTCATATGGCTATGACGATTGAGCGACAGCTCAATAGAAAGAGGAAATCCACCTACCCTCCTAAGTTTACCCCCAACATTCCACCCAAAGTCACCCCTAAGTCACCCGCGCCAATCAAGCCCTTTGACAAGGCTGAAGGAAAGAAGCCTTTTAACCCTAGTTGGCCACTTAAGGAGTCAAGTAGCAAAACCTTAGTCGATAAAGCCAACCCACTTAGGGCGAGAGAAATCAAGTGTTATAAATGTCAAGGTCTAGGTCATTATATGGCTCAATGTCCGAATCGACGGGTGATGATTATCAAGGAAGATACGGGAGAAGTTGAGAGTGAGGATGACCACGAGATAGGAGTAGAGGACAAAGATGTCGAGGAGAGTGACACTGAGGACGAAGTTGTGCGCGCTCCTGAGGGACCCTTGTTGATGGTTAGGAGACGAGTCCTTGTGACTAAGAATTCAGGAGAAAATTGCCAACGTGAGAATATCTTTCATAGTAGATGTGTTATCAAGGATAAGATATGCTCTTTAATTATAGATGGAGGAAGTTGTGCCAACGTGGCATCTGATGAGTTAGTTAAGAAGTTAGGGTTAGAGACAACTACGCATCCCCACCCTTATAAGTTACGATGGCTAGATGATAGGGATGATGTTAAGGTCTCTCGACAAGTGAGAGTAGATTTTGCTATGGGAAAATATCAAGATTCTGTTATATGTGATGTCGTGTCCATGAGTGCTAGCCACTTACTTCTTGGACGACCCTGTCAATTTGATCGAAGAGTGAACCACGATGGATATTCTAACTACTATTCCCTTAAGTTTGGTGGTAAAACAATTAAGTTAGCACCTTTGACCCCCGAGGAAATATCCAAAGACGATGCCGCTAGGAAAGAAGCGAAGAATAAAGTAAATCTTTTTATGACTAGATCGGAGATAGAGGCATCGGTGCTTCGAGGAGATCCCATGATCCTTATACTATTTCGAGATAGAGTTATGGAGCTAGGAGTAATCCCTCACCCTGTAAAGAAGTTGCTCAATCAATTCCAAGATGTGTTTCCTAAGGAACTGCCCCAAGGATTACCACCTCTACGTGGTATAGAACATCAAATTGACCTCATACCCGGGGCCACCCTTCCTAATAGACCGGCCTATAGAATGAACCCCGAAGAAACCAAGAAACTTCAAGATCAAGTTCAAGATTTATTGGATAAAGGATACATACGAGAGTCAATGAGCCCCTGTGCAGTTCCCTCACTATTGGTACCTAAGAAAGACGACACAATGAGGATGTGTGTTGATAGCCGAGCCGTGAATCAAATTACCGTAAAATATAGATACCCTATTCCAAGGCTCGAGGATATGTTGGATGAGCTCAGTGGAGCCTCAATATTTTCTAAGGTGGACCTCAAGAGTGGTTACCACCAAATAAGAATGAAAGAAGGTGACGAGTGAAAGACGGCATTTAAGACTAAGTACGGGCTTTTTGAGTGGATGGTGATGCCCTTCGGGTTATCTAACGCGCCCAGTACCTTCATGAGACTTATGCACCACGTGCTTAAAGATTTCCTAGGAAAATTTATTGTTGTCTATTTTGACGATATTTTGGTGCACAGTCTAGACCTCCCACAACACCTCAACCATCTTAGTGTTCTTTTCCAAACCCTACGAAAAGCTCAATTATTTGGGAATTTAAGCAAATGCTCATTCGCGCAAGATAAAGTTTATTTTCTAGGGTTTGTCATTTCTAAAGATGGCATGGAAGCCGATGTTGACAAGATTAAGGCTATTAAGGATTGGCCTACCCCCAACTCTTTAACCGAATTACGTAGCTTCCATGGTCTGGCCTCTTTTTACCGGAGGTTCATAAAAGACTTTAGTTCAATAGTCTCACCGCTCACTGATTGCACTAAGAAGGGAAAAGAGTTTACTTGGACCCCTGTTTGTCAAAAGAGCTTTGAGCTAATCAAGGACAAGTTATGCCACTCGCCAGTGTTAGCACTCCCTGACTTTAACAAGGTATTTGAAATTAAGAGTGATGCTTCCGGAGTTGGCATTGGAGCCGTACTCATGCAAGAAGGGAAACCCATTGCATACTTTAGTGAAAAACTGAAAGGAGCCATGCTAAACTACTCCACGTACGATAAGTAATTTTATGCCGTTATTAGAGCATTGGAGCATTGGCAGTACTACCTCTTATCAAAAGAATTTGTTATCAATACTGACCATCAATCTTTACGACACATTAAGAGTCAACATAAGTTGAACAAGAGGCATGCTAAATGGGTAGAATTTTTGGAGAGGTTCCCGTATATTCTTAAGTATGTGAAAGGAGAAAATAATGTAGTCGCCGATGCACTTTCGAGGAAACGCATTCTCCTTACCGAGCTAGGGACTCGATTCTTTGGATTTGAATGGATCAAACATAATTACGAATCTGACCCTGACTTTGGATCTTATTACACCAAGTGCAAGGAAAAGGCTGAAGGAGAATATCGACTTATGGACGACTATTTACTAAGGGCGGGAAAATTATGTATTCCGCAAGGAAGCTTAAGGCGATGTCTTGTAAAAGAAGCCCATTGTGGAGGATTAGCGAGTCATTTCGGGGAGAAGAAGACCCTCGATATGCTTAAGGAACACTTCTTTTGGCCACATATGAAAAGAGACGTGCACCGCATGGTGGAGACATGCATCGTGTGTAAGAAAGCCAAGAGTAAGGTTCTACCACAAGGATTGTATATGCCTTTACCCATTCCTTCGCACCCTTGGACCGAAGTTAGTATGGACTTCATTTTGGGATTGCCACGAACTGCTCGTAATAAGGATTCGATCATGGTGGTTGTGGATTGTTTCTCTAAGATGGCACATTTCATTCCTTGTGCAAAAACGGATGACGCCTTTTCTATAGCTGACCTATTTTTCAAAGAAATCGTTCGCCTACATGGTATACCGCATTCCATAGTGTCGGACCGGGACACTAAATTTTTGAGCTCCTTCTGGACCACTTTGTGGAAGAAGTTGGGGACGAAGCTGTGTTTTAGCACATCTTTCCACCCCCAAACTGATGGCCAAACGGAAGTTGTTAACAGAACCTTAGGCTCCCTCTTACGCAGTATTGTAGGTAAGAAACTATCAAGTTGGGATGTAGTCCTTCCCGGATTGGAATTTTCCTACAATCGCACCCTTCATTCCATTACTGAGCAAACGCCCTTTGAGGTTGCCTATGGGTTTAATCCATGTACACCGTTGGACCTTGTTCCGTTACCCATTAATGAACTAGCCAACCCATCAGGAGCAAACAAGGCCGAACATATTAAGAAATTACATGAGAACGTGCGTCAAGCCATCGAGAAGAGAAATGCGAGCGTGGCCAAACGAGTAAACAAAGGCCGAAAAGAGGTTATCTTTAATGAAGGAGATTTGGTTTGGTTACACCTACGAAAAGATAGATTCCCCGACAAAAGAAAATCTTATCTTCTTCCTCGTGCGGATGGACCCTTCAAGGTGTTGCAGCGGATCAATAATAACGCTTATAAGATTGAACTGCCTGGAGATTATGGAGTATCGGCAACGTTCAATTTCATGGACCTATCACCCTATATAAGCGATGAAGAAAACTCCGAGAGGCCTGACTTAAAGGATTTGAGGTCAAATCCTCAATCACCTGGGGAGGATGATGTGCCCCGTAGGCCCATTACACGATCCCAGACCCGAGTCCATAATTTGACTAACACACTTGTCTCTTTTGCAGGTCATGGTTCGTGTGAAGACTTGGAGGACACCGTGGATGACTTGAAGTGGGAGATTAAAGCTGGAGACGTTGACCAACCGAAGCATCTCCTCATGTGGAAAGACTAAAGAGACACCTTAATGCTCACATGGGAATTTGTCTTCCCGAGCTTTAATATTTGTTGCTTTTTTGAAATTTCAAACTTATTGGCAAACGTTGGCCTTCTTGTTAAACTTTATTAGATGCATGTTAGGATTAGATGCATGTTAGGATTATATGGATGTTAGGATTAGATGAATGATAGGATTAGTTGGTGGCTTGGTTTGGCCCATTAAAGTTGAAGACATGTCCAAGCCCAAGCCCAAGCCCAAGCCCAAGCCCACCATTAGGTCTATATATTCATGGCATTGGTGTTTGTAACTTTTTTGGATTATTTATGAGCACCCACGGATTTCTCTCTCAAAAGAAGAAGAAGAAGCTTGGAGCAAAGAGCTTCCAAGGTAAGCTCGGTTGACAACAACCGAGGGGTTGCGCCCCCGAACCATTCTTCTAGCTTGGTAGCTAGTTGGAGTGGATTTTGCCACCTCCTTCTCCACTCTTTTGAGAGCGGAAAACAGCAAGGAGTGGCCTTAACCGGTTCCTTGAATCGAGTTTTCTTCCTTGGAAGAAACTCTTGCCGGAAGCTCCATTGAAGCACCCACCGGCCGATTCTCAGAAAATATTTTATAAATCCTTCATCTTAACGAATCTGGACCACGATTTTCACCAGCACACACCTCACTCACTTCACAAGATTCACCTAAAATTTCATTAAGTTTCGAGCACATTTGCTATTTCTTTTACATTTTTCATTCTCGGTTTTCTCGGATTTGTGTCACCCGGAGCTAACCGGTCTTCTTCAAGTTCTTGAGTCCTTTTTGCAGGTCGGAGCTCATCAGTAATGCGTTTGATGGAGTATAAGAAACTTCACTTCAATCGACTTGTTCCAAACGAACTGAACGTATCAAGCAAATGAGCCTAACTGTTACATGACTTGTGGTTAGAACCTAAGTTATCTATTTCACCTTCAAAGATTTTAACGTGAAGTGATGAGAACGACGTGTATTTAGAACCCAATAACTTCCAAGGACGCGTAATTAAGACTTAGTAATGCGTTTGATGGAGTGTAAGAAACTTTGCTTAAATCGAATTGTTTCAAAAGAATTGAACGTATCAAGCAAATGAGGTTAACTGTTACATGAATTGTGGTTACAACCAAAGTTATCGATTTCACCTTCAATGTTTTCACTTGGAGTGATGAGAACTATGTGTATTGAGGACCCAATAACCTTCAAGGACGCGTAATTAAGGCTTAGTAATGCATTTTTTAAAGTATAAGAAATTTCTCTTCAATCGATTTGTTCCAAAAGAACTGAACGTATCAAGCAAATGAGGTTAACTGTTACATGACTTGTGGTTATAACCTAAATTATCCATTTCACCTTCAATGTTTTAACTTTAAGTGATGAGAACGACATGTATTGGGAACCCAATAACCTTCATGGACGCGTAATTAAGACTTAGTAATGCGTTTGATGGAGTATTAGAAACTTCACTTTAATGGATTTGTTCCAAACGAACTGAACGTATCAAGCAAATGAGGTTAATTGTTACATGACTTGTGGTTAGAACCTAAGTTATCCATTTAACCTTAAGTGATGAGAACGACGTGTATTTAGGACCCAATAACCTTTAAGGACGATTAATTAAGACTTAGTAATGCGTTTGATGGAGTATAAGAAACTCCAATTCAATCGATTTGTTCCAAACGAAATGAACGTATCTAGAAAATGAGGTTAACTGCTACATAACTTGTGGTTAGAACCTAAGTTATCCATTTCACCTGCAAGGTTTTAACTTGAAGTTATGAGAACGACGTGTATTGAGGACCCAATAACCTTCAAGGACGGGTAATTAAGACGTAGTGATGGGTTTGATGAACTATAAGAAACTTCACTTCAATCGATTTGTTCCAAAAGAAATGAACGTATCAAGCAAATGAGCTTAACTGTTACATGACTTGTGGTTAAAACCTAAGTTGTCTATTTCACCTTCAATGTTTTAACTTGAAGTGATGAGAATGACGTGTATTGAGGACCCAATAACCTTCAAGGACGTGTAATTGAAGAAACGAAGGACGAAACAAATATAAAATCAAAGGAAGGGCAAAATGGTAATTTGCAAAGTCAAAAGTTCAATTAAAACACATGTCTTTCTTCTTCTCCACGTCATTTTCTCCTCTCCCCTGCGATTTCCTTCCTCCGACGAAGCTTAACGGCGATTCCCCATTTCCGACGTTCATTCCTCCTCCGTTCGTCCTCCGTTCTTCACGTTTTCTTCCCAAAACTCAACCTTAGGTATGAATCTATGGTTTTAGAAAGATTATTCGTAGTTTTCGGAACGTTTAACGGTTAGGGTTTCATTTAGGATTTTGTGAAAAACGCGAATTAGGGTTTGAAATTCATAGGTTTGTTTTATTGGTGAATATATTGAACGTATTAAACGTTATTGGACGAAATCTAGAGTGTATGCAGCGTTTAGGTTGAAAAACGGATATTTGAGGTTTGGGAAATTTCCGTCAATGGAGTTTAGAAATTCATGAGCACGAATTGCTCGATAAAATGTCTCAAAGAGTCAAGTTAAATTTTTAGGAAAATTTCCTTAATTAAGGTTTCGTTAAATTTGGACGTTTAACGGTTTAAATCTCGTTTAACGACAATTGTTGTGTTTTGCCTCAGACAAACGACGCTCGTGGACGGAGCTCGAAGTTCAGGGCGCACAAGGTAAGTTCTCGTGACTTACTTGACCGAGTGGCCTACACCGTATGTCGATATCGCGTTGAGGATCTCTGAAGAGTTGTTTGTTTATATGCTTTGGTCGGGTAGATAGGGTTAGTTCTTTTATAGGTTATGCTTTTTATAGTCTTTTATAGGTTATGCTTTTTATAGTCTTGATGGTAGGTATGATGTTTGTTTATTTTATGTTTATAACTGTTTATGCATCACGTATTTTAAAATAGAAAGAAAACGGATTTCTGCACGTGTTTATGAAAATGAAATGAATGAACGTAATGAATCAATGTAATCTGTATCTGGTTACGCGAGGTGGGCTCAGGCACGGCTGTTATGGGTGCAAGCGTGTACCCCCCCCCCCCCCCCCCGTTAGGTGAAGAGGGCAGTCCGACCGCGGGATGTGTCCTCTCCACCTAATAGGCTGAGACCTCAGTAACATTCTGTTTGCGACGTAATGATAAGAAAATGTTGCATGATTTCAGAAACTCATACGCACAGCATGCATTGCATTTACGGAACTTGCCGAGATTTTTATCTCATAGTGTGTCTATATGGTGTAGGTGATTACGAGACAGGTGAGGACGACGTTTCTCCACCCAATGGACAGGATGGTTGAAGAAGAACGGTTGCGGTGGTGTGCACGAGTAGTCGACGCGTATGTTGACTAAAGTTAAGGTTTGTTTAAATGGTCTTCTAAACGATTCCAATTCCGATTTTTAAGATTTAATTTCCGCTCGAGCGCTAGGTTAAAGATTGTAAGGATAAAAAAAAAATATTACGGGAAAAATGGGTACAGTGTTAGGGTCGCGACAAGTGAAGTTTCTAATACTCCATCAAACGAATTACTAAGTCCTAATTACGCGTCTTTGAAGGTTGTTGGGTCCTCAAGACACGTCTTTCTCATCACTTCAAATTAAAACCTTGAAGGTGAAATGGATAAGTTAGGTTCTAACCAAAAGTCATATAACAGTTAACCTCATTTGCTTGATACGATTAGTTCTTTTGGAACAAATCGATTGAAGTGAGGTTTCTTATACTCCATCAAACCCATTACTAAGTCCTAATTACGCATCCTTGAAGGTTGTTGGGTCTTTAATACACATCGTTCTCATCACCTCAAGTTAAAACCTTGAAGGTTAAATGTATAACTTAGGTTCTAACCACAAGTCATGTAACAGTGAACGTCATTTGCTTGATACGTTCAGTTCGTTTGGAACAAATCCATTAAAGTGAAGTATCTTATACTCCATCAAACACATTACTAAAACTTAATTACGTGTCCTTAAACGTTATTGGGTCCTCAATACACGTCGTTCTCATCACTTCAAGATAAAACCTTGAAAGTGAAATGTATAACATAGGTTCTAACCACAAGTCATGTAACAATTAACCTCTTTTGCTTGATACGTTCAGTTCTTTTGGAACAAAGCGATTGAAGTGAAGTTTCTTATAGTTCATCAAACGTATTACTAAGTCTTAATTACGCGTCCTTGAAGGTTATTGGGTCCTCAATACATGTCGTTCTCATCACTTTATGTTAAAACCTTGAAGGTGAAATGGATAACTTAGGTTCTAACCACAAGTCATGTAACAGTTAACCTCATTTGCTTGATGCGTTCAAGTTGTTTGGAACAAATCGATTGAAGTGAAGTTTCTTATACTCCATCAAACGCATTACTAAGTCTCAATTACGCGTCCTTGAAGGTTATTGGGTCCTCAATACACGTCGTTCTCATCAATTCAAGTTAAAACCTTGAATGTGAAATGTATAACTTAGGTTCTAAACACAAGTCATGCAACAGTTAACCTTATTTGCTTGATACGTTCAGTTCTTTTGGAACAAATCGATTGAAGTGAAGTTTTTTATATTTCATCAAACCCATCATAAAGTCTTAATTACGCATCCTTGAAAGTTATTTGGTCCTCAATACACGTCGTTCTCATAACTTCAAGTTAAAACCTTGAAGGTGAAATAGATAACTTAGGTTCTAACCACAAGTCATGTAACAGTTAACCTCATTTGCTTGATACGTTCAGTTCGTTCAGAACAAGTCGATTGAAGTGAAATTTCTTATACTCCATCAAACACAGTACGACATCTTAATTACGCGTCCATGAAGGTTATTGGGTCCTCAATACACGTCATTCTCATCACTTAAAGTTAAAACCTTGAAGTTGAAATGGATAATTTAGGTTATAACTAGAAGTGATGAGGACCTCAAGATGGATACATTACAAGTGGATGGACCAATAACGAGAGCAAAGGCAAAGCAGATCAAGGAGCAAATGAGCAATTTGGTTCGTCAAATCTTACCTCAAGAAGGAAATTGCGTTCGAAAGTAAGAACCAGAGATTGTTCTCTTAATCCAAGCTGTTTTGGGATGATGTTTATTTCATTTTCGTTTTGTTTATTTAGTTACTTCGAGATTGTCGCTTTTCGGGTTTAAAAAGTACTTGTTGTGAATCGAGTCATAAGTCATTTTATTTAGTAATTGTTGTCTTTTTAATTAAAAGTTTGAAGGGCAGATTAGTAATTTGCTCTTAAAGAAAACCCTAGAAACCTTAGCATGAAGGGGTGTTTCATGCCTATAAATTCATTCTTAGATGAATAAAAGAAAATCAGGTTTTATCTAATTGTGAGAGAATTTCTCTTAGTTTCTTGAAGAAACTCCGAACTTATCAAGGTTCTCCTTGTGGCGTTCAAAATCTGACTTATCAAACGAACAGGCATATTCATTTGTTGCGTCCTCCTTATTCCAAGGTTCGAATCTGTATAGATTTCGGGTCAAGGATTTCCTTTTCGAACTTGTAGATTATGGGTTAGCGACGACGCCAATATTTTGATCGTGGGTCACCGTCACATCGTTGGCGTGGTTCGCATCATTTGGTATCAGAGACAAATCGAGTTCGTCAGGTTCTATCCCTCCTTTCCGTTTTGTTTGTTTCAGAAAATTTTTTTTTTGAGTCTTGAAATCTGTTTCAATTTATCTCGATAATTCGCTATTCATATGTGTGTCAAACGTGTAACACCCGACTTTACGGGATTTAATTTTTATTCCAATATAAACGGCATTTTCGTAAATAGGTCAAATGTGGTCCGTTTTGCAAACGGAGAGTTTTAGCAAAGCCGTGTTAATAAATTGGAATTTATGGTAAAATATGGAGTTTTGGAGAAAAGGAATCGTTAGTCGAATAACGAATTAAGTAACGAAAATAAATAGAAAACAAAGCGAAGGGCAATTTAGTCATTTTGCAAACCAATTTTATAAAAATCATAAAGTCTCCACCTTTTCACCTCACTCACGCCAACTCCATTCTCTCTCTCTCACCGTGCGATTTTCTTCCTCCCTCCGCGCGACTCCTTCTCCTCTTCACGACGACGAGAGCTCCGACGACTCGATTCTCTTCACGTTTCCTCCTCCTTCCTCGACTCTAGGTACGAATCTACGGTTTTGGAGAGGTAGATATCGATTTCTAGGGTTTAAAACAATTAGGGTTTGTTAGGATTTTCGTCGGAAATATGAATCGATGTTTGTGATTGATAGGTTGAGCTTATTTATGCCTCTAATAGACGAATTGATAATTATCGGAGCTTAGTTCATCGATTTGTTGAGGTGTATTGAAGCATTGGTTAACTTGGAGCTTAAAAACCTCCATTAATGGGGTTTTTGAAATGCCGAGCGCGAATTGCTCGACGAAATGCCTCAACGAACTAAAATAGAGTTTAGGAGAATTTTCTATAGTTAGGAGTTAGCAACTTTTGGAGTTTGGTGATTTGGACTCGATTTAATTCGTATATTGTGAAATGTATAGGTGAACGAACACTCGTGGACGAAGCTCGTGAACGACGGACGCGAGGTAAGTCTCTGTCACTTGTTTGGCCATTTAGGCCTACACCGTACGAATAGAGTCGATCGAGGATATTGGAGATGTATTTGGGTAGATTAGAACGGGTAGCTAGTTTACATTCGGTTAGGTTATTAATTGTAGTGTTCATTGATTGTTAATGCTTTATTTTTCATTGTATCGTTATCGTTATTGCATCGAGCATGTTCATGCATTGTTTTCTAGCATGCATGCAAAATGAATTTCAAAGTGTTTTACATAGAAAAAGGTAAACAAAGTACGTAATTGAACAACAGAGATAATCACGCCGGGTGCGGTGGTTCAGGCATGGCTGTCGAAGGAAGCATGCTTTCCCCCCGTGTTAGATCCGAGGGGCTATCCAATCGCGGGATGTGCCGCTCCTATCTAACGAGAGTGAAGCCCCGGGTGACACATAGACACAGAAACAAAGAAATGAAAAGAATGCAGAGTTTCAAAAGAACATAGCATAGCATAGCATACATTTGCATTCACTTAGATTTACTGAGCCTCTAGCTCAAGTGTTTAATTCTATGGTGTAGGAGACATTGAGACAGGTGAGGAAGACATCCCTCCGCCTGAAGTATGAGCAGATTGAAGGAGGAGGCCCGTGGGAGTGCGTTGGCAGTCGGTGCGTGATTTTGACCCGTGGGGACGTACATAGGTATTTTGGGTTATTTTGGATAGAAATTGTTAGAATATTATAGGATGTTGGAATCTGGTTAATTAGTAGAAAGTATTTTGTGTATTGGATGTATTTTGTAAATGTTTCACCGATTTCTAAAACAGGAGGATATGTTACACTTTTAAACGGAACCACGCGGTTCGTTTTTACGAAATTAGTTATGATTTAAACGTATTTTGAGTCGGTAACCGGATGACAAGTGTAAAGGGTGTTAATGATAGTGTTATGGCGTAGAAATGTGTTTTAGAGGATGTATGAAAGGTGTGAAAATGGAATGTGAAAGGTGAAGATTGGATGTTGTGTGTGTTGGGTGTAATTGGTGTATGCAGGGAATGAGGGCGTGAAGTAGTTAAAGAAAAACAGCCTCTGGAATTAAAAAAATCCAGAGGCAGTGGCGAGTATTCGCCTGAGGGAGGCGAGCAATCGCCCATCCCTCTGCTTGAAGCGCCAAGGGAGTTCACCCTTCTCTGGAGAAATCCAGAGAAGGTGGCGAGTAATCGCCTGGGTGCAGCGATCGCCACGTAAAAAGTGGCGATTGCTAGTTGGCCGAAGAAATGCCAGGCGATCAACCAGGCGACTACTCGCCTGGTTGTGATCGCTCAAGGGCGATTGCTCGCCACAATTGTGGCGAGCAATCACCACATGTTCTGCCATTTTTGGCAGAACATATACTATATAAAAAAAAAAAAAAAGGATTTTTATTTTAATTATTTCTTTTATTATTTAAAGTTTAATTAATATAGTTTTCAAAGAAAATTTTCAAACGCCGTTCGAACTTTCAATTTCGATTTTAGAAGTTTTATTTCCGCTAGAACGAGAGATTTACAGTTTGTACGTGTAAAAAAAAAAAAAAAAATTTACGGCAAAAATAAGGATAGGTTTAAGGGTCGTTACAAAACGAAAACTTCGTCTTCATATGAATCATAGAACGACGTGTTAGCTTTCTGATCTATGTTGAAACGTCAAAATCGGATCTTGTTTGCCCATTCAAATTCACGTTTTTGTAACTATCACCGATTTCGTTCTGGTGTACTAGAATCTGGTTAAAACCATTTTAATCATTCGAATGGTTTATAGACATCAAACAAAATTGTCAGCATCTTATGATTTGTGAATGAGCATTTTATCTTTCTGATCTGTATTGAAACGTCAAAATCGGATCTAGTTTGCTTATTCAAAAGTGAAATTTCGTAACTGTCAAGGATTGTTAATACTCAAAAGTAATTCACCGTTTTCGTCTTGATAAAGATTCCGATTACGAAAGTGTAATTCTTTAAGTTGTTAGATGAGATTTTTCTCTTTCCAAATCATACCTGAACGCAAAATTCCGATCTGGTTTGGGCACTAAAACATCATCTACAAATTCGGTTACCAATTCTGTTACAAATTCGGTTACAAATTTGGTTACCAATTCGGTTACAAATTCAAAAAAAAAAAAAATTGTGGTTCTTTAAATTTGTTTGACTAGCTTACTTTATTGGATTGTTCCTTTGCATCCTTATACTATTCTAATTATTTTGAGCTAGTTCTTTCATCACTAATTGTAGTGTCTATTATTTTGGTTTGTCTTGTTTGGTTCTCCACTTGTGAACTTTCATTACTATTCAGTTAGTTTCGAAAGAAATCAAAGAGAATTCAAGTGGAAAAAGGCACGAGTGAGTGAGCATATTAGAGGGTAACAGCCAATATTATTGAGTGTAAACACGAGTGCAATTGAGTGATTTTTCTTCATTTCAAGTGAAACACGTGAGGGAGTGCTGTAAGATCCAATATTTCTTCACCTTGTACTTTCTTATTTGTTTCGCAATTGTAGTACCTATTTTGCCATTATTTATTTATTTTTTGTTCTTTTTATTTTGCTTTGTCAATTTTTGTTATTGCAGGAAGACTCGTTTTATTACTATTTGATATGAGTAAAAAAAAAAAAAAATTCGAGTGGAAAAAGGCACGAGTGGGTGAGCATATCTAAAGATAAAAGCCAGTATTATTGAGTGCAAACACGAGTGAAATTGAGTGATTTTCCACATTTTCGAGTGAAACACGTGAGGGAGTGTTGTGAGGTCCTATTTTACTTCACCTTCTACGTTCTTGCAGAGAATACCTAACCATGTCCGACGCAGAAGACAACCAACGTCCAGCTAACATGCAAAATTTAGAAATGGAGGCGATCATGGGGGAGATGAGGCGGCTGATGAGACAAGGGTTCAATGAGATCAACGAGCGAATTGATCAAGTGGAACAGATTGCGACACGAGTCCAACCCCAGGCTAGGCATAATGCACTAAGAAGAAACCAGCGTAGGCAGGTCCCTACGGAAGAGATCGATGAAATTGATGAGAGAAACTAGGAGGATGATCTTGATAGGGTGTCCGTGGGTAGTCGAGGAAGACATGGGAACGATCACGCAAGACAAGACCGAGGCCGACTTGATTATAATTTGGGAAACATCAAGATGAAGATTCCTGAGTTTAGAGGAAAAAGTGATCCGGAGGAGTACCTGGACTGGGAGTGGAAAATAGGGCTAGTTTTTGATTGCCACAACTACTCCGAGCGAAAGAAAGTTAAGCTTGCTGCAACAGAATTTACAGAGTATGCGATAGTGTGGTGGGACAAGTTGTGTCTCGATCGAAGGCAAGACGGAGACCTTCCCATTGAGAGTTGGGCAGAGATGAAGAGAGTGATGCGACGATGATTTGTACCGAGTCATTACCAGCGTGATCTACACAACAAATTGCAGACTCTTAGGCAAGGGAGTCGTAGTGTGGATGAGTATTACAAGGATATGGAGATGATGATGATACGGGCCAACATCAAAGAGGATCGAGAAGCAACAATGTCTAGATTCTTGAGGGAGTTGAATCGCGAGATCGCTGACGCGGTTGAGCTACAACATTACGTCGAGATTGAAGACTTGGTTCACATGTCCTTGAAGGTAGAGAGACAGCAGCAACGACGTAGTAGTAACCGTCAACATAGTTCGAACCAAATGCCTTGGAAACCAAAGTATCCGAAGAAGGAAGAGAGTCCCTCCACTTCCAAGGGTAAGTTTGAACAGCGGGCAACAACTACGCCCTCTCCCAACCAGGCCAAACCAACGCCTACACCCAATCGCTCTAGTGAGATCAAGTGTTGCAAATGTCTTGGGAGAGGACATATTGCAAGTCAATGCCCAAATAAGCGAGTGATGGTGTTGCGGGAGAGTGGAGAGATCAAGTCCGAGGCTAGTGATGACGAGGGTGAATCAGATATGCCATCATTGGAGTATGTTTCCACGGATGATGAGGAGGTAGGAGCTGCCAACAGAGACTTCCTTTTGGTTGCACGACGTGCCTTGAGTGCGCAGATAAAAGAGGACGAAGATGATAAGGTGCAGCGAGAAAATATTTTCCACACCCGGTGCCACGTGAAAGACAAAGTGTGCAGCGTCATAGTCTAAGGGGGAAGTTGTACCAATGTGGCTATTGCTTCTATGGTGGTGAAATTGGGACTTTTAACGTTGAAACATCCACGACCTTACAAGTTGCAATGGTTGAATGATAGCGGGGAGGTACGTGTCACCAAGCAAGTTGTGGTACCATTTCGGATTGGAAAGTACGACGACGAAGTGAAGTGCGATGTGGTACCGATGCAAGCTAGTCATATCCTGTTGGGAAGGCCGTGGCAATTTGACCGAAGAGTGCAACATGATGGTTTCACCAACAAGTATTCATTCACCCATAAACACAAGCCAATCACGTTAGTACCCTTATCCCCAAGAGAGGTCTTTGCAGATCAAATCCGGTTGCAGAAATCGAGTGAACAAGAAAGAAAAGAGTGGAAACAAGCAAAACCTGAGAGAAAACCAGAGAGTTCATCCATTTCTAAACAGAATCTCTTTGCAACCAAGAGTGATCTGAAACAAGCCATTACACACAAACAGCCAATTATCCTTCTCACGTACAAGGAAGATGTTTTGAATACTAACAAGCTAGATTTGTCCATTCTAAGTCTGGTTGTTTCTCTTTTGCAGGACTTTGAGGACGTATTTCCCGATGAGCTTCCAAAAGGTTTGCCACCCATTCGAGGGATTGAGCACAAGATTGACCTTGTACCTGGAGCCTCCATTCTGAATCGGCCAGCTTATCGCACCAACCCCGAGGAGACAAAGGAGTTACAGCGTCAAGTGGAAGACTTGATGGAGAAGGGGTATGTGAGGGAGAGCATGAGTCTGTGCGTTGTCCCTGTTCTTTTGGTTCCTAAGAAGGATGGAACATGGCGAATGTGCACCGATTGTCG
This sequence comes from Begonia masoniana, assembly GCA_022432975.1. Classification (NCBI taxonomy): domain Eukaryota; kingdom Viridiplantae; phylum Streptophyta; class Magnoliopsida; order Cucurbitales; family Begoniaceae; genus Begonia; species Begonia masoniana. Next base: position 46,218,425 of record CM039504.1, on the reverse strand, counting down.
TGCCATCAACAATATCACGGTAAAGTATCGCTTTCCTATTCCTCGTTTAGATGACATGCTTGATGAGTTGCATGGTTCCTGTGTCTTTTCAAAGATTGATCTTAAGAGTGGATACCATCAAATTAGAATGAATGAAGGAGATGAGTGGAAAATGGCGTTTAAAACAAACATGGATTGTACGAGTGGATGGTCATGCCATTTGGGCTAACAAATGCACCTAGTACTTTCATGCGCTTGATGAATCATGTTTTGCGTCCGTTTATTGGAAAATTTGTGGTTGTATACTTTGATGATATTTTAATATATAGTTCCAATTTTCATGATCATGTTTCCCATTTGAGAGCAGTTTTGAATGTTCTTACGAAAGAGAAATTGTACGCTAACCAAGGCAAGTGCACCTTTTGCACCGATCAGCTTGTTTTTCTTGGTTTTATTGTTAGCGCGCAGGGAATCCAGGTTGACAATGAGAAGGTTTGCGCAATTCAAGAATGGCCAACTCCGACGACTGTTGGACAGGTGCGAAGTTTTCATGGACTTGCTAGCTTCTCTCGGCGATTCGTGAAGGACTTTAGCACCGTAGCCGCACCGCTCACCAACGTGATGAAGAAGAACATTCCATTCAAGTGGGGCGAGGCACAATAGGAGGCATTTACGATTCTGAAATATAAACTTTCGCATGCCCCTTTACTTGCTTTACCTAACTTTGATAAAATGTTTGAGGTTGAGTGTGATGCTTCAGGTGTAGGGATTGGCGCTGTTTTCATGCAGGAACGAAGACCAATTGCATACTTCAGTGAGAAGCTAAGCGGCGCAACGCTCAACTACCCGACATACGACAAGGAGCTCTACGACGTAGTTCGTGCCCTCGAGACGTGGCAACACTACCTTATGCCAAAGGAGTTTGTGATCCGCATCGATCATGAAACCTTGAAGCATTTCAAGAGCCAACACAAGCTGAATAAACGCCATGGTCACTGGTCTGAATTCTTGGAGCCATTCCCATACGTCATCCAATACAAGAAAGGTAGGTATGTTTTAATATCAACCTTAGATGCTAAATTACTTGGATTCGAACATATCAAGCAGCTTTACATTGATGATGTTGATTTTGAAGAGAGTTATAGGTTATGTGAGAAATCTTGGTTTGGGAAGTTCTTTAGGCATAACGAGTACCTATTTAGGGAAGGTAAATTGTGTGTTCCAAACTGTTATTTGCGTGATTTATTGATTAGGGAATCCCATGGGGGAGGGTTGATGGGGCATTTTTGGGTAGCAAAAACTCTAGGAATCCTACAAGAACATTTCTATTGGCCCCACATTAAACGAGATTTGAAAGAATAGTTGGTAGGTGTCTTACGTGTAAGCAAGCTAAATCGAGAGTACAACCGAACGGGCTTTACACACCTCTGCCTATTCCTAGTTCACCTTGGATTGACATTTCGATGGACTTTGTGTTAGGGTTACCTAGGACTAAGCGTGGTAAGGATTCGATTTTTGTTGTTGTAGATCGTTTTTCTAAGATGGCTCATTTTATTCCTTGTCATAAAACTGATGATGCCTCTAATGTTGCTGAATTGTTCTTTCGAGAGATAGTACGGTTACATGGGATGCCGAGGACAATAGTTTCAGATCGCGATGCTAAGTTTTAAGTTACTTTTGGAAGACTTTGTGGGGAAAATTAGGAACAAAACTTTTGTTTTCAACTACTTGTCATCCCCAAACTGATGGTCAAACTGAGGTAGTGAATAGGACCTTATCGACATTGTTGAGGGCAGTCATTAGCAAAAACATAAAGTCATGGGAGGAATATTTGCCACATGTTGAGTTTGCCTACAACCGTTCAATTCATTCAGCCACTAAATATTCACCATTTGAGATTGTTTATGGTTTTAATCCGCTAACTCCATTGGATTTATCACCTTTACCTGTTTCTGAACAAGTGAATTTAGATGGTGAGAAGAAGGCAGAAGTCGTGAAACATCTCCACGAGCGAGCTCGACAAAACATTGAGCGGAGAGCAGATCAATACATCAAGAACGCCAACAAGGGTCGACGTCAACTCATTTTTGAACCCGGAGATTGGGTTTGGTTGCATATGCACAAAGAGAGATTCCCCACACAACGGCGTTCTAAATTGCTTCCTCGTGGTGATGGACCATTCCAAGTGCTTGAGCGAATTAACAACAACGCCTACAAGCTTGATTTACCTGGTGAGTACAATGTAAGTGCAACGTTTAATGTTTCTGACTTGAGTCCTTTTGATGCAGATTTCGATTTGAGGACAAATCATTTTCAAGAGAGAGGGAATGATAAGGACCTCAAGACAGATACATTACAAGTGGATGGACCAATAACGAGAGCAAAGGCAAAGCAGATCAAGGAGCAAATGAGCAATTTGGTTCGTCAAATCTTACCCCAAGAAGGAAATTGCGTTCGAAAGCAAGAACCAGAGATTGTTCTCTTAATCCAAACTGTTTTGGGATGATGTTTATTTCATTTTCGTTTTGTTTATTTAGTTACTTCTAGATTGTCGTTTTTCGGGTTTAAAAAGTACTTGTTGTCTATCGAGTCATAAGTCATTTTATTTAGTAATTGTTGTCTTTTTAATTAAAAGTTTGAAGGGCAGATTAGTAATTTGCTCTTAAAGAAAACCCTAGAAACCCTAGCATAAAGGGGTGTTTCATGCCTATAAATTCATTCTTAGATGAATAAAAGAAAATCATGTTTTATCTAATTGTGAGAGAATTTCTCTTAGTTTCTTGAAGAAACTCCGAACTTATCAAGGTTCTCCTTGAGGCGTTCAAAATATGACTTATCAAACGAACATGCATATTCGTTTGTGGCGTCCTCCTTATTCAAAGGTTCGAATCTGTATAGATTTCGGGTCAAGGATTTCCTTTTCGAACTTGTAGATTCTGCATTAGTGATGACGCCAATATTTTGATTGTGGTCACCGTCACATCCTTGGCGTGGTTTGCATCAACAAGTCATGTAACAGTTAACCTAATTTGCTTGATACGTTCAGTTCGTTTGGAACAAATCGATTGAAGTGAAGTTTCTTATACTCCATCAAACGCATTACTAAGTCTTAATTACGCAACCTTGAAAGTTATTGGGTCATCAATACACGTCGTTCTCATCACATCAAGTTAAAACCTTGAATGTGAAACGGATAACTTAGGTTCTAACCACAAGTCATGTACAGTTAACCTCATTTGCTTGATTACGGTTAGTTCGTTTGGAAACTAATCGTTGAAGTGAAGTTCTCTATACTCCATCAAACGCATTACTAAGTCTTAATTACGCGTCTTTAAAGGTTATTGGGTCCTCAATACACGTTGTTCTCATCGCTTCTCATTAAAACCTTGAAGGTGAAATGTATAACTTAGGTTCTAACCACAAGTCATATAACAGTTAACCTCATTTGCTTATACGTTCAATCGTTTTGGAATAAATCGATTGAAAGTGAAGTTTCTTATACTACATCAAACGCATTACTAAAGTCTTAGTTACGCGTCTTGAAGGTTATTGGGTCCTCAATACACGTTGTTCTCATCGCTTCTCATTAAAACCTTGAAGGTGAAATGTATAACTTAGGTTCTAACCACAAGTCATATAACAGTTAACCTCATTTGCTTGATACGTTCTAATCGTTTGGAATAAATCAATTGAAGTGAAGTTTCTTATACTACATCAAACGCATTAGAAAGTCTTAATTACGAGTCCTTGAAGGTTATTGGGTCTTCAGTACACGTCGTTCTCATCACTTCAAGTTAAAACCTTGAAGGTGAAATGGATAACTTAGGTTCTAACCACAAGTCATGTAACAGTTAACCTCATTTGCTTGATACGTTCAGTACTTTTTAGAACAAATCGATTGAAGTTAAGTTTCTTATAGTTCATCCAACCCATCACTAAGATCTTAATTCCGTATCCTTAAAGGTTATCGGGTACTCAATACATGTCGTTCTCATCACTTCAACTTAAAACCTTGAAGGTGAAATGGATAACTTAGGTTCTAACCACAAGTCATGTAACAGTTAACCTCATTTGCTTGATACGTTCAATTCGATTGGAACAAATCGATTGAAGTGAAGTTTCTTGTACTCCATCAAACGTATTACTAAGTCTTAATTACGCGTCCTTGAAGGTCATTGGGTCCTCAATACACGTCATTCTCATCACTTCAAGTTAAAACCTTGAAGGTGAAATGTATAACTTATGTTCTACACACAAGTCATGCAATAGTTAACCTTATTTGCTTGATACGTTCAGTTCTTTTGGAACAAATCGATTGAAGTGAAGCTTATTATATTTCATCAAACCCATCACTAAGTCTTAATTACGCATCCTTGAAGGTTATTTGGTCCTCAATACACGTCGTTCTTATCACTTCAAGTTAAAAGCTTGAAGGTAAAATGGATAACTTAGGTTCTAACAACAAGTCATGTAACAGTTAACCTCATTTGCTTGATACGTTCAGTTCGTTCGGAACAAATCGATTGAAGTGAAGTTTCGTATACTCCATCAAACGCATTACTATGTCTTAATTACGCGTCCATGAAGGTTATTTGGTCCTCAATACACGTCGTTCTCATCACTTCAAGTTAAAACCTTGAAGGTAAAATGGATAAATTAGGTTCTAACCAAAAGTCAAGTAACAGTTAACCTCATTTGCTTGATACGTTCAGTTCGTTTGGAACAAATCGATTGAAGTGAAGTTTCTTATACTCCATCAAACGCATTACTAAGTCTTAATTATGCGTCCTTGAAATTTTTTGGCTCCTCAACACACGTCGTTCTCATCAATTCAAGTTAAAACCTTGAAGGTGAAACGGATAAGTTAGGTTCTAAACACAAGTCATGCAACAGTTAACCTCATTTGCTTGATATGTTCAGTTCTTTTGGAACAAATTGATTGAAGTGAAGTTTCTTATACTCCATCAAAATCATTATTAAGTCTTAATTACGCATCCTTGAAGGTTATTGGGTCCTCAATACACGTCGTTCTAATCACTTCAAGTTAAAACTTTGAATGTGAAATGGATAACTTAGGTGTTAACCAAAAGTTATGTCACAGCTAACCTCATTTGCTTGATACGTTCAGTTCGTTTGGAATAAAACGATTGAAGTGAAGTTTCTTATACACCATCAAACGCATTACTAAGTCTTAATTACGCGTCGTTGAAAGTTATTGGGTCCTCAATACACGTCGTTCTCATCACTTCAAGTTAAAACCTTGAAGGTGAAATGGATAACTTAGGTTCTAACCACAAGTCATGTAACAGTTAACCTCATTTGCTTGATGCGTTCAGTTCTTTTGGAACAAATCGATTGATGTGAAGTTTCTTAAACTCCATCAAAAGCAATACTAAGTCTTAATTATGCGTCCTTGAAAGTTTTTGGGTCCTCAATACACGTCGTTCTCATCACTTCAAGTTAAAACCTTGAAGGTGAAATGGATAACTTAGGTTCTAACTACATGTCATGTAACATTTAACCTCATTTGCTTAATGCGTTCAGTTCATTTGGAACAAATCGATTGATGTGAAGTTTCTTAAAATTCATCAAAAGCAATACTAAGTTTTAATTACGCGTCCTTGAAAGTTATTGGGTCCTCAATACACATCGTTCTCATCAAATTAAGTTAAAACCTTGAATGTGAAACGGATAACTTAGGTTCTAACCACAAGTCATGTAACAGTTAACCTTATTTGCTTGATACGTTCAATTCTTTTGGAACAAATCGATTGAAGTGAAGTTTCTCATACTCCATCAAACGCATTACCAAGTCTTAATTACGCGTCGTTGAAAGTTATTGGGTCCTCAATACACGTTGTTCTCATCACTTCTCATTAAAACCTTGAAGGTGAAATGTATAACTTAGGTTCTAACCACAAGTCATATAACAGTTAACCTCATTTGTTTGATACGTTTAGTTCGTTTGGAACAAATAAATTGAAGTAAAGCTTCTTATACTCCATCAAACGCATTACTAAGTCTTAATTATGCGTAATTGAAGGTTATTGGGTCCTCAATACACGTCGTTCTCATCAATACAAATTAAAACCTTGAAGGTGAAATGTATAACGTAGTTTCTAAACACAAGTCATGCAACAGTTAACCTTATTTGCTTGATACGTTCAATTCTTTTGGGACAAATCGTTTGAAGTGAAGTTTCTTATATTTCATCAAACCCATCACTAGTTCTTAATTACGCGTCCTTGAAGGTTATTTGGACCTCAACACACGTCGTTCTTATCTCTTCAAGTTAAAACCTTGAAGGTAAAATGGATAACTTAGGTTCTAACAACATGTCATGTAACAGTTAACCTCATTTGCTTGATACGTTCAGTTCGTTCGGAACAAATCGATTGAAGTGAAGTTTCTTATACTCCATCAAACGCATTACTAAGTCTTAATTACGCATCCATGAAGGTTATTTGGTCCTCAATACAAGTCGTTCTCATCACTTCAAGTTAAAACCTTGAAGGTGAAATGTATAACTTAGGTTCTAACCACAAGTCATGTAACAGTTAACCTTATTTGCTTGATACGTTCAGTTCGTTTGGAACAAATCGATTGAAGTGAAGTTTCTTATACTCCATCAAACGCATTACTATGTCTTAATTACGCATCCATGAAGGTTATTTGGTCCTCAATACACGTCGTTCTCATCACTTCAAGTTAAAACCTTGAAGGTGAAATGTATAACGTAGTTTCTAACCACAAGTCATGTAACAGTTAACCTTCATTTGCTTGATACGTTCAGTTCGTTTGGAACAAATCGATTGAAGTGAAGTATCTTATACTCCATCAAACGCATTACTAAGTCTTAATTATGCGTCCTTGAAATTTATTGGCTCCTCAACACACGTCGTTCTCATCAATTCAAGTTAAAACCTTGAAGGTGAAACGGATAACTTAGGTTCTAAACACAAGTCATGCAACAGTTAACCTCATTTGCTTGATATGTTCAGTTCTTTTGGAACAAATCGATTGAAGTGAAGTTTCTTATACTCCATTCAAACCCATTACTAAGTCTTAATTACGCATCCTTGAAGGTTATTGGGTCCTCAATACACGTCGTTCTAATTACTTCAAGTTAAAACTTTGAAGGTAAAATGGATAACTTAGGTTCTAACCAAAAGTCATGTAACAGTTAACCTCATTTGGTTTATACGTTCAGTTCGTTTGGAATAAATTGATTGAAGTGAAGTTTCTTATACTCCATCAAACGCATTACTAAGTCTTAATTACGCGTCCTTGAAAGTTATTGGGTCCTCAATACACGTCGTTCTCATCACTTTAAGTTAAAACCTTGATGGTGAAAAAGAAAACTTAGGTTCTAAACACAAGTCATGCAACAGTTAACCTCATTTGCTTGATAAGTTCAGTTCTTTTGAAACAAATTGATTGAAGTGAAGTTTCTTCTACTCCATCAAACTCATTACTAAGTCTTAATTACGCGTCCTTTAAGGTTATTTAGTCCTCAATACACGTCGTTCTCTTCACTTCAAATTAAAACCTTGAAGGTAAAATGGATAACTTAGGTTCTAAACACAAGTCATGCAACAGTTAACCTTATTTGCTTGATACGTTCAGTTCTTTCGGAACAAATCGATTGAAGTGAAGTTTCTTATAATTCATCAAACCCATCACAAAGTCTTAATTACGTATCCTTGAAAGTTATTTGGTCCTCAACACACGTCGTTCTAATCAATTCAAGTTAAAACCTTGAAGTTGAAATGGATAAATTAGGTTCTAACCACAAGTCATGTAACAAATAACCTCATTTTCTTGATACGTTCAGTTCGTTCGGAACAAATCGATTGAAGTGATATCTCTTATACTCCATCAAACGTATTACTACATCTTAATTACGCGTCCATGAAGGTTAATGGGTCCTCAATACACGTCGTTCTCATCACTTAAAGTTAAAACCTTTAAGGTGAAATTGATAATTTAGGTTATAACCACAAGTCATGTAACAGTTAATCTCATTTGGTTGATACGTTCAGTTCTTTTGGAACAAATCGATTGAAGTGAAGTTTCTTATATTTCATAAAACCCATCACTAAGTCTTAATTATGCGTCCTTGAAGGTTATTTGGTCCTCAATACACGTCGTTCTCATCACTTTCAAGTTAAAACCTTGAAGGTAAAATGGATAACTTAGGTTCTAACAACAAGTCATGTAACAGTTAACCTCATTTGCTTGATACGTTCAGTTCGTTCGGAACAAATCGATTGAAGTGACGTTTCTTATACTCTATCAAACACATTACTAAGTCTTAATTACGCGTCCTTGAAGGTTATTTGGTCCTCAATACACGTCGTTCTCATCACTTCAAGTTAAAACCTTGAAGGTAAATTGGATAACTTAGGTTTTAACCAAAAGTAAAGTAACAGTTAACCTCATTTGCTTGATACGTTCAGTTTGTTTGGAACAAATCGATTGAAGTAAAGTTTCTTCTTCTCCATCAAACGCATTACTAAGTCTTAATTACGCGTCCTTGAAAGTTATTGGGTCCTCAATACACGTCGTTCTCATCACATCAAGTTAAAACCTTGAAGGTGAAACGGATAACTTAGGTTCTAACCAAAAGTAATGTAACAGTTAACCTCATTTTCTTGATACGTTCAGTTCTTTTGGAACAAATTGATTGAAGTGAAGTTTCTTATACTCCATCAAACGCATTACTAAGTCTTAATTACGCGTCTTTGAAGGTTATTGGGTCCTCAATACACGTCGTTCTCATCACTTCACATTAAAACCTTGAAAGTAAAATGTATAACTTAGGTTCTAACCACAAGTCATCTAACAGTTAACCTCATTTGCTTGACACGTTCAGTTCGTTTGGAACAAATCGATTGAAGTGAAGTTTCTTATACTCCATCAAACGTATTACTAAGTCTTAATCACGCATCCTTGAAAGTTATTGGGTCTTCAATACACGTCGTTCTCATCACTTCAACTTAAAACTTTGAAGGTGAAACGGATAACTTAGGTTCTAAACACAAGTCATGCAACAGTTAACCTCATTTGTTTGATACGTTTAGTTCTTTTGGAACAAATTGATTGAAGTGAAGTTTTTTATACTTCATAAAACCCATTACTAAGTCTTAATTACGCGTCCTTGAAGGTTATTGGCTCCTTAATACACGTCGTTCTTATCACTTCAAGTTAAAACTTTGAAGGTGAAATAGATAACTTAGGTTCCTTACCACAAGTCATGTAACAGTTAACCTCATTTGCTTGATACGTTCAGTTCGTTTGGAACAAATCGATTGAAGTGAAGTTTCTTAAACTCCATCAAAAGCATTACTAAGTCTTAATTACGCGTCCTTGAAAGTTATTGGGTCCTCAATACATGTCGTTGTCATCACCTTAAGTTAAAACCTTGAAGGTGAAACAGATAACTTAGGTTCTAACCACAAGTCATGTAACAGTTAACCTCATTAGCTTGATACGTTCAGTTCGTTTGGATCAAATCGATTGAAGTTAAGTTTCTTATACTCCATCAAACGCATTACTAAGTCTTAATTACGCGTCCTTGAAAGTTATTGGGTCCTCAATACACGTCGTTCTCATCACATCAAGTTAAAACCTTGAAGGTGAAACGGATAACTTAGGTTCTAACCAACAGTCATGTAACAGTTAACCTCATTTGCTTGATACGTTCAGTTCTTTTGGAACAAATCGATTGAAGTGAAGTTTCTTATTCTCCATCAAACGCATTACTATGTCTTAATTACGCGTCTTTGAAGGTTATTGGGTCCTCAATACACGTCGTTCTCATCACTTTAAATTAAAACCTTGAAGGTGAAATGTATAACTTAGGTTCTAACCACAAGTCATCTAACAGTTAACCTCATTTGCTTGACACGTTCAGTTCGTTTGGAACAAATCGATTGAAGTGAAGCGTCTTATACCCCATCAAACGCATTACTAAGTCTTAATTACGCGTCCTTGAAGGTTATTAGGTCCTCAATAAACGTCGTTCTCATCACTTCAACTTAAAACCTTGAAGGTGAAATGGATAACTTAGGTTCTAACCACAAGTCATGTAACAGTTAACCTCATTTGCTTGATGTGTTCAGTTCGTTTGGAAAAAATCGATTGAAGTGAAGTTTCTTAAACTCCATAAAAAGCAATACTAAGTCTTAATTGCGCGTCTTTCAAAGTTATTTGGTCCGTCAATACACGTCGTTCTCATCACATTAAGTTAAAACCTTGAATGTGAAACGGATAAGTTAGGTTCTAACCACAAGTCATGTAACAGTTAACCTTATTTGCTTGATACGTTCAGTTCTTTTGGAACAAATCGATTGAATTGAAGTTTCTTATACTACATCAAACGCATTAGTAAGTCTTAATTACGCATCCTTGAAGGTTATTGGGTCCTCAGTACACTTCGTTCTCATCACTTCAAGTTAAAACCTTGAAGGTGAAATGGATAACTTAGGTTCTAACCACAAGTCGTGTAACAGTTAACCTCATTTGCTTGATACGTTCAGTTCTTTTTAGAACAAATCGGTTGAAGTGACGTTTCTTATAGTTCATCAAACCCATCACTAAGTCTTAATTACGTATCCTTAAAGGTTATTGGGTACTCAATACACATCGTTCTCATCTGTAACATCCCTAATATTGTACCCAATTTACCCGTACTATTATTTTTTTTTATATCCCAATAATAAACTTAAGTGAGACTTAAACCAAAATTGAAATCAGGATGAAAGTCTGGTTGATAAATCATTTAAAACAATTTAAACTATTAAATAAAATTGTAATTAAAATTAATTTCAATTAAAACAGAAGGGAGGGCAGAATTGTCATTCTGCCGAGGAGGAGAGGCAGAGATCGATCGCTGCAAGCGCAGTGCTTGCAGCGCTCGATCGCTGCATATTGCAGCGCTCGATCGCTGCAAGTGGAGCGCTTGCAGCGCCCGATCGCTGCCCATGTGCAGCGCCCGATCGCTGCATACCTCCAGCGCCCAGTCGCCACCCTTCTTCTATTTTCTTTACTTCTTTCTTTTATCCAATTGCTCTCTGGAAATCCGAATTCCAGAGAGCAAACACCAATTTTCTATCACCTTCACTGCACACCAAACACTTTAATACATCTCCCATTTCATCCACAATTACCACTAAACTTACAATTTAACATACTCTAAACGCACTTAAACATGTGATAGAACTTTGTGAAAAACAAACGGCGTGGATATGTCTAAAACTATACTTTTCCTCAAATCAAAATCATCATCAATTCTATAAAACTTTATAAAAATAGTTTATAAAACAGGTTTCCAAAACGTTTCAAACAATCAAAACAATTATCTAGTCCTAACCAGAGCCAAGCATCCTAAAATGTTCTATACCATCATCAACCCCAAACATCCCAATAACCCCAAAATCTATACATACTTCCACACGGGTCGGTTGAGCATCGACTGCGCCAACACACAACCGCAGCCATCCACCGTCAACTGCCTCATACATCAGGAGGAGGAACATCGTCCTCACCTGGCTTGATGTCACCTACAATACCACCTACACCATATAGACACATATGAGTTAATGAAATCTCAGTAAGCTTCGTAAATGCAGATGCATGCGTGCGTATGCCATTCAGAAAAACATGCAGATTTCAGATTCAGATATAGATACAAATTCAGATTCATTTTTTATTACGTCGCAGACAGATTGTTACCGAGATATCAGCCCTCTAAATGGAAAGGATACATTCCGCTGTCGAACTACCACTTTCCACCTAGAGAGGGGGGGTACATGCTCACAAACCCTACAGCTATGCCTGAGCCCCACCTCGCGTAACTAGATACAGATTACGTAGATTAATTACAGAGGTTCGTTTCTTTTCTTAAAAACACGTGCGGAAATTCATTTTCATGACATTTGAAATACGTGATGCATGAACAGTTAATAAGCAGAAAGTAAGCAATCAACATACATACCATCAAGACAAATAAACGAAACTTATAGACAACTAACCTAACTATCCAACCAAAACGTATAAACAAACAACACTCCAATGATCCTCGACGCGACAATCGACGTACGGTGTAGGCCAGTCGGCCAGAGTAAGTCACGAGAACTTACCTCGTGTCCGTTGCAACTCAAACTCCGTCCACGAGCGTTGTTCACCTAAGCAGTTTCACCGAATTGTCGTTAAAACGAACTTAAACAATTTAACGTCCAATCTAACAAAATCCTTAACTAAGAAACTTCCTAAAATCTTAACTTAATTAATCGAGGTATTTAAACAACACTTAACACTCGATAGTTTAAAATCACAACTAACGAGTTTTCCTAAAACTCTAATATTTCCAAATTTTTAACGTTTCTCACAAATTACTCTAACGTTGTCCAATAACGTTCAATACGTCCTTTATATCGTCAATCACAGTAAACCTATTAATTTCGGATACTAAATCTCAATTTTTAACACAAACCCTAACGTACCCTAATTGGCTTAACCTCTGTAATAATCGAAATAAACGCTCTAAAACTATAGAATCATACCTAGAGCGTCGATTGGAGGAGAAAACGTGAAGAAAATGGAACGAACGGAAGGTGAATCAGAGGCGAATCGCCGCGGGCAGAGGAAGAAGCCGAGAGGAGTTTCTTCTATGGAAATCGATTTTCAGAATGAAAATCGATTAAGGCTTTTGCCTTTAAATAAGTAATAAATAATTAAATGCCAAATGACGATCTTGCCCTTCCTCTTAATTTTCTATTTGTTTCGTCATTCGTTTCTTTAATCGGCCAAAGATTCGAATTCTCGAAACTTCCTTATTTTGTCGATAACTCCTATTCATTACCAGGGCTTTATTAAAACTATCCGTTCGCAAATCGGACCTCGTTTACTATTTTTACTAAAACGTCCTTCGCATTATTAGAAACTTAATTACTCGGAATATAGTGTCATAACTTCGGAAATTCTCATAATTTCCTTAAAATTCCTATTAATCGTTAGGATCGTAATGACTCTTTCCTTTCGTGAAACGGGCTTGATTTGATATATTTCCGAAAATGCCATTTATATTAAAATAATAATATCCCAAAAAGCCGGGATATTACATTCCATCCACCTTATTTAAAATTTTGTCCTCAAAATTTGTCCTAAGCTTATAGTTCTTGATATCAACTCCTCGTGTCTCGTGGCGTTCTACTTCGGTTAATCGTCTGTACTTACGATCCTTTTTCGGGGTTCTAAACCAACATCCTACTATATTCTCCAACATTGGCCTTAATTTGTATTTACTACTTTCGATTTGATCGAACCCGTCTTCTTTCACGTACTAAGCATAATCCAAATTCTCAAATCTCAATCACTTAACCCGACAACATATTTGTCGCTTTAACACTTGCGCATGTACCAACTTTCGACTTTCATTTAATCACTCACATATCAAATCTCTTTATAATACTAACTCCAAAATTTACTCTTTATCGACGTCTTTCTTCCGCTGTCCCTTTTTGGTCAGAGTTATACCTATGCTTCCTAACGCCAGTCAAATTGAATGCCTACAATTTCATCCAATTTCTGGGCTGTAACTCGTACCTCAACACAATTCTCTCGATCTTGTTCACAATCGGGATACACACCAACCGAATTTCGTACATTAACTTCCTAATCATAGTCCTCCTTTTTAGTTTATGCATCAAATCTTACCAAATCCCTAAGTCTTAACCAAACGACCTCTAACTGTGTACTTGACACTTAACGTCCAGAGCACGTGTTGGCTTGCATTTAGTCACCCAAAACATTAAACTCTCTCTCACTTATTAATTGGTTTCTACTAAAGATTGTCTCTTATCCTCAATCATCAAAATAACTTCAACTTTTCGACATCATTTGGGTTGATTATCGTTCAAGGACTCCTAACAACACCCAAGTTGCAATTCGAACTCCCCTCTATTTTAACTTCAACTCCTCGAATTGAGTTCCTTTAGTTTCTATCTTTCTTACTTTCGTTTTTACCGAATAAGTACCTAACCACTTTACGCACTCAAAGCCTTCTCAAATTACTTACTCCAACGCTAAGTCTCAATTTACCCTACGACCTTACCCACCTATCGGGTATAACAATGTCTATATATATATTTGTTGGAGCTGTAAACTAAACTCGTGTATAAGTTTGTTGGCCTTAACCTTAGTTACTATTACGACCACCCGAGTCCTCATTCCCCTAGCAAGGTTCCCATAGAACTTCTCCATCAACAGTATCCAAATTGTACACTTCCTTGGGCTCCTTGCAGGTCTTAACAAAATTTCTCAACTAAGATTTAAATCTCTAAATTTCACAAACCACCTCGTCGAGATTACCCCGAGGTCTCGGCGAGTCTAACTGGGAGTCAAAGTTACTATCCGCTAGGGACTCAGGTCCCATTGTACTAGGATATTCTAAACATCATATTTCGTTCTAAACTACCTCAATGAATTCTATCGCTATGACTTTAACTAATTTCTCTCACTATCTATATTATGTTCATCTGCCTGACTCGAATCCTTATTAACTCCAGACACAATTTAATCCTCAAGCTTCGCCATAGACTTGTTCTAAGCTGTTTATTTTAACCTTAGATTATTAATGTGTCCCTCGGTATCGACTTGTTAACCGTCAAACTTTCGGAACTTTTCTAACTTAGACTCTCTCTTAAGTTTATTTAAATGGGCTCAATGCAATCTTCATTCTCCCTATTCAAAATTTTGCGAATTTCACAAATCACACGACATTAGTCCTTGAACTAGAGTTCTAGTCTTAATTCTTTGTTTAAATCTAACAATCCTTTGCACTATTACTCAATATCGCATGAGGATTTTCTTCAAAGCTACGCAATGGTCTATCCTTTTCGTTCCTCTAGTCGGGTTCAAGTAGTCTACTTGACTCCCGTGCAACGATTCATCCAACAATCTTCTTGTTTGCGAACTCGTCGTAAATGAGTTCACCTCCTTAATCCGAATCTCCTCAAGTTCCCAAATCTTACTCTTCTATTTTCCTCGTACACCGATGTTCCTACTTTCTTCTCGGGGGTAAGCCTCACACATTTAAATCACTATTTGCTCTAAGCACGGCCGAGTCTCTAAATCCCCTCATTGATGCGCTCTAAGCTAGTCGTTTTAACCTAAGCCATTTATGCATTTCTTGGTCTCGTCTTGCCAAACACGAGTCGATCTCTAGAAATTTGCTAACCTAGCCTCACTTCTAAGCTTACTTAGATAATTCCGGTGAAAATCCTCACCCTCTCTATTCTATAAATCACAAATTTTACATTTGCAGACCTTTAAACGCCAATCTAAGCTTCTAACCTAACCTCTCATTTAATCCAACGATCTACTTCACTTCCTCCTTAAATCCACGTAAGGCTAAATCGAATCTACTAACTAATCTTACCATCTTTTGCTCCTCCTAGTTAGGTTCTAACTATTCTACTCGACAATTATCTTAAGTTTAGCTCTTGTATTCTATCTTCGTCTAGACACTCTCAACTTCGTACGAATCCCAATATACAATTTTTTTTTTTTATAACTATAGTCATACAAGTAATTGAGACAGCACCTGTAATAAGAGAAGGCTGGGCCCCATCGTCAATGTCACTAGGCTCGATGAATGCAAAGACTCTCGGCACAACCTTTCTTTGATCTCTGCCCGGTTGATTTCGGTTCAACGACGACAGTTCATGATATAGTGGCCAGCTTCCCCACATCGATAACACTTATTGGTACGCATCAGACAACCACCGTAGTGCTCCTTCTGGCACTCGGGACACAGAGGTTTTCGAGAAGTTCCTTGTACGCTCTTGTGTCGGCTTTGTTTGGTTTCTTCTCCGCCCATCCTCTTCGTACCACGATTATTGGGAGTGACCACTCCTTGGGTCCTTGGGCTCTCCCGGTTTGTCAATATCTCGATCTGACGAGATTGCCTAGCTATCAGTTGAGCTTGTCGGTCTAAATGCTGGGCCTGACAGTCCAGCAACTCCTGTAAGTCGATCGAACGCGTCATCTCGAAGATCTTTTCCTCGAATCATTTTATATAAGTCCTAAAAAAAAATCAACACAAATAATCCTAAGAAACAAGAAATCGAATAAAGCAGTAAACATACTTACAGTTGAAAAAGGATGTTCGCGTAGTGGCTATGCAGTCGAGCAGTCTACAGAACCGATTTTAAAACCCGGGGGCTACGATACCATAATTGTAACATCCCTAATACTGTACCCAATTTACCCGTACTATTATTATTATTTTTATATCCCAATAATAAACTCAAAGTGAGACTTAAACCAAAATTGAAATCAGGATGAAAATCTGGTTTATAAATCATTTAAAACAATTTAAACTATTAAATAAAACTGTAATTAAAATTAATTTCAATTAAAACAGAAGGGAGGGCAGAATTGTCATTCTGCCGAGGAGGAGAGGCAGAGATCGATCGCTGCAACGTGCAGCGCTCGATCGCTACAAGCGCAGTGCTTGCAGCGCTCGATCGCTGCACATTGCAGTGCTCGATCGCTGCAAGTGGAGCGCTTGCAGCGCCCGATCGCTGCCCATGTGTAGCGCCCGATCGCTGCATACCTCCAGCGCCCAGTCGCCACCCTTCGTATATTTTCTTCACTTCTTTCTTTTATCCAATTGCTCTTTGGAAATCCGAATTCCAGAGAGCAAACACCAATTTTCTATCACCTTCACTGCACACCAAACACTTTAATACATCTCCCATTTCATCCACAATTACCACTAAACGTACAATTTAAACATACTCTAAACGCACTTAAACACGTGATAGAACTTTGTGAAAAACAAACGGCGTGGATATGTCTAAAACTATACTTTTCCTCTAATCAAAATCATCAACAATTCTATAAAACTTTATAAAAATAGTTTATAAAACAGGTTTCCAAAACGTTTCAAACCATCAAAACAATTATCTAGCCCTAACCAGACCCAAGCATCCTAAAAGGTTCTATACCATCATCAACCCCAAACATCCCAATAACCCCAAAATCTATACATACTTCCCCACGTGTCGGTTGAGCATCGACTGCGCCAACACACCACCGCAGCCATCCACCGTCAACGGCCTCATACATCAGGAGGAAGGAACATCTTCCTCACCTAGCTCGATGTCACCTACAATACCACCTACACCATATAGACACATATGAGATAATGAAATCTCAGTAAGCTTCGTAAATGCAGATGCATGCATGCGTATGCCATTCGGAAAAACATGCAGATTTCAGATTCAGATACATATACAGATACAGATTCAGATTCAGATTCAGATTCAGATTCAGATTCATTTTTATTACGTCGCAGACAGATTGTTACCGAGATATCAGCCCTCTAAATGGAAAGGATACATTTCGCGGTCGAACTACCACTTTCCACCTAGAGAGGGGGGGTACATGCTCACAAACCCTACAGCCATGCCTGAACCCCACCTCGCGTAACCAGATACAGATTACGTAGATTAATTATAAAGGTTCGTTTCTTTTCTTAAAAACACGTGCGGAAATTCATTTTCATGACATTTGAAATACGTGATGCATGAACAGTTAATAAGCAGAAAGTAAGCAATCAACATACATACCATCAAGACAAATAAACGAAACCTATAGACAACTAACCTAACTATCCAACCAAAACGTATAAACAAACAACACTCCAATGATCCTTGACGCGACATCGACGTACGGTGTAGGCCAATCGGCCAGAGTAAGTCACGAGAACTTACCTCGTGTCCGTTGCAGCTCAAACTCCGTCCACGAGCAGTTGTTCACCTAAGCAGTTTCACCTAATTGTCGTTAAAACGAACTTAAACAATTTAACGTCCAATCTAACAAAATCCTTAACTAAGAAACTTCCTAAAATCTTAACTTAATTAATCGAGGTATTTAAACAACACTTAACACTCGATAGTTTAAAATCACAACTAACGAGTTTTCCTAAAACTCTAATATTTCCAAATTTTTAACATTTCTCACAAATTACTCTAACTTTGTCCAATAACGTTCAATACGTCCTTTATATCGTCAATCACAGTAAACCTATTAATTTCGGATACTAAATCTCAATTTTTAACACAAACCCTAACGTACCCTAATTGGCTTAACCTCCGTAATAATCGAAATAAACGCTCTAAAACTATATAATCATACCTAGAGCGTCGATTGGAGGAGAAAACGTGAAGAAAACGGAACGAACGGAAGGCGAATCGGAGGAGAATCGCCGCAGGCAGAGGAAGAAGCCGAGAGGAGTTTCTTCTCTGGAAATCGATTTTCAGAATGAAAATGGATTAAGGCTTTTGCCTTTAAATAAATAATAAATAATTGAATGCTAAATGACGATCTTGCCCTTCCTCTTAATTTTCTATTTGTTTCGTCCTTCGTTTCTTTAATCGGCCAAAGATTCGAATTCTCGAAACTTCCTTATTTTGCCGATAACTCTTATTCATTACCAGGCTTTATTAAAACTGTCCGTTTGCAAATCGGACCTCGTTTACTATTTTTACAAAAACGTCCTTCGCATTATTAGAAACTTAATTACTCGGAATATAGCGTCATAACTTCAGAAATTCTCATAATTTCCTTAAAATTCCTATTAATCGTTAGGATCGTAATGACGCTTTCCTTTCGTGAAACGGGCTTGATTTGATATATTTACGAAAATGTCATTTATATTTAAATAATAATATCCCGAAAAGCCGGGATATTACATCATCACTTCAAATAATAACCTTGAAGGTGAAATAATAACTTAGGTTCTAACCACAAGTCATGTAACAGTTAACTTGTAAAACCCGTCAATTTTAATAGTTGTAAAAAAATTTGAATAAATTTTTCGCGAATTTTAGTGTAACTAATTTGGATCAATTTCGCTAATTTACGGTAGGAAATTAAGTCGTAAAACCGAACGTTCAATTAAATGTAATTATTTGTTAAATGTAATAAAAAGAAATAGGAATTTTAAAATGAAGAGTAGGTAAAATGATAAAGAGGTAGGTAATATAATAAATGAAATTGATTTAATATAAAATAAAATAATTAATAAAATAAATAAAAGAAATATATAATAAATAAAAGTTTTATAAAATTTATTTTTTTATAACAATCAGGTTTTCAAAGGAAAACCTGATTGTTGCTTTTGTGTCGACAGCGCACCAGAAGAGAGAAGGAGAGAGAGAGAGAGAGGAGAAAATCGCCGGCGCCGGAGCGACCTCCGTTCGTCGAGATCTTGGTGTCAAAACGTTCGCCTCGAAGGGTAGATCAACGTTTGTGAATGGCGTTTTTGAAGGTAATCCCTCTTTCTCTCGATTTTCGCTCGAGAAGTTTCGGGTTTTTTAGGATTTCGTTAGATCTGAGATTTGGGTCGATTTCTTTGGTGTTTTTGGTAGGAATCGCTTGGATTAGAGTCGAGGAACGCGTTGGAAACGTTTTTTGGCGAAAAACAGGTGTGAAATTTGGGTTTTTGTCGTCGGAAGGTCGTCGGTCGGTCGCCGGAGCGTCGCCGGAGCATCGCCGGCCTTCGGTGATCGCCGGCCGAGTCAACTCGACCATGGGCTGAGTTAACTCGGGCTTTGAGCCGAGTTGACTCAGGCCCAAGGCCGAGTTGACTCAGGCCCAGGGCCGAGTTGGGCCAACTGGGTTTGGCCCAGCCCGATCCGGTTTTGGGTCAGGCTGGACCCAGACCCATGGCTTTCTGGGCCGGGTTTGGCTTAGGCCCATTGGGTCGGGTCTGACCTAGCCCATCAGGCCAGGTCAACCCAGCCCTTGCTGGCCCGACCCGATTTGGGTTTGGGCCGGGCCTGGCCCGAGCCCACTAGGGTTGGGTTGGTTCGGGTCAGACCGACCCGAACCCGGGCCACCCCAGGCCGACCCGACCCGGGCCGACCCGAACCCGGACCGACCCGGGCCGACCCGAACCAGGCCGACCCGGACCGGTCAGTCAAAGTCAACGGTTGACCGTTGACTTTGACCGGCTAGTGAAAGTCAACGGTTGACCGTTGACCAGACAGTCAAAGTCAACGGTTGACCGTTGACCGTTGACTTTGACTTTTTGACCAAAAGTCAACTCGGGCTATTTTGACCGGTTTTCGCCCCGGTTCGTAATTTATATCGTTTCTGGACCGAATTGGACCTTAACGGGGTTCCTTCCTTGTGTTGTTTCTCAGATTCTGAGGATTTTGCTGATTTGGAAGCAATTCCTGAGGAGCCACGATTTACCGAGGATAGGAGGACTCGCCGTAGGGGTATGGGTTATTATACTTTCCGCGTTATACCTAGCCTTGCTTGCACGTATATTATTTTTCGTGGGATACCACTAGTATTGATGTTGGCATTCTTACTGGCATGATTATTTTGCATATTGTGGCACGTATATTTTACACTGATTATACTGCCTAGTGGATTTTATATGCCATGTTTTACTCGCCTTTGCTGACGGGTGGTATTTGTGATTTCCTTGAGAATTTTCATGTTTGGCACATAGATGATTTTATACCTGCATTTGATATTGTCATGCATTGATTTTCTGCTGTGCCATTTGGAGTTTGATACTGGAGATAACCGTTTGGCACTCTTAGCTGGGCCCTTATGCTAGGAGTATCAGGGGGTTTTGCCCAGTTGTTGTGGTACTCCCCACGCTTGTTTGGATAGGGTACGCCCCCTGAGAATAGGCGGAATGTAGGGTACGCCCCCTGAGAATAGGCGGAATGGGCTCGGAGTATGCTCGCCCAGTTACCTGACCTGGCCAGTGTCTGTTCGTTGCTACCCCGGTATATTAAGTCCACCTTGTGGACCTCTTGGGCCCAGGGTTTAGTGGTTCGTCCCTCCTGGTGTGCCCTAGCGCGTGTCCCGGTGGCCCAGGGCTGAGTGGTTCGTCCCTCCTGGTGGTTGACCTTTTCTCTTCTCCCTATGAGGCCCTGCCTGGTGTTATCGCGGCCTTTCTGTGTTGGTGTGATTCGGAGGATCCGTGAGTGACCTCCCTTTTCACTGTACACCTGGACATATATTTTTATGATAGAATTGTTGATGTGGGCCTATTTTCACTATATATATGCTTATTTTATCGTTAGCCCCATTAACCGTTTAAAATAGATAATAAAAAGAGAAATGAATAACATTAAAACTGGTTTTGATTTTTAAAACGTGCATTGATTTAATAAGGCATGCATCATTGAGTGGTAGGTATAACATCCCATACTGAGTTTGTCACTCACCCTATCGACTCCCCCTCTACAGGTAAAGGAAGGAAGGCTAGGAAGTGAGGCCTGTCGTGTTTGGATTTTCTCTAGAGTCTCATCTTTTATTTTCCACAGCTCTGTATTATGTAAGACATTCGAGATTGTACCTTATTTTTGGCATGTAATTATTTTCATTTATCTTGTATTTCTACGATTGTTTGTACTCTCTTTTATTTGTTGCTTCGAGGAGGTCCTGGATTAGTGCTAAACTTCCGCATTTAGCCTTAGGTTAGACGGTGGACCTCTCCGAGGTTGATCGTTTAACCTGGCGTTTCTCTTAGGCCCCCTCTCGGGTCGTGACATAACTTCATTTGCTTAATACGTTCAATTCGATTGGAACAAATTGATTGAAGTGAAGTTTCTTATACTCCATCAAATGCATTACTAAGTCTTAATTACGTGTCCTTGAAGGTTATTGGGTCCTCAATACACGTCGTTCTCATCAATTCAAGTTAAAACCTTGAAGGTGAAATGTATAACTTAGGTTCTAAACACAAGTCATGCAACAGTTAACCATATTTGCTTGATACGTTTAGTTCTTTTGGAACAAATCGATTAAAGTGAAGTTTCTTAGATTTCATCAAACCCATCACCAATTATTAATTACGCGTCCTTGAAGGTTATTTGGTCCTCCATACACGTAGTTCTCATCACTTTCAAGTTAAAACCTTGAAGGTAAAATGGATAACTTAGGTTCTAACAACAAGTCATGTAACAGTTAACCTCATTTGCTTGATACGTTCAGTTCGTTTGGAACAAATCGATTGAAGTGAAGTTTCTTAAACTCCATCAACAGCATTACTAAGTCTTAATTACGCGTCCTTAAAAGTTATTGGGTCCTCAATACATGTCGTTGTCATCACATTAAGTTAAAACCTTGAAGGTGAAACGGATAACTTAGGTTCTAACCACAAATCATGTAACAGTTAACTTCATTAGTTTGATTCGTTCAGTTCGTTTGGAACAAATCGATTGAAGTTAAGTTTCTTATACTCCATCAAACGCATTACTAAGTCTTAATTACGCGTCCTTGAAAGTTATTGGGTCCTCAATACACGTCGTTCTCATCACATCAGGTTAAAACCTTGAAGGTGAAACGGATAACTTAGGTTCTAACCAAAAGTCATGTAACAGTTAACCTCATTTGCTTGATACGTTCAGTTCTTTTGGAAAAAATCGATTTAAGTTAAGTTTCTTATACTCCATCAAACGCATTACTAAGTCTTAATTACGCGTCTTTGAAGGTTATTAGGTCCTCAATACACGTCGTTCTCATCACTTTAAATTAAAACCTTGAAGGTGAAATCTATAACTTAGGTTCTAACCACAAGTCATCTAACAGTTAACCTCATTTGCTTGACACGTTCAGTTCGTTTGGAACAAATCGATTGAAGTGAAGCGTCTTATACCCCATCAAACGCATTACTAAGTCCTAATTACGCGTCCTTGAAGGTTATTAGGTCCTCAATAAACGTCGTTCTCATCACTTCAACTTAAAACCTTGAAGGTGAAATGGATAACTTAGGTTCTAACCACAAGTCATGTAACAGTTAACCTCATTTGCTTGATATGTTTAGTTCGTTTGGAAAAAATCGATTGAAGTGAAGTTTCTTAAACTCCATCAAAAGCAATACTAAGTCTTAATTGCGCATCTTTCAAAGTTATTTGGTCCTCAATACACGTCGTTCTAATCACATTAAGTTAAAACCTTGAATGTGAAATCGGATAAGTTAGGTTCTAAGCACTAGTCATGTAACAGTTAACCTTATTTGCTTGATACGTTCAGTTCTTTTGGAACAAATCGATTGAATTAAAGTTTCTTATACTACATCAAACGCATTAGTAAGTCTTAATTACGCGTCCTTGAAGGTTATTGGGTCCTCCGTACACTTCGTTCTCATCACTTCAAGTTAAAACCTTGAAGGTGAAATGGATAACTTAGGTTCTAACCACAAGTCGTGTAACAGTTAACCTCATTTGCTTGATACCTTCAGTTCTTTTTAGAACAAATCGGTTGAAGTGACGTTTCTTATAGTTCATCAAACCCATCACTAAGTCTAAATTACGTATACTTAAAGGTTATTGGGTACTCAATACACATCGTTCTCATCACTTAAAATTAAAATCTTGAAGGTGAAATGGATAACTTAGGTTCAAACCAAAAGTCATGTAACAGTTAACCTCATTTGCTTGATACGTTCAATTCGATTGGAACAAATTGATTGAAGTGAAGTTTATTATACTCCATCAATTACATTACTAAGTCTTAATTACGCGTCCTTGAAGGTTATTGGGTTCTCAATACACGTCGTTCTAATCAATTCAAGTTAAAACCTAGAAGGTGAAATGTAAAACTTAGGTTCTAAACACAAGTCATGCAACAGTTAACCATATTTGCTTGATACGTTCAGTTCTTTTGGAACAAATCGATTGAAGTGAAGTTTCTTATATTTCATCAAACGCATTACTAAGTATTAATTACGCGTCCTTGAAGGTTATTGGGTCCTCAATACACGTCGTTCTCATCACTTCAAGTTAAAACCTTGAAGGTAAAATGGATAACTTAGGTTCTAACAACAAGTCATGTAACAGTTAACCTCATTTGCTTGATACGTTCAGTTCGTTTGGAACAAATCGATTGAAGTGAAGTTTCTTATACTCCATCAAACGCATTACTAAGTCTTAATTACGCGTCCTTGAAGGTTATTGGGTCCTCAATACACGTCGTTCTCATCACTTCAAGTTAAAACCTTGAAGGTGAAATGGATAACTTAGCTTCTAACCACAAGTCATGTAACAGTTAACCTCATTTGCTGATACGTTCAGTTCGTTTGGAACAAATTGATTGAAGTGAAGTTTCTTATACTCCATCAATTACATTACTAAGTCTTAATTACGCGTCCTTGAAGGTTATTGGGTCCTCAATACACGTCGTTCTCATCACTTCAAGTTAAAACCTTGAAGGTGAAATGGATAACTTAGGTTCTAACAACAAGTCATGTAACAGTTAACCTCATTTGCTTGATACGTTCAGTTCGTTTGGAACAAATCGATTGAAGTGAAGTTTCTTAAACTCCATCAAAAGCATTACTAAGTCTTAATTGCGCGTCCTTGAAGGTTATTTGGTCCTCAATACACGTATTTCTCATCACTTTCAAGTTAAAACCTTGAAGGTAAAATGGATAACTTAGGTTCTAACAACAAGTTATGTAACAGTTAACCTCATTTGCTTGATACGTTCAGTTCGTTTGGAACAATCGATTGAAGTGAAGTTTCTTAAACTCCATCAAAAGCATTACTAAGTCTTAATTACGCGTCCTTGAAGGTTATTGGGTCTTCAATACACGTCGTTCTCATCACTTCAAGTTAAAACCTTGAAGGTAAAATTGATAACTTAGGTTCTAAACACAAGTCATGCAACAGTTAACCTCATTTGCTTGATACGTTCAGTTCTTTTGGAACAAATCGATTGAAGTGAAGTTTCTTAAACTCCATCAAAAGCATTACTAAGTCTTAATTACGCGTCCTTGAAGGTTATTGGGTCCTCAATACACGTCGTTCTCATCACTTCAAGTTAAAACCTTGAAGGTGAAATGGATAACTTAGGTTCTAAACACAAGTCATGCAACAGTTAACCTCATTTGCTTGATACGTTCAGTTCTTTTGGAACAAATCGATTGAAGTGAAGTTTCTTAAACTCCATCAAAAGCATTACTAAGTCTTAATTACGCGTCCTTGAAGGTTATTGGGTCCTCAATACACGTCGTTCTCATCACTTCAAGTTAAAACCTTGAAGGTTATTGGGTCCTCAATACACGTCGTTCTCATCACTTCAAGTTAAAACCTTGAAGGTTATTGGGTCCTCAATACACGTCGTTCTCATCACTTCAAGTTAAAACCTTGAAGGTGAAATGGATAACTTAGGTTCTAAACACAAGTCATGCAACAGTTAACCTCATTTGCTTGATACGTTCAGTTCTTTTGGAACAAATCGATTGAAGTGAAGTTTCTTAAACTCCATCAAAAGCATTACTAAGTCTTAATTACGCGTCCTTGAAGGTTATTTGGTCCTCAATACACGTCGTTCTCATCACTTCAAGTTAAAACCTTGAAGGTGAAATGGATAACTTAGGTTCTAAACACAAGTCATGCAACAGTTAACCTCATTTGCTTGATACGTTCAGTTCTTTTGGAACAAATCGATTGAAGTGAAGTTTCTTAAACTCCATCAAAAGCATTACTAAGTCTTAATTACGCGTCCTTGAAGGTTATTGGGTCCTCAATACACGTCGTTCTCATCACTTCAAGTTAAAACCTTGAAGGTGAAATGGATAACTTAGGTTCTAAACACAAGTCATGCAACAGTTAACCTCATTTGCTTGATACGTTCAGTTCTTTTGGAACAAATCGATTGAAGTGAAGTTTCTTAAACTCCATCAAAAGCATTACTAAGTCTTAATTACGCGTCCTTGAAGGTTATTGGGTCCTCAATACACGTCGTTCTCATCACTTCAAGTTAAAACCTTGAAGGTGAAATGGATAACTTAGGTTCTAAACACAAGTCATGCAACAGTTAACCTCATTTGCTTGATACGTTCAGTTCTTTTGGAACAAATCGATTGAAGTGAAGTTTCTTAAACTCCATCAAAAGCATTACTAAGTCTTAATTACGCGTCCTTGAAGGTTATTTGGTCCTCAATACACGTCGTTCTCATCACTTCAAGTTAAAACCTTGAAGGTGAAATGGATAACTTAGGTTCTAAACACAAGTCATGCAACAGTTAACCTCATTTGCTTGATACGTTCAGTTCTTTTGGAACAAATCGATTGAAGTGAAGTTTCTTAAACTCCATCAAAAGCATTACTAAGTCTTAATTACGCGTCCTTGAAGGTTATTGGGTCCTCAATACACGTCGTTCTCATCACTTCAAGTTAAAACCTTGAAGGTGAAATGGATAACTTAGGTTCTAAACACAAGTCATGCAACAGTTAACCTCATTTGCTTGATACGTTCAGTTCTTTTGGAACAAATCGATTGAAGTGAAGTTTCTTAAACTCCATCAAAAGCATTACTAAGTCTTAATTACGCGTCCTTGAAGGTTATTGGGTCCTCAATACACGTCGTTCTCATCACTTCAAGTTAAAACCTTGAAGGTGAAATGGATAACTTAGGTTCTAAACACAAGTCATGCAACAGTTAACCTCATTTGCTTGATACGTTCAGTTCTTTTGGAACAAATCGATTGAAGTGAAGTTTCTTAAACTCCATCAAAAGCATTACTAAGTCTTAATTACGCGTCCTTGAAGGTTATTGGGTCCTCAATACACGTCGTTCTCATCACTTCAAGTTAAAACCTTGAAGGTGAAATGGATAACTTAGGTTCTAAACACAAGTCATGCAACAGTTAACCTCATTTGCTTGATACGTTCAGTTCTTTTGGAACAAATCGATTGAAGTGAAGTTTCTTAAACTCCATCAAAAGCATTACTAAGTCTTAATTACGCGTCCTTGAATGTTATTGGGTCCTCAATACATGTCGTTCTCATCACTTCAAGTTAAAACCTTGAAGGTGAAATGGATAACTTAGGTTCTAACCACAAGTCATGTAACAGTTAACCTCATTTGCTTGATACGTTCAGTTCTTTTGGAACAAATCGATTGAAGTGAAGTTTCTTATAAACGATGGAGTCTGAATTAGCTGATTTAAAATTCGAAATCTGTTAGGGATTTTAAGGACTAATGAATGGTCTGCTTTACTTAAGTCTTCCGTTATCTATACTCTGAATGAATTGTAGTTTATCAGTAAGGTTTATGGTCAAGTTGAGCTATATAATGTTGGAATGAGTTCTGTCGTAGAAGTTTCTATCGATGGAAACTAAGTTAGCGTTTTCTACGGTAGATGTTGTTTAGCTATCGGTAGAAGTCGAGATAAATTTTCCCTTTCGGAAGATGAAATCTGTGGTGTTAATGAGGCACGTGAGAGGCTCGTGTCGAGCGGCAGAAATAAAGTGTCATGTCATCGGCAGAAGTAGAGTATTTATGTCATCGGCAGTTGTAGGTATTTATGTCATCGGCAGTTGTAGGTATTTATGTCATCGACAGATGTAGAGTATTACGTCATCGGCAGAAGTAGAGTGTTATGTCATCGGCAGAAGTAGAGTATTACGTCATCGGCAGAAGTAGAGTATTACGTCATCGGCAGAAGTAGAGTGTTATGCCATCGGCAGAAGTAGAGTATTTATGTCATCGGCAGATGTAGTGCATTTTTCCACCGGAAGATGTAAGAGATATTTTGTCGTTAAAGCTACTGGAAGATGTCTTCTTGATCGTTGTTCATTAATGGACACGTGATCTGCACATGATCACCGGTAGATGTATTAGGAAGTTTGTCGTTAGTGCCCGGATGGGGTGTTTTCTATCGGTAGATGAAGCCTGTTTTTCATCGGCAGATGTTGTGTCTGTGACTATCGGCAGATGCCGCTTAAAAGAGGTGTAGAAAAGATGTGTTGCGTGGCTGGACGTGACCATCGGTCGATGTGAGCCTAGGACTCCATCGGCAGATGCATTAAGATGTGTTTCCAAATAAAAATAATAATATAAAAGTAAACGCATCGTTAATGAATAAGATGCATGAAGCATGAACCGAATGATTAGGAGATTAAGAATGGTGATCACGTGACGGCTCCTGGCCGGGGTCGTTACATGAAACCTTGAAGGTGAAACGGATAACTTAGGTTCTAACTACACATCATGTAACAGTTAACCTTATTTACTTGATACGTTCGGTTCTTTTAAAACAAATCGTTTGAAGTGAAGTTTCTTATACTCCATCAAACGCATTACTAAGTCTTAATTACGCGTCCTTGAACGTTATTGGGTCCTCAATACACGTTGTTCTTATCACATTAAGTTAAAACCTTGAAGGTGAAACGTATAACTTAGGTTCTAACCAAAAGTCATGTAACAGTTAACCTCATTTGCTTGATACGTTCAGTTCTTTTGGAACAAATTGATTGAAGTGAAGTTTCTTATACTCCATCAAACGCATTTCTAAGTCTTAATTACGCGTCTTTCAAGGTTATTGGGTCCTCAATACACGTCGTTCTCATCACTTCAAATTAAAACCATGAAGGTGAAATGGATAACTTAGGTTCTAACCAAAAGTCATGTAACAGTTAACCTCATTTGCTTGATACGTTCAGTTCGTTTGGAACAAATCGATTGAAGTGAAGTTTCTTATACTCCATCAAACGCATTACTAAGTCTTAATTACGCGTCCTTGAAGGTTATTAGGTCCTCAATACACGTCGTTCTCATCACTTCAACTTAAAACCTTGAAGGTGAAACGGATAACTTAGGTTCTAACCACAAGTCATGTAACAGTTAACCATATTTGCTTGATGTGTTAAGTTCGTTTGGAAAAAATCGATTGAAGTGACGTTTCTTATACTATTTCAAACACATTACTAAGTCTTAATTACGCGTCCTTGAAGGTTATTGGGTCCTCAATACACGTCGTTCTCATCACTTCAAGTTAAAACCTTGAAGGTGAAATGGATAACTTAGGTTCTAACCATAAGTCATGTAACAGTTAACCTCATTTGCTTGATACGTTCAGTTCTTTTTTTTTTTTTTTTTTTTTTTTGTTTGGAACAAATCGATTGAAGTGAAGTTTCTTATACTCCATCAAACACATTACTAAGTCTTAATTACGCGTCCTTGAAAGTTATTGGGTCCTCAATACATGTCGTTGTCATCACATTAAGTTAAAACCTTGAAGGTGAAACGGATAACTTAGGTTCTAACCACAAGTCATGTAACAGTTAACTTCATTAGTTTGATACGTTCAGTCTTTTTTTTTTTTTTTTTTTTTTTTTTTTTTTTTTTTTTTTTTTTTTTTTTTTTTTTTTTTTTTTTTTTTTTTTTTTTTTTTTTGTTTGGAACAAATTGATTGAAGTGAAGTTTCTTATACTCCATCAAACACATTACTAAGTCTTAATTACGCGTCCTTGAAAGTTATTGGGTCCTCAATACACGTCGTTCTTATCACATCAAGTTAAAACCTTGAAGGTGAAACGGATAACTTAGGTTCTAACCAAAAGTCATGTAACAGTTAACCTCATTTGCTTGATACGTTCAGTTCTTTTGGAAAAAATCGATTGAAGTGAAGTTTCTTATACTCCATCAAACGCATTACTATGTCTTAATTACGCGTCTTGAAGGTTATTAGGTCCTCAATACACGTCGTTCTCATCACTTCAACTTAAAACCTTGAAGGTGAAATGTATAACTTAGGTTCTAACCACAAGTCATCTAACAGTTAACCTCATTTGCTTGACACGTTCAGTTCGTTTGGAACAAATCGATTGAAGTGAAGCGTCTTATACCCCATCAAACGCATTACTAAGTCTTAATTACGCGTCCTTGAAGGTTATTAGGTCCTCAATACACGTCGTTCTCATCACTTCAACTTAAAACCTTGAAGGTGAAACGGATAACTTAGGTTCTAACCACAAGTCATGTAACAGTTAACCATATTTGCTTGATGTGTTAAGTTCGTTTGGAAAAAATCGATTGAAGTGACGTTTCTTATACTATTTCAAACACATTACTAAGTCTTAATTACGCGTCCTTGAAGGTTATTTGGTCCTCAATACACGTCGTTCTTATCACATCAAGTTAAAACCTTGAAGGTGAAATGGATAACTTAGGTTCTAACAACAAGTTATGTAACAGTTAACCTCATTTGCTTGATACATTCAGTTCGTTTGGAACAAATCGATTGAAGTGAAGTTTCTTAAACTCCATCAACAGCATTACTAAGTCTTAATTACGCGTCCTTGAAAGTTATTGGGTCCTCAATACACGTCGTTCTCATCACTTCAACTTAAAACCTTGAAGGTGAAACGGATAACTTAGGTTCTAACCAAAAGTCATGTAACAGTTAACCATATTTGCTTGATGTGTTAGTTCTTTTGGAACAAATCGATTGAAGTGAAGTTTCTTATACTCCATCAAACGCATTACTATGTCTTAATTACGCGTCCTTGAAGGTTATTAGGTCCTCAATACACGTCGTTCTCATCACTTTAAATTAAAACCTTGAAGGTGAAATGGATAACTTAGGTTCTAACCAAAAGTCATGTAACAGTTAACCTCATTTGCTTGATACATTCAGTTCGTTTGGAACAAATCGATTGAAGTGAAGTTTTCTTATTACTACCAGCAAACTGCATTAATACGTCTTAATTACGCGTCCTTGAACGTTATGGGTCCTCAATACACGTTGTTCTTATCACATTAAGTTAAAACCTTGAAGGTGAAACGTATAACTTAGGTTCTAACCAAAAGTCATGTAACAGTTAACCTCATTTGCTTGATACGTTCAGTTCTTTTGGAACAAATTGATTGAAGTGAAGTTTCTTATACTCCATCAAACGCATTTCTAAGTCTTAATTACGCGTCTTTCAAGGTTATTGGGTCCTCAATACACGTCGTTCTCATCACTTCAAATTAAAACCATGAAGGTGAAATGTATAACTTAAGTTCTAACCACAAGTCATCTAACAGTTAACCTCATTTGCTTGACACGTTCAGTTCGTTTGGAACAAATCGATTGAAGTGAAGCGTCTTATACCCCATCAAACGCATTACTAAGTCTTAATTACGCGTCCTTGAAGGTTATTAGGTCCTCAATACACGTCGTTCTCATCACTTCAACTTAAAACCTTGAAGGTGAAACGGATAACTTAGGTTCTAACCACAAGTCA
Organism: Begonia masoniana; assembly: GCA_022432975.1. Lineage (NCBI taxonomy): Eukaryota > Viridiplantae > Streptophyta > Magnoliopsida > Cucurbitales > Begoniaceae > Begonia > Begonia masoniana. The sequence goes on along the minus strand of CM039504.1, from coordinate 46,187,385 downwards.
TGTAACAGTTAACCATATTTGCTTGATGTGTTAAGTTCGTTTGGAAAAAATCGATTGAAGTGACGTTTCTTATACTATTTCAAACACATTACTAAGTCTTAATTACGCGTCCTTGAAGGTTATTTGGTCCTCAATACACGTCGTTCTCATCACTTCAAGTTAAAACCTTGAAGGTGAAATGGATAACTTAGGTTCTAACAACAAGTTATGTAACAGTTAACCTCATTTGCTTGATACATTCAGTTCGTTTGGAACAAATCGATTGAAGTGAAGTTTCTTAAACTCCATCAACAGCATTACTAAGTCTTAATTACGCGTCCTTAAAAGTTATTGGGTCCTCAATACATGTCGTTGTCATCACATTAAGTTAAAACCTTGAAGGTGAAACGGATAACTTAGGTTCTAAACACAAATCATGTAACAGTTAACTTCATTAGTTTGATACGTTCAGTTCGTTTGGAACAAATTGATTGAAGTTAAGTTTCTTATACTCCATCAAACACATTACTAAGTCTTAATTACGCGTCCTTGAAAGTTATTGGGTCCTCAATACACGTCGTTCTTATCACATCAAGTTAAAACCTTGAAGGTGAAACGGATAACTTAGGTTCTAACCAAAAGTCATGTAACAGTTAACCTCATTTGCTTGATACGTTCAGTTCTTTTGGAAAAAATCGATTTAAGTTAAGTTTCTTATACTCCATCAAACGCATTACTATGTCTTAATTACGCGTCTTTGAAGGTTATTAGGTCCTCAATACACGTCGTTCTCATCACTTTAAATTAAAACCTTGAAGGTGAAATGTATAACTTAGGTTCTAACCACAAGTCATCTAACAGTTAACCTCATTTGCTTGACACGTTCAGTTCGTTTGGAACAAATCGATTGAAGTGAAGCGTCTTATACCCCATCAAACGCATTACTAAGTCTTAATTACGCGTCCTTGAAGGTTATTAGGTCCTCAATAAACGTCGTTCTCATCACTTCAACTTAAAACCTTGAAGGTGAAATGGCTAACTTAGGTTCTAACCACAAGTCATGTAACAGTTAACCTCATTTGCTTGATATGTTTAGTTCGTTTGGAAAAATCGATTGAAGTGACGTTTCTTAAACCCATCAAAAGCCAATACTAAGTCTTAATTGCGCGTCTTTCAAAGTTATTTGGTCCTCAATACACGTCGTTCTAATCACATTAAGTTAAACCTTGAATGTGAAATGGATAAGTTAGGTTCTAAGCATGTCAGTAACAATGAACCTTATTTGCTTGATACAATCAGTTCTTTTGGACAAATCGATGATATTAAGTTCTTATCTACATCAAACGCATTAGTAGTCTTAATTACGGTCCCTTGAAGGTTATGGGTCCTCAGTACACTTCGTTCTCATCACTTCCAGTTAAAACCTTGAAGGTGAATGGATAACATAGGTTCTAACCACAAGTCGTGAAAGTTAACTCATTTGCTTGATACGTTCAGTTCTTTTTAGAACAAATCGGTTGAAGTGACGTTTCTTATAGTTCATCAAACCCATCACTAAGTCTAAATTACGTATCCTTAAATGTTATTGGGTACTCAATACACATCGTTCTCATCACTTCAAATTAAAACCTTGAAGGTGAAATGGATAACTTAGGTTCAAACCAAAAGTCATGTAACAGTTAACCTCATTTGCTTGATACGTTCAATTCGATTGGAACAAATTGATTGAAGTGAAGTTTATTATACTCCATCAATTACATTACTAAGTCTTAATTACGCGTCCTTGAAGGTTATTGGGTCCTCAATACACGTCGTTCTCATCAATTCAAGTTAAAACCTAGAAGGTGAAATGTAAAACTTAGGTTCTAAACACAAGTCATGCAACAGTTAACCATATTTGCTTGATTCGTTCAGTTCTTTTGGAACAAATCGATTGAAGTGAAGTTTCTTATATTTCATCAAACCCATCACCAATTCTTAATTACGCATCCTTGAAGGTTATTTGGTCCTCAATACACGTATTTCTCATCACTTTCAAGTTAAAACCTTGAAGGTAAAATGGAGAACTTAGGTTCTAACAACAAGTCATGTAACATTTAACCTCATTTGCTTGATACGTTCAGTTCGTTTGGAACAAGTCGATTGAAGTGAAGTTTCTTAAACTCCATCAAAGGCATTACTAAGTCTTAATTGCGCGTCCTTGAAAGTTATTGGATCCTCAATACATGTCTTTGTCATCACATTAAGTTGAAACCTTGAAGGTGAAACGGATAACTTAGGTTATAACTACACGTCATGTAACAGTTAACCTTATTTGCTTGATATGTTCGGTTCTTTTGGAACAAATCGATTGAAGTGAAGTTTCTTATACTCCATCAAACGCATTACTAAGTCTTAATTACGCGTCCTTGAACGTTATTGGGTCCTTAATACACGTCGTTCTCATCACATCAAGTTAAAACCTTCAAGGTGAAACGGATAACTTAGGTTCTAACAACAAGTCATGTAACAGTTAACCTTATTTGCTTGATACTTCAGTTCTTTTGGAACAAATCGATTGAAGTGAAGTTTCTTATACTCCATCAAACGCATTACTAAGTCTTAATTACGCGTCCTTGAACGTTATTGGGTCCTTAATACACGTCGTTCTCATCACATCAAGTTAAAACCTTGAAGGTGAAACGGATAACTTTGGTTCTTGTAACACCCCTAATTCCGTACCCGTATTTCCCATATTATTATTCTTTTTTTTTTTTACACTTATTACTTTTTATACTTTAATAAAACTTTGCGCGGAATTAAACTATGGTTGAAATCAAAACCGAAGTCGGAATTATAATCAACCTTGAATCATTTTTTTTTAACAATTATATTACTATTTAATAAATCTTAAAACATTTAAATAAAAACCTTAAAACATATAAAAAGAAGGTTTGGCAGAATCGGAATCTGCCCTCAAAAGTAGCAGCGACCAGGCGCTGCTATATGCAGCGCTCGGTCGCGAGTGCTGTCGCTGAGCAGCGATCGATCTCTGCTCGGCAGCAGAGATCGATCGCTGCACTGGAAGGCAACCACAGCGATCGATCTCTGCGCCGTGCAGAGATCGATCGCTGCACTAGGCAGCGATCACGATCACTGCTAGCTATGGCAGCGATCGATCTCTGGCTCTGCAGCAGAGATCGATCGCTGCAAGCATGCAGCGATTTCCTCCTTCAGACTTCCAACCTTCCACACTTATCATTTTACAGCATTAACATATCTGTTGCTCTCTGGAATCCGATTTCCAGAGAGCAACCTCCTTTTCTTACACCAAATTTCCATATAACTCACAACTTAAATCTACTAAATCCAATTTAACGTATTCTAAACTCAATCGACTCGAGTCGGACTTTGCGAAGTCCAACTGCGTGGATAGCTCTAAACATCGAGCATAACCGTATCAACCTAAAACCAATCAAAACATTTCCAAAACATTCATTAAGCAGTTAAACCAAAACGTTTTACATACAATTACAAAACGTTATCTAATCCTATCCAGATCCAAACAACCTAAGTATACTATACAATTATCAACTCAAACATCCCCAAAATAAACCCAGAGTTCAGACATACCTCCCAATGGGTCATATTGCGCCTCGACTACCCAGCGCACACCCACGAGCATCATCCATCAACTGCCTCCGAATCAGGAAGAGGAACGTCGTCCTCACCTGGATCTACGTCACCTAGCAGATCACCTACACCATACAGACACATATGAGATATTGAAATCTCAGTAAGCTACGTAAATGCAGATGCATGCGTGCGTATGCCATCAGAAATCATGCTCAGATTCAGATTACGATACAGAATACAGATTACAGATTCATTACGTCCAGACAGACAGAATTGTCACCGAAACCTCTACCCACTAAGCGGAGAGGGCCATCCAGCGGTCGGACTACCCTTTCCACCTAGAGAGGGGGGGTACACGCTTGCAACACGCACAGCCGTGCCTGAGCCCCATCCCGCGTGACCAGAAACAGACAGATTACGTTTATTCATTCAGATTTCGTTACAGATTTCATTTCAGATATACGTTCCTTTTCTTAAAAACACGTGCAGAAATTCCTTTTCATGACTTTCGAAAACCGTGATGCATGAACAGTTCATATCAGCGGAAAGTAAACAAACAGTTCATATCAGCAGACAATATAACATAACCTATAAACAATTAACCTAACTACCCAACCTAAACAACGTAAAACAAGGAACCCTCAAGGATCCTTGATACGACGACGAAGTATGGTGTAGGACCTTTCGGTCAAGCAAGTCACGAGAACTTACCTTGAGCGCGCTGGATCTCAAACTTCGTCCACGGGAGTCGTGTCTGAGACAAACACGATATTGTCGTTAAAACCAATTTAAACGATTAAATGTCCAAACTAATAAAGTCCTTAATCTAACAAATCGAAGCTTTTACAACCGACATAACGCTTGATAATCTGTAAATCCATTATTACGACAGTTATTTCCGAAAACCCGAAAATTCTATAATTTATACTTTTCACAAATTGGTTTATCTTCGTCCAATAACGTCCAATACGTTCGATACAGGCTTCATCATGGCTAACGCGATTTATTACTAGCCTCATCGCTTTTTTTCTTCGAAACCCTAATTGTAACCCTAACCCTAAATCGAACCAAAACTCGAAATAAACGACCGAAGACTAAAGCTACATACCGAGGGTTTGCGAGAAGGATGAGAAATGACGAGGAACGGAAGAGAAAAGGAGGAGATCGGAGGTCTGATTCGTCGGAAACCCTCGCTGGCAGAGAGGGATCGCGAGGGAGGGAGATGTTCTGTCTCTGGAAGTCGATTTCAGTTAATGAAATCGATTAAGGCTTTTGCCTTATTTAAATATAACAATTAATGCTCAATCATTTGCCCGTCTTTAGTTTTTATATTGATTTCGTCTTTCGGTTCGTTAATCGTCCAACTATTCGGATTCTCGAAAGTTCCATATTTGCCAATAACTTTTATCATTGCCAGGTATTTATTAAAACTGTCCCTTCGCGATTCGGACCTCGTTTCCTATTTTTACGAGAACGTCTTTTACACAACAAAAGGTGTATTTACTCGGAATATAGTGTTTGATCTCCGAAAATTCCCATAATCTTTAAAATTCTTATTATTCGTTAGAATCGTAATGACGCTTTCTTTTTGTAAAAACGGACCTGATTTGACATATTTACCGAAAATGCCATTAAATAATAAATAAAATAGAACAACTAAGATATCCCAAACCTACACGCCGGATATTACATTATACCCTCCTTATTCAGAATTTTGTCCACAAATTAAATTATGCAAACAAATCAAGATACTTAGTCATCATATCCTGCTGTCGCTCCCACGTAGCTTCTTCCACCTCGTGGTTCCGCCATAGGACTTTGACTAGCGGAATTTCTTTGTTGCGTAGAACCTTGATGGAATGCTCCAAAATACGTACTGGCCTCACCTCATAGCTCAAGGTAGGCTGCACCTCGATCTCTGTAGTCTCTACGATATGCGACGGATCGCGCAAGCACTTCCGAAGCATAGATACGTGAAATACGTCGTGGATACCCTCCATAGAAGCCGGAAGCTGCAATCTGTAACGACCCTTATACTATTCCTAATTTCCCGTACGAAATTTTTCTTTTTCCTTTATACTTAATATTTAAGTGAAAAACAATATAAAACTGTTTAAAAAACAATTCTCTTTCTTTTATCACCTAAATATAACTTCAACATCTTACACCCTAACGCCCTTCTATACCAATTGCTTTACTTTGCTTTGCTATAAACTGTATACCAATTGCTTTACTTTGCTTTGCTATAAACTGTATACCAATTGCTTTACTTTGCTTTGCTATAAACTGTATACCGAAGGGTCATTTAAACTATATACCGAAGGGTCATTTAAACTGTATACCAATTGCTTTACTTTGCTTTGCTATAAACTGTATACCAATTGCTTTACTTTGCTTTGCTATAAACTGTATACCGAAGGGTCATTTAAACTATATACCGAAGGGTCATTTAAACTATATACCGAAGGGTCATTTAAACTGTATACCAATTGCTTTACTTTGCTTTGCTATAAACTGTATACCGAAGGGTCATTTAAACTATATACCGAAGGGTCATTTAAACTATATACCGAAGGGTCATTTAAACTATATACCGAAGGGTCATTTAAACTGTATACCAATTGCTTTACTTTGCTTTGCTATAAACTGTATACCGAAGGGTCATTTAAACTATATACCGAAGGGTCATTTAAACTGTATACCAATTGCTTTACTTTGCTTTGCTATAAACTGTATACCAATTGCTTTACTTTGCTTTGCTATAAACTGTATACCGAAGGGTCATTTAAACTGTATACCGAAGGGTCATTTAAACTATATACCGAAGGGTCATTTAAACTATATACCGAAGGGTCATTTAAACTGTATACCAATTGCTTTACTTTGCTTTGCTTTGCTATAAACTGTATACCGAAGGGTCATTTAAACTGTATACCGATTGCTTTACTTTGCTTTGCTTTGCTTTGCTTTGCTATAAACTGTATACCGATTGCTTTACTTTGCTTTGCTATAAACTGTATACCAATTGCTTTACTTTGCTTTGCTATAAACTGTATACCAATTGCTTTACTTTGCTTTGCTATAAACTGTATACCGAAGGGTCATTTAAACTATATACCGAAGGGTCATTTAAACTGTATACCGAAGGGTCATTTAAACTATATACCGAAGGGTCATTTAAACTGTATACCGAAGGGTCATTTAAACTATATACCGAAGGGTCATTTAAACTGTATACCGAAGGGTCATTTAAACTGTATACCGAAGGGTCATTCTTTCTCTGCATTACTTCAAACTTCGTGCGGAAATTCGTTTTCATACATCAAAACACGTGATGCATGAACTTTATCACGTAAAGTAAACAAACAACATACATATCAACAGACCATAGAACTAACCTATAAACAACTAACCTAACTACCCAACCAGAATAACATAAAACAAACAGTCCTCGAGTATTCTCGAGACGACGACGGAGTATGGTGCAGACCTTTGGGTCAAAGTAAGTCACGAAAAATTACCTCGTGGACGCTGCATCCAAGCTTAATAATAATAATAATAATAATAATAATAATAATAATAATAATAATAATAATAATAATAATAATAATAATAATAATAATAATAATAATAATAATAATAATAATAATAATAATAATAATAATAATAATAATAATAATAATAATAATAATAATAATAATAATAATAATAATAATAATAATAATAATAATAATAATAATAATAATAATAATAATAATAATAATAATAATAATAATAATAATAATAATAATAATAATAATAATAATAATAATAATAATAATAATAATAATAATAATAATAATAATAATAATAATAATAATAATAATAATAATAATAATAATAATAATAATAATAATAATAATAATAATAATAATAATAATAATAATAATAATAATAATAATAATAATAATAATAATAATAATAATAATAATAATAATAATAATAATAATAATAATAATAATAATAATAATAATAATAATAATAATAATAATAATAATAATAATAATAATAATAATAATAATAATAATAATAATAATAATAATAATAATAATAATAATAATAATAATAATAATAATAATAATAATAATAATAATAATAATAATAATAATAATAATAATAATAATAATAATAATAATAATAATAATAATAATAATAATAATAATAATAATAATAATAATAATAATAATAATAATAATAATAATAATAATAATAATAATAATAATAATAATAATAATAATAATAATAATAATAATAATAATAATAATAATAATAATAATAATAATAATAATAATAATAATAATAATAATAATAATAATAATAATAATAATAATAATAATAATAATAATAATAATAATAATAATAATAATAATAATAATAATAATAATAATAATAATAATAATAATAATAATAATAATAATAATAATAATAATAATAATAATAATAATAATAATAATAATAATAATAATAATAATAATAATAATAATAATAATAATAATAATAATAATAATAATAATAATAATAATAATAATAATAATAATAATAATAATAATAATAATAATAATAATAATAATAATAATAATAATAATAATAATAATAATAATAATAATAATAATAATAATAATAATAATAATAATAATAATAATAATAATAATAATAATAATAATAATAATAATAATAATAATAATAATAATAATAATAATAATAATAATAATAATAATAATAATAATAATAATAATAATAATAATAATAATAATAATAATAATAATAATAATAATAATAATAATAATAATAATAATAATAATAATAATAATAATAATAATAATAATAATAATAATAATAATAATAATAATAATAATAATAATAATAATAATAATAATAATAATAATAATAATAATAATAATAATAATAATAATAATAATAATAATAATAATAATAATAATAATAATAATAATAATAATAATAATAATAATAATAATAATAATAATAATAATAATAATAATAATAATAATAATAATAATAATAATAATAATAATAATAATAATAATAATAATAATAATAATAATAATAATAATAATAATAATAATAATAATAATAATAATAATAATAATAATAATAATAATAATAATAATAATAATAATAATAATAATAATAATAATAATAATAATAATAATAATAATAATAATAATAATAATAATAATAATAATAATAATAATAATAATAATAATAATAATAATAATAATAATAATAATAATAATAATAATAATAATAATAATAATAATAATAATAATAATAATAATAATAATAATAATAATAATAATAATAATAATAATAATAATAATAATAATAATAATAATAATAATAATAATAATAATAATAATAATAATAATAATAATAATAATAATAATAATAATAATAATAATAATAATAATAATAATAATAATAATAATAATAATAATAATAATAATAATAATAATAATAATAATAATAATAATAATAATAATAATAATAATAAAACACTGTTTACCTAAGCAATTTACAAGAATTGACGTAAAACGCGTTTGAGTTAATCCACTCCAAATTGTCCAAAAACCTTAACTAAAGAAATTCCTTAAAGTTCTAATCCAATTTATCGAGCTATTTATTTGAACAATTCACGCCCGTTCACCTAATTCTCAATTTACGAGCTTTTCTGAAAATCCTAAAATTCTCGGATTTTAAACTTTTTCACTTCATTGATCAAACTTCGTCCAATACGCTCATACTCCTTTAATCGTAATTACTATAACCTATCAATTTCGGACCCTAATTTGGGTTCGGTAAAAACCGACCCGAAACTTCGAACGCGCGTAACTTTCGCGTCGGTTATCGGAATCGAACGATTCAGCGGCCACGCGCTCCACTAACAACCTATTTTAATCTGCCAAAAGTAATTTTAAAACAATCGACCGTAGATAGGTCAATTGCAGCAAAACCCGAACTGCCCTAACCCGGGAAATTCCCCCATTTCGATTTTTCATCAATTCACACTAATTTTCTCACCAATCAATCCCTCTTATACCTAAGTAACATAACTAACTACCAAATGTAGATGTTATTCACCGAAAACCCGAAATCCCAATTCGGGATTTCCTTGGTTTTCGGCCCAAATTGGTCACATCCGTCCGGCAATCATTGCCGACTTGAACCTCGGCAAGACTACGCCTAGAACAGCCACAAAGGGTCGGCGATCGGAGCTCAACAGAGCTCGCCAATCCCGGCCAGAAATCGAGCAAGAACAGGGAATAAACTCACCGGTTTTTCGATCGGGTTTTTGCGCGGAAATGTCGAGCCGAACTCTGGCTTCAGCTCGCCGGAGTGCTCGTCGTCGGAGCCGCGTCATCGTCGAAGGATGCCGCTCGCCGTTCGCGTTCGTCGTTCGAACGCTGTGCTCGTGTCCCGTGAAGAAACAACACAATTTTTGTTGTTTTTTGTTTTTATTTATTTATTAATAATAATAATAATAATAATAATAATAATAATAATAATAATAATAATAATAATAATAATAATAATAATAATAATAATAATAATAATAATAATAATAATAATAATAATAATAATAATAATAATAATAATAATAATAATAATAATAATAATAATAATAATAATAATAATAATAATAATAATAATAATAATAATAATAATAATAATAATAATAATAATAATAATAATAATAATAATAATAATAATAATAATAATAATAATAATAATAATAATAATAATAATAATAATAATAATAATAATAATAATAATAATAATAATAATAATAATAATAATAATAATAATAATAATAATAATAATAATAATAATAATAATAATAATATTTTCAAATCCGTACGAGCCGGATATTACACAATCTGTACGCCAACTTTCCCGATCCTCTTCAGAATAGGAAAGGGCCCCACATAACGAGGGTTTGCTTACCCCTCCTTCCAAATCTCGCACGCCTTTGAACGGAGAAAACTTTAAGGTAGACCTCGTCACCTTCCTCGAACTCTAGCTCTCTCCGTCCGTGTCACATATCTCTTCTGTCGCTCTGAGCTACCTCGATGCGCTGTCGAATAATGGCAATCTTCTCTGCCGTTGCTGCAGAATCTCAGGTCCAACGACGCTGGCCTCGCCAACCTCGTCCCAATACAGCGAGATCTCACTTTCGAACACCATGAAATGCTTCTACGGAGCCAACCGCTAGTGCCTGGCAGCTGGTTGTTGTACGAGAACTCATCAGTGGCAAATACCTGCTCCACGATCCTTGAACTCAGCACGACACTCTCTGAGCATATCCTCCAAAATCTGATTCGCCCCTCGGTCTGCCCATCTCTGAGGATGGACGCTGTGCTGAAATTAAGCTGAGTCCCCATCGCTTTGTGTAAGCTCTTCCAGAACTTTGACGTGAATCTCGGATCTCTGTCGGAGACAATAGAAATGGCACGCCGTGCAATCTGACAATCTCCTGTACATAGAGCTCGGCGAGCTGATCCATAGACGATGTCATCTTCACAGGCAAAAAGTGAGCCGACTTTGTCAATCGGTCCACAATAACCCAAATGCCGTCATGGCCTCGCGTAGTCCTCGGAGCCCCACAATGAATCCATGGAGATCTGCTCCCACTTCACTCCGGAATCGGCAGTGGTAACAGTGTTCCAGCGGGTCTCTGGTGCTCAGCCTTTACCTGCTGACATACTAGCAGGTGTCAACGTACTTGGCAACCTCCCTCTTCATGTTCGGCCACCAGAAATGCTGTTTCAAATCCCGGTACATCTGACTTCCCCGGTGCACAGAATATGCCGAAGAATGTGCCTCGGCCAGTATCTCCTTCTTTAGATCCTCATCACTAGGCACGTACCACTTATGCCTGAACTTCAGAATACCATCCTCTGATAAATGGAAATCTGCCGTCCTCCCATGTCATGCTCGATCGAAGCTCCATACACTCCGACTCATTCTGCTGAGCCTCGCTATCGATCTAGACTGGTCTCCTGAGAAGAATACTAGTGAGAAAGAAGCCTGTGCCTACTGGACACTTTCTTCCACTACTCCACGTCGAATCTCTCAATCTCAGACCGCACGTACTGACACGCTGCTAATTAGGGCTGACTCGCAGGAGGCACTCTACTCAATGCATCGGCCACCTTGTTCGCCTTTCCTGGGTGGTACTTGATATCAAAATCGTAATCATTGACGAACTCAAGCCATCGCCTCTGTCGCATGTTCACTCCTTCTGCGTAATAATACTTCACACTCTGTGGTTCTAGAATAGCTCTCACTGCTGCCCATATAATTATGTCTCCATATCTTCAGTGCGAAAACCACAGCTGCTAGCTCAAGGTCGTGTGTGGGGTAGTTCTTCTCATACGGCTTCAGCTGCCGAGATGCATAAGACATACCTTCCCCTCTGCATCATACACAACCGAGTCCCACTCCCGATGCTCACAATAAACACTGTATCTGACACCTTAATCAGGTAGCGCCAGTACGGGGCAGTGGTCAATCTCTGCTTTAACTCATAAAGCTGTCATCACAAGCAGACGACCATACAAACTTCTCGTCTAAGCCGAGTCATTGTGTAATAGTATGCGATCTTCGAGAATCCTCTATAAACTTCCGATAATAACCGGCCAATCCGAGAAATCCACGCACCTCACGTACGTTCTTCTGCTTTGGCCACTCTCGACCACCTGAATCTTGCTCGGATCCACAGAACTCCGTCCTGTGATATAATATGGCCCAGAAAACTCACTCTGTCAAGCCAGAACTCGCACTTAGAAAACTTCGGATATAGATGATGCTGACATAACGTGCTCAGAACTATCCTCAGATGGTCCTCGTGCTCTTCCTTCGTCTTAGAGTAAACCAAGATGGTCGTCGATAAACACCACAACGAACTTATCCAGATACTCTCTGAGACACGGTTCATCAAGTCCATAAACGCTGCAGGAGCATTAGTGAGTCCAAAAGACATACGAGGAACTCATAATGCCCATACCTCGTTCGGAACGCCGTCTTCGGTATATCCTCCATCCGGACCTTCAGCTGATTGTAACCCGAGCGTAGATCAATCCTGGAAAATACTCGGGCACCCTGTAGCTGATCAAATAAGTCGTCAATCCGGGGCAGTGGATACTTATTCTTCACTGTGAGCTTATTCAGCTCCCTGTAGTCGATACACATCCTGAGGGTCCCGTCTTTCTTTTTAACAAACAGAACGGGCGCACCCCAGGGTGATACCGCTAGGTCGGATGAAACCCTTCTCTAACAATTCGTCGAGCTGAGTCCTCAACTCCTTCAACTCGGCTGGTGCCAATCGATAAGGGTTCTTAAACCTCGGTGCAGAGTTAGGATAGACGTCAATAGTGAACTCAATCTCCCGGTCCGGTGGTAATCCGGGAAGATCATCAAGGAAGATGCCAGAAAACTCTCTGACAATAGGAATATCGCTCGGCTTCCAATCCGCTGAGCAACTGACAATCAAAGACAGAGCCAAATAAATAGAGCACGCACCTTTGATCTGCTCGTTGACCTCCAGGGAATAAGAAATAGGCTAGCTACTCAATCTGCTCATCGCCTGATAAGAAAACTCAGCTTTACCCGGAGGTCGAAAGGTGACAATCCCGGATCGACAGTCGATGGTGGCGTAGTGCTGTGCAAGCCAGTCCATCCCAAGATAAGATCATAGTGCTCAATGCCCATAACAATAAGGCGAGCATAGAGGGTGCGATCCCCAACCGAGATAATATTGCCCTGGACAATACGACCTGACTGCATACGCTCTCCTGAAGGTAGCATCACGCTATACTCGCATTCTGCTAACTCAGGCGCAAGCCTCAATCTCGACACACAAGTGGTGGAAATAAAAGAATGTGTAGCCCCCGTGCTAGTAAAGAAAATACAGGAACGCCAGTAACCAGTATAGTACCTGCTATCACGGCTGGCTGATCCTCGTTGTCAACATCTCTAGGCTCAATAAGTGCGAATATCCTCGGCGTAACCTCTCCTCTGAACTCCGCCAAACTGATCACGGCCCGCAGCGGACAGTCTCTTACGACGTGGGCCAATATCTCCACACTATAACACTTTGTCGTGCCACGTCATGCACTCGCCACCTGCTCCTTCTGGCACTGGGGCACCATGGCATCGGAGGAGCCCCCTGTACTTGCTTTCCCTTGCCTCTATCGTTACTCCCTCAAGAGGTCTCTTCACACCCCTAGCTGTTGCTGGGTGGTGTGCTCGTAGCGCATCCCCTTTCCGAGACTGAGGACGGATCTCTCGGAAGAAGCCCTTCGCTGGCTCCCTCGGTCTAACACAAGTGGCCCTGGCAGCCTCAATGTCCAGAGCTCTAGCTGTGATGTCAGAAAAGGGTACGTCGATAAACCTGAACACAACATGCATCCGTATCTCCGGATTTAGGTCCCCGCCATCACTGTTACCATTCCTCCCGTTATCGCTGACCAGACGAGGTTGCAAACCTTGACAATTGCCCTCAAACCTCCGAATAGACTCGCACGATTTTTTTTTTTTTTTTTTTTTTTTTTTTTTTTTTTTTTTTTTTTTTTTTTTTTTTTTTTTTTTTTTTTTTTTTTTTTTTTTTTTTTTTTTTTTTTTTTTTTTTTTTTTTTTTTTTTTTTTTTTTTTTTTTTTTTTTTTTTTTTTTTTTTTTTTTTTTTTTTTTTTTTTTTTTTTTTTTTTTTTTTTTTTTTTTTTTTTTTTTTTTTTTTTTTTTTTTTTTTTTTTTTTTTTTTTTTTTTTTTTTTTTTTTTTTTTTTTTTTTTTTTTTTTTTTTTTTTTTTTTTTTTTTTTTTTTTTTTTTTTTTTTTTTTTTTTTTTTTTTTTTTTTTTTTTTTTTTTTTTTTTTTTTTTTTTTTTTTTTTTTTTTTTTTTTTTTTTTTTTTTTTTTTTTTTTTTTTTTTTTTTTTTTTTTTTTTTTTTTTTTTTTTTTTTTTTTTTTTTTTTTTTTTTTTTTTTTTTTTTTTTTTTTTTTTTTTTTTTTTTTTTTTTTTTTTTTTTTTTTTTTTTTTTTTTTTTTTTTTTTTTTTTTTTTTTTTTTTTTTTTTTTTTTTTTTTTTTTTTTTTTTTTTTTTTTTTTTTTTTTTTTTTTTTTTTTTTTTTTTTTTTTTTTTTTTTTTTTTTTTTTTTTTTTTTTTTTTTTTTTTTTTTTTTTTTTTTTTTTTTTTTTTTTTTTTTTTTTTTTTTTTTTTTTTTTTTTTTTTTTTTTTTTTTTTTTTTTTTTTTTTTTTTTTTTTTTTTTTTTTTTTTTTTTTTTTTTTTTTTTTTTTTTTTTTTTTTTTTTTTTTTTTTTTTTTTTTTTTTTTTTTTTTTTTTTTTTTTTTTTTTTTTTTTTTTTTTTTTTTTTTTTTTTTTTTTTTTTTTTTTTTTTTTTTTTTTTTTTTTTTTTTTTTTTTTTTTTTTTTTTTTTTTTTTTTTTTTTTTTTTTTTTTTTTTTTTTTTTTTTTTTTTTTTTTTTTTTTTTTTTTTTTTTTTTTTTTTTTTTTTTTTTTTTTTTTTTTTTTTTTTTTTTTTTTTTTTTTTTTTTTTTTTTTTTTTTTTTTTTTTTTTTTTTTTTTTTTTTTTTTTTTTTTTTTTTTTTTTTTTTTTTTTTTTTTTTTTTTTTTTTTTTTTTTTTTTTTTTTTTTTTTTTTTTTTTTTTTTTTTTTTTTTTTTTTTTTTTTTTTTTTTTTTTTTTTTTTTTTTTTTTTTTTTTTTTTTTTTTTTTTTTTTTTTTTTTTTTTTTTTTTTTTTTTTTTTTTTTTTTTTTTTTTTTTTTTTTTTTTTTTTTTTTTTTTTTTTTTTTTTTTTTTTTTTTTTTTTTTTTTTTTTTTTTTTTTTTTTTTTTTTTTTTTTTTTTTTTTTTTTTTTTTTTTTTTTTTTTTTTTTTTTTTTTTTTTTTTTTTTTTTTTTTTTTTTTTTTTTTTTTTTTTTTTTTTTTTTTTTTTTTTTTTTTTTTTTTTTTTTTTTTTTTTTTTTTTTTTTTTTTTTTTTTTTTTTTTTTTTTTTTTTTTTTTTTTTTTTTTTTTTTTTTTTTTTTTTTTTTTTTTTTTTTTTTTTTTTTTTTTTTTTTTTTTTTTTTTTTTTTTTTTTTTTTTTTTTTTTTTTTTTTTTTTTTTTTTTTTTTTTTTTTTTTTTTTTTTTTTTTTTTTTTTTTTTTTTTTTTTTTTTTTTTTTTTTTTTTTTTTTTTTTTTTTTTTTTTTTTTTTTTTTTTTTTTTTTTTTTTTTTTTTTTTTTTTTTTTTTTTTTTTTTTACACTTATTACTTTTTATACTTTAATAAACTTTGCGCGGAATAAAATTATGGTTGAAATCAAAACCGAAGTCGGAATTATAATCAAACCTTGAAATCATTTTTTTTTAACAATTATATTACTATTTAATAAATCTTAAAACAATTTAAATAAAAACCTAAAACATATAAAAAGAATGGGAGGGCAGAATCGGAATTCTGCCCTCAAAAGTAGCAGCGACCAGGCGCTGCTATATGCAGCGCTCGGTCGCCGAGTGCTGTCGCTGAGCAGCGATCGATCTCTGCTCGGCAGCAGAGATCGATCGCTGCACTGGAAGGCAACCACAGCGATCGATCTCTGCGCCGTGCAGAGATCGATCGCTGCACTAGGCAGCGATCACGATCACTGCTAGCTATGGCAGCGATCGATCTCTGCTCTGCAGCAGAGATCGATCGCTGCAAGCATGCAGCGATTTCCTCCTTCAGACTTCCAACCTTCAACACTTATCATTTTACAGCATTTAACATATCTGTTTGCTCTCTGGAATCCGATTTCCAGAGAGCAAACCTCCTTTTCTTTACACCAAATTTCCATATAACTCACAACTTAAATCTACTTAAATCCAATTTAAACGTATTCTAAACTCAATCGACTCGAGTCAGACTTTGCGAAGTCCAACTGCGTGGATAGCTCTAAACATCGAGCATAACCGTATCAACCTAAAACCAATCAAACATTTCCAAAACATTCATTAAGCAGTTTAAACCAAACATTTACATACAATTACCAAAACGTTATCTAATCCCTATCCAGATCCAAACAACCTAAGTATACTATACAATTATCAACTCAAAACATCCCCAAAATAACCCAGAGTTCAGACATACATCCCCACGGGTCATATTGCGCCTCGACTACCAGCGCACACCCACGAGCATCATCCATCAACTGCCTCCGACATCAGGAAGAGGAACGTCGTCCTCACCTGGATCTACGTCACCTAGCAGATCACCTACACCATACAGACACATATGAGATATTGAAATCTCAGTAAGCTACGTAAATGCAGATGCATGCGTGCGTATGCCATTCAGAAATCATGCTCAGATTCAGATTACAGATACAGAATTACAGATTACAGATTCATTACGTCACAGACAGACAGAATTGTCACCGAAACCTCTACCCACTAAGCGGAGAGGGCCATCCAGCGGTCGGACTACCCTTTCCACCTAGAGAGGGGGGGTACACGCTTGCAACACGCACAGCCGTGCCTGAGCCCCATCCCGCGTGACCAGAAACAGACAGATTACGTTATTCATCAGATTTCGTTACAGATTTCATTTCAGATATACGTTCCTTTTCTTAAAACACGTGCAGAAAATTCCTTTTCATGACTTTCGAAAACCGTGATGCATGAACAGTTCATATCAGCGGAAAGTAAACAAACAGTTCATATCAGCAGACAATATAACATAACCTATAAACAATTAACCTAACTACCCAACCTAAACAACGTAAAACAAGGAACCCTCAAGGATCCTTGATACGACGACGAGTATGGTGTAGACCTTTCGGTCAAGCAAGTCACGAGAACTTACCTTGAGCGCGCTGGATCTCAAACTTCGTCCACGGGAGTCGTGTCTGAGACAAAACACGATATTTGTCGTTAAAACCAATTTAAACGATTAAATGTCCAAACTAATAAAGTCCTTAATCTAACAAATCGAAGCTTTTAAACAACGACATAACGCTTGATAAATCTGGAAATCCATATTACGAGTTATTTCCGAAAACCCGAAAATTCTATAATTTATACTTTTTCACAAATTGGTTTATCTTCGTCCAATAACGTCCAATACGTTCGATACATGCTTAATCATGGCTAACCTATTAATTACGAGCCCTAAATCGCGTTTTTCGTCGAAACCCTAATTGTAACCCTAACCCTAAATCGAACCAAAACTCGAAATAAACGACCGAAGACTAAAGCTACATACTGAGGGTTGCGAGAGGAGGAGAAATGACGAGGAACGGAAGAGAAACAGAGGAGATCGGAGGTCGGATTCGTCGGAAACCCTCGGCTGGCAGAGAGGGATCGCGAGGGAGGGAGATGTTCTGTCTCTGGAAGTCGATTTCAGTTAATGAAATCGATTAAGGCTTTTGCCTTATTTAAATAATAACAATTAAATGCTCAAATGACGATTTTGCCCTTCTTTAGTTTTTATATTGATTTCGTCTTTCGGTTCGTTAATCGTCCAACTATTCGGATTCTCGAAAGTTCCATATTTTGCCAATAACTTTTATTCATTGCCAGGGATTTATTAAAACTGTCCGTTCGCGATTCGGACCTCGTTTCCTATTTTTACGAGAACGTCTTTTACACAACAAAAGGTGTATTTACTCGGAATATAGTGTTTGATCTCCGAAAATTCCCATAAATTCTTTAAAATTCCTATTATTCGTTAGAATCGTAATGACGCTTTCTTTTTGTAAAACGGACCTGATTTGACATATTTACCGAAAATGCCATTAAATAATGAAATAATAATATAACATAATATATCCAAAAATCCGTACAAGCCGGATATTACAGTTCTAACCAAAAGTCATGTAACAGTTAACCTCATTTGCTTGATACGTTTAGTTCTTTTGGAACAAATTGATTGAAGTGAAGTTTCTTATACTACATCAAACGCATTTCTAAGTCTTAATTACGCGTCTTCGAAGGTTATTGGGTCCTCAATACACGTCGTTCTCTTCACTTCAAATTAAAACCTTGAAGGTAAAATGGATAACTTAGGTTCTTAACACAAGTGATGCAACAGTTAACCTTATTTGTTTGATACGTTCAGTTCGTTTGGAACAAATCGATTGAAGTGAAGTTTCTCAAACTCCATCAAAAGAAATACTAAGTCTTAATTACACGTCCTTGAAAGTTATTGGGTCCTCAATACATGTCGTTGTCATCACATTAATTTAAAACCTTGAAGGTGAAACGGATAACTTAGGTTCTAACCACAAGTCATGTAACAGTTAACCTCATTAGCTTGATACG
Source organism: Begonia masoniana (assembly GCA_022432975.1). Taxonomy (NCBI): domain Eukaryota; kingdom Viridiplantae; phylum Streptophyta; class Magnoliopsida; order Cucurbitales; family Begoniaceae; genus Begonia; species Begonia masoniana. Next base: position 46,168,440 of record CM039504.1, on the reverse strand, counting down.
TTCATTTCGTTTGGAACAAATCGATTGAAGTTAAGTTTCTTATACTCCATTAAACGCATTACTAAGTCTTAATTACGCGTGCGTGAAAGTTATTGGGTCCTCAATACACGTTGTTCTCATCACATCAAGTTAAAACCTTAAAGGTGAAACGGATAACTTAGGTTTTAACCGAAAGTCAAGTAACAGTTAACCTCATTTGCTTGATACGTTCGATTTTTTTGGAACGAATCGATTGAAGTGAAGTTTCTTATGCTTCATCAAACGCATTACTAAGTCTTAATTACGCGTCTTTGAAGGTTATTGGGTCCTTAATACACGTCGTTCTCATCACTTCATATTAAAACCTTGAAGGTGAAATGTATAACTTATGTTCTAACCACAAGTCATCTAACAGTTAACCTCATTTGCTTGACACGATCAGTTTGTTTGGAACAAATCGATTGAAGTGAAGCGTCCTATACCCCATCAAACGCATTACTAAGTCTTAATTACGCGTGCTTGAAGGTTATTAGGTCCTCAATAAACGTCGTTCTCATCCCTTCAACTTAAAACCTTGAAGGTGAAATGGATAACTTAGGTTCTTACCACAAGTCATGTAACAGTTAACCTCATTTGCTTGATGTGTTCAGTTCGTTTGGAAAAAATCTACTGAAGTGAAGTTTCTTAAACTCCATCAAAAGCAATACTAAGTCTTAATTGCGCGTCTTTAAAAGTTATTGGGTCCTCAATACACGACGTTTTCATCACATTAAGTTAAAACCTTGAATGTGAAACGGACAACTTAGGTTCTAACCACAAGTCATGTAACAGTTAACATTATTTGCTTGATACGTGAACAAATCGATTGAAGTGAAGTTTCTGATACTACATCAAACGCATTAGTAAGTCTTAATTACGCGTCCTTGAAGGTTATTGGGTCCTCAGTACACTTCGTTCTCATCACTTCAAGTTAAAACCTTGAAGGTGAAATGGATAACTTAGGTTCTAACCACAAGTCGTGTAACTGTTAACCTCATTTGCTTGATACGTTCAGTTCTTTTTAGAACAAATCGGTCGAAGTGACGCTTCTTATAGTTCATCAAACCCATCACTAAGTCTTAAGTATGTATCCTTAAAGGTTATTGGGTATTCAATACACATCGTTTTCATCACTTCAAATTAAAACCTTGAAGCTGAAATGGATAACTTTGGTTCTAACCACAAGTCATGTAATAGTTAACCTCATTTGCTTGATACGTTCAATTCGATTGGAACAAATTGATTGAAGTGAAGTTTTTTATACTTCATCAAACCCATTACTAAGTTTTAATTACGCGTCCTTGAAGGTTGTTGGGTCCTTAATACACGTCGTTCTTGTCACTTCAAGTTAAACCTTTGAAAGTGAAATGGATAACTTAGGTTCTAACCACAAGTCATGTAACAGTTAACCTCATTTGCTTGATACGTTCAGTTCGTTTGGAACAAATTGATTGAAGTGAAGTTTCTTATACTCCATCAAACCCATTACTAAGTCTTAATTACGTGTCCTTGAAAGTTATTGGGTCCTCAATACACGTCATTCTCATCACTTCAAGTTAAAACTTTGAAGGTGAAATGGATAACTTAGGTTCTAACCACAAGTCATGTAACCGTTGACATCATTTGCTTGATACGTTCAGTTCGTTTGGAACAAATCGGTTGAAGTGAAGTTTCTTATACTCCATCAAACCCATTACTAAGTCTTAATTACGTGTCCTTGAAAGTTATTGGGTACTCAATACACGTCGTTCTCATCACTTCAAGTTAAAACTTTGAAGGTGAAATGGATAACTTAGGTTCTAACCACAAGTCATGTAACAGTTGATATCATTTGCTTGATACGTTCAGTTCGTTTGGAACAAATCGGTTCAAGTGAAGTTTCTTAAACTCCATCAAAAGCATTACTAAGTCTTAATTACGCGTCCTTGAAAGTTATTGGGTCCTCAATACACGTCGTTCTCATCACATTAAGTTAAAACATTGAAGTTGAAACGGATAACTTAGGTTCTAACCACAAGTCTTACAACAGTTAACCTCATTTGCATCATACGTTCAGTTCTTTTGGAACAAATTGATTGAAGTGAAGTTTCTTATACTCCATCAAACCCATTACTAAGTCTTAATTACGTGTCCTTGAAAGTTATTGGGTCCTCAATACACGTCATTCTCATCACTTCAAGTTATAACTTTGAAGGTGAAATGGATAACTTAGGTTATAACCACAAGTCATGTAACAGTTGACATCATTTGCTTGATAAGTTCAGTTTGTTTGGAACAAATCGGTTGAATGAAGTTTCTTAAACTCCATCAAAAGCATTACCAAGTCTTAATTACACGTCCTTGAAAGTTATTGGGTCCTCAATACACGTCGTTCTCATCACATTAAGTTAAAACATTGAAGTTGAAATGGATAACTTAGTTTCTAACCACAAGTCATGTAACAGTTAACCTCGTTTGCTTGATACGTTCAGTTCTTTTGGAACAAATCGATTGAAGTTAAGTTTCTTATACTCTATCAAACACATTACTAAGTCTTAATTACACGTCCTTGAAGGTTATTGGGTCCTCAATAGACGTTGTTCTCTTTACTTCAAGTTCAAACCTTGAAGGTAAAATGGATAACTTAGGTTCTAACCACAAGTCAAGTAACAGTTAACATCATTTGCTTGATACGTTCATTTCGTTTGGAACAAATCGATTGAAGTGAAGCTTCTTATACTCCATCAATCGCATTACTAAGTCTTAATTACGCGTCCTTGAAGGTTATTGGGTCTTCAATACACGCCGTTCTCATCACTTCAAGTTAAAACCTTGAAGGTGAAATGGGTAACTTAGGTTCTAATCCCAAGTCAAGTAACAGTTAACCTCATTTGCTTGATACTTTCAGTTCGTTTGGAACAAATCGAATGAAGTGAAGTATCTTACACTTCATCAAACGCATTACTAAGTCTTAATTACCCGTCCTTGAAAGCTATTGGGTCTTCAATACACGTCGTCCTCATCACTTCAAGATAAAACCTTGAAGGTGAAATAGATAACTTAGGTGGTAAACACAAGTCTTGGAACAGTCAACCTCATTTGCATTATACGTTCAGTTCTTTTGGAACAAATTGATTGAAGTGAAGTTTCTTATACTCCATCAAACCCATTACTAAGTCTTAATTACGTGTCCTTGAAAGTTATTGGGTCCTCAATACACGTCATTCTCATCACTTCAAGTTAAAACTTTGATGGTGAAATGGATAACTTAGGTTCTAACCACAAGTCATGTAACCGTTGACATCATTTGCTTGATACGTTCAGTTCGTTTGGAACAAATCAGTTGAAATGAAGTTTCTTATACTCCATCAAACCCATTATTAAGTCTTAATTACGTGTCCTTGAAAGTTATTGGGTCCTCAAGACACGTCGTTCTCATCACTTCAAGTTAAAACTTTGAAGGTGAAATGGATAACTTAGGTTCTAACCACAAATCATGTAACAGTTGACATCATTTGCTTGATACGTTCAGTTCGTTTGGAACAAATCGGTTCAAGTGAAGTTTCTTAAACTCCATCAAAAGCATTACTCAGTCTTAATTACGCGTCCTTGAAAGTTATTGGGTCCTCAATACACGTCGTTCTCATCACATTAAGTTAAAACATTAAAGTTGAAACGGATAACTTAGGTTCTAACCACAAGTCATGTAACAGTTAACCTCGTTTGCTTGATACGTTCAGTTCTTTTGGAACAAATCGATTGAAGTGAAGTTTCTTATACTCTATCAAACACATTACTAAGTCTTAATTACGCGTCCTTGAAGGTTATTGCGTCCTCAATAGACGTTGTTCTCTTTACTTCAAGTTCAAACCTTGAAGGTAAAATGGATAACTTAGGTTGTAACCACAAGTCATGTAACAGTTAACATCATTTGCTTGATACATTCATTTCGTTTGGAACAAATCGATTAAAGTGAAGTTTCTTATACTCCATCAAACGCATTACTAAGTCTTAATTACGCGTCCTTGAAGGTTTTTGGGTCCTCAATACAAAACGTTCTCATCACTTTAAGTTAAAACCTTGAACGTGAAATGGATAACTTAGGTTCTAACAACAAGTCACGTAACAGTTAACCTGATATGCTTGATACGTTCAGTTCTTTTAGAACAAATCGATTGAAGTTAAGTTTCTTACACTCCATCAAACACATTCCTATATCTTAATTACGCATCCTTAAAGGTTATTGGATCCTAAATAGACGTCATTCTCATCACTTCAAGTTAAAACCTTAAGGTGAAAAGGATAACTTCGGTTCTAACCACAAGTCATGTAGCAGTTAACCTTATTTACTTGATATGTTCAATTCGTTTGGAACAAATCGATTGGAGTGAAGTTTCTTATACTCCTTCAAACACATTACTAAGTCTTAATTCGCATCGTTAAAGGTTTTTGGATCCTCAAAACACGTCGTTCTCATCACTTCAAGTTAAAACATTGAAAGTGAAATAGATAACTTAGGTTCTAACCACAAGTCATGTAACTGTTTACCTCATTTGCTTGATACGTTCAGTTCTTTTGGAAAAAATAGATTGAAGTGAAGTTTCTTATACTCTATCAAACGCATTACTAAGTCTTAAATACGTATCCTTGAAAGTTATTGGGTCCTCAATACACGTTGTTCTCATCACATCAAGTTAAAACCTTGAAGGTGAAATGGATAACTTAGGTTCAAACCACAAGTCATGTAACAGTTAACCTTATTTGCTTGATACGTTCAGTTCTTTTGGAACAAATCGATTGAAGTGAAGTTTCTTATTCTCCATCAAACGCATTACAAAGTCTTAATTACGCGTCCTTGAAGGTTATTGGGTCTTCAATACACGTTGTTCTTATCACTTCACATTAAAATCTTGAAGGTGAAATGTATAACTTAGGTTCTAACCACAAGTTATCTAACAGTTAACCTCATTTGCTTGATACATTCAGTTCTTTTGAAAAAAATAGATTGAAGTGAAGTTTCTTATACGCCATCAAACGCATTACTAAGTCTTAATTACGCGTCCTTGAAGGTTATTGGGTCCTCAATACACGTCGTTCTCATCACTTTTAAGTTAAAAACTTGAAGGTGAAATAGATAACTTAGGTTCTAACCACAAGTCATGTAACAATTAACCTTATTTGCTTGATACGTTCAGTTCTTTTAGAACAAATCCATTGAACTGAAGTTTATTATAGTTCATCAAACCCATCACTAAGTTTTAATTTTGCATCCTTGAAGGTTATTGAGTCCTCCATCGTTCACATCATTTCAAGTTAAAACCTTGTAGGTAAAATGGATAACGTAGGTTTTAACCACAAGTCATGTAACAGTTAATCTAATTTGCTTGATATGTTCAATTCGTCTGGAACAAATCGATTGAAGTGAAGTTTCTTATACTCCATCAAACGCATTACTAAGTTTAAATTACGCGTCCTTGAAGGTTATTGGGTCCTCAATACACGTCGTTCTCATCACTTCAAGTCAAAACCTTGAAGGTCAAATGTATAACTTAGGTTCTAAACACAAGTCATGCAACAGTTAACCTCATTTGCTTGATACGTTCAGTTTTTTGGAACAAATCGATTGAAGTGAAGTTTCATATATTTCATCAAACCCATCACTAAGTCTTAATTACGCGTCCTTGAAGGTTATTTGGTCCTCAATACACGTCGTTCTCATCACTTTAAGTTAAAACCTTGAAGGTGAAAAGGATAACTTAGGTTATAACCACAAGTCATGTAACAGTTAACCTCATTTGCTTGATATTTTCAATTCGTACGGAACGAATCGATTGAAGTGAAATTTCTTACACTCCATCAAACGCATTACTAAGTCTTAATTACGCATCCTCGAAGGTTATTGGGTCCTTAATGCACGTCGTTCTCATCACTTCAAGTTAAAACCTTGAAGGTGAAATGGGTAACTTAGGTTCTAACCACAAGTCATGTAATAGTTAACCTCATTTGCTTGATACGTTCAGTTCGTTTGGAACAAATCGATTGAAGTGAAGTTTCTTATACTCCATCAAACGCATTATTAAGTCTTAATTACGCGTCCTTGAAAGTTATTGGGTCCTCAATACATGTCGTCCTCATCACTTCAATATAAAACCTTGAAGGTGAAATGGATAACTTAGGTTCTAAACACAAGTCTTGCAATAGTTAACTTCATTTGCTTGATACGTTCAGTTCTTTTGGAAAAAATTCATTGAAGTGAAGTTTCTTATACTCCATCAAACCCATTACTAAGTCTTAATTACGTGTCCTTGAAAGTTATTGGGTCCTCAATACACGTCATTCTGATCACTTCAAGTTAAAACTTTGAAGGTGAAATGGATAACTTAGGTTTTAACCACAAGTCATGTAATAGTTAACCTCATTTGCTTGATACGTTCAGTTCGTTTGGAACAAATCGATTGAAGTGAAGTTTCTTATACTCCATCAAACGCATTATTAAGTCTTAATTACGCGTCCTTGAAGGTTATTGGGTCCTCAATACACGTCGTTCTCATCACTTCAAGTTAAAACCTTGAAGGTGAAATGGATAACTTAGGTTCTAACCACAAGTCATGTAACAGTTAACCTCATTTGCTTGATACGTTCAGTTCGTTTGGAACAAATTGATTGAAGTGAAGTTTCTTATACTCCATCAAATGCATTACTAAGTCTTAATTACGCGTCCTTGAAGGTTATTGGGTCCTCAATAGACGTTGTTCTCTTCACTTCAAGTTAAAACCTTGAAAGTGAAATGGATAACTTAGGTTCTAACCACAAGTCATGTAACAGTTAACCTCATTTGCTTGATACATTCAGTTCGTTTGGAACAAATCGATTGAAGTGAAGTTTCTTATACTCCATCAAACCCATTACTAAGTCTTAATTACGCGTCCTTGAATGTTTTTGGGTCCTCAATACAAAACGTTCTCATCACTTCAAGTTAAAACCTTGAACGTGACATGGTTAACTTAGGTTCTAACCACAAGTCATGTAACAGTTAACCTCATTTGCTTGATACGTTCCGTTCTTTTCAAACAAATCGATTGAAGTGAAGTTTCTTATACTCCATCAAAGACATTACTAAGTCTTAATTACGCGTCCTTGAAAGTTATTGGGTCCTCAATACACGTCGTATCATCACATTAAGTTAAAACCTTGAAGTGAATGGATAACTTAGGTTCTAACCACAAGTCATGTAACAAGTTAACCTCATTTGCTTGATACGTTCAGTTCGTTTGGAACAAATCGATGAAGTGAAGTTTCTTATACTCCATCAAACGCATTACTAAGTCTTAATTACGCGTCCTTGAAGGTTATTGGGTCCTCAATACACGTCGTTCTCATCACTTCAAGTTAAAACCTTGAAGGTGAAATGGATAACTTAGGTTCTAACCACAAGTCATGTAACAGTTAACCTCATTTGCTTGATACGTTCAGTTCTTTTGGAACAAATCGATTGAAGTGAAGTTTCTTATACTCCATCAAACGCATTACTAAGTCTTAATTACGCGTCCTTGAAGGTTATTGGGTCCTCAATACACGTCGTTCTCATCACTTCAAGTTAAAACCTTGAAGGTGAAATGTATAACTTAGGTTCTATCCACAAGTCATGTAACAGTTAACCTCATTTGCTTGATACGTTCAGTTCGTTTGGAACAAATCAATTGAAGTGAAGTTTCTTATACTCCATCAAACGCATTACTAAGTCTTAATTACGCGTCCTTGAAGGTGAAATGTATAACTTAGGTTCTAACAACAAGTCATGTAACAGTTAAACTCATTGCTTGATACGTTCAGTTCTTTTGGAAAAAATCGATTGAAGTGAAGTTTCTTATACTTCATCAAACGCATTACTAAGTCTTAATTACGCGTCCTTGAAGGTTATTGGGTCCTCAATACACGTCGTTCTCATCACTTCAAGTTAAAACCTTGAAGGTGAAATGGATAACTTAGGTTCTAACCACAAGTCATGTAACAGTTAACCTCATTGCTTGATACGTTCAGTTCTTTTGGAACAAATCGATTGAAGTGAAGTTTCTTATACTCCATCAAACGCATTACTAAGTCTTAATTACGCGTCCTTGAAGGTTATTGGGTCCTCAATACACGTCGTTCTCATCACTTCAAGTTAAAACCTTGAAGGTGAAATGGATAACTTAGGTTCTAACCACAAGTCATGTAACAGTTAACCTCATTTGCTTGATACGTTCAGTTCTTTTGGAACAAATCGATTGAAGTGAAGTTTCTTATACTCCATCAAACGCATTACTAAGTCTTAATTACGCGTCCTTGAAGGTTATTGGGTCCTCAATACACGTCGTTCTCATCACTTCAAGTTAAAACCTTGAAGGTGAAATGGATAACTTAGGTTCTAACCACAAGTCATGTAACAGTTAACCTCATTTGCTTGATACGTTCAGTTCGTTTGGAACAAATCGATTGAAGTGAAGTTTCTTATACTCCATCAAACGCATTACTAAGTCTTAATTACGCGTCCTTGAAGGTTATTGGGTCCTCAATACACGTCGTTGTCATCACTTCAAGTTAAAACCTTGAAGGTGAAATAGATAACTTAGGTTCTAACCACAAGTCATGTAACAGTTAACCTCATTTGCTTGATACGTTCAGTTCTTTTGGAACAAATCGATTGAAGTGAAGTTTCTTATACTCCATCAAACGCATTACTAAGTCTTAATTACGCGTCCTTGAAGGTTATTGGTCCTCAATACACGTCGTTCTCATCACTTCACATTAAAACTTGTAAGGTGAAATGTATTATTTAGGTTTCTAACCACAGTCATATAACAATTAACTCATTAGGCTTGATACGTTCATTGTTTGGAACAAATCGATTGAAAGTAAAGTTCTTATACTCCATACAAACGCATTATAAGTCATTAAGTTAGGCGTCCTTGAGGTTATGTGGGTCCTCAATACACAGTCGTTCTTATCACTTCAAGTTAAAACCTTGAAGGTGAAATAAATAACTTTGGTTCTAACCACAAGGTCATATAACAGTTAACTCATTTGCTTGATACGTTCAATGCGTTTGAAACAAATCGATTGAAGTGAAGTTTCTTATACTCCATCAAACGCATTACTAAGTCTTAATTACGAGTCCTTGAGGTTATTGGGTGCCTCAATACACGTCGTTCTCGTCACTTACAGTTAAAACCTTGAAGGTGAAATGTATAATTAGGTTCTAACCACAAGTCATGATAACAGTTAACCTCATTGCTTGATACGTTCAGTTGTTTGGAACAAATCGTTGAAGTAAGTTTCTTATACTCCATCAAACGCATTACGAAGTATTAGTTAGCGTCCTTGAGGTTATTGGGTCCTCAATACACGTCGTGCTTAATCACTTCAAGTTAAAACCTTGAAGTGAATAATATACTTAGGTTCTAACCACAGTCATATAACAGTTTACTTCATTTGCTTGATACGTTCATTCGTTTGGAAAAAATCGTTTGAAGTGAAGTTTCTTATACTCCACAAACGCATTACTAAGTCTTAATTACCGTCCTTGACGGTTATTTGGTCCTCAATACACGTCGTTCTCATCAATTCAAGTTAAAACCTTGAAGGTGAAATGTATAACTAGTTCTAACACAAGTCATGCAACAGTTAGCTTTATTTGCGTGATACGTTCCGTTCGTTTGGAAAAATCGATTGAAGTGAAGTTCTTGTATTGATCAAACCCAGTCACTAAGTCTTAATTACCGTCCTTGAAGGTTATTTGGTCCTCAATACCGGCGTTCTCATCACTTCAAGTCTAAAACCTTGAAGGTGAAATGGATAACTTAGATCTAAACCACAAGTCATGTACAGTTAACCTTATTTGCTTGATACGTTCAGTTCGTTTGGAATAAATCGATTGAGTCAAGTTTCTTATACTCCATCAACGCATTACTAAGGCTTAATTACGCATCCTTGAAGGTTATTGGGTACTTAATACTTGTGTTCTTGTCACTTTACGTTAAACCTTGAAGGGAATGGATAACGTAGGTTCTAACATCAAGTATTAACAGTTAACCTCATTATGCTTGATATGTTCGTTCGTTTGGAACAAATCGATTGAAGTAAAGTTTCTTATACGCCATCAAACGCATTACTAAGTCTTAACTTACGCGTCCTTGAAAGTTATTCGGTCCTCAATACACGTCGTTCTCATCACTTCAAGTTAAAACCTTGAAGGTGAAATGGATAACTTAGGTTCTAACCACAAGTCATGTAACAGTTAACCTCATTTGCTTGATACGTTCAGTTCTTTTGGAACAAATCGATGAAGTGAAGTTTCTTATACTCCATCAAACGCATTACTAAGTCTTAATTACGCGTCCTTGAAGGTGAAATGTATAACTTAGGTTCTAATAACAAGTCATGTAACAGTTAACCTCATTTGCTTATACATTTTGTTCGTTTAAAACAAATCGATTGAAGTGAAGTTTCTTATACTCCATCAAACGCTTTACTAAGTCTTAATTACGCGTCCTTGAAGGTTATTGGTCCTCAATACACATCGTTCTCATCACTTCAAGTTAAAACCTTGAAGGTGAAATAGATGACTTAGGTTCTAACCACAAGTCATGTAATAGTTAACCTCATTTGCTTGATACGTTCAGTTCGTTAGGAACAAATCGATTGAAGTGAAGTTTCTTATACTCCATCAAACGCATTACTAAGTCTTAATTACGCGTCCTTGAAGGTTATTGGTCCTCAATACACGTCGTTCTCATCACTTCAAGTTAAAACTTGAAGGTGAAATGTATAACTTAGGTTCTAACCACAAGTCATGTAACAGTTAACCTCATTTGCTTGATACGTTCAGTTCGTTTGGAACAAATCGATGAAGTGAAGTTTCTTATACTCCATCAAACGCATTACTAAGTCTTAATTACGCGTCCTTGAAGGTTATTGGTCCTCAATACACGTCGTTCTCATCACTTCAAGTTAAAACCTTGAAGGTAAAATATATAACTTAGGTTCTAACCACAAGTCATGTAACAGTTAACCTCATTTGCTTGATACGTTCAGTTCGTTTGGAACAAATCGATTGAAGTGAAGTTTCTTATACTCCATCAAACGCATTACTAAGTCTTAATTACGCGTCCTTGAAGGTTATTGGGTCCTCAATACACGTCGTTCTCATCACTTCAAGTTAAAACCTGAAGGTGAAATGGATAACTTAGGTTCTAACCACAAGTCATGTAACAGTTAACCTCATTTGCTTGATACGTTCAGTTCTTTTGGAACAAATCGATTGAAGTGGAGTTTCTTATACTCCTTCAAACGCATTACTAAGTCTTAATTACGCTTCCTTGAAGGTTATTGGGTCCTCAATACACGTCGTTCTCATCACTTCAAGTTAAAACCTTGAAGGTTATTGGTCCTCAATACACGTCGTTCTCATCACTTCAAGTCAAAACCTTGAAGGTTAAATGTATAACTTAGGTTCTAACCACAAGTCATGTAACAGTTAACCTCATTTGCTTGATACGTTCAGTTCTTTTGGAACAAATCGATTGAAGTGAAGTTTCTTATAGTTCATCAAACCCATCACTAAGTCTTAATTACGCGTCCTTGAAGGTTATTGGGTCCTCAATACACGTCGTTCTCATCACTTCAAGTTAAAACCTTGAAGGTTATTGGTCCTCAATACACGTCGTTCTCATCACTTCAAGTTAAAACCTTGAAGGTGAAATGTATAACTTAGGTTCTAACCACAAGTCATGTAACAGTTAACCTCATTTGCTTGATACGTTCAGTTCTTTTGGAACAAATCGATTGAAGTGAAGTTTCTTATACTCCATCAAACTCATTACTAAGTCTTAATTACGCGTCCTTGAAGGTTATTGGGTCCTCAATACACGTCGTTCTCATCACTTCAAGTTAAAACCTTGAAGGTGAAATGGATAACTTAGGTTCTAACCACAAGTCATGTAACAGTTAACCTCATTTGCTTGATACGTTCAGTTCGTTTGGAACAAATCGATTGAAGTGAAGTTTCTTATACTCCATCAAACGCATTACTAAGTCTTAATTACGCGTCCTTGAAGGTTATTGGGTCCTCCATACACGTCGTTCTCATCACTTCAAGTTAAAACCTTGAAGGTGAAATGGATAACTTAGGTTCTAACCACAAGTCATGTAACAGTTAACCTCATTTGCTTGATACGTTCAGTTCTTTTTGAACAAATCGATTGAAGTGAAGTTTCTTATACTCCATCAAATGCATTACTAAGTCTTAATTACGCGTCCTTGAAGGTTATTGGGTCCTCAATACACGTCGTTCTCATCACTTCAAGTTAAAACCTTGAAGGTGAAATGGATAACTTAGGTTCTAACCACAAGTCATGTAACAGTTAACCTCATTGCTTGATACGTTCAGTTCGTTTGGAACAAATCGATTGAAGTGAAGTTTCTTATACTCCATCAAACGCATTACTAAGTCTTAATTACGCGTCCTTGAAGGTTATTGGGTCCTCAATACACGTCGTTCTCATCACTTCAAGTTAAAACCTTGAAGGTGAAATGGATAACTTAGGTTCTAACCACAAGCCATTTAACAGTTAACCTCATTGCTTGATACGTTCAGTTCTTTTGGAACAAATCAATTGAAGTGAAGTTTCTTATAGTTTATCAAACCCATCACTAAGTATTAATTATGCAGTCCTTGAAGGTTATTGGGTCCTTAATACACGTCGTTCTCATCACTTAAAGTTAAAACCTTGAAGGTGAAACTGATAACTTATGTTCTAACCACAAGTCATGTAACAGTTAACCTCATTTGCTTGATACGTTCAGTTCGTTTGGAACAAATCGACTAAAGTGAAGTTTCTTATACTCCATCAAACGCATTACTAAGTCTTAATTACGCGTCCTGAAAGGTATTGGGTCCTCAATACACGTCGTTCTCATCACTTCACGTTAAAACCTTGAAGGGAAATGGTATAACTTAGGTTCTAACCACAAGTCATGTAACGTTAACCTCATTTGCTTGATACGTTCAGTTCGTTTGGAACAAATCGATTGAAGTGAAGTTTCTTATATTCCATCAAACCATTACTAGTTCTTAATTACGCTGTCCTTGAAAGGTTATTGGGTCCTCAATACACGTCGTTCTCATCACTTCAAGTTAAAACCTTGAAGGTGAAATGGATAACTTAGGTTCTAACCACAAGTCATGTAACAGTTAACCTCATTTGCTTGATACGTTCAGTTCGTTTGGAACAAATCGATTGAAGTGAAGTTTCTTATACTCCATCAAACGCATTACTAAGTCTTAATTACGCGTCCTTGAAGATTATTGGGTCCTCAATACACGTCGTTCTCATCACTTCAAGTTAAAACCTTGAAGGTGAAATGTATAACTTAGGTTCTAACCACAAGTCATGTAACAGTTAACCTCATTGCTTGATACGTTCAGTTCTTTTGGAACAAATCGATGAAGTGAAGTTTCTTATAGTTCATCAAACCCATCACTAAGTCTTAATTACGCGTCCTTGAAGGTTATTGGGTCCTCAATACACGTCGTTCTCATCACTTCAAGTTAAAACCTTGAAGGTTATTGGGTCCTCAATACACGTCGTTCTCATCACTTCAAGTTAAAACCTTGAAGGTGAAATGTATAACTTAGGTTCTAACCACAAGTCATGTAACAGTTAACCTCATTGCTTGATACGTTCAGTTCTTTTGGAACAAATCGATTGAAGTGAAGTTTCTTATACTCCATCAAACGCATTACTAAGTCTTAATTACGCGTCCTTGAAGGTTATTGGGTCCTCAATACACGTCGTTCTCATCACTTCAAGTTAAAACCTTGAAGGTGAAATGGATAACTTAGGTTCTAACCACAAGTCATGTAACAGTTAACCTCATTTGCTGATACGTTCAGTTCGTTTGGAACAAATCGATTGAAGTGAAGTTTCTTATACTCCATCAAACGCATTACTAAGTCTTAATTACGCGTCCTTGAAGGTTATTGGGTCCTCAATACACGTCGTTCTCATCAGTTCAAGTTAAAACCTTGATGGTGAAATGTATAACTTAGGTTCTAACCACAAGTCATGTAACAGTTAACCTCATTTGCTGATACGTTCAGTTCGTTTGGAACAAATCGATTGAAGTGAAGTTTCTTATACTCCATCAAACGCATTACTAAGTCTTAATTACGCCGTCCTTGAAGGTTATTGGGTCCTCAATACACGTCGTCCTCATCACTTCAAGATTAAACCTTGAAGGTGAAATGGATAACTTAGGTTCTAACCACAAGTCATAGTAACAGTTAACCTCATTTGCTTGATACGTTCAGTTTGTTTGGAACAAATCGATTGAAGTGAAGTTTCTTATACTCCATCAAACGCATTACTAAGTCTTAATTACGTCGTCCTTGAAGTTATTGGGTCCTCAATACACGTCAGTTCTCATCACTTCAAGTTAAAACCTTGATGGTGAAATGGATAACTTAGGTTCTAACCACAAGTCATGTAACCGTTACCTCATTTGCTTGATACGTTCAGTTCGTTTTGGAACAAATCGATTGAAGTGAAGTTTCTTATACTCCATCAAACCCATTACTAAGTCTTAATTACGGTCCTTGAAAGTTATTGGGTCCTCAATACACGTCGTTCTCATCACTTCAAGTTAAACCTTGAAGGTTAAAATGGATAACTTAGGTTCTAACCACAAGTCATGTAACAGTAACCTCATTTGCTTGATACGTTCAGTTCGTTTGGAACAAATCGATGCAAGTGAAGTTTCTATACTTATCAAACGCATTACTAAGTCTGAATTAACGCGATCCTGAAGGTTATTGGTTCCTCAATACACGTTGTTCTCATCACTTCAAGTTAAAACCTTGAAGGTGAAAGGATAACTTAGGTTCTAACCACAAGTCATGTCACAGTTAACCTCGATTTGCTTGATACGTTCAGTTCTTTTGGAACAAATCGATTGAAGTGAAGTTTCTATACTTCCATCAAACGCATTACTAAGTCTAATTACGCGTCCATGAAAGGTTATTGGGTCCTCAATACACGTCGTTCTCATCACTTCAAGTTAAAACCTTGCAGGTGAATGGATAACTTAGGTTCTAACCACAGTCATGTAACGTTAACCTCATTTGCTTGATACGTTCAGTTCTTTGGAACAAATCGATTGAAGTGAAGTTTCTTATACTCCATCAAACGCATTACTAAGTCTTATTACGCGTCCTGAAGGTTATTGGGTCCTCAATACACGTCGTTCTCATCACTTCAAGTTAAAACCTTGAAGGTGAAATGGATAACTTAGGTTCTAACCACAAGTCATGTAACAGTTAACCTCATTTGCTTGATACGTTCAGTTCTTTTGGAACAAATCGATTGAAGTGAAGTTTCTTATACTCCATCAAACAGCATTACTAAGTCTTAATTACGCGTCCTTGAAGGTTATTGGGTCCTCAATACACGTCGTTCTCATCACTTCAAGTTAAAACCTTGAAGTGAAATGGATAACTTAGGTTCTAACCACAAGTCATGTAACAGTTAACCTCATTTGCTTGATACGTTCAGTTCGTTTGGAACAAATCGATTGAAGTGAAGTTTCTTATACTTCATCAAACACATTACTAAGTCTTAATTACGCGTCCTGAAGGTTATTGGGTCCTCAATACACGTCGTTCTCATCACTTCAAGTTAAAACTTGAAGTGAAATAGGATAACTTAGGTTCTAACCACAAGTCATGTAACAGTTAACCTCATTTGCTTGATACGTTCAGTTCTTTTGGAACAAATCGATTGAAGTGAAGTTTCTATACTTCATCAAACGCATTACTAAGTCTTAATTACGCATCCTTGAAGGTTATTGGTCCTCAATACACGTCGTTCTCATCACTTCAAGTTAAAACCTTGAAGGTGAAAATGGATAACTTAGGTTCTAACCACAAGTCATGTAACAGTTAACCTCTATTTGCTTGATACGTTCAGTTCTTTTGGAACAAATCGATTGAAGTGAAGTTTCTTATACTCCATCAAACGCATTACTAAGTCTTAATTACGCATCCTTGAAGGTTATTGGGTCCTTCAATACACGTCGTTCTCATCACTTCAAGTTAAACCTTGAAGGTGAAATGTATAACTTAGGTTCTAACCACAAGTCATGCTAACAGTTAACCTCATTGCTTGATACGTCAGTTCTTTTTGAAAAAATAGATTGAAGTGAAGTTTCATATACTCATCACACGCATTACTAAGTCTTAATTACGCGTCCTTGAAGGTTATTGGGTCCGTCAATACACGTCGTTCTCATCACCTCTTAAGTTAAAACCTTGAAGGTGAAATGCTAACTTAGGTTCAACACAGTCATGTACAGTTAACCTTCATTTGCTTGATACGTCAGTTCCTTTGGAACAAATCGATTGAAGTGAAGTTTATTATTCGTTCATCAACCGCATTACTATAGTCCTTAATTATGCGTCCTTGAAGGTTATGGGTCCTCAATACCCGTTCGTTCTCATTCACAGTTAAACCTTGAAGGTGAAATGGATAACTTAGGTTCTAACCACAAGTCATGTAACAGTTAACCTCATTTGCTTGATACGTTCCAGTTCTTTGAACAAATCGATTGAAGTGAAGTTCTTATACGTCCATCAAACGCATTACTAAGTCTTAATTACGCGTCCTTGAAGGTTATTGGGTCCTCAATACACGTCGTTCTCATCACTTCAAGTCAAAACCTTGAAGGTCAAATGTATAACTTAGGTTCTAAACACAAGTCATGCAACAGTTAACCTCATTTTGCTTGATACGTTCAGTTTTTTGGAACAAATCGATTGAAGTGAAGTTTCATATATTCATCAAACCCATCACTAAGTCTTAATTACGCGTCCTTGAAGGTTATTTGGTCCTCAATACACGTCGTTCTCATCACTTTAAGTTAAAACCTTGAAGGTGAAAGGATAACTTAGGTTATAACCAACAAGTCATGTAACAGTTAACCTCATTTGCTTGATATTTTCAATTCGTACGGAACGAATCGATTGAAGTGAAATTTCTTACACTCCATCAAACGCATTACTAAGTCTTAATTACGCATCCTCGAAGGTTATGGGTCCTTAATGCACGTCGTTCTCATCACTTCAAGTTAAAACCTTGAAGGTGAAATGGTGTACCTTAGGTTCTAAACACAAGTCATGCAACAGTTAACCTCATTTGCTTGATACGTTCAGTTTTTTGGAACAAACTCGATTGCAGTGAAGTTCTTTACTACTTCCATCAAACCCATCCTAAGTCTTAATTACGCGTCCTTGAAGGTTATTTGGTCCTCAACTAACGTCGTTCTCATCACTTAAGTTAAAACCTTGAAGGTGAAAGGATAACTTAGGTTATAACCACAAGTCATGTACCAGTAACCTCATTTGCTTGATAGTTTCAATTCGTACGGAACGAAATCGATTGAAGTGAAATTCTTACACTCCATCAAAGCATACTAAGTCTTAATTACGCATCCTCGAAGGTTAATGGGTCCTTAATGACGTCGTTCTCATCACTTCAAGTAAAACTTGAAGGTGAAATGGGTAACTTAGGTTCTAACACAAGCATGTAATAGTTAACCTCATTGCTTGATACGTTCAGTTCGTTTGGAACAAATCGATGAAGTGAAGTTTCTTATACTCCATCAAACGCATTACTAAGTCTTAATTACGCGTCCTTGAATGTTATTGGGTCCTCAATAGATGTTGTTCTCTTCACTTCAAGTTAAAATCTTGAAAGTGAAATGGATAACTTAGGTTCTAACCACAAGTCATGTAACAGTTAACCTCATTGCTTGATACGTTCAGTTCTTTTGGGACAAATTGATTGAAGTGAAGTTTCTTATACTCCATCAAACGCATTACTAAGTCTTAATTACGCGTCCTTGAAGGTTATTGGTCCTCAATACACGTCGTTCTCATCACTTCAAGTTAAAACCTTGAAGGTGAAATGTATAACTTAGGTTCTAACCACAAGTCATGTAACAGTTAACCTCATTGCTTGATACGTTCAGTTCGTTTGGAACAAATCGATGAAGTGAAGTTTCTTATAGTTCATCAAACCCATTACTAAGTCTTAATTACGCGTCCTTGAATGTTTTTGGGTCCTCAATACAAAACGTTCTCATCACTTCAAGTTAAAACCTTGAACGTGACATGGTTAAATTAGGTTCTAACCACAAGTCAATTAACAGTTAACCTCATATGCTTGATACGTTCCGTTCTTTTCAAACAAATCGATTGAAGTGAAGTTTCTTATACTCCATCAAAGACATTAGTAAGTCTTAATTACGCGTCCTTGAAAGTTATTGGGTCCTCAATACACGTCGTTATCATCACTTTAAGTTAAAACCTTGAAAGTGAAATGGATAACTTAGGTTCTAACCACAAGTCATGTAACAATTAACCTCATTTGCTTGATACGTTCAGTTCTTTTAGAACAAAATCCATCGAAATGAAGTTTCTTATAGTTCATCAAACCCATCACTAAGTCTTAATTACGCATTCTTGAAGGTTGTTGAGTCCTCAATACACGTCGTTCTCATCCCTTCAAGTTAAAACCTTGTAGGTGAAATGGATAATTTAGGTTCTAACCACGAGTCAAGTAACAATTAACCTCATTTGCTTGATACGTTCAATTCGTTTGGAACAAATCGATTGAAATGAAGTTTCTTATACTCCATCAACGCAATTATAAGTCTTAATTACGCGTCCTGAAGGGTATTGGGTCCTCAATACACGTCGTTCTCATCAATTAAAGTTAAAACCTTGAAGGTGAAATGTATAATTTAGGTTCTAAACACAAGTCATGCAACAATTAACCTCATTTGCTTGATACGTTCAGTTCTTTTGGAACAAACCGATTGAAGTGAAGTTTCTTATATTTCATCAAATCCATCATTAAGTCTTATTTATGTGTCCCTTGAAGGTTATTGGGTCCTCAATACACGTCGTTGTCATCACTTCAAGTTAAAACCTTGAAGGTGAAATAGATAATTAGGTTCTAACCACAAGTCATGTAACAGTTAACCTCATTTGCTTGATACGTTCAGTTCTTTTGGAAAAAATCGATTTAAGTGAAGTTTCTTATGCTCTATCAAACGCATTACTAAGTCTTAATTTGGCATCTTTGACGGTTATTGGGTCCTCACTACACGTCGTTGTCATCCACTCAAGTTAAAACCTGAAGTGAATTAAGAATTAGGTTTCTAACCCAAAAGTCAGTGTAACAGTAACCGCATTTGCTTTATAGGTCAGTTCTTTTGGAAAAAAATCGATTTAAGGAAGTCTTATGCTCTAATCAATAGCATTTACTAAGTTCTTTATTTGGCATCTTTGACGTTATTGGTCCTATTACACGTCGTTTCATCCAATTCACATTAAACCCTGTGAATGTGAAACTGATATTAGGGTTTTAACCACAAGTTATATAAAATTAACTCATTAGCGTGGATACATCAGTTTGTTGGAAAACAAATCGATTGAAGTAAAGTTTCTTTACTCCATCAAACGCATTATTAAGCATTAGTTAGGATCCTGCGGTTATTGGGTCTAAAACACATCGTTTATCACTTCAAGTTTAAAACCTGAAGGTGAAATAAATAACTTTTGTCAACCACAAGTCATATAACAGTTAACTTCATTTGCTTGATACGTTCAATTCGTTTGAAACAAATCGATTGAAGTGAAGTTTCTTATACTCCATCAAACGCATTACTAAGTCTTAATTACGCGTCCTTCAAGGTTATTGGGTGCTCAATACACGTCGTTCTCGTCAATTCAAGTTAAAACCTTGAAAGTGAAATGTATAACTTAGGTTCTAAACACAAGTCATGCAACAGTTAGCTTTATTTGATTGATACGTTCAGTTCTTTTGGAACAAATCGATTTAAGTGAAGTTTCTTATATTTCATCAAACCCATCACTAAGTCTTAATTACACGTCCTTGAAGGTTATTTGGTCCTCAATACACGTCGTTCTCATCACTTAAAATTAAAACCTTGAAGGTGAAATGGATAACTTAGGTTCTAACCACAAGTCATGTAACAGTTAACGCATTACTAAGTCTTAATTACGCATCCTTGAAGGTTATTGGGTCATTAATACTTGTCGTTCTTGGCACTTTAAGTTAAAACCTTGTAGGTGAAATGGATAACATATATTTTAACAACAAGTCATGTAACAGTTAACCTCATTTGCTTGATACGTTCAGTTCGTTTGGAACAAATCGATTGAAGTGAATTTTCATATACTCCATCAAACGCATTACTAAATTACAATTACGCGTCCTTGAACGTTATTGGGTCCTCAATACACGTCATTCTCATCACTTCACATTATAACCTTGAAGGTGAAATGTATTATTTAGGTTCTAACCACAAGTCATATAACAGTTAAGCTCATTTAATTGATACGTTCAGTTTGTTTGGAACAAATCGATTGAAGTAAAGTTTCTTATACTCCATCAAACGCATTACTAAGTATAAGTTAGGCGTCCTTGAAGGTTATTAGGTCCTCAATACAGGTCGTTCTTATCACTTCAAGTTAAAACTTTGAAGGTGAAATAAATAACTTAGGTTCTAACCACAGGTCATATAACAGTTAACTTCATTTGCTTGATATGTTCAATTCGTTTGAAACAAATCGATTGAAGTGAAGTATCTTATACTCCATCAAACGCATTACTAAGTCTTAATTACGCATCCTTGAAGGTTATTGGGTCCTATATACATGTCGTTCTCATCACTTCACATTAAAACCTTTAAGGTGAAATGTATTATTTAGGTTCTAACCACAAGTCATATAACAGTTAACCTCATTTGCTTGATACGTTCAGTTTGTTTGGAACAAATCGATTGAAGTAAAGTTTCTTATACTCCATCAAACGCATTACTAAGTATTAGTTAGGCGTCCTTGAAGGTTATTGGGTCATCAATACACGTCGTTCTTATCACTTCAAGTTAAAACCTTGAAGGTGAAATAAATAACTTAGGTTCTAACCACAAGTCATATAACAGTTTACTTCATTTGCTTGATACGTTCAATTCGTTTGAAACAAATCGTTTGAAGTGAAGTTTCTTATACTCCATCAAACGCATTACTAAGTCTTAATTACGCGTCCTTGACGGTTATTGGGTCCTCAATACACGTCGTTCTCATCAATTCAAGTTAAAACCTTGAAAGTGAAATGTATAACTTAGGTTCTAAACACAAGTCATGCAACAGTTAGCTTTATTTGCTTGATACGTTCCGTTCTTTTGGAAAAAATCGATTGAAGTGAAGTTTCTTGTATTTGATCAAACCCATCACTAAGTCTTAATTACACGTCCTTGAAGGTTATTTGGTCCTCAATACACGTCGTTCTCATCACTTTAATCTAAAACCTTGAAGGTGAAATGGATAACTTAGAATCTAACCACAAGTCATGTAACAGTTAACCTTATTTGCTTGATACGTTCAGTTCGTTTGGAATAAATCGATTGAAGTCAAGTTTCTTATACTCCATCAAACGCATTACTAAGGCTTAATTACGCATCCTTGAAGGTTATTGGGTACTTAATACTTGTCGTTCTTGTCACTTTACGTTAAAACCTTGAAGGTGAAATGGATAACGTAGGTTCTAACATCAAGTCATTTAACAGTTAACCTCATTTGCTTGATATGTTCAGTTCGTTTGGAACAAATCGATTGAAGTAAAGTTTCTTATACTCCATCAAACGCATTACTAAGTCTTAACTACGCGTCCTTGAAAGTTATTCGGTCCTCAATACATGTCGTTCTCATCACTTCACATTAAAACCTTGTAGGTGAAATGTATAACATCGGTTCTTACCACAAGTCATGTAACAGTTAACCTCATTTGCTTGATACGTTTAGTTCATTTGGAACAAAACGATTGTAGTGAAGTTTCATATAGTTCGTCAAACCCATCACTAAGTCTCAATTACGCGTCCTTGAAGGTTATTTGGTCCTCAATACACGTTGTTCTGATCACTTTAAGTTAAATCCTTGATGGTGAAATCGATAACTTTGGTTCTAAACACAAGTCATGTAACAGTTAACCTCATTTGCTTGATACGTTCAGTTCTTTTGGAACAAATCGATTGAAGCGAAGTTTCTCATACTATATCAAACGCATTACTAAGTCTTAATTACGCGTACTTGAAGGTTATTGGGTCCTTAATACACGTCGTTCTCATCACTTCAAGTTAAAACCTTAAAGGTGAAAAGGATAACTTAGGTTCTAACCACAAGTCATGTAACAGTGAACGTGATTTGCTTGATACGTTCAGATCGTTTGTAACAAATCGATTGAAGTGAAGTTTCTTATACTCCATCAAACGCATTACTAAGTCTTAACTACGCGTCCTTGAAAGTTATTGGGTCCTCAATACATGTCGTTCTCATCACTTCACATTAAAACCTTAAAGGTGAAATGTATAAAATAGGTTCTTACCACAAGTCATGTAACTGTTAACCTCATTTGCTTGATACGTTTAGTTCTTTTGGAACAAAGCGATTGAAGTGAAGTTTCAAATAGTTCGTCAAACCCATCACTAAGTGTTAATTACGCGTCCTTAAAGGTTATTGGGTCCCCAATACACGTCGTTCTCATCATTTAAGTTAAATCCTTGAAGGTGAAATGGATAACTTTGGTTCTATCCACAAGTCAAGTAACAGTTAACCTCATTTGCTTGATACGTTCCGTTCTTTTTGAACAAATCGATTGAAGTGATGTTTCTTATACTCCATCAAACGCATTACTAAGTCTTAATTACGCGTCCTTAAAGGTTATTGGGTCCTCAATACAGGTCGTTCTCATCACCTCATGTTAAACTTGAAGGTAAAATGTATAACTTAGGTTCTAACCACAAGTCATGTAACAGTAAACCTCATTTGCTTGATACGTTCAGTTCGTTTGGAACAAATCGACTGAAGTGAAGCTTCTTATAGTTCATCAAACGCATTACTAAGTCTTAATTACGCGTCCTTGAAGGTTATTGGGTGCTCAATACACGTCGTTCTCGTCAATTTAAGTTAAAACCTTGAAAGTGAAATGTATAACTTAGGTTCTAAACACAAGTCATGCTACAGTTAGCTTTATTTGCTTGATACGTTCAGTTCTTTTGGAACAAATCGATTGAAGTGAAGTTTCTTATATTTCATCAAACCCATCACTAAGTCTTACTTACACGTCCTTGAAGGTTATTTGGTCCTCAATACACATCGTTCTCATCACTTCAAATTAAAACCTTGAAGGTGAAATGGATAACTTAGGTTCTAACCACAAGTCATGTAACAGTTAACCTCATTTGCTTGATACGTTCATTTTTTTTAGAACAAATCGATTGAAGTGATGTTTCTTATACTCCATTAAACGCATTACTAAGTCTTAATTACGCGTCCTTAAAGGTTATTGGGTCCTCAATACACGTCGTTCTAATAACCTCTTGTTAAAACTTGAAGGTAAAATGTATAACTTAGGTTCTAACCACAAGTCATGTAACAGTTAACCTCATTTGCTTGATACGTTCAGTTCGTTTGGAACAAATCGACTGAAGTGAAGTTTTTTATAGTTCATCAAACGCATTACTATGCCTTAATTATGTGTCCATGAAGTTTATTGGGTCCTCAATACACGTCGTTCTCTTCACCTCAAGTTAAAACATTGAAGGTGAAATGGATAATTTAGGTTCTAATCACAAGTCATGTTACAGTTAACATCATTTGCTTGATACGTTCAGTTCTTTTGGAACAAATCAATTGAAGTGAAGTTTCTTATAGTTCATCAAACACATCACTAAGTCTTAATTACGCATTCGTGAAAGTTATTGGATCCTCAATACACATCGTTGTCATCACTTCAAGTTAAAACCTTCAAGGTGAAATGGATAACTTAGGATCTACCCACAAGTCATGTAACAGTTAACCTCATTTGCTTGATACGTTCAGTTCGTTTGGAACAAATCGATTGAAACTAAGATTCTTATACTATATCAAACGCATTACTAAGTCTTAATTACACGTACTTGAAGGTTATTGGGTCCTTAATACACGTCATTCTCATCACTTCAAGTTAAAACCTTGAAGGTGAAAAGGATAACTTAGGTTCTAACCACAAGTCATGTAACAGTGAACGTGATTTGCTTGATACGTTCAGTTCGTTTGTAACAAATCAATTCAAGTAAAATTTCTAATATTTTATCAAACGCATTACTAATTCTGAATTATGCATCCATGAAGGTTATTGGTTCCTTAATACACGTCGTTCTCATCACTTATAGTTAAAACCTTGAAGGTGAAATGGATAACTTAGGTTCTAACCACAAGTCATGTAACAGTTAACCTCATTTGCTTGATACATTCAGTTCTTTTGGAAGAAATCGATTGAAGTGAAGTTTCTTATACTCCATCAAACGTATTACTAAGTCTTAATTACGCGTCCTTAATGGTTATTGGGTCCTCAATACACGTCGTTCTCATCACTTCACGTTAAAACCTTGAAGGTGAATTGTATAACTTTGGTTCTAACCACAAGTCATGTAACTGTTAACCTCATTTGCTTGATACGTTCAGTTCGTTTGGAACAAACCGATTGAAGTGAAGTTTCTTATATTCCATCAAACGCATTACTAAGTCTTAATTACGCGTCCTTGAAAGTTATTGGGTCCTCAATACATGTCGTTCTCATCACTTCACATTAAAACCGTGAAGGTGAAATGTATAAAATAGGTTCTTACCACAAGTCATGTAACTGTTAACCTCATTTGCTTGATACGTTTGGTTCTTTTGGAACAAAGCGATTGAAGTGAATTTTCAAATAGTTCGTCAAACCCATCACTAAGTGTTAATTACGCGTCCTTAAAGGTTATTGGGTCCTCAATACACGACGTTCTCATCAGTTAAGTTAAAACCTTGAAGGTGAAATGGATAACTTTGGTTCTAACCACAAGTCATGTAACAGTTAACCTCATTTGCTAGATACGTTCAGTTCTTTTTGAACAAATTAATTGAAGTGATGTTTCTTATACTCCATCAAACGCATTACTAAGTCTTAATTACGCGTCCTTAAAGGTTATTGGGTCCTCAATACACGTCGTTCTCATCACCTCATGTTAAAATTTGAAGGTAAAATGTATAACTTAGGTTCTAACCACAAGTCATGTAACAGTAAACCTCATTTGCTTGATACGTTCAGTTCGTTTGGAACAAATCGACTGAAGTGAAGTTTCTTATAGTTCATCAAACGCATTACTAAGTCTTAATTACGCGTTCTTGAAGGTTATTGGGTGCTCAATACACGTCGTTCTCGTCAATTCAAGTTAAAACCTTGAAAGTGAAATGTATAACTTAGGTTCTAAACACAAGTCATGCAACAGTTAGCTTTATTTGCTTGATACGTTCAGTTCTTTTAGAACAAATCGATCGAAGTGAAGTTTCTTATATTTCATCAAACCCATCACTAAGTCTTAATTACACGTCCTTGAAGGTTATTTGGTCCTCAATACACATCGTTCTCATCACTTCAAATTAAAACCTTAAAGGTGAAATGGATAACTTAGATTCTAACCACAAGTCATGTAACAGTTAACCTCATTTGCTTGATACGTTCAGTTTTTTTGGAATAAATCGATTGAAGTGATGTTTCTTATACTCCATTAAACGCATTACTAAGTCTTAATTACGCGTCCTTAAAGGTTATTGGGTCCTCAATACACGTCGTTCTCATAACCTCTTGTTAAAACTTGAAGGTAAAATGTATAACTTAGGTTCTAACCACAAGTCATGTAACAGTTAACCTTATTTGCTTGATACGTTCAGTTTGTTTGGAAAAAATCGACTGAAGTGAAGTTTCTTATAGTTCATTAAACGCATTACTATGCCTTAATTATGCGTCGATGAAGTTTATTGGGTCCTCAATACACGTCGTTCTTTTCACCTCAACTTAAAACCTTGAAGGTGAAATGGATAACTTAGGTTCTAACCACAAGTCATGTTACAGTTAACATCATTTGCTTGATACGTTCAGTTCTTTTGGAACAAATCGATTGAAATGAAGTTTCTTATAGTTCATCAAACCCATCACTAAGTCTTAATTACGCATTCTTGAAAGTTATTGGGTCCTCAATACACATCGTTCTCATCACTTCAAGTTAAAACCTTCAAGGTGAAATGGATAACTTAGGTTCTACCCACAAGTCATGTAACAGTTAACCTCATTTGCTTGATACGTTCAGTTCGTTTGGAACAAATCGATTGAAGCGAAGATTCTTATACTATATCAAACGCATTACTAAGTCTTAATAACGCGTACTTGAAGGTTATTGGGTCCTTAATACACGTCGTTCTCATCACTTCAAGTTAAAACCTTGAAGGTTAAAAGGATAACTTAGGTTCTAACCACAAGTCATGTAACAGTGAACGTGATTTGCTTGATACGTTCAGTTTGTTTGTAACAAATCGATTCAATTAAAGTTTCTAATACTTTATCAAACGCATTACTAATTCTGAATTACGCATCCATGAAGGTTATTGGTTCCTCAATACACGTTGTTCTCATCACTTATAGTTAAAACCTTGAAGGTGAAATGGATAACTTAGGTTCTAACCACAAGTCATGTCACAGTTAACCTCATTTGCTTGATACGTTCAGTTCTTTTGGAACAAATCGATTGAAGTGAAGTTTCTTATACTCCATCAAACGTATTACTAAGTCTTAATTACGCGTCCTTAAAGGTTATTGGGTCCTCAATACACGTCGTTCTCATCACTTCACGTTAAAACCTTGCAGGTGAAATGTATAACTTAGGTTCTAACCACATGTCATGTAACAGTTAACCTCATTTGCTTGATACGTTCAGTTCATTTGGAACAAATCGATTGAAGTGAAGTGTCTTATACTTCATCAAACACATTTCTAATTCTTAATTACGCGTCCATGAAGGTTATTGGGTCCTCAATACACATCGTTCTCATCATTTCAAGTTAAAACCTTGAAGGTGAAATTGATAACTTAGGTTCTAAACACAAGTCATGTAACAGTTAACCTCATTTGATTAATACGTTTATTTCTTTTGGAACAAATCGATTGAAGTGAAGTTTCTTATACTCCATCAAACGCATTACTAAGTCTTAATTACGCGTCCTTGAAAGTTATTGGGTCCTCAATACTCGTCGTTCTCATCACTTCATGTTAAAACCTTGAATGTGAAATGTATAACTTAGGTTCTAACCACAAGTCATGTAACAGTTAACCTCATTTGCTTGATACGTTCAGTTCGTTTGGAACAAATCGATTGAAGTGAAGTTTCTTATATTTCATCAAACGCATTAATAATTCTTAACTACGCGTCCATGATGGTTATTGGGTCCTCAATACACGTCGTTTTCATCATTTCAAGTTAAAGCCTTGAAGGTGAAATGGATAACTTTTGTTCTAACCACAAGTTATGTAACAGTTAACCTCATTTGCTTGATACATTCAGTTCGTTTAGAACAAATCGATTGAAGTGAAGCTTTTTATACTCTATCAAACGCATTACTAAGTCTTAATTACGCATCCTTGAAGGTTATTGAGTCCTCAATACACGTCGTTCTCATCAATTCAAGTTAAAACCTTGAAGGTGAAATGTATAACTTAGGTTCTAAACACAAGTCATGCAACAGTTAACCTTATTTTCTTGATACGTTCAGTTCGTTTGGAACAAATCGATTGAAGAGAAGTTTCTAATACTTCATCAAACGCATTACTAATTCTTAATTACGTGTCCATGGAGGTTATTGGGTTCTCAATACACGTCGGTCTCATCACTTCAAGTTAAAATCTTGAAGGTGAAATGGATAACAGTTAACCTTATTTGCTTGATACGTTTAGTTTTTTTGTAACAAAGCGATTGAAGTGAAGTTTCTTGTAGTTCATCAAATCCATCACTAAGTCTTAATTACGCGTCCTTTAAAGTTATTGGGTCCTCAATACACGTTGTCACAACCCGAGAGGGGGCCTAACAGAAACGCCAGGTTAAATGATCAACCTCGGAGAGGTCCACTGTCTAACCTAAGGCTAAATACGGAAGTTTAGCACTAATCCAGGTCCTCCTCGAAGCAACAAACATAAGAGAGTACAAACAATCGTAGAAATACAAGATAAATGAAAATAATTACGTGCCAAAGTAAGGCATAATCTCGAATATCTTACATAGTGCAAAGCTGCAGGGAATAAAAGGTGAGACTCTAGGGAAAATCTAAATACGACAGGGCTCACTTCCTAGCCTTTCTTCCTTTACCTGTAGAGGGCGAGTCATTGAGGTGAGTGACAAACTCAGTATGGGATGTTATACCTATCACTCAAGGATGCATGCCTTATGAAATCAATGCACGTTTTAAAAATCAAAACCAGTTTCTGTAATACCCACCTTGTACGGAATATTAATATTATATTATACGATGACATTTTTTGGGAAATATATCAAATCAAACCCGTTTTACAAAAAGAAAGCGTCATTTCAATCATAACGATTAATAGGAATTTTAAGAAATTTACGGGATTTTTCGGAATAATAACGCTATATTTCGAGAAATTACGTTTCTCGTAATATAAAGGACGTTTTAGTTAAAATTGTAAATGAGGTCTGAATTGCGAACAGACAGTTTTAATGGAACCCTGGTAGTAAATTGAAGTTATTGGTGAAGTAAGGAAATTTGGAGAAACCGAATTGTCGGTTAATTAAAGAAACGAAGGACGAAACAAATAGAAAATCAAAGGAAGGGCAAAATAGTAATTTGCAAAGTAAATATTTAATTTAAAACATAATTCTTCTTCTTCTCCACGTAAACTTCTTCTTCTCTGTGATTTCCATTTTCTCCTCCGGCGATCCTCACGGCTTCCCTCCATTCCGTCGGTGATTCCTCATCCTTTCGTCCTCCGTCCTTTACGTTTTCTCCTCCTCTCGCAATCCTAGGTAAGATTCTATGCTTTTGGAGCGTTATAGTTCAGTTTTCACGAAGTTTAACGTTTAGGGTTTTGTATAGATTTTCGTTAAAACGTGATTTAGGGTTCGTAATCGATAGGTTAGCTGTATTTGTGAAAATAATGAACGTATTAAACGTTATTGGATAAAGTTAATCGATTTAGGACGAATGTTAGAGATTTGACAATTTTTGAGTTTTGGGGAAAAACTCATCAATGTTGATTTTGAGGTGTTGAACGTTATTGATGGATGAAAATGTCTCATGGAGCTAAGTTAGAATTTTAAGAGAATTTCCTTAGTTAGGGTTTTGTTAAACTGGACGTTAAACGGTTGAATCTCGCGTTAATGTTAAATGTTGTGTTTTGCCTCAGACAAACAACGCTCGTGGACGGAGCTTGAGCTGCAATGGTCACGAGGTAAGTTCTCGTGACTTACTCTGGCCGATTGGCCTACACCGTACTTCGATGTCGCGTTGAGGATCTTAGAGCATTGTGTGTTTAAATTGCTTTGATTGGGTAGTTAGGTTTAAACATTTTCGTAGGTTATTTCTTTTACAGTCTTGATGGTACGCATGCTTGTTTGTTTACATTTATATTGAACTGTTCATGCATCACGTTTTTTTTAACTTGGCATGAAAATGAATTTCCGCACGATGTTTTCAGAAAAACAATGTGGCCAAGAAATTGGGGGCTATCGATCTATTGTGTGGACCGATTAAGATTCTGACCAATACCACATATCATGTAATGTAATTAATGAACGTAATCTGTTATCTGGTCACGCGAGGTGGGGCTCATGCACGGCTGTACGTATTGTAAGCGTGTACCCCCTCCTCTAACCGCACGGGGTAGTCCGACCGCTGGATGGGCCCCCTTCGGTTAGGGGGATCAGATCTCGGTGATATTCTGTCTGCGACGCTCTGTATGTTATGCATGATTTCTGAACTCCATATGCACTGCACGCATCTGCATTTACGTATAATTTACTGAGCCTTTAGCTCATAGTGTGTCTGTATGATGTAGGTGATATCGAAGCAGGTGACGACGATGTTCCTCCACCCGATGTACAGAATGGTTGAAGAAGAACGATTGCGGTGGTGTGCATGAGCAGTCGTTGCGTATGTTGACCTGTGGGGGAAGTGGTTAGGTATTTTGAGAGTTTGGGTGAATTTTGATTGTACAGTGGATTATGTTATGGTTAGAAACATTCTAGGATGTTTGGTTCTTGATAGATTATGATTTAGGTTGTTTTAAAAAAAAAACGTCTTGAAAATATATTTTGTAACTGTTGATTTTAGGGGAAATGTTCAGTTTTTAAACATAATCACGCGGTTTGTTTTTACGAAAATCAATTAAGTTTTAATTGAGTTTTGAGTCGTTGTTTCGGGTGGTTGATGAAACGAGGAATGAGAAAAATTTGAATGAGTTATGTTGGATGTGAATTTGATGAAATGGTGAAGGGTTTTGATTAATGTATGTGAAGTGAGGGAAGTGAAGGGAAGAGAGATGAGCGATGTAGGAACAGGGAGGCAGAGGAGGTGGCGATTGATCGCCCAGGGGTGGGGATCAATCGCCCCTCGTGGTTGCCGCTCTCTAGAAAAATCCAGAGAGCGTGGCGACTGATCGCCACAAACTATGGCGATTAGTCGCAACAGGCGATTTGCAACAGGCGACCATTCGCCTGTTGAAATCGCCGAAGGGCGATCAGTCGCCCCCTTTATGGGCGACTGATCGCCACAGCATATAGGGATGAAAATCCCCTCTTTGCCCTCTGCCTATTTTTATTTTAGTTTTTAATTATTTTAAATTTGTTTTAATTTTTGTTTTGAATAGTTTATAAACATAGGCTCCGTCGGTTTCCATTCCGATTTCGATTCCGACATTAAAAGTTTTATTTCCGCTAAAACGCTAAGTTTAAAGTTTTAAGTATAAAAAAAAATATATGTACGAAAAAATGGGGTACAGTGTTAGGGATGTTACAGTTTCAATGTTATTCATTTCTCTTATTATTATCCATTTAAAACGGTTAATGGGGCTAACGATAAAATAGGTATATATAGTGAATATAGGCTCACATCAACAATGCTATCATAAAAATATATATCCAGGTGTACAGTGAAAAGGGAGGTCACTCACGGATCCTCCGAACCACACCAACACAGAAAGGCCGTGATAACACCAGGCAGGGTCTCATAGGGAGAAGAGAAAAGGTCAATCACTAGGAGGGACGAACCACTCAGCCCTGGACCACCGGGACACACGCACTAGGGCGCACCAGGAGGGGCGAACCACTCAACCCTGGGCCCAAGGGGACCACGCAGTGGGTTTATCTGTAACAACCCCGGCCAGGAGCCGTCACGCGTTCATAATCTTTCATTAATCGTTCGCTTGACTTTTACTATTATTACATCTTTCCTATTTCTCGACAGACATTCACATTTGCATAATATATATTCTTTTTTTTTTATTTAAACTGGAAACAGAGACGTAGAACCATCGAGGAAGACGAATCCTCTCGTGCTCGATTTCCTACACCTCGTCGGCTCAAACTCTCATAGAGTCGAGCGACTAGGCTCGGTTCATCGGTTTCTTGACAAATTCGGGCAAGTGCCGGAATGCCTCCAACTCTCTTCACATGATTCTACTCGGGTCTTGCATGGGTTTGCATGTGTTGACAAATCCCACAGAAATTTCATCGTCCGATCATCACGTGCATTGCGGTGACTCGCTTAACACCGCCTAAAGGAGACATTTCCAATGGGACACGGGGCCCTCTACGTGCTCATAACAACATCATCCGGTGACATCCACCGCCGTCATCGACGACAAGATAACATTTACAACTTTCCGGTGATGCTCAGCCAACATCCACCGGTCGCCCTAAACGACAAAACACCATCTCTATCTACGTGACGTCATTCCGGAAGACTAGACCATCAAACTACTATCATTGGCATCTTGCCGATGACATCAGCCTGGAAGACTAACAATAAACTACAATCATTCGGCATCTGCCGATGACGTCAGCCGGAAGACTAAACCATCAAACTACTATCATTCGGCATCTGCCGATGACGTCAGCCGGAAGACTAAACCATCAAACTACTATCATTCGGCATCTGCCGATGACGTCAGCCGGAAGACTAAACCATCAAACTACTATCATTCGGCATCTGCCGATGACGTCAGCCGGAAGACTAAACCATCAAACTACTATCATTCGGCATCTGCCGATGACGTCAGCCGGAAGACTAAACCATCAAACTACTATCATTCGGCATCTGCCGATGACGTCAGCCGGAAGACTAAACCATCAAACTACTATCATTCGGCATCTGCCGATGACGTCAGCCGGAAGACTAAACCATCAAACTACAATCATTTGGCATCTGCCGATGACGTCAGCCGGAAGACTAAACCATCAAACTACTATCATTCGGCATCTGCCGATGACGTCAGCCGGAAGACTAAACCATCAAACTACTATCATTCGGCATCTAACTACTATCATTCGGCATCTGCCGATGACATCAGCCGGAAGACTAAACCATCAAACTACTATCATTCGGCATCTGCCGATGACGTCAGCCGGAAGACTAAACCATCAAACTACAATCATTTGGCATCTGCCGATGACGTCAGCCGGAAGACTAAACCATCAAACTCGGAAGACTAAACCATCAAACAACCTATCATTCGGCATCTGCCGATGACGTCAGCCGGAAGATTGCCTCATTCAGCTTCCATCTTACGGTAGAAAACACTAAATCATCAAATGACTCCTTCTAACAGAAATAAACCACAACTCATTCAGAATGCATATAGCGGAAGACTTAAGCTACAGATCATTTATAAATCTATATAATCATTCCCTGACTCAGTGGTCAACTAGACAGTCTCAAGGCTCAACATTATGAAATAATCTCATCCTACTTAAACTACCATATCCTTTATTATACTGAAACAAAAGAGCATTAACCAGGGGTCATAAATCGCCTTTCCAGCCCTGCACTGTCATTTTGAGCATCCCCCAGCAACAGCCTTAAGCATCTCTTTGAACATAGTATCCTCACCTGAACCTTTTTCACCTACACCATAAGGTTCAACTATAAGCCTAATACTTAGTAAGGAATGCATGCTGACAGATATACATGAGTGCACAAATTAAAGAACACAAGTTCATAAACCTTTCTTCATTCATGTTCATTTTCATTATTTACATGGCATGTATTAAGGCAGGAAACGAGGGAGGAAGGCAGGGGTACATAGTCATTTGCCTATCGCGGCAATCAAAATACATCACTTGGCCTCCCCCAGTGGGAGAATTCGCGAGCCGTACATATCATCAACTCGGCCTCCGCCAGTGGGAGAATCCGCGAGCCATACATACCATTAACTCGGCCTCCCCTAGTGGGAGATTTCGCGAGTCATACATGTCATAGTCTTTTCCCCCGTTCTGCACTTAATCATGGTTACATTTGCTTCTCATGTTCTCAACTTAATCATAACGTTGACACAGTGCATAGACATAAAGTTCATAGAGAGAAGTCATATCATAAGGACAAGCAAAAACATCCCGTAACTTAACATCTTCTTACACCAATTCTTCATATCATAGTAATAACTAATCATAATCAACAGACTAACATCTCAATGATTTCCTAATACCCTTGCGGTGTAGGGCCCTAGTGGCCGGAAACCTTAATACATTCACTTACCTGGATTCCTTAGCAATCCGAGCTCCTTCCCTTTAAACTTTTTCGCCTTGGATACGGATTCGTAGAGGAAAGGCAAGCTGAAACCAGCCGTCGGTAAAGGAAAGTTCTGGTAGCCGAGGGCAAGAAGTTGGGAGAGAAGAAATCGCCGAGAGGGAATGTCGGCTACAGTGGTAATAAATGAGGTTTAAGGTTTCCATTTCCTATTTATACTCAATCCATCAATTTTAATTACAAATCTGCCACCCAACCTAGTTTTACTCAACTTGTAATAAATTTTGTCTTAACATTAAATTTAAATCATAAAGGTTAAATAAGAGGGGGTGACAATGAAAATGGTCAGAAAATCACCTGGCCGAAATGTCGGGTGTTACATCCACCCCTCCTTAAACAAAATTTTCGTCCTCGAAAATTGCTCAAGCAAATAACTCAGGATATTTATCCAACATCTCCTGCTGTCTTTTCCATGTGGCTTCTTCAATGCCGTGATTTGTCCATAAAACTTTCACCAATGGAATCTCTTTGTTTCTCAGAGTCTTGACCGCATATTCCAATATCTGTATTGGTTTCTCCTCATACTCCAGTGTTGGCTCTAAACCAATATCCGATGGCTGGATGACTTGCATTGGATCACGCATGCACTTCCTTAACATTGACACGTGGAAGACATTATGAACTTTATCCAATGATGGAGGCAGTTGCAGTCTGTAAGCTGTACTCCCGACTTTTGCCAAGACAGGGAAGGGTCCAATAAATCTCGGATTAAGTTTTCCTTTCTTGCCAAATCTTAAGACTCCCTTAAATGGTGACACCTTTAAGAATACTTCATCTCCTACTGCAAACTCGAGTTCCCTCCTCCTTTGATCTGCATAACACTTCTGCCGGCTTTGTGCAGTCATCATTCTTTTTTGAATAGTGGCAATCTTATCTGACATTTGCTGCAGAATATCGGGTCCAAGAAGTTTTGCTTCACCAATCTCATCCCAATAAAGAGGTGACCTACATTTCCTACCGTACAGTGCTTCATATGGTGCCATACCAATGGTGGACTGATAACTGTTATTGTAGGAGAACTCAACTAGCGGTAAATGTCTACTCCAAGTTGTCTGAAAGTCAAGTACACATGCTCTCAACATATCTTCGAGTATTTGAATAGTCCTTTCTGATTGGCCATCGGTCTGTGGGTGAAAAGCCGTGCTGAAAGATAACTTTGTACCTAATGTGCCTTGTAAACTTTTCCAGAATCGAGAGGTAAACCTGGGGTCACGGTCTGAGACAATGGATACAGGGATTCCATGTAACCTAATAATTTCCTGAACATAGAGATCAGCGAATTGGTCCATCGTATAGGTGGTCCTTACAGGTAAGAAATGGGCTGATTCTGTCATCCTATCAACCACAACCCAAATACAATCATGTCCTTTTGTCGTCTTAGGTAGTCCTACTACGAAATCCATAGCTATGTGTTCCCACTTCCATTCGGGAATAGGCAAAGGCTGAAGAGTACCTCCTGGACGTTAGTGCTCGGCTTTGACTTGTTGGCATACTAAACAGGACTCTACATACTTAGCAACATTCCTTTTTAGGTTAGGCCACCAGTACAGTAACTTCAGGTCTCGGTACATCTTGGTGCAGCCAGGGCCTACAGAAAAGGAAGAGGAGTGCGCCTCAGCCAAGATCAACTTACGCAATTCCACATCATTAGGAATGCACCACCGATTCCTAAACCTCAGGATTCCATCCTTGGAGAGACTGAACTCGGAGGTGGTGTCTTTCAACTTATTCATCATGCTGATATTTTCCTCTGAATCCCTCTGTTGCGCATCCTTAATCTTTTCCAAAATTGTTGGTTGAATAGTTAACTCAGCGAGCAGGATTGATAACTCTGGAACTATCTCCAAGTCAAACATCTGAACTTCTGTTCTCAAAGGTACAGACATGGTTGAAACCACAGGCTGCATTGTCGTCGACATCCTACTCAATGCATCAGCTACAGAGTTAGCCTTCCCCGGGTGATACTTGATCTCAAAATCGTAGTCCTTGACAAATTCCAACCAACGTCTCTGTCTCATGTTCAACTCTTTCTGTGTGAAGAGGTACTTTAGGCTTTTATGGTCAGAAAACACCTCACATTGCTGTCCATATAAATAGTGTCTCCAAATCTTCAAAGCAAAAACGACAGCAGCTAATTTTAGATCATGGGTGGGGTAGTTTGGCTCGTAATTCTTTAGCTGTCTAGAAGCATACGCTATAACTTTACCCTCTTGCATCAGGACACATCCTAAACCAACTTTAGACGCATCGCAGTAAACACTAAATTTTCCTTCTTCGGTTGGGAGGGTCAAAACAGGGGCTGTCGTTAACTTCAGTTTCAATACCCGAAAGCTATCTTCACAGGCTTCGGTCCAAGAATACTTAATGTCCTTCTTCGTCAAACTCGTCAGGGGTTTAGCTATCATAGAAAATCCCTTGATGAATTTTCTGTAATAGCCTGCCAATCCAAGGAAGCTGCGGACTTCACTGGCATTCTTTGGTTGTGGCCAATCCTTTACGGCCTGAATTTTGGTCGGGTCCACTGATATTCCATTAGCAGAAACTATATGGCCAAGGAAATTAACTTTCCCCAACCAAAATTCACACTTAGACAATTTGGCATAAAGCTGGTGCTCCTTCAATGTTGTCAAAACTACTCTTAAATGTTCTACATGGTCAGCTTCAGTCCGCGAGTATATCAGGATATCATCTATAAACACAATTACAAATTTGTCCAAGTACTCCCGAAATACTCGATTCATTAAGTCCATAAAGGCTGCAGGGGCATTTGTCAATCCAAACGACATGACCAAGAATTCATAATGTCCATAGCGGGTTCTGAAGGCTGTCTTTGGTATATCTCCTTCCTTAACCTTCAGTTGGTAGTAACCCGAACGTAAATCTATCTTTGAAAATACCTTAGCTCCTTGCAATTGGTCAAACAAATCATCAATCCTAGGCAAGGGGTACCTATTCTTGATTGTCAACTTATTTAGTTCCATATAGTCTATGCACATTCTAAGGGAACCATCTTTCTTCCTTACAAATAAGACTGGTGCACCCCAAGGAGAACTGCTGGGCCGTATAAATCCCTTGTCAACCAATTCCTGCAGTTGGACCTTCAATTCTTTCAGCTCAACAGGTGCCATACGGTAAGGATTCTTAGATACAGGAGATGCCTCAGGGTATGTATCAATTACAAATTCTATTTCCCTATAAGGTGGTATACCCGGTAAGTCATCCAAGAATGCCTCGGGAAACTCTCGGACTATAGGAATATCCTGCAGCTCAATTTTATTCTCCACCTGGTCATCCTTCACACTAGCCAGGTAGCTCTCGCAACCACATCTCAGCATTCGATATACTTCTAGTGAGGATATAATTGGTATCTTACTTATTTTAGGAATAGCTTGGAAAGAATAATGATTGCCATTTGGGAGTCTAAAATCAACTATTCCAGATCTACAACTTATTGTGGCATGATGCTTAAATAACCAATCCATCCCTAATATCACTTCATACCCCTTCATGTCAATAACAATTAGTTCCGCATAGAGATTCTTATCCCCTAAGGATACAACGTCACCCTTAACAATCTGTTCTGAATGTAGGGACTTTCCTGATGGTAACATGACACTATATGACCTTTCAGTTGGTAATGATCCTATGTTATGATTGCATACAAACAAGGTTGATATAAACGAGTGTGTGGCCCCTGTATCTATAAGTGTATAAGCAGCAAAACCACAGATCATGATGGTACCTGATATGACTGTATGCGGCACTGTGTCCTCATCTTCCAACATAGCGTAAACTCTGGGTATTACTCTTGCACGGTTTGGGTCTGGCGGCATGGGGCAGTCTCTGACTAAGTGTCCAGTCTTATCACACCTGAAACAACGGCCAGAAAGCAACTTGCACTCACCAGGGTGGTTCTTTTGACATGTAGGGCATAGAGGTGCCAGAGGTCTCTTTCCTTTTCCCTGGTCACCATTCTGGTTGAGGGGCCTCTTTACTCCCTGCTGTTGTTGCTGTGGTCCCCTGTTCTGTCGTAACTGCCATCCTTTGTTTTGACGTGGTGGCGGCTGAATGTCCTTCATGAGTTTCTTTGGCTGTTCGCGCTGTGCATATGCTGTCATTTCTGCCTCTTCCAGCTCCAAGGCCTTAGCCGTCACTTCACCATAAGGTACATTATGTATCCCAGCAGTCTTCACTTTCATGTACAGACTTGGCTTCAGTCCTTGAACAAATTGGTAAATATTGTCTTCCTCATCCTCAATCATACGAGGAGCAAACCGTGATAAGGCATCGAATTCGCATATGTAATCCGTCACAGAGCCAGTTTGTCGTAGATTCATGAACTCCTTCTTCTTGTTGGCCCGAACAGTCCTATTAAAGTACTTGTCAAAGAAGGCAGTCTTGAACATCCCCCAGGTCATAGTTTCGGCATTAGCGGTGTTCTGGATCGAGTCCCACCAATGCCTTGCACTTAACTCCAAATGAAAGACAGCATAGGTGACCCTATCCCCTTCGTCAACCTTTGCATACTTAAACATGTCTTCTATCTTTCGAATCCACTCCTCAGCATGAATAGGATCTGAAACATACCCATTAAACACCGGGGGTCGAAGCCGGTGAAAGCGTTCACCCCCATGATCATGAGTTGCGTTAGTACTGGAGTTGCCTTGTTCTTCTCTAGCTGTCATCAGTCGTTCTATCTGGTGGGATTGGCGCATGACTAACTCGGTCACTGAGCAATAGCATTGCTATCCTCATTGGTCTCCCTCTGTTGACCTCTAACCATCTTGGGATTCCTAGACAAATCATTACAGGCATACTTAACTTAATGACATC
This sequence comes from Begonia masoniana, assembly GCA_022432975.1. NCBI lineage: Eukaryota > Viridiplantae > Streptophyta > Magnoliopsida > Cucurbitales > Begoniaceae > Begonia > Begonia masoniana. The sequence goes on along the minus strand of CM039504.1, from coordinate 46,129,826 downwards.
ATGAAATCATAAATACTTACAGTTGCTGGGGTGTGCTCAAGTGACAGTCGGCCGGAAGACTAAAACCATCAAACTACTATCATTCGGCATCTGCCGATGACGTCAGCCGGAAGACTAAAACCATCAAACTACTATCATTCGGCATCTGCCGATGACGTCAGCCGGAAGACTAAAACCATCAAACTACTATCATTCGGCATCTGCCGATGACGTCAGCCGGAAGACTAAAACCATCAAACTACTATCATTCGGCATCTGCCGATGACGTCAGCCGGAAGACTAAAACCATCAAACTACTATCATTCGGCATCTGCCGATGACGTCAGCCGGAAGACTAAAACCATCAAACTACTATCATTCGGCATCTGCCGATGACGTCAGCCGGAAGACTAAAACCATCAAACTACTATCATTCGGCATCTGCCGATGACGTCAGCCGGAAGACTAAAACCATCAAACTACTATCATTCGGCATCTGCCGATGACGTCAGCCGGAAGACTAAAACCATCAAACTACTATCATTCGGCATCTGCCGATGACGTCAGCCGGAAGACTAAAACCATCAAACTACTATCATTCGGCATCTGCCGATGACGTCAGCCGGAAGACTAAAACCATCAAACTACTATCATTCGGCATCTGCCGATGACGTCAGCCGGAAGACTAAAACCATCAAACTACTATCATTCGGCATCTGCCGATGACGTCAGCCGGAAGACTAAAACCATCAAACTACTATCATTCGGCATCTGCCGATGACGTCAGCCGGAAGACTAAAACCATCAAACTACTATCATTCGGCATCTGCCGATGACGTCAGCCGGAAGACTAAAACCATCAAACTACTATCATTCGGCATCTGCCGATGACGTCAGCCGGAAGACTAAAACCATCAAACTACTATCATTCGGCATCTGCCGATGACGTCAGCCGGAAGACTAAAACCATCAAACTACTATCATTCGGCATCTGCCGATGACGTCAGCCGGAAGACTAAAACCATCAAACTACTATCATTCGGCATCTGCCGATGACGTCAGCCGGAAGACTAAAACCATCAAACTACTATCATTCGGCATCTGCCGATGACGTCAGCCGGAAGACTAAAACCATCAAACTACTATCATTCGGCATCTGCCGATGACGTCAGCCGGAAGACTAAAACCATCAAACTACTATCATTCGGCATCTGCCGATGACGTCAGCCGGAAGACTAAAACCATCAAACTACTATCATTCGGCATCTGCCGATGACGTCAGCCGGAAGACTAAAACCATCAAACTACTATCATTCGGCATCTGCCGATGACGTCAGCCGGAAGACTAAAACCATCAAACTACTATCATTCGGCATCTGCCGATGACGTCAGCCGGAAGACTAAAACCATCAAACTACTATCATTCGGCATCTGCCGATGACGTCAGCCGGAAGACTAAAACCATCAAACTACTATCATTCGGCATCTGCCGATGACGTCAGCCGGAAGACTAAAACCATCAAACTACTATCATTCGGCATCTGCCGATGACGTCAGCCGGAAGACTAAAACTAACCATCAAACTACTATCATTCGGCATCTGCCGATGACGTCAGCCGGAAGACTAAACCATCAAACAACTATCATTCGGCATCTGCCGAGGAGTCAGCCGAAAGATTGCCTCATCCAGCTTCCATCTTACGGTAGAAAACACTAAATCATCAAATGAATCCTTCCAACAGAAAGAAACCACAACTCATTCAGAATGCATATAGCGAAGAATTAAGCTACAGATCATTTATAAATCTATATAATCTTCCCTGACTCAGTGGTCAACTAGACAGTCTCAAGGCTCAACATTATAAAATAATCTCATCCTACTTAAACTACCATATCCTTTATTATACTGAAACAAAAGTGCATTAACCAGGGGTCATAAATCGCCTTTCCCAGCCCTGCACTGTCATTTGAGCATCCCCCAGCAACCCAGCCTTAAGCATCCTCTTTGAACATAGTATCCTCACCTGAACCTTTTTCACCTACACCATAAGGTTCAACTATAAGCCTAATGCTTAGTAAGGAATGCATGCTGACAGATATACATGAGTGCACAAATTAAAGAACACAAGTTCATAAACCTTTCTTCATTCATGTTCATTTTCATTATTTACATGGCATGTATTAAGGCAGGAAACGAGGGAGGAAGGCAGGGGTACATAGTCATTTGCCTATCGCGGCAATCAAAATACATCACTCGGCCTCCCCCAGTGGGAGAATTCGCGAGCCGTACATATCATCAACTCGGCCTCCGCCAGTGGGAGAATCCGCGAGCCATACATACCATTAACTCGGCCTCCCCCAGTGGGAGATTTCACGAGTCATACATGTCATAGTCTTTTCCCCCGTTCTGCACTTAATCATGGTTACATTTGCTTCTCATGTTCTCAACTTAATCATAACGTGGACACAGTGCATAGACATAAAGTTCATAGAGAGAAGTCATATCATAAGGACAAGCAAAAACATCCCGTAACTTAACATCTTCTTACACCAATTCTTCATATCATAGTAATAACTAATCATAATCAACAGACTAACATCTCAATGATTTCCTAATACCCTTGCGGTGTAGGGCCCTAGTGGCCGGAAACCTTAATACATTCACTTACCTGGATTCCATAGCAATCCGAGCTCCTTCCCTTTAAACTTCTTCACCTCGGATACGGATTCGTAGAGGAAAGGCAAGCTGAAACCAGCCGTCGGTAAAGGAAAGTTCTGGTAGCCGAGGGCAAGAAGTTGGGAGAGAAGAAATCGCCGAGAGGGAATGTCGGCTACAGTGGTAATAAATGAGGTTTAAGGTTTCCATTTCCTATTTATACTCAATCCATCAATTTTAATTACAAATCTGCCACCCAACCTAGTTTTACTCAACTTGTAATAAATTTTGTCTTAACATTAAATTTAAATCATAAAGGTTAAATAAGAGGGGGTGACAATGAAAATGGTCAGAAAATCACCTGGCCGAAATGTCGGGTGTTACATTATCAATCACCAGGAGGGATGAACCACTCAGAAACAAAAAAGCTATTAAACAATGTCTTTGGTTTACTAGAGACATCAACAGATTATATTGTTTTAGCTCGTTGGAAACAAAAAAGACTTTTCCTAAGGATTATTTCAAATAGAAATAGGGAACGAAACCCTGGGCCCAAGGGGACCACACAGTAGACTTATCATACCGGGGGTAGCAACGAACAGACACTAGCCAGGTCGGGTAACAGGGCTAGCATAGCTCAGAGCCCAGGGGTAGCATAGCTCGGACCCCATCCCTCCATTCGCGGGGAGTACCACACAGGACTAGCATAGCTCAGAGTCCTTTCCTCCTATTATCAGGGGGAGTACCCTATCCAAACAAATGTGGGGAGTACCACAACCACTGGGCAAAACCCCCTGATACTCTTAGCAATTGGGGCTTAGCTAAGAGTGCCAGACGGTTACCTCCAGTATCAAACTCCAAATAGCACAGCAGAAAATCAATGCATGAACAATATCTAATGCATGTATAAAACCATCTGCATGCCAAACAATGATAAATCTCAGAACAAATCCCAAATACAGCTCGTCGGCAAAGGCAAGTAAAACATGACATATAAAATCCACTAGGCAGTATGAATCAGTCAAAAAGTATACGTGCCACAATATCCGGATGAACCAAAAACAATATACGTGCATGTTAGGTATAACGTAATAAGCATAATAACCCATACCCCTAGAGCGAGTCCTCCTATATTGATGAGAACCATGGGTATATGAAATCCAAGACCCTTCAACAACGCGGAATTAAAAACTCAGGAACGCCTGTGAAATCAAGTATAAGGAAATTGACCCCAATCGAACCTTGCCGACGGAACCAAAGTTATCAAACAAAGGGTGTAACACCCGAGTCAACGGCCAGGTGATTTCCTTAACTGTATTAACGGTCATAAATATTTAATCTTCGTAGTTTAGGATTTATGTCAAGCTTAATTAATTACATGTGGATCTAAACTAGGTTGAGTGGCAAAGTTGTAATAATGGAGGATTGAGGCCTGTATTTAAAGAGAAAGGAACGGATTTAAACCTCATTTAAACCACTGTAGCCGACACCACCCTTTCCGGCGATTTCTTCTCTCCCAAGCCCCGCTCACTGCTATCAGTGTTTTCCTCGTCGACGATCGGTTTCTAGCCACATTCCTCTGCGAATCCGCACCCGAGGTATGAAATGGACAATATAGTTATCTGTTAGTATTTGGAGCTCTGTTTTCAGCTCGGCATTTGAACTCGGATTTTTATCAATAGCCGAGTAGTATTAGAACATTTTAGAATTCGAGGGTAGTAATGTCAACCCGAATCGATTCTGGACATTTTAAGTAACCAACTACGATTTATTCGATAGTAGAACCTGTTTGTTTTATTTTGGATTTCAGATTCTACACAGTATATCAAACCAAGGATTCGAGGATGACTTTAGCTAATAGATCCTAGGATGATTTATGAGTAGAGTTTTAGGATTTTGATTTAAGTACTGTAATGCACATGTTTTAGGAGAAGAAGTTGAAGAGAAGAGGTTGAGATTGCTAAGGAGACCAGGTAAGTGAATGTATAGGTTTCTCGGTCATTAGGACCCTATATCAGAGGATACTAAGTAGAATGTTATGTGATGATTAGAAACTCCCTTATGCTGATGTCTAGTGTTCTTGATGACGTTTAGTTCGAAAGTAATATTCCATGATGGATAATGCTCTGCTCTGTAGCTTGATGTTTTAAGAGTTTCCATGTTTATGCATCATGAAAGTTTTATGCATATGAAAATATTTTATAAGCGATGTTTCTCATCATGAACAAGATAAGAAGATAAAACTTATGCAACTTGGTTAAGTGAGGGTTGGGGGCGGTTCGGCGTAAGCCACAGTCCAAAAGAGGGACATATGAATACGACCCGCGATAGGGACCATGATCAAACTCACTGTCGAACCCCCTTTACCGGCACAAATCCTCTCTTAATCCACACAACTAAATGAAGAACATGAATGATGAAATGAATGATGAATATGATGTAATATCCGGCTCGTACGGATTTTGGATATATTATATTATATTCTTATTTTATATTATATGTGGCATTTTTGGTAAATATGTCAAATCAAGTCAGTTTCGCAAACGGAAAGCGTTAATACGATCCTAACGATTAATTGGAATTTTAAGGAATTTTGTGGAATTTCCGGAGTTTTGATGCAATATTCCGAGTAACTAAATCCCTTTGTAATATGGTTAACGAATTAGTAAAAATAGTAAACGAGGTCCAGATGGCAAACAGACAGTTTTAACGGAACCCTAGTGATAAGTTGGACTTAGTGGTGAAACAAGAAAAATTCGAATAGTCGAAAACACGAGAGGGCAAAAATTAATGTTTTGTTAAGAAATAGTTTTAGTTTTATTATTATTATTATTATTATTATTATTATTAATTTTATTTTAATTAAACACAAACAACAGAAATGTTGTTTGTGTTCGAGCCCGACGACCCGCGACGAAGAACAGGGGGATCGGCGACGAAGCTCGGGCGACGATCGACGAAGCGCCGGCGATCCTCGCCGTTCTCCGGCCAGACGACGGCGACGGGGTTCCGACTTGTCTCCACGCGCGAACCGCACGGTATGTTCGGTTTTTTCGCCCTGTTTCTTGCTCGGTTTTTGGCCGTGAGGGAAGAGCTCGATTGAGCTCTGGTTTCCGGCCACTTTTGGCCGTTCTTAGCGTCAAATGGCCGAGCATAACGCCGGCTATGGTTGCCGAGCATTAGTGTGCTCAATTTGAGCCGAAAACAGTGAACTCCAAATTTGGGGATTTCGGTTTTCGTTGTGTTGCCTCGGGATTTCGATTAGTTTAGGCTAATTGAGGCTAATTGTGGTTGATTGGTGAAGAAATTGACGTGAATTAATGAAAAATCAAAATGGGGGAATTTCCCGGATTGGGGCAGTTCGGGTTTTGCTGCAATTGACCTATCTACGGTCGATTGTTTTAAAATTACTTTTGGCAGATTAAAATAGGTTATTAGAGGAGCACGTGGCCGCTGGAATCGTTCGATTCCGATAACCGATGCGAAAGTTACGCGCGTTCGAAGTTTCGGGTCGGTTTTTACCGAACCCAAATTAAGGTCCGAAGGTAATAGGTTTATAGTAATTAATGATATAAAGGACGTATTGAACGATATTGGACGGAGTTAGAGTGAATTGCCATAAATGTTAAAATTTGAGAATTTTCGGGTTTTTAGGAAAAACTCGTTAATTGTAATTTTAAACTATCGAGCGTTAATCGTTGTTTAAATACTTCGATTAGTTAGGTGAAGATTTTAGGAAAATTCCTTAATTAAGGTTTTTGTTAAATTTGGACATTTTATTGTTTAAGCTCGTTTTAACGACAAATTGATAAAAATTGCGTAGGTGAACAACGCTCGTGGACGGAGCAAGAGCTACAGAAGACAGGTAAGTTCTCGTGATTCTTTTCTGGCCGATTGGCCTACACCGTGCTTCGAATGTCGTCTCGAGGAGTTTTGGAGATGCCTTTAGTTAGTTTTGCTCGGTTTGGGTAGCTAGGTTTTAGGAGTTTATAGTTTATGCTTTTACAGTTTTGATGGTCCATGTTATTGTTTGTTTACTTTATGATAGAGAACTGTTCACACATCACTTATTTTAAAGAAAAGCATGAAAACGAATTTCCGCACAGAGGTTTAAAGATAACGTAAAGCATAGCATGAGCCTTCGGGCATACTGGCCTTCGGGCATACAGAGCATTGCATTTACAGGCCTTCGGGCATAAAGGCCTTCGGGCATACAGAGCATTGCATTTACAGGCCTTCGGGCATACAGGCCTTCGGGCATACAGAGCATTGCATTTACAGGCCTTCGGGCATACAGAGCATTGCATTTACAAGCCTTCGGGCATACAGGCCTTCGGGCATACAGAGCATTTCATATACAGGCCTTCGGGCATACAGAGCATTGCATTTACAGGCCTTCGGGCATACAGGCCTTCGGGCATACAGAGCATTGCATTTACAGGCCTTCGGGCATACAGAGCATTTCATATACAGGCCTTCGGGCATACAGAGCATTGCATTTACAGGCCTTCGGGCATACAGGCCTTCGGGCATACAGAGCATTTCATATACAGGCCTTCGGGCATACAGAGCATTGCATTTACAGGCCTTCGGGCCTACAGGCCTTCGGGCATACAGAGCATTTCATATACAGGCCTTCGAGCATACAGAGCATTGCATTTACAGGCCTTCGGGCATACAGGCCTTCGGGCATACAGAGCATTTCATATACTGGCCTTCGGGCATACTGCATTGCATAGTAAAGAAAGATAAAGCATGATTTAATGAACCCATAGCACAGCATGCATTGCATTTACGTAGAGCTTACTGGGATTTTATCTCATAGTGTGTTATGTACGATGTAGGTGATCTAGATATCGAGATACCAGGTGAGGACGATGTCCCTCCACCTGAGGCATAGCCCAGTTGACGGAGGATGGCTGCGGTGGTGTGCTGGCGCAGTCGAGGCTTATCTGACCCGTGGGGAGTATGTATAGATTTTGAGGGTTTTTGGAATGTTTTGGAGTTGATGATTGTATAGACATATTAGGATGCTTGGTTCTGGTAGTTGATAGGTTTACATTTTAACGTTTTTAAATGATATACTGGAACTGTTTGGGTAACTTGTTTCATAAGGATATGTTAAACTTTCAAACGGAACCACGCAGTTTATTTTCATAAAAATGTACTTTATTATAGTTGCGTTTCGAGACGGTTTTGGAGTGGTATTTCGGAAGGCGTATGGATATCGAGGGTTCGAAGTTAAATGATAATGTGAGGTGTATGTTCCTTTTTCTGATTTAATATTAATTACCTTATCAAATGTTTTAAAGTTTATTAATTTGTTTTAAGTTATTTTAAATGGTTTAAAATATAGATTCAATTCTAACTTAATTTCCGCTTAAAGTTAGGTTTTAAGTTTAAAATGAAAAATTTGTACGGTAATTTAAGGGTAAATAAGGGTACAGTATTAGGGTCGTGACAGTTATGGTATCAAAGCCCCCGGGTTTTAAAATCGGTTCTGTAGACTGCTCGACTGCACAGCCACTACGCGGACATTCTTCATCAACTGTAAGTATGTTTATAGCTTTATTTGATTTCAGTTTCTTAGAGATGTTTGCTTTTAACTTTTTATAGGAGTTATTTATAAATATGGTACGTCGAGGGAATGATCGAGACGACCGAGACGATACGATAGATCGGAGTAAGTTGGGAATAATAGGAGTTGAGTAAGAAAGACTCTTAGGAGAATTTCGACGAGAAGACGGTAGATTAAATACAGGACGACATAAGGACTTATAGACAGAGAGTTAAGCATTAATCTGACTCAACCACAAGAAGAGGTACACTAGAGTTAGTTATTATTAGAAGGACGTAACTTACGGAATGTAAGGGCTAAATAGATAGAAATTTGACATTAGTTGACGAACCCTCACAGATTTAGAAGGTGGTCAATTAAAGAGGGAGTTAAAGATTCGATGTAAAGCTTACTAATGAATACCTAAATTGTCAAGTATAATATACGACCTAATAAGAACTCGTATAGTTTAGATTAGAGTGAGGTAAAGATAATTAGATGAAAACGATATTCGAAGGAGAATCGGTTCTACTGAGGAATGTAGAGAATGTAATTGGTCAATGCTAAATTATGAACAAAAGACTTAAGCATGTTCGTACTGGCCAATGCCATGAAGAAAATAGATGGATCAAGTCGAAACCGAGACGTTGATAAATATTAGAGAGGGGATGACGTAGACTTTGAATAAAAGAAGGATAGAGTTACGCGTTAAAGCCCATGACCCGGTATAACCATGTGAAGATTAGCGCATTAAAAGCCCGTCCATACTAAAGCAAGCTATCCACACACACCGCCACCTAACTGAACGGTCATCGTTTCAGCCCCTCCTCTGACAATCACCACTGCGTCCAACCCGAAACCCCTATCACAATTGCCGACCACGAAGATTTAGAATGAACCACCCTCGAGTCCACACACAACATTTGGGGCATCTTAACAGGTCGACTGTCCCCAAACGCAAGCTATCTTCTGTCACATCACCCTTCTAGTCCCCCTTGTCGCATCTAACCCACAACCATACCCCCACCCATAAATAACACTAACAAGACATGCTCGACAGAATGAACATCACTTCCATACCAACTCTGCAACTTAACACTAACTAGCAGAACAACTACCCGACCAAAATCACGTAAGCTACTAGACAACAACCACAACACCTACTACCCCGAAAAATCTAAATCGGGATGAACCCTACAAGGTGTACTACCCAAAACAATACAATGCAGGTTGCGTGCGGTCGGCCTGTTCCGTCGACGAACATCACTACACAGGAGAGTCGAAGTGCAAGATTATAACTCGGAAGTGCGCAGATCCAACCCATAAAGACAACATCGGGAACGACGCCACACAGTCATCACGGAAAGCCGAATCCTCATGTAACGACTCAGGGCTATCTAAGCACTGACAACGCGCCCCACCAAGAATAAACGTAATAGACGACTACAATCCAATCTGCTACTAAGGAAACAGTCTAGGACAACATGGGCGACTAGTCCTTTAATAGCAAGCATCTATTACTAAGCTCAATTCTAAGTATCGCGAGTAAGCCAGTTTAGAGCCAAAGGGGACACGGAACAACTAGAAGCACATGACCAACACAATGTGAACACATAAAGGGCATACCATTAAGTCACCAAAACAGACTGGGTGCCGTCATAAAACGGAGGATGGAATGGACTGTAGCACAAATACCGGGAATTGAGGGTAAGAGGATGAAGAAACACTCGGACCGGGTACAAACACTACAAACCAACACCAAGGTTAAGGCTACGCTCGATCCTTGGTAGGGGCTTGTTACGTGTATCTGATGCGAGTCGTGGGCCTGAGGGGGATCGACCATAAGCAAGTAACACAAGGAGTCTCGAGCAGATTCTCAAGACAACCTTGTGGATAACATGTAGGAATCATCGGGGTGACGAAAACTACTGATTCAGCGCAGTAAAAGCAGGTAAGGACCGTAGAAGAAAGGAATATAACAAAGAGTTCACGCTAAGATGGATAAGAGGAGTTCTTAATGGACACGAAAAAAGCGTGGCGCACCATTTGATATGTTTGTAGGAACATACAAGGGTACAACTCTCAAAATGGTAGCTTTGGCAGAGGAGAGACAGGAGGACAGAACGAAAAGGTGGAAACAGCACACCAATATCTAGACAACGAGGTTGTAACTACAGAGTACCGGCAAGTGATAATTTAGACTGTTAGAAGAACAGTACCAAAAACCACAGAAAAATTACGCAAACCTCTCACCCCAGGGCGACCTCCACAAACACAAAAAGCGAAAATGAACGACCAATCGAAAGACCAAAATTAAGAGATGAGGGGGATAGAAAATGTATAGTGAAAGGGTAGAGAGGAAGATTAACACAGTGCCCGAGAATATTTAGTGAGGAAGGTGGTGTTTGCGAGTTAGAGGGGAGTAGGAGGGTCAGTTGGATATAGAGGGGGGGGTGAAGGGAAAAATGGGGGAGGAACGATAGAACTAGAAAATGGGAGTATAAGGTGGATACACGGGTTAGGGGATATTGCAACCTGGATGATAAAATTGTCTATTGAGTGAGCTTGTTAACATGATGGATGTGTAGAGAGGTGTGAGACTGGCTTACTAATTAGGATGGGTGATGTTTAGGGATAGTACGCGGCCAGAGGGTCCGGGTGGGGGCGACGGTGAATTACACGTTTGGGGCCTCGACGGAGTTCGATACATTTTGTTGTACATTTGTTGGAGTTGGTTAGGACCTGCTAGGTGCCTGAAGAGGTGTACGATTTGAATTCTACGGACGACAAAGTTATACGGGGGCAGTACTAGAGAAACGTGAACTCAGATAGTTAGAAACTAACGGAACTCAATTCGAAGAGTTAAAGAAAATAGAGGAGTTAAATTTCAACATGGGTGTTGTTTGGGAGTCCTTGAAGGATGATCGACCCAAATGATGTTGGGAAGTTGAAGTTATTTCAAGGATTGAGGATAAGAGACCGTCTTTAGGTGGAAACTAATTAATAAGCGAGAGAGAGTCTAATGTTAGTTTAATATTTTGGGTGACTAAATGCAAACCAACACGTGCTCGGGTTGGATATCGTTTTGGTTAAGATTTAGAGGTTTGGTAAGAGTCGATGTGTAAACTGAAAGTGAGGACTACAATTAGGAAGTTAATGTAGAAATTCGGTGGATGTGCATTCCAACTGTGAACAGGGTCGAGGAAATTGCGTTGAGGTATGGGTTGCAGCCCAGAAATTGGATGAAATTGTAGTCATTCAATTTGACTGGCATTAGGAAGCTTAGGTATAACTCTGTCCGAATGGGACAGCGGAAGAAAGAAGTCGATAAAGAGTGAATTTTGAAGTAGTATTATTAAGAGATTTAATCTGTGAGGGATTAAGTGAAAGTCGAAAGTTGGTACAGGCGCAAGTGTTAAGTGACAAATATGTTGTCGGGTTAATTAATTGAGATTTGAAAAATTGGATTATGCTCAATACATGAGTAAGGACGTGTGCAATCAAATCGAAGTAAGAAATACGAATTTGGGGCCGATGTTGGAAAGTATAGTAATGAGTTTTGGTTTGGAGCCACGAAGAGAGACCGTAAGTACAGATGATAATCGAAGTAAATGTCGCATGACAAGGAACATAAATATCAAGGACTATAAGGTATAGTTAATTTTGTGGACAAAATTCTAAATAAGGAGGGTAGAATGTAATATCCGGCTCGTACGGATTTTGGATATATTATATTATATTCTTATTTTATATTATATGTGGCATTTTTGGTAAATATGTCAAATCAAGTCAGTTTTGCAAACGGAAAGCGTTAATACGATCCTAACGATTAATTGGAATTTTAAGGAATTTTGTGGAATTTCCGGAGTTTTGATGCAATATTCCGAGTAACTAAATCCCTTTGTAATATGGTTAACGAATTAGTAAAAATAGTAAACGAGGTCCAAATGGCAAACAGACAGTTTTAACGGAACCCTAGTGATAAGTTGGACTTAGTGCTGAAACAAGAAAAATTCAAATAGTCGAAAACACGAGAGGGCAAAAATTAATGTTTTGTTAAGAAATAGTTTTAGTTTTATTATTATTATTATTATTATTATTATTATTATTAATTTTATTTTAATTAAACACAAACAACAGAAATGTTGTTTGTGTTCGAGCCCGACGACCCGCGACGAAGAACAGGGGGATCGGCGACGATCGACGAAGCGCCGGCGATCCTCGCCGTTCTCCGGCCAGACGACGGCGACGGGGTTCCGACTTGTCTCCACGCGCGAACCGCACGGTATGTTCGGTTTTTTCGCCCTGTTTCTTGCTCGGTTTTTGGCCGTGAGGGAAGAGCTCGATTGAGCTCTGGTTTCCGGCCACTTTTGGCCGTTCTTAGCGTCAAATGGCCGAGCATAACGCCGGCTATGGTTGCCGAGCATTAGTGTGCTCAATTTGAGCCAAAAACAGTGAACTCCAAATTTGGGGGTTTCGGTTTTCGGTGTGTTGCCTCGGGATTTCGATTAGTTTAGGCTAATTGAGGCTAATTGTGGTTGATTGGTGAAGAAATTGACGTGAATTGATGAAAAATCAAAATGGGGGAATTTCCCGGATTGGGGCAGTTCGGGTTTTGCTGCAATTGACCTATCTACGGTCGATTGTTTTAAAATTACTTTTGGCAGATTAAAATAGGTTATTAGAGGAGCACGTGGCCGCTGGAATCGTTCGATTCCGATAACCGATGCGAAAGTTACGCGCGTTCGAAGTTTCGGGTCGGTTTTTACCGAACCCAAATTAAGGTCCGAAGGTAATAGGTTTATAGTAATTAATGATATAAAGGACGTATTGAACGATATTGGACGGAGTTAGAGTGAATTGCCATAAATGTTAAAATTTGAGAATTTTCGGGTTTTTAGGAAAAACTCGTTAATTGTAATTTTAAACTATCGAGCGTTAATCGTTGTTTAAATACTTCGATTAGTTAGGTGAAGATTTTAGGAAAATTCCTTAATTAAGGTTTTTGTTAAATTTGGACATTTTATTGTTTAAGCTCGTTTTAACGACAAATTGATAAAATTGCGTAGGTGAACAACGCTCGTGGACGGAGCAAGAGCTACAGAAGACAGGTAAGTTCTCGTGATTCTTTTCTGGCCGATTGGCCTACACCGTGCTTCGAATGTCGTCTCGAGGAGTTTTGGAGATGCCTTTAGTTAGTTTTGCTCGGTTTGGGTAGCTAGGTTTTAGGAGTTTATAGTTTATGCTTTTACAGTTTTGATGGTCCATGTTATTGTTTGTTTACTTTATGATAACACGAAGAACGGAGAAAACAAGACAACATACCCAGCAAGAAATCAGACTTACTTGATTCGAGAAAAGAGCATGAAGCGAATTTTCCGGAGGCAACCTAGTCGTTTCCACAGTACGTAGCATCGCCGTAGCCTTTCGGCATACTGGCAAGTTCAAACTAGGGGGCTACTGCCTTCGGGCATCAAGCATATGCCGAGGGTTACAGGCTGAAGAGGTCGATAAGAGACTACAGGGCTATCGGGGCTAGGGAGAAAAAGTACGGCTTGTTTACCAAAAAGATCGCCTTCGGGCCAGGACTCCTTCGGAGACCATACCCGGGAGCAATTGGTGCATGTATTAATCAGCTTTAGACAGTCATGGCAGAAGCATTGCATTTACAGGCCTTCGTGCATACTCCTTGGCGTGCTACAGAAGTACTTAATCATATACATGGGGCCCTTCAGGGCATACATAAGCCCGTGCTTTACAGCCTCGAGGCATAACGGCCTTCGGGCATACACGAGACAGAAATATCAATACATGCCTTCGGCATACAGACATGATGCATATTCCAGGCCTTCAGCTACAGACCGTATCATATCCTCCTTCGGGCTTAGCTTGTACTTTACAGGCCTTGCGGCCCTAACGGGCCTTTCGGGCAGACGAGCATTTCATATACAGGCCATGCGGTGCATACAGGCATTGCAGTTAACAGGGGCCTTCGGGCAATACATATCCTTCGGGCATACAGAAGCATTTCATATACAAGGCCGTTCGTGGCAATACCAGTAGTCAAATATGCATTTGACAGGCCTTCGTAGCCATCAGGCACCTATCGTCATACAGAGATATATCAACTATACATGGCCTCGGGCATAACTGCATGGCAGATAAGAGACTCAAAGCACGATTTAACGTTAACCCCCTCAGCACAAAAGCCATGCATTACACTGATACGAAATCAGAGAATTACAATGGCTACTTAAATATAATCTCATACTCTATGTTATGATCATTTATAAAGGTGTTATGTACGGTGTAGGTGATCTAGATATCGAGATACCAGGTGAGGACGATGTCCCTCCACCTGAGGCATAGCCCAGTTGACGGAGGATGGCTGCGGTGGTGTGCTGGCGCAGTCGAGGCTTATCTGACCCGTGGGGAGTATGTATAGATTTTGAGGGTTTTTGGAATGTTTTGGAGTTGATGATTGTATAGACATATTAGGATGCTTGGTTCTGGTAGTTGATAGGTTTACATTTTAACGTTTTTAAATGATATACTGGAACTGTTTGGGTAACTTGTTTCATAAGGATATGTTAAACTTTCAAACGGAACCACGCAGTTTATTTTCATAAAAATGTACTTTATTATAGTTGCGTTTCGAGACGGTTTTGGAGTGGTATTTCGGAAGGCGTATGGATATCGAGGGTTCGAAGTTAAATGATAATGTGAGGTGTATATTCCTTTTTCTGATTTAATATTAATTACCTTATCAAATGTTTTAAAGTTTTATTAATTTGTTTTAAGTTATTTTAAATGGTTTAAAATATAGATTCAATTCTAACTTAATTTCCGCTTAAAGTTAGGTTTTAAGTTTAAAATGAAAAATTTGTACGGTAATTTAAGGGTAAATAAGGGTACAGTATTAGGGTCGTGACATATGACCCATGATTATGAATGATGAAATGAATGATGAATATGACCCATGATTATGAATGATGAAATGAACGATGAATATGACCCATGATTATGAATGATGAATATGAACAAGAAATGATCTATGAGCATGTTTTTCTCAGAATTATGCATTCATGCACTCATGTTAGTGTTGCATTCCTTACTAAGCATTGGGCTTATAGTTTAAACCTTATGATGTAGGTGACGAGTTCTCAGGTGAGGAACTCAAGGTCAATGAAGATGTCTAAGCTTGGTTGCTGGAGGATGCTCAGTGTGACAGTGAAGGCTGGATAGGCGATCAAGTACCCTGGTTATACCCATAGTAAGTCAGAGAAGTTTATGATAAACAGATGACTAAGTAGAATAGAGTTTTCTTATAACAATGAGATTTGGATTTTTAATGGTTTGACTTCAGAGTCTGTTAACGATTTTAAGGATCATTGAATGGTCTGTTTTGTTTAAGCCTTTCGCTATGTGTATCTTGTATGGGACATGGTTTTCACTCATTAGGGTTTATAATTCCCAGGTTAAGGTTTTGGTGAGTTGTAGTATTTTCTGTTGGATGAGGTTGTTTGATGATTATAGTGTTTTACTGCCGTAAGATAGGAGTTGGATGAGGCA
This sequence comes from Begonia masoniana, assembly GCA_022432975.1. NCBI lineage: Eukaryota > Viridiplantae > Streptophyta > Magnoliopsida > Cucurbitales > Begoniaceae > Begonia > Begonia masoniana. Next base: position 46,114,062 of record CM039504.1, on the reverse strand, counting down.
TTCATCCGACTGACGTCATCGGCAGATGTAGAGTGTTTAAGCCATCATATGATGAAAGGGTTATTTTTGTGTCTAGCGATCGGCAGATGTAGAGTGTTTAGCCATCGGACGATGTGAGGGTTTTCTTGTCGTTTAGTGACAGGGTCATGTTTTAATTATGCACGTGGGGAGCACATGTCCACCGGATGATGTTTCCCTATTTCACCGGAAGATGTAGTATGTTTCTTCATCGGCAGAGGTAGTGTAATAAAGTCACCGGATGATCTAAGGAGTCTTTTTACCGGATGATACAAACATGGTTTTGTCGTCTAGTGACCGGATGATGTAAGTGATAATTTGTCGTCTAGTGACCGGATGATGTAAGTGATAATTTGTCGTCTAATGACCGGATGATGTAAGTGATAATTTGTCGTCTAATGACCGGATGATGTAAGTGATAATTTGTTGTTTAGTGATCGGATGATATAGAGCTTGTAAGCTATCGGAAGATGTCTTAGATGAACACGTGAATATCACATGTCTATCGGTAGATGTTTTAATTGGTCACACGAGATGCACGTGATCGTCGGTTGGTGCGAGTATTCACATCTGCCAATAGGTGCTTAAATGAGTCACGTGGGGTGCACGTGCCATCCGGAAGACACAATGTCTATCGGTTGATGCATGCAGACCCATGCAACTTGTACGTCGATTGGAAGCATGTACGAGGGACTAACCTTCCATCCATTAAGTTGAAGTCTTTAAGCCTGTTAGGTATACTGTTATTAAAGAAAGAAAAAAAAAAAAAAGAGAAGGAGAAAAGAGTTCAAATATGAGTTAAAGTTTTATGAAAAGTCAAGAATTTTGTGGCGATCCTCCCCGGGTCGTTACAATTATGGTATCAGAGCAAAACCAGGTTCTAAAATCGATTCTGCAGACTGCCTTCCAGCACTGACTGTCACTTGAGTACTCTCCAACAACTGTAAGTGTTTATGATTCTAGTAATGTCATTAAGTTAAGATGTGTTTATGACTAATTGTTTAGGAATCCCAAGATGGTAAGAGATCAACAAAGGGAAATTAATGAGGACAGCGATAATATTACTCGGTTGACGGAATTGGTGCAACGTCAATCTTGTCTGTTTGAGCGGCTTGCGACTAGAGTATTAGAACTGGGGAACGTAAGAACAACGGTTCAGGGGTGCCGTGATGGGCCAGGGAAGTTTGTGGGAGGTGTGCTATTACAACGGGACAAGGGTCGGCAGCTGCAGCAGAAGGATGTTGAGAGACCCTATGGCCCAAGTAAAGACCTAGGCAAGGGGAAAAGACCTCAAGGAGCCTTTTCAGCACCTCTATGTTCCACCTGCCGAAAGAACCACCGTGGACAATGCAAGTTATACTCGGGTCAGTGTTTTAGGTGCGACAAGGTTGGCCACCAGATCAAGAACTGTTCAATGCCGTTAGACTCATACCGAGCAAGAGTAATGCCTGAAGTTCTTGGGTTGATAGGAACAGAAGATGCAACTCAACATACGGGTGCAAGAGGTACAATTTTAGACCTTGGACTAGATAAAACTGATAAGATTGTACAGGGTGAACGCTGTAGTTAATTGATTCAAGTAATAAAATTGAGCAGACACCCCTTTTGTTATGACTGGAAACAGGAAATTGCCCGACCATATGTAGACCCGGGTTTTTGCCTTATTTCAAACAGGTAATAGAACGAAGAGCATGAGATTGAGGGTGTAGCTTAAGTGAAGATTTAACGTGTGTACTAGGTGGAGAGTGCCTAGGAAGGTCATTGATATCATTTATTTATATTAAAGTGAAAGGATCTATCGGGTTAGAAGGTCCCTTGTGTAGGGGTAAAAAGTTAAAAGATAAGAGGTGTAGAACCAATGGGGGGTATGTTCATGTATGAGGGGATACTGACAGGACGTTTACCCCTAAAGAGATGTCGGCAACCCCGCATTGTAATATTGTTTGGACTAAGGTGAAAATCAGTAAAGGGGGGAAACGTGCGAATTGCTTCCAGGCGTGTTAAGGTGGGAGTGCATAGGTTAAATATAGGGAGATGTAGACATCAAAATAGTAGGATATGAAGTGTGGAAGGTTCCTTGGAGGTTGGAAAAGAAGTTTGTCAATCCCGAGAACCTTGCGAAGTCAAAAATTTTACGATGAGGTGATACTTCAACATAGAGTTAACCGTTTCTCCTAGAAATGCATACCATTTTGAGAAGAACAACCAGAAATAATTAGGCGCCTTAGACTGATAGTTATGTTAAATAAGTTAATGCCGCAGTGCAACGTTAAAGGATGACAAATGGGATGGAGTGGGCATCAACTAAGGTAATGCAGCAAGATTAGGGGCTGCATACTCCATTTGTTTGGCGGTAACAGAGTTAAAAAAAAAAGGTCTATAGGCGATGCAGTCAAACTGGGAACTACAAACGTAAAACTTATTGCCTGGATGGACATAGGCCATTGGGGGTTCTATATACTATAAGATAACCAAGTGGTGAATTGCCAGGAGTAGATGTAAGACGTGGATCTCAAATATGAAACACATTACTGAATTGAGGTAGAAACAGCAACACTCGAGGAATTTGGAAGTTGAGCCTTAGTGTGGGAGGGAGGGCGCTTCTAAGTTTATGAAGGAAAGAAGGGCAAGATTCTATGAATTTAGGGATCTGGATTGAGGTGGTAAACCAACCACGACAAGTTCATTGATAGGAGAGATGTCGATAGGTCATTACAAGGAAGCGAGTAGAATTTCAGAACCTATCTATATGGAATGGTGAATAAAGAACTGATTGATAACCTTTGAAGGGATCCCCGTAGGATATTAGAAATACGTATGGATTGTTGCTTGGCTAGTGGGATGCTTTACTAAGCTTAGCCAGGATGTCTACTACCGGTAGGAGCTGAGTGTTAGGAGCTGGACAAGACAAGTATGGTGAATAACTTGAAAATGTAAAGGGCATACTTAGGTATGTAGAGCCTTATGAGCGTGTATAGCATCGGGACGGTTATGGATTTCGTTGTAGGACTACCTAAGACAACTAAAGGACATGTTAGTATTTGGGTTGTAATTGATAGGATGACGAAATCAGCCCATTTCTTACCAGTAAGGACAACCTACTCGATGGACCAGCTTGCTGATCTTTATGTACAAGAAATTATTAAATTGCATGGAATCCCTGTATCCATTTTCTCTGACCGTGATCCCAGGTTACCTTTTGATTTTGAAAAAGTTTACAAGGTACATTAGGTACGAAGTTATCCTTTAGCACTACTTTCCACCCCCAGACAGATGGTCAATAAGAGAGGACTATCCAAATACTTGAGAATATGTTAAGAGCATGTGTGCTAGACTTTCTGGCAACTTGGAGTAGACATCTACCTTTGGTTGAGTTCTCCTAATATAACAGTTACCAATCCACCATAGGTATGGCACCCCATGCAGCCCTGTATGGCAGGAAAAATAGGTCACCTCTATATTGGGATGAGATTGGTGAAGCAAAACTTTTAGGACCCGAACTTCTGCAGCAAATTTCTGATAAGATTTCAGATATTAGCAAAAGAATGGTGACTGCGCAAGACCGGCAGAAGTGTTATGCAAATCAAAGAAGAAGAGAACTTGAATTTACAGTAGGAGATGAAGTGTTCTTAAAGGTTTCACCGTTCAAAGGAGTTCTGAGATTTGGCAAGAAGGGAAAACTTACTCCACGATTTATTGGACCATTCCCTATCATGGCAAAGATCGGAAGTACAGCCTACAGACTGCAATTGCCTCCATCATTGTATAAAGTTCATAATGTTTTCCACGTGTCAATGTTAAGGAAATGTATACGGGACCCTACACAAGTTGTTAAACCAGTGGATTTTGAGATTGAGCCGACGCTAACATATGAAGAGAAGCCAGTGCGGATATTGGAATCCGCAGTTAAGACTCTGAGGAATAAAGAGATTCCGTTGGTCAAAGTTTTATGGAAGCATCATGGCATAGAAGAAGCCACTTGGGAGCAACGACAGGACATGTTAGACAAGTATCCAGAGTTGTTTGTTTGATCAATTTTCGGGGACGAAAATTTTGTTCAAGGAGGGGTGGATGTAACACCCGAGTCAACGGCCAGGTGATTTCCTTAACTGTATTAACGGTCATAAATATTTAATCTTCGTAGTTTAGGATTTATACCAACCTTAATTAATTACATGTGGATCTAAACTAGGTTGAGTGGCAAAGTTGTAATAATGGAGGATTGAGGCCTGTATTTAAAGAGAAAGGAAGGATTTAAACCTCATTTAAACCACTGTAGCCGACACCACCCTTTCCGGCGATTTCTTCTCTCCCAAGCCCCGCTCACTGCTATCAGTGTTTTCCTCGCCGACCACCGGTTTCTAGCCGCATTCCTCTGCGAATCCGCACCCGAGGTATGAAATGGACAATGTAGTTATCTGTTAGTGTTTGGAGCTCTGTTTTCAGCTCGGCATTTGAACTCGGATTTTTATCAATGGCCGAGTAGTATTAGAACATTTTAGAATCCGAGGGTAGTAATGTCAACCCGAATTGATTCTGGACATTTTAAGTAACCAACTCAGATTTAATCGATAGTAGAACCTGTTTGTTTTATTTTGGATTTCAGATTCTGCACAGTATATCAAACAAAGAATTCGGGGATGACTTTAGCTAATAGATCCTAGGATGATTTATGAGTAGAGTTTTAGGATTTTGATTTAACTACTGTAATGCACATGTTTTAGGTGAAGAAGTTGAAGAGAAGAGGTCGAGATTGCTAAGGAGACCAGGTAAGTGAATGTATAGGTTTCTCGGTCATTAGGACCCTACATCAGAGGATACTAAGTAGAATGTTATGTGATGATTAGAAACTCCCTTATGCTGATGTCTAGTGTTCTTGATGACGTTTAGTTCGAAAGTAATATTCCATGATGGATAATGCTCTGCTCTGTAGCTTGATGTTTTAAGAGTTTCCATGTTCATGCATTATGAAAGTTTTATGCATATGAAAATGTTTTATAAGCGATGTTTCTCATCATGAACAAGATAAGAAGATAAAACTTATGCAACGTGGTTAAGTGAGGGTTGGGGGCGGTTCGGCGTAAGCCACAGTCCAAAAGAGGGACATATGAATACGACCCGCGATAGGGACCATGATCAAACTCACTGTCGAACCCTCTTTACCAGCACAAATCCTCTCTTAATCCACACAAATAAATGAAGAACATGAATGATGAAATGAATGATGAATATGACCCATGATTATGAATGATGAAATGAATGATGAATATGACCCATGATTATGAATGATGAAATGAATGATGAATATGACCCATGATTATGAATGATGAAATGAACGATGAATATGACCCATGATTATGAATGATGAATATGAACAAGAAATGATCTATGAGTATGTTTTTCTCAGAATTATGCATTCATGCACTCATGTTAGTGTTGCATTCCTTACTAAGCATTAGGCTTATAGTTTAAATGTAATACCCGGCTTGTACGGGTTTTTGAATATATTATGTTATATTATTATTTCATTATTTAATGACATTTTTGGTAAATATGTCAAATCAGGTCCGTTTTACAAAAAGAAAGCGTCATTACGATTCTAACGAATAATAAGAATTTTAAGGAATTTACGGGAATTTTCAGAGATCAAACACTATATTCCGAGTAAATACACTTTTCGTAACGTAAAAGACGTTCTCGTAAAATAGTAAACGAGGTCCAAATTGCGAACGGACAGTTTTATTAAATCCCAGATAATAAGCTAGACGTATTAGTGAAGTATGGAGATTGGGTGAAACCGAATGGCTAGACGATTAACGAACCGAAGGACGGAATCAATATAAAAATCAAAGAAGGGCAAAACGGTAATTTGTAAAATCAATTTTATAAAATAACACAAATCCTCTTTTCTCTTCACTCTTTCTTCTTCTCTTCCTGGCGTTCACGAACAGAGAGCAAACCCTCTCTCGGCCGCTGACGATTCCAACAGTTCCGACCTCCATTTCTCTTCCGTTTCTCCTCCGTTCTTCGTCATTTCTTCTCCTCTCGCTATCCTCGGTAAGTAGCTTCGGTCTTTGAGCGTTAAATTCCAAGTTTTAGGTCGATTTAACGTTAGGGTTTCGATAAAAATGTTGAATTAGGGCTCGTAATTAATAGGTTAGCCGTGATTAAGTATGTATTGAATGTATTTGATGTTATTGGACGAAGAAAAATCAATTTGTGAAAAAGTTAAAAATTGGTAAATTTCCGGGTTTTTGAGAAAAACTCGTTAATTGAGATTTCGGATTATCGAGCCTTAATTGACGTTCTAAATGCTTTAATTAGCTAAGTTGGAATTTAGGAAATTCATTAGTTGAGGATTTTATAATTTGAACGTTTATAATTCAAATTGGTTTTAACGGTGGATATCGTGTTTTCCTCAAACACACGACTCCAGTGGACGAAGCTTGAGATCCAGCGCGCTCAAGGTAAGTTCTCGTGACTTGCTTGACCGAAAGGTCTACACCATACCTCGTCGTCGTATCAAGGATCCTTGAGGGTTCCTTGTTTTACGTTGTTTAGGTTGGGTAGTTAGGTTAGTTGTTTATAGGTTATGTTGTATTGTCTTGTTGATATGTATGCTGTTTGTTTACTTTCCGCTGATTAACTGTTCATGCATCACGTATTTCAAATGTCATAGAAAATGGATTTTCGCACGTGTTTTAAGGAAAGAAATGAACCTCTGTAATTAATGTACGTAATCTGTATCTGTATCTGTATCTGGTTACGCGAGGTGGGGCTTAGGCATGGCTGTAGGGTTTGTGAGCATGTACCCCCCTCCTCTAGGTGGAAAGTGGTAGTTCGACCGCGGAATGTATCCTTTCCATTTAGAGGGCTGATATCTCGGTAACAATCTGTCTGTGACGTAATGAAAAGAATGAAAATGTATCTGATTATGAATCTGTAATTTGCACGTTTTATGAATGGCATACGCACGCATGCATCTGCATTTACGTAGCTTACTGAGATTTCAATATCTCATATGTGTCTGTATGGTGTAGGTGACGTTCTAGGTTACGTTGACCCAGGTGAGGATGATATTCCCCCTCCTGACGTAGGAGCAGCTGATGGATGACGGCCGTGGGAGTGCTGTAACACCTGACATTTCGGCCAGGTGATTTTCTGACCATTTTCATTGTCACCCTCTTATTTAACCTTTATGATTTAAATTTAATGTTAAGATAAAATTATTACAAGTTGAGTAAAACTAGGTTGGGTGGCAGTTTTGTAATTAAAATTTATGGGTTAGGTATAAATAGGAAATGGAAACCTCAAACCTCATTTATTACCACTGTAGCCGACATTCCCTCTCGGCGATTCCTTCTCTCCCAAGTTTTTACTCTCGGCTATCAGAACCTCCCCTTGCCGACGGCTGGTTTCAGCCTGCTTTTCTCTGCAATCTGCACCCGAGGTATGAAATGGACAATGTAGTCATTTATTAGTGATTAAAGCTCTGCTTTCAACTCGGCATTTGAGTTCGGATTTCTAGCAGTGGCCGAGTAGTTTTAGACTCTTTTAAGTCTGAGAGTAGAAATGCCATCCCAAATCGATTCTGAACATTTTAAAGTAACCAACTCGGATTTAATCAATGGTAAAACCTGTCCACCTAGTTTCGGATTTCAGACTGCAGTGTGTCAAACAGTGGAATCGGAATGACTTTAGCTGTTAGATTCTAGGATGACCTTCGAGTAGAACTTTTAGGACTTTATTTTAACTACTGTAATGTGGAATGTTTTAGGTGAAGAAGTTGAAGAGAAAGTGATTCAAGTTGCTAAGGAATCCAGGTAAGTGAATGTACTAAGTTTCCGGCCAATAGGGCCCTACATCAAAGGATTATGTTACATTTAGTGAACGTTGTCAGCTATAAGTTCGATGAAATGTCGATGGATATGATTCTGGTATTCTGATATACTCCCCTGTCTTAGTTCGATGATTAAGTGCATTTATGTTATGCATCATGTTTTACTTCTCAAGCATATGAAAATGTTTTGAAATATGTTTTCTCATGAATAAAATAAGAAGATAAAACTTATGCAACGTGGTTAAGTGAGGGTTGGGGGTGGTTCGGCGTATGTCACAGTCCGCAGTAGGACATATGAATACGACCCGCAGTAGGGACCATGATCAAACTCACTGTCGAACCCCCTTTACCAGCACAAATCCTCTCTTAATCCACATAATGTAATGAAGAATACGAATGATGAATATGAGCATGTCCATGAATGATGATTATGATCAATGAATACGAGATACGATTATGAATGATGATTAAGACTAAGTACACGAAAAGAAAAGACTCATGAGCATGTTTTTCTCCAAGTTATGCATTCATGAACTCATAATAGTTTGCATTCCTTACTAAGCCTTAGGCTTACAGTTACACCTTATGATGTAGGTGAAGAAATATCAGGTGAGGATTTCAAGATTGATGAAAGTGTCTGAGTTCGGTTGCTGGAAGTGATCAGGGTGGAAAATCTGTGGCTGGATGGCGAACATGACTCTCTGGTTTAAGCTTTTAAGATTTTAATAATGTTTATGAACGAGGAAGTCTAAGTATGATGAGTTTACTTTCGAATATTGAGTTTTAAGTCTGTCTAATATGAGTACTGAGTCTGAAAATATTTATGAAGATATAGAATGAGTTATTTTACCTAAGTCTTCCGCTGTGTGAGTTTGAATGAATTTATGGATTATTCCGATGAGTTTTGGCCATTAAGATTTAAGTTACGAGGTCTACGTTTATCTAGATAGAAGTATGAGAAAACCAGGATGTCTTCCGCTGAGGAATATTGGAGGGAATGAGTTTGTCTTCCGGCTGACGTCATCGGAAGAGGAAAAGTATTTGTCTTCCGGCTGACGTCATCGGTAGAAGAAATGTGATGGAAGTCGGGAGAGTTTGTCTTCCGGCTGACGTCATCGGAAGAGGAAAAGTATTTGTCTTCCGGCTGACGTCATCGGTAGAAGAATTGTGATGGAAGTCGGGTAGGTTTGTCTTCCGACTGACGTCACCGGTAGAGGAAGTGAGTTCTTTGTCGTTTACTGACCGGTAAAGGAAGTGAGTTTTAATTGATCACACGGGTTGCACGTGACTGTCGGCAGATGCAAATATGTGTGCCTGCCGATAGATGTTTAATGAATCATGTGGGATGCACGTGCTGACCGGCAGATCAACTAGAAGCTCGTCGTTTAGTGATCGGCAGGAGTGAGAGTTATAATGGATATATTCAGTGAATTGAATGAGATGTTTTAAGTTATGTTAAGTCAAAAAAAAATATAGATGAATAAATATGTGGACTATTATGATCAAGTTACGTCACGAGTTTAGTAACAAACCGAGTTTAAGGATTCGGGGCGTTACAATTATGGTATCAAAGCTAAGCCAGGTTCTAAAATCGGTTCTGTAGACTGCCTCCCAGCACAGATTGCCACCTGAGTACTCTCCAACAACTGTAAGTGTTTACGATTCTAGTGATGTCATTATGTTAAGATGTGTTTCTATTATTGTTTAGGAATCTCAAGATGGTAAGAGGTCAACAGAGGGAAGACAACGTGGGTAGTACCACCGTTGCTCAGCTGATAGAATTAGTTAATCGCCAATCACGACAAATAGAACAACTAGTGATTACTAGGGAAGAGCTTGGGAACTCCAGCTCTAATGTAACTCATGATCATGGGGGTGAGCGCTTCCACAGGCTTAGGCCACCAACATTTAATGGCCAAATTCCGGACCCTGTGTATGCTGAGGAATGGATTCGTAAGATTGAGGACATGTTCAAGTATGCAAAAGTAGATGAAGGAGATAGAGTCACCTATGCTGTTTATCATTTGGAGCTGAATGCAAGACATTGGTGGGATTCTCTTCAGAGCACTGTTAATGCAGAGACTATGACTTGGGATATGTTTAAGACTGCCTTCTTTGACAAGTACTTCAATAGGACCGTTCAGGCCAGCAAGAAGAAAGAGTTCATGAATCTGCGACAATCTGGCTCTGTGACAGATTATATATGCAAATTTGATGCTTTATCACGGTTTGCTCCCCGATTGGTTGAGAATGATGAGGACAAGATTTATCAATTTGTTCAAGGACTAAAGCCGAGTTTGTATGTGAAGGTAAAGACTTCTGGGATACACAATGTACCTTATGGCGAAGTGACGGCTAAGGCCTTAGAACTGGAGGAGGCTGAGATGACAGCTTATGCACAGCGTGAGCAACCAAAGAAGTTCACTAAGGAGACTCAACCACCACCACGACAGAACAAGGGATGGCAACCCCAGCAGAACAGGAACCAACAACAACAACAGCAAGGTGTTAAGAGATCCTTCAATCCAAGTGATGACCAAGGAAGAGGAAAGCGACCTTCGGCTCCCCTATGTTCCAACTGCCAGAAGAATCACCATGGTGAGTGCAAGCTGCACTCTGGCCGTTGCTATAGATGTGACAAGGTTGGACACATAGCCAGAGACTGCCCGATGCCATCAGACCCGAATCGAATCAGAGTTGCACCAAGAGTCTATGCTATGATGGAGGATGAAGATGCTGAACCACGCACGGTCATATCAGGTACCATTATGGTTTGTGGTCTTTCTGCTTATACACTTATTGATACGGGAGCCACACACTCATTCATAGCAACCCTGTTTGTGTGTAAACATAAGTTAGAACTTTCACCAGTTGATAAACCGTATAGAGTTATGTTACCATCAGGGAAGTCCTTACATTCTGAGCAAATGTTGAAGGGTGATGTTTTGTCCTTAGGAGATAAGGAGCTATATGTAGAACTGATTATGATTGACATGAAAGGATATGAAATTATTTTAGGAATGGATTGGTTATTTAGGCATTATGCCACGATTAGTTGTAGGTCTGGCCTAGTTGATTTCCGACCCCCAAATGGCGATCGGTATACCTTCCAAGCTATTCCAAAAATGAGTAAGATACCAATTATATCCTCTCTAGTGACTCAACGGTTACTGAAGAGTGGTTGTTTGAGTTATCTAGCTAACATAATGGATGTCCGAGTAAAGAATAAGGTGGAACTACAAGATATTCCTACAGTACGAGAGTTTCCTGAAGCATTCTTGGACGATTTACCGGGACTACCGCCCGATAGAGAGATAGAATTTGTGATTGATACATACCCCGAGGCATTACCTGTGTCTAAGAACCCTTATCGAATGGCACCTGTTGAGTTAAAAGAATTAAAGGTCCAACTACAGGAATTAGTTGACAAGGGATTTATACGTTCTAGTAGTTCTCCCTGGGGTGCACCTGTCCTTTTCGTTAAAAAGAAAGATGGTTCTCTTAGAATGTGTATAGACTACAGAGAACTAAATAAGTTGACAGTCAAGAATAAATATCCTTTACCCCGGATTGATGACCTGTTTGACCAACTACAAGGAGCTAAGGTGTTCTCAAAGATTGACTTACGTTCGGGATATTACCAACTGAAGGTTAAGGAAGGAGATATACCAAAGACAGCCTTCAGAACCCGCTACGGACACTATGAATTTCTTGTAATGTCATTTGGACTGACTAACGCGCCTGCAGCTTTCATGGACTTGATGAACCGAGTGTTTCGTGAGTACCTGGATAAGTTTGTAATTGTGTTTATAGATGACATTTTAATATACTCACAGACTGAAACCGACCATGCAGAACATTTGAGAATAGTGTTATCAACCTTAAAACAGCAGCAACTATATGCCAAATTGTCCAAATGTGAATTTTGGCTGGATAAAGTCAACTTTTTAGGTCATGTCATTTCTGCTGAGGGCATATCAGTAGATCCAACTAAGGTTCAGGCCGTTAAGGACTGGCCACAGCCAAAGAATGTCAGTGAAGTTCGAAGTTTCCTTGGTCTGGCTGGCTATTATAGAAAGTTCATTAAAGGATTCTCTATGATAGCTAAACCTTTGACTAATTTAACCAAGAAGGACCTCAAGTACTCTTGGACCGAAGCTTGTGAAGATAGCTTCCAATCATTGAAACAGAAGTTAACGACAGCCCCACTATTAACTCTCCCAACTGAAGAAGGAAAATTTAGTGTTTATTGTGACGCATCCAAGATTGGTTTGGGATGTGTTTTGATGCAAGAAGGTAAAGTTGTGGCGTATGCCTCTAGGCAGCTAAAAGGTTATGAACAGAATTACCCCACTCATGATTTAGAGCTAGCTGCAGTTGTTTTTGCTTTAAAAATTTGGAGGCACTATTTGTATGGACGGCAGTGCGATGTATTTTCTGACCACAAGAGTTTAAAGTATCTTTTCACCCAAAAGGAATTAAACATGAGACAAAGACGTTGGTTAGAATTTGTTAAGGACTATGACTTTGAAATCAAGTATCACCCGGGTAAGGCTAATGCTGTAGCCGATGCCTTGAGCAGGATGTCAAAGACAATGCAACCCGCAATGTCAGTTTTGTCTGCACCCTTGAGGACTGAAGTTCAGAAGTTTGAATTGGAACTAGTTCCAGAGTTGTCAGCCTTACTTACCGATTTGACCATTCAACCAACGGTTTTGGAAAAGATCAAAGAGTCACAACAGAAGGATTCCGAGGTGAATAACAGTATGATGAATAAGTTGAAGGATGCCACCTCCGAGTTTAGTCTTTCCAACGATGGAATCCTGAGATTTAGAAATCGATGGTATGTCCCTAGTGATGAAGAACTACGTAAGTTGATTTTGGCCGAGGCTCACTCGTCTTCCTTTTCTGTACATCCTGGTAGCACCAAGATGTATCGAGACTTGAAGTTACTTTATTGGTGGCCTAATATGAAGAGGGATGTCGCCAAGTATGTAGAGTCATGCTTGGTATGCCAGCAAGTTAAAGCAGAGCACCAACGACCAGGGGGTACCCTTCAGCCTCTACCTATTCCCGAATGGAAGTGGGAAAACATTGCCATGGATTTTGTCGTAGGTTTACCTAAGACAACTAGAGGACATGACAGTATATGGGTTGTGATTGATAGGATGACAAAGTCAGCTCATTTCTTACCTGTTAAGACAACCTACACGATGGACCAACTTGCTAATCTTTATGTTCAAGAAATTATCAGATTGCATGGGATTCCCGTATCCATAGTTTCTGACCGTGACCCTAGATTCACCTCCCGATTCTGGAAAAGTTTGCAAGGTACATTAGGTACAAAATTATCCTTCAGCACCGCCTTTCACCCGCAGACAGATGGACAATCCGAGAGGACCATTCAGATACTCGAGGATATGTTGAGAGCATGTGTGCTAGACTTTCAGACTACATGGAGTAGACACCTACCTCTGATTGAGTTTTCTTACAACAACAGTTACCAGTCCACTATTGGTATGGCACCCTATGAAGCTTTGTATGGCAGGAAATGTAGGTCACCTTTGTACTGGGATGAGGTTGGCGAAGCAAAACTTTTAGGCCCCGAGATTTTACAACAGATGTCAGACAAGATTACGATTATTAGGAGGAGAATGTTAACTGCACAAAGCCGACAGAAGAGTTATGCGGACCAAAGAAGAAGAGATCTTGAATTTTCTGTTGGTGATGAAGTTTTCCTGAAGATTTCACCATTTCGAGGAGTCTTAAGATTTGGTAAAAAGGGAAAGCTTAATCCACGATTTGTTGGACCATTCCCTGTCTTAGCAAGAATTGGCAGTACAGCCTATAGATTACTTTTGCCCCCATCTTTGGAAAAGGTTCACAATGTCTTTCATGTGTCTATGCTAAGGAAATGCATACGTGATCCGACTCAGGTTGTTGAACCGACAGAAATTGAAGTTGAGCCTAATTTAGTATATGAAGAGAAACCAATACAGATTTTGGAATATGCAGTCAAGACTCTGAGAAACAAAGAGATTCCATTGGTGAAAGTTTTATGGACAAATCACGGCATTGAAGAAGCCACATGGGAAAGACAGCAGGAGATGCTGGACAAATATCCTAAGTTATTTGCTTGAGCAATTTTCGAGGACGAAAATTTTGTTTAAGGAGGGGTGGATGTAACACCCGACATTTCGGCCAGGTGATTTTCTGACCATTTTCATTGTCACCCTCTTATTTAACCTTTATGATTTAAATTTAATGTTAAGATAAAATTATTACAAGTTGAGTAAAACTAGGTTGGGTGGCAGTTTTGTAATTAAAATTTATGGGTTAGGTATAAATAGGAAATGGAAACCTCAAACCTCATTTATTACCACTGTAGCCGACATTCCCTCTCGGCGATTCCTTCTCTCCCAAGCTTTTACTCTCGGCTATCAGAACCTCCCCTTGCCGACGGCTGGTTTCAGCCTGCTTTTCTCTGCAATCTGCACCCGAGGTATGAAATGGACAATGTAGTCATTTATTAGTGATTAAAGCTCTGCTTTCAACTCGGCATTTGAGTTCGGATTTCTAGCAGTGGCCGAGTAGTTTTAGACTCTTTTAAGTCTGAGAGTAGAAATGCCATCCCAAATCGATTCTGAACATTTTAAAGTAACCAACTCGGATTTAATCAATGGTAAAACCTGTCCACCTAGTTTCGGATTTCAGACTGCAGTGTGTCAAACAGTGGAATCGGAATGACTTTAGCTGTTAGATTCTAGGATGACCTTCGAGTAGAACTTTTAGGACTTTATTTTAACTACTGTAATGTGGAATGTTTTAGGTGAAGAAGTTGAAGAGAAAGTGATTCAAGTTGCTAAGGAATCCAGGTAAGTGAATGTACTAAGTTTCCGGCCAATAGGGCCCTACATCAAAGGATTATGTTACATTTAGTGAACGTTGTCAGCTATAAGTTCGATGAAATGTCGATGGATATGATTCTGGTATTCTGATATACTCCCCTGTCTTAGTTCGATGATTAAGTGCATTTATGTTATGCATCATGTTTTACTTCTCAAGCATATGAAAATGTTTTGAAATATGTTTTCTCATGAATAAATAAGAAGATAAAACTTATGCAACGTGGTTAAGTGAGGGTTGGGGGTGGTTCGGCGTATGTCACAGTCCGCAGTAGGACATATGAATACGACCCGCAGTAGGGACCATGATCAAACTCACTGTCGAACCCCCTTTACCAGCACAAATCCTCTCTTAATCCACATAATGTAATGAAGAATACGAATGATGAATATGAGCATGTCCATGAATGATGATTATGATCAATGAATACGAGATACGATTATGAATGATGATTAAGACTAAGTACACGAAAAGAAAAGACTCATGAGCATGTTTTTCTCCAAGTTATGCATTCATGAACTCATAATAGTTTGCATTCCTTACTAAGCCTTAGGCTTACAGTTACACCTTATGATGTAGGTGAAGAAATATCAGGTGAGGATTTCAAGATTGATGAAAGTGTCTGAGTTCGGTTGCTGGAAGTGATCAGGGTGGAAAATCTGTGGCTGGATGGCGAACATGACTCTCTGGTTTAAGCTTTTAAGATTTTAATAATGTTTATGAACAAGGAAGTCTAAGTATGATGAGTTTACTTTCGAATATTGAGTTTTAAGTCTGTCTAATATGAGTACTGAGTCTGAAAATATTTATGAAGATATAGAATGAGTTATTTTACCTAAGTCTTCCGCTGTGTGAGTTTGAATGAATTTATGGATTATTCCGATGAGTTTTGGCCATTAAGATTTAAGTTACGAGGTCTACGTTTATCTAGATAGAAGTCTGAGAAAACCAGGATGTCTTCCGCTGAGGAATATTGGAGGGAATGAGTTTGTCTTCCGGCTGACGTCATCGGAAGAGGAAAAGTATTTGTCTTCCGGCTGACGTCATCGGTAGAAGAAATGTGATGGAAGTCGGGAGAGTTTGTCTTCCGGCTGACGTCATCGGAAGAGGAAAAGTATTTGTCTTCCGGCTGACGTCATCGGTAGAAGAATTGTGATGGAAGTCGGGTAGGTTTGTCTTCCGACTGACGTCACCGGTAGAGGAAGTGAGTTCTTTGTCGTTTACTGACCGGTAGAGGAAGTGAGTTTTAATTGATCACACGGGTTGCACGTGACTGTCGGCAGATGCAAATATGTGTGCCTGCCGATAGATGTTTAATGAATCATGTGGGATGCACGTGCTGACCGGCAGATCAACTAGAAGCTCGTCGTTTAGTGATCGGCAGGAGTGAGAGTTATAATGGATATATTCAGTGAATTGAATGAGATGTTTTAAGTTATGTTAAGTCAAAAAAAAAATATAGATGAATAAATATGTGGACTATTATGATCAAGTTACGTCACGAGTTTAGTAACAAACCGAGTTTAAGGATTCAGGGCGTTACAAGTGCGCTGAGCAGTCGAGGCGCGTTTTGACCCGTGGGGATGTATGTATGGACTCTGGGGTTATTTTGGGATGTTTTGATCTGATAATTGTATAGAATATTTAGGTTGTTTGGATCTGGATAGGAGTTAGATAGCGTTTTGGTAAATGTATGTAAAACGTCTTTGTTTAAACTGTTTTGATAAACGTTATGAAATGTTTTGGTTTAAATGTCTAAGTTAAATGAAAATGTTTTGAAATGTTGTTTGTAGGTTGTTACGGATAGCTCGGTTTTTAGAGCTATCCACGCAGTCGGATTTCGCAAAGTCTGACTCGAGTCGATTGAATTTAGAATACGTTTTAGTTTAATTGATTTGATTTAGGTGGTAAGTTATGGCAATTGTTGGCGGGAAGAAGTGTAAGTTTTGCTCTCTGGAAATCGGATTCCAGAGAGCAAATCGTTGAAGTGTAAGCACGAAAGAATGGTTAAGTGTAGAAGTGCTGGAGTATTTGACGGTTTCTGGCGTCGGTGTTTCTCTCCCTCGCGGTTCTCTCTCTCTCTCTCTTCTGGTTTTAATGGCCGACAGATAAGGTTTCTATTAGAAACCTTATCCCATTAACTTTTATTTCTTTTCATTTACTATTTATTATTTATTTAATTAATTTAATTGTTTTATTTTATATTTAGTTTATTTCTTTCTTTTATTTAATTTATAATAAAACCGTTTAAAGATACGATTTCTAAATTCAATCCTTACAGAAAATTAGAAAAGATTGAGCTCAAACCTTACACTTAAAATACGCAAAAAATTTATTCAAATTTTACACACATTAAAATTTGGCGGATTTTACACACGTCATTCTCATCACTTCAAGTTAAAACCTTGAAGGTGAAATAGATAACTTAGGTTCTAACCACTAGTCATGTAACAGTTAACCTCATTTGCTTAATACGTTCAGTTCTTTTGGAACAAATCAATTGAAGTGAAGTTTCTTATACTCCATCAAACGCATTGCTAAGTCTTAATTACGCGTTCTTAAAGGTTATTGGGTCCTCAATACACGTCGTTCTCATCACTTCAAGTTAAAACCTTGAAGGTGAAATGGATAACTTAGGTTCTAACCACAAGTCATGTAACAGTTAATTTTATTTGCTTGATACGTTCAGTTCGTTCGGAACAAATCGATTGAAGTGAAGTTTCTTATACTCCATAACACATTACTAAGTCTTAATTACGCGTCCTTGAAGGTTCTTAAGTTCTCAATACACGTCGTTCTCATCACTTCAAGTTAAAACCTTGAAGGTGAAATGGATAACATAGGTTCAAACCACAAGTCATATAATAGTTAACCTCATTTGCTTGATACGTTCAATTCTATTGGAACAAATCGATTGAAGTGAAGTTTCTTATACTCCATCAAACGCATTAGTAAGTCTTAATTACGCGTCCTTGAAGGTTATTGGGTCCTCAGTACACGTCGTTCTCATCACTTCAAGTTAAAACCTTGTAGGTGAAATGGATAACTTAGGTTTTAACCACAAGTCATGTAACAGTTAACCTCATTTGCTTGATACGTTCAGTTCTTTTGGAACAAATTGATTGATGTGAAGTTTCTTATAGTTCATCAAACCCATCACTAAGTCTTAATTACGCATCCTTGAAGGTTATTGGGTCTTCAATACACATCGTTCTCATCACTTCAAGTTAAAACCCTGAAGGTGAAATGGATAACTTAGGTTCTAACCACAAGTCATGTAACAGTTAACCTCATTTGCTTGATACGTTCAGTTCTATTGGAACAAATCGATTGAAGTGAAGTTTCTTATACTCCATCAAACACATTACTAAGTCCTAATTACGCGTCCTTGAAGGTTATTGGGTCCTCAATACACGTCGCTCTCATCACTTCAAGTTAAAACCTTGAAGGTGAAATGGATAACTTAGTTTCTTACCACAAGTCATGTAATAGTTAACCTCATTTGCTTGATACGTTCAGTTCTTTTGGAACAATTCGATTGAAGTGAAGTTTTTTATAGTTCATCAAACCCATCACTAAGTCTTAATTACGCATCCTTGAAGGTTATTTGGTCCTCAATACATGTCGTTCTCATCACTTAAAGTTAAAACCTTGAAGGTGAAATTGATAACTTAGGATCTAACCACAAGTCATGTAACAGTTAACCTCATTTGCTTGATACGTTCAGTTCTTTTACAACAAATCGATTGAAGTGAATTTTTTTATACTTCATCAAACGCAATACTAAGTCTTAATTACGCATCCTTGAAGGTTATTGGGTCGTCAATAGACGTCGTTCTCATCACTTAAAGCTAAAACCTTGAAGGTGAAATGGATAACTTAGGTTCTAACCACAAGTCATGTAACAGTTAACATCATTTGCTTGATACGTTCAGCTCTTTTAGAACAATCCGATCGAAGTGAATTTTTTTATACTCCTTCAAACTCAATATTAAGTCTTAATTACGCATCCTTGAAGGTTAATGGGTCCTCAATACACGTCGTTCTTATCACTTAAAGTTAAAACCTTGAAGGTGAAATGGATAACTTCGGTTCTAACCACAAGTCATTTAACAGTTAACATCATTTGCTTGATACGTTCAGTTCTTTAGGAACAAATCGATTGAAGTGAAGTTTCTTATACTCCATCAAACTCATTACTAAGTCTTAATTACGCAGTCCTTGAAGGTTACTGGGTCCTCAATACACGTCGTTCTATCACTTCAAGTTAAAACCTGAAGGTGAAATGGATAACTTAGGTTCTAACCACAAGTCATTTAACAGTTAACCTCATTTGCTTGATACGTTCAGTTCTATTGGAACAAATCGATTGAAGTGAAGTTCTTATACTCCATCAAACGCATTACTAAGTCTTAATACGCGTCCTTGAAGTTGACTTGGTCCTCAATACACTCGTTCACATCACTTCAAGTTAAAACCATGAAGGTGAAAGGGATAACTTAGGTTCTAACCATAAGTCATGTAACAGTTAACCTAATTTACTTGATACGTTCAGTTCTTTTGGAACAAATCGATTGAAGTGAAGTTCCTCATACCCCATCAAACGAATTACTAAGTCTTAATTACGCGTCCTTGAAGTTTATTTAGTCCTCAATACACATCGTTCTCATCACTTAAAGTTAAAACCTTGAAGGTGAAATGGATAACTTCGGTTCTAAACACAAGTCATGTAACAGTTAACCTCATTTGCTTGATACGTTCAGTTCTATTGGAACAAATCGATTAAAGTGAAGTTTCTTATACTCCATCAAACGCATTACTAGGTCTTAATTACGCATCCTTGAAGGTTATTGGGTCCTCAATACACGTCAATCTCATCACTTCAAGTTAAAACCTTGAAGGTGTAATGTATAACTTAGGTTCTAACCATAAGCATAAAAAATTTAACCTCATTTGCTTCATATGTTAGTCTTTTGAACAAATCGATTGAAGTGAAGTTTCTTATACTCTATCAAACGCATTACTAAGTCTTAGTTACGCGTCCTGGAAGGTTATTGGGTCATCAATACAGGTCGTTCTCATTACTTCAAGTTAAAAACTCAATGGTGAAATGGATAAATTAAGTTCTAACCACAAGTCATGTAATAGTTAACCTTATTTGCTTGATACGTTCAGTTGTTTTGGAACAATCGATTGAAGTGAAGTTTCTTTTAGTTCATCAAACCCATCACTAAGTCTTAATTACGCATCCTTGAAGGTTAATTGGGTCCTCAATACACGTCGTTCTCATCACTTAAGTTAAAACCTTGAAGGTGAAATGGATAACTTAGGTTCTAACCTCAAGTCATGTTAACAGTTAACCTCATTTGCTTGATACGTTAGTTCTTCTAGGAACAAATCGATTGAAGTGAAGTTTCTTATAGTTCATCAAACGCATCACTAAGTCTTAATTACGCATCCTTGAAGGTTATTGGGTCCTCAATACACGTCGTTCTACATCACTTCAAGTTAAAACCTTGAAGGTGAAATGGATAACTTAGGTTCTAACCATAAGTCAAGTAACAGTTAACCTCATTTTCTTGGTACGTTAAGTTCTTTTGGAACAAATCGATTGAAGTGAAGTTTCTTATAGTTCATCAAACCCATCACTAAGTCTTAATTACGTGACCTTGAAGGTTATTGGGTCCTCAATACACGTCGTTCTCATCACTTCAAGTTAAAACCTTCAAGATGAAATGGATAACTTAGGTTATAACCACAAGTCATGTAACAGTTAACCTCATTTGCTTGATACGTTCAGTTTTCTTGGAACAAATCGATTGAAGTGAAGTTTCTTATACTTCATAAAACGCATTACTAAGTCTTAATTACGCGTCATTGAAGGTTATTGGGTCCTCAATACACGTCGTTCTCGTCACTTCAAGTTAAAACCTTGAAAGTGAAATGGATAACTTAGGTTTTAACCACAAGACATGTAACAGTTAACCTCATTTGCTTCATATGTTATCTTTTGGAACAAATCGATTGAAGTGAAGTTTCTTATACTCTATCAAACGCATTACTAAGTCTTAGTTACGCGTCCTGGAAGGTTATTGGGTCATCAATACAGGTCGTTCTCATTACTTCAAGTTAAAAACTCAATGGTGAAATGGATAAATTAAGTTCTAACCACAAGTCATGTAATAGTTAACCTTATTTGCTTGATACGTTCAGTTGTTTTGGAACAAATCGATTGAAGTGAAGTTTCTTTTAGTTCATCAAACCCATCACTAAGTCTTAATTACGCATCCTTGAAGGGTATTGGGTCCTCAATACACGTCGTTCTCATCACTTTAAGTTAAAACCTTGAAGGTGAAATGGATAACTTAGGTTCTAACCTCAAGTCATGTTACAATTAACCTCATTTACTTGATACGTTAGGTTCTTCTAGAACAAATCGATTGAAGTGAAGTTTCTTATAGTTCATCAAACCCATCACTAAGTCTTAATTACGCATCCTTGAAAGTTATTGGGTCCTCAATAAACATCGTTCTCATCACTTCAAGTTAAAACCTTGAAGGTGAAATGGATAACTTAGGTTCTAACCATAAGTCAAGTAACAGTTAACCTCATTTTCTTGGTACGTTAAGTTCTTTTGGAACAAATCGATTGAAGTGAAGTTTCTTATAGTTCATCAAACCCATCACTAAGTCTTAATTACGTGTCCTTGAAGGTTATTGGGTCCTCAATACACGTCGTTCTCATCACTTCAAGTTAAAACCTTGAAGGTGAAATGTATAACTTAGGTTCTAACCACAAGTCATGTAACAGTTAACCTCATTTGCTTGATACGTTCAGTTTTCTTGGAACAAATCGATTGAAGTGAAGTTTCTTATACTTCATAAAACGCATTACTAAGTCTTAATTACGCGTCATTGAAGGTTATTGGGTCCTCAATACACGTCGTTCTCGTCACTTCAAGTTAAAACCTTGAAAGTGAAATGGATAACTTAGGTTTTAACCACAAGACATGTAACAGTTAACCTCATTTGCTTGATACGTTCATGTCTTTTGGAACAAAGCGATTGAAGTTAAGTTTCTAATTGTTAATCAAACCCATCACCAAGTCTTAATTATGCTTCCTTGAAGGTTATTGGGTCTTCAATACACGTCGTTCTCATCACTTCAAGTTAAAACCTTGAAGGTGAAATGTATAACTTAGGTTCTAACCACAAGTCATAAAACAGTTAACCTCATTTGCTTGATACGTTCAGTTCTTTTGGAACAAATCGATTAAAGTGAAGGTTCTTATACTTCATCAAACGCATTACTAAGTCTTAATTACGCGTCCTTGAAGGTTATTGGGTCCTCAATACACGTCGTTCTCATCACTTCAAGTTAAAACCTTGAAAGTGAAATGGATAACTTTGGTTTTAACCACAAGTCATGTAACTGTTAACCTCATTTGCTTGATATGTTTAGTTGTTTTGGAACAAATCGAATGAAGTGAAGTTTTTTATGATTCATCAAACGCATCACTAAGTCTTAATTACGCGTCCTTGAAGGTTATTGGATCCTCAATACACGTAGTTCTCATCACTTCAAGTTAAAACCTTGAAGGTGAAATGGATAACTTAGGTTCTAACAACAAGTCATGTAATAGTTAACCTCATTTGCTTGATATGTTCAGTTGTTTTGGAACAAATCGATTGAAGTGATGTTTCTTATGGTTCATCAAACCCATCAATAAGTACTAATAACGCATCCTTGAAGGTTATTGGGTCCTCAATACACTTCGTTCTCATCACTTCAAGTTAAAACCTTGAAGGTGAAATGGATTACTTAGGTTCTAACCACAAGTCATGTAACTGTTAACCTCATTTGCTTGATATGTTTAGTTCTTTTGGAACAAATTGATTGAAGTGAAGTTTTTTATGGTTCATCAAACGCATCACTAAGTCTTAATTACGCGTCCTTGAAGTTTATTAGATCCTCAATACACGTAGTTCTCATCACTTCAAGTTAAAACCTTGAAGGTGAAATGGATAACTTAGGTTCTAACAACAAGTCATGTAATAGTAAACCTCATTTGCTTGAGATGTTCAGTTCTTTTGGAACAAATCGATTGAAGTGATGTTTCTTATGGTTCATCAAACCCATCAATAAGTATTAATCACGCATCCTTGAAGGTTATTGGGTCCTCAATACACTTCGTTCTCATCACTTCAAGTTAAAACCTTGAAGGTGAAATGGATTACTTAGGTTCTAACCACAAGTCATGTAACAGTTAACCTCATTTGCTTGATACGTTCAGTTCTTTTGGAACAAATCGATTGAACTGAAGTTTCTTATGGTTCATCAAACCCATCACTAAGTCTTAATTACGCGTCCTTGAAGGTTTTTGGGTACTCAATACACGTCGTTCTCATCACTTCAAGTTAAAACCTTGAAGGTGTAATTGATAATTTAGGTTCTAACCACAAGTCATGTAACAGTTAACCTCATTTGCTTGATACGTTCAGTTCTTTTGGAACAAATCGATTGAAGTGAAGTTTCTTATAGTTTATCAAACCCATCACTATGTCTTAATTACGCGTCCGTGAAGGTTACTGGGTCCTCAATACACTTCGTTCTCATCACTTCGAGTTAAAACCTTGAAGGTGAAATGGATAACTTAGGTTCTAACTACAAGTCATGTAACAGTTAACCTCATTTGCTTGATACGTTCAGTTCTTTTGGAACAAATCGATTGAAGTGATGTAACACCTAGATTTACGGGATTTGGTAAATAAATAATCTAATGGCATTTTTGTAAATATGTCAAATCACATCCATTTTGCAAAAAGAAAGCGTTATTATGACCTTAATAATTAATATGGATTTTAAGAAAATTTTGGAAATTTTAGGAGTTTAACGCTAATTATACGAGAATTTTATTTCTCGTAATACAAATCAATGTTTTAGTAAAAATAGTAAACGAGGTCCGATTTGCGAACGGATAGTTTTAAAAGAACCCTGGTAATGAGACGGAGTCAATAGTGAATTAAAGAAATTTGGAGAATCCGAATCGTCGGTTAATTAACGAAACGAAGGACGAAACAAATAGAAAATCAAAGGAATGGCAAAATGGTAATTTACCAAGCCAAAATCTATTAAAAACACTTGCTTCTTTTTTTTCTCCACGCCATCTCCTTCTTCCCTACGATCTTCCCTCTCCTCTCAACGGCGTTCTCTTCTCCGTCAACGGTTCCTCGTTCGTTCTTCCTCTGTTCTTCACGTTTTCTTCCCCAAACTCGATCCTAGGTATGAATCTATGGTTTTAGAAGGCTTATTCGTAGTTTTCGGAACGTTTAACAATTAGGGTTTCTTTTTGGTTTTGTGAAAAACGTAGTTTAAAGTTAGAAATTTATAGGTTTGACATATTAGTAAGTATATTGAACGTATTAAACGTTATTGGACGAAATCTATAGTGTATGCGGCGTTTAGGTTGAAAAATGGATATTTAAGGTTTGGGAAATTTCCTTCAATGGAGTTTAGAAATCCACGAGCATGAATTGCTCGATAAAATGTCTTGAAAAGTTGAGTTAGAACTTTAGGAAAATTTCCTTAGTTAACGACAATTGTTGTGTTTTGCCTCAGACGAACAACGCTCGTGGACGGAACTCGAAGTTCAGCGCGCACGAGGTAAGTTCTCGTGACTTACTTGGCCGAGTGGCCTACACCGTATGTCGATGTCGCGTCGAGGATCTCTGGAGAGTTTTTTGTTTATATGCTTTGGTCCGGTAGTTAGGGTTAGTTCTTTTATAGGTTATGCTTTTTTATAGTCTTGATGGTATGTATGATATTTTTTTATTTTATGTTTATAACTGTTCATGCATCACATATTTTAAATAGCATGAAAACGGATTTCTGCACATGTTTAAGAAAATGAAATGAATGAACGTAATGAATCAATGTAATCTGTATATGGTTACGCGAGGTGGCGCTCAGGCACGGCTGTTACGGGTGCAAGCGTGTACCCCCCCCCCCCCGGTTAGGTGAAGAGGGCAGTCCGACCGCGGGATGTGTCCTCTCCATCTAATAGGCTGAGACCTCGGTGACATTCTATCTGTGACGTAATGATAAGAAAATGTTGCATGATTTCTGAAACTCATACGCACAACATGCGTTGCATTTACGGAACTTGCTGAGATTTTTATCTCATAGTGTTTCTGTACGGTGTAGGTGATTACGAGACAGGTGAGGACAATGTTCCTCCTCCCGAAGCTTGAGTTCAGTTGACGAAGAATGATCGCGGGAGTGTGCTGGCGCAGTCGAGGCGTACATGACCTGTGGGGATGTATGTAAGTATTTTGGGCTATTTTGGATAGAAACTATTTAGGGAAAATACTTGTAAAGATAGATCATTTTAGGATGTTTGGTTCTGGATAGTGGATAGGTTATGTTTTTAGTTTTTTAAACGTTTTGAAAAGTATTTTGTAAATGTTTGGTATTAGGGAAATGTTCAGTTTTTAAACATATCCACGCGGTTTGTTTTTATAAAAATAGGCTATGTTTTTAAATGTGCCTTGAGTCGTTGCTTGGATGAAATTTTGAATGAATTTATATTGTAAGGTATGGTTGAGATGTAGGTAAAATTTGGTTGAAGGAATTGTGAAGTGTATTGATATGCAGGAAGAGAAAGAAAAGAAGGTAGTAGAAGGAAAAGAAAGAGGAAAGAAGAGGGAGGAAGCCAAGCGCTCGGGAAAGAAATTTCCATAGCGATTGGCGATCGATCGCCCCTTGTGTTAGGCGATTGCCTGTTGAGGCGCTCGCTGGCTAATCGCCGAGCGCTCTGGAAATCGATTTCCAGAGCGAGTGGCTATCGATCGCCCGAAATGGGCGATCGATCGCCCCTCGTGTTGTCGCCGCGATCTGTGATCGCTTCACCCAGGCGATCGCTGGCAAAACCAGCGATCGCCAATGGGCGATCGCTGGCAAAACCAGCGATCGCCAATGGGCGATCGGTCGCCCGTTTTGGGCTATCGATCGCTACTTTGTTTTTGGGCGATTGCCCGTTTCTGCCCCTGTTTTTGTTGGTTTTCACTGCTTCGATTGTTTTAAACTTTTATTAAGTTTTCTTTTACTAGTTTTAAATTGTTTTATAAATTGTTTTAAGGTTTGTTTTAAATGGTTTTCTAAACGACTATAACGATTTCGGTTCCAATTCCGATTTTAAAGTTTAATTTCCGCTCGAACGTTTAGGTTAAAGCTTAAGTATAAATAAGTAAGTATAAAAAAAATATATATTACAGGAAAAATTGGTACAGTGTTCGGGTCGTCACAAGTTATGGTATCAGAGCCTCCGGGTTTTAAAAACGGTTCTGTAGACTGCTCGACTGCGCATGCCACTACGCGAACGTCCTTCTTCATTTGTAAGTACGTTCTATTTTATTTCTTAGTTTTTGTTTCTTAGGATTATCTATTTAACTTTTATAGGCTTTATACAATATGACTCGAGGAAGAGATCCTAGAGACGACGCCTTAGATCGACTTACGGAATTATTTGACCTTCAGTCTCAACACATGGACCGACAGGCACAACAAATCGAGAATTTAGTGAACCGATAGAACCAAAGGGCCCAAGAGTTGGTTGTTCCTAACAACCAGGGCATGCAGAAGTTCCAAAGTCTTCGACCTCCAGTATTCGACGGCAAATCATCTGATCCAACTGTTGCTGAGGAATGGATCAGGGTGATGGAGGATATGCTGGGTTATGCAGAAGTTGGGAACGGGAGCAAGGTGACTTATGTCACTTTCCATTTGGCGTTGGATGCCCGTTTCTGGTGGGAATCGATCAAGTCGACGACGGATGTATCGATTATGACCTGGGAACGGTTCAAGACCGTATTCTTTGACAAGTATTTCAGCCGCACGGTGAGGGTGGATAAGAGGAACCAATTTACGCAACTGAAGCAGACAGGTTCAGTTGCTGATTATACTCGGAAGTTCGAGGCTTTATCACGATTTGCACCGCGTCTTGTCAGCGACAATGAAGACAAAGTGCATCAGTTTATGGAAGGGCTGAATCCAGAGATCAAGATGAACATCATTGTGTCGGGTATTATAGACGTGCAGCTAGAGCTCTGGACTTCGAGGCTGCCAGAGCGACTTGTGTTAGGCCGAGGGAGCCAGCTAAGGGCTTCTTCCATGTGATTCGTCCTCAGTCTCAGAATCGAGGTTGGCAGCCCAGAGCACCATAGCCCCAACAGCAGCAACAGGGTGTAAAGAGGCCTTTAGAAGGAGGCAACGATCGAGGCAAGGGCAAGCAGGTACAGGGGACTTCTCAGATACCCTGGTGCCCTAAATGTCAACGAGAGCATAGTGGAGAGTGCCGGGTTGGCACTAACAAGTGTTATAGATATGGTGAAGTCGGCCATTACGTCAGGGATTGTCCAAAGCCCGGCCGAGATCAGTTGGGCGGAGATCAAAGGAGAGCCATTGTAACGACCCCAGTTGGAAACCCCACATAATTCATAACTTAACCTCTTACATTCATATTTACCCTGATCTCCATTTGGATCATTCACCCTTCGACCACTTTACACTAAGGTCCCCTTTGTATTATTATTATTTTTTTTTTACCTTTCCCTCAACAAAACTTAAGGACTTTAACACAACAGAGAGAAACTAGATCCATCGAACTTGACTTCCTCTTAAACTAGCAACATATGTGTTCACAGAGTCGAGCGACATTCGTAGTCATCAGTTCTATGACAAATTTGGGCAGGAAAGAAATGCCCCCAGATTATTCGACGTCATTCTGTTCGGGTTTGCATGGGTTTGCATGCATCGGCTAATAGAGTGTACCTCTTCCGATTTGTCATGTAGCGTCCCTAATACTGTACCCAATATCCGTACCATATTATCATTTTTTTCTTTATTAACCTAATATCTTTAATTAAACTCTAGGCGGAACCTAAACCGAAATCGAAACAAGAATCGAAATCGGAATTAAAATCTAAGTTTAAAAACCATTTAAAACAAATATTAAAACTATTTAATAAAACATTTAATAAACACTTAAAAACTATTAATAAACTTGGGAGGGTAAAATGGGCATTCTGCCCGATGAAGGTGAGCAGCGACCAGTCGCTGCTGCATGCAGCGACTGATCGCTGCATTCGCTGCACCACGCAGAGATCGATCGCTGCACACAGAGTGCAGCGATCGCTCAGCGATCCTTGCCTTTCTCTTTCTATTCCTTCTTTCTGCCTTTTCTTTACTATTGCTCTCTGGAATTCCAGAGAGCATACAGTTAAACAAAACACAACTCTCTGGAATCCTATTCCAGAGAGTAATCACACGTCCATTTTACCAATTTCTCATCAATAACATAATCTACTTATAGCCTATACTCAATCAACCAAAACGTATACCAGACTCAACTAACTTGCAGCGGACTTTGCGAAATCCAACTGTATGGATAGCTCTAAAAACCGAGCATATCCATAACGTTCCTAAAACCGTTCAAAACATTTCAATGACATTTAATCAACAGTTTAAACTAAAACATTTGAAACAATAAACATAAAACCTATCAACTACCAGTACCAAACATCCTATAATTTCTGTACAATTTTCCTATTCTATCCAAAATAACTTAAAACCCTCAAAATCTATACATACTGTCCCACGGGTCAAATAAGCCTCGACTGCGCCAGCACACCACCGCAGCCATTCTTCTATCAACTGGACTCAAGCCTCAGGAGGAGGAATCCCATCCTCACCTGGTTCCTCGATATCTAGGTCCCCTACACCATACAATACACTATGAGATGAAATCCCAGTAAGCTCTACGTAAATACAATGCATGTTGTGCGTATGAGTTCGGTAAATCATGCTTTATTTTATCTTACTATGCAATGCTCAATAGGTGTCACCGAGATCCTATCCCTCTAACCAGAGAGTGCGGCGGACTACTCTTTCCAGCTAGAGGCGGGGGGTGCACGCTTACAACACGTACAGCCGTGCCTGAGCCCCACCTCGCGTGACCAATACGCCTTTCGGCCAATACGCCTTTCGGCCAATACGCCTTTTTGCCAATACTATGCTCAATACGCCTTTCGGCCAGTGCTATGCTTTACGTTATCTTTAAAACTCTGTGCGGAAGTTCATTTTCATGCTTTTCTTTAAAACAAGTGATGCGTGAACAGTTCAATATCATACAGTAAACAAGCAATAATATGTACCATCAAGACTGTAAAGCGTAAACTATAAACTCCTAAAACCTAGCTACCCAAGCCAAATACAATTAAACAAACGCATCTCCAAAACTCCTCGAGACGACATTCGACGTACGGTGTAGGCCAATCGGCCAAAGAAGATCACGAGAACTTACCTCGTGTCCAAAGCAGCTCAAGCTCCGTCCACGAGCGCTGTTCACCTAAGCAATTTACAAGGATTTGACGTTAAAACGAGTTTAAGTTAATAAACGTCCAAATTGTCAAAACCTTAACTAAAAGAACTTCCTAAAGTCTTTAATCACATTCATCGAGCTATTTCATCGAGCAAATACACGCTCGACACCTCAATTCACACTTTACGAGTTTTTCCTTAAAACCCAAAAATCCCTAATTTTAACTTTTCCACAAATTGATTTAACTTCGTCCAATAACGTCGAATACGTGCAATATATACTTAATCACGGCTAACCTATTAATTACGAACCCTAATTCGCATTTTAAATCGAAACCCTAAACCAACCTAATTGTTTAAAACTCCAAAATCATCGAAATAAAAGCTCTAAGATTGTAGGCTCATACCTAGGGTTGCGAGAGGAGGAGAAATCGTGAAGAAAACGGAACGAACGGGACGCGAATCGGAGTTCGGAAGAGGAAAACGTCGACGGCCAAGAGAGAATTTGTGCTCTCTGGTTCGTGAATTCCAGAGAAGAAAAGAAGAGAAGTGAGGGAGAGAAAAGATTTCTATTGATTTATAATATTGATTTGACAAATTACTAAATTACCCTTAACACTTATTTCTATTTCGTTTCGTCATTCGGTTCGTTAATCGTCAGCTATTCGATTTTTCCAACTTTCCATATTCCGCCAATAAGTCCCTCATACTATTTGGGATTTAACAAAACTGTCCGTTCGCAATTTGGACCTCGTTTGCTATTTTTACGAGAACGTCTTTTACATTACGAGAAGTGTATTAACTCAGAATATAGCGTTTAATCTCCGAAAATTCCCATAATTTCCTTAAAATTCCTATTAATCGTTAGGATCGTAATGACGCTTTTTTTTTCGTAAAACGGACCTGATTTGACATATTTACAAAAAATACCATTATATAATAAAATAATAATATAACATATTATATCCGAAATCCGTACAAGCTGGGTATTACATTCCACCCACCTTATTCAAAATTTTGACCCCAAAATTAAATCATACAAATAACTCAGGATATCTAGTCATCATATCTTGCTGTCGCTCCCACGTAGCTTCTACCTCATGATTCCGTCATAGAACCTTAACTAGCGGAATTTCTTTGTTGTGCAAAATCTTGATGGAAGTCTCCAAAATACGTACCGGCCTCACCTCATAGCTCAAGGTAGGCTGCACCTCTATCTTTGTAGCCTCCACGATATGCGACGGATCGCGCAAACATTTCCGAAGCATAGATACATGAAATACGTCGTGGATACCCTCCATAGAAGCCGGAAGCTGTAATCTGTACGCCAACTTCCCGATCCTCTTCAGAATAGGAAAGGGCCCCACATAACGAGGGTTTAGCTTACCCCTCCTTCCAAATCTCGCAATGCCCTTGAACGGAGAAACTTTGAGATACACCTCATCACCTTCTTCGAACTCTAGCTCTCTCCGTCGTGTGTCAGTATAGCTCTTCTGTCTGCTCTGAGCTACCTCAATACGCTGTCGAATAATGGCAATCTTCTCTGCCATCTGCTATAGAATCTCAGGACCAACGATGCTGGCCTCGCCAACCTCGTCCCAATACAGTGGAGACCTACACTTTTGACCATATAAGGCTTCATACGGAGCCATACCGATAGTAGCCTGGAAGCCGTTGTTGTACGAGAACTCGATCAGTGGCAAATACCTGCTCCACGATCCATGAAACTCCAGCACACATGCTCTGAGCATATTCTCAAGAATCTGATTCGTCCTCTCTGTCTGCCCATCAGTCTGAGGATGGAATGCGGTGCTGAAATTAAGCTGAGTCCCCATAGCTTTGTGCAGACTCTTCCATAACTTTGACGTGAATCTCATATCTCTGTCGGAGACAATAGAAACTAGCACGCCGTGAAGTCTAACAATCTCCTGCATATAGAGCTCTGCGAGCTGATCCATAGAAGACGTCATCTTCACAGATAAGAAGTGGGCCGACTTTGTCAATCGGTCCACGATCACCCATACGCCATCATGGCCCTTCGTCGTCCTCGGGAGCCCCACAATAAAGTCCATAGAGATCTGCTCCCACTTCCACTTCGGAATCGGCAGTGGCAATAACGTTCCGGCCGGTCTCTGGTGCTCTGCCTTCACCTGTTGACATACTAAACAGGTCTCAACGTACCTGGCAACCTCCCTCTTCATGTTCGGCCACCGGAAGTGTTGTTTCAGATCCCGGTACATCTTGGTACTTCCCGGGTGTACAGAATATGCCGAAGAATGTGCCTCGGCCAATATCTCCTTCTTCAGATCCTCGTCGCTAGGCACGTACCACCTATGCCTGAACTTCATAATACCATCCTCCGATACATGGAAATCCGACGAGTCTCCCAATGTCATGCTGGATCGAAGCTCCTCACACTCCATATCATTCTGCTGAGCCTCACGTATCCGATCCAGAATAGTCGGCCTGAGTGAAATGTTGGTGAGCGTACTGGACAACTCTGCCACTATCTCAACATCGAACCTCTCAATCTCAGACCGCAGCGTAACTGACATCACTGCTAATGAAGGATGACTCGCAGAAGGCACTCTACTCAAGGCATCAGCAACCTTGTTCGCTTTTCCCGGATGGTACTTGATATCAAAATCATAGTCTTTGACAAACTCAAGCCATCTTCTCTGTCGCATGTTCAGCTCCTTCTGCGTAAATAAGTACTTCAGGCTCTTGTGGTCGGAAAATATCTCGCACTGCTGCCCATACAAGTAATGTCTCCATATCTTCAGTGCGAAGACCACAGCTGCTAACTCAAGGTCGTGCGTAGGGTAATTCTGCTCGTACGGCTTCAACTGCCGAGAAGCTTATGCAATAACTCTCCCCTCCTGCATCAATACACAACCGAGTCCAACACCAGACGCGTCGCAATAAATACTGAACCTGACACCTTCAACAGGTAGTGCCAGTACGGGAGCGGTGGTCAATCTCTGCTTAAGCTCCATAAAACTATCATCACAAGCAGACGACCATATAAATCTCTCGTTCTTCCGAGTCAGTCATGAAAGGGGAAGTGCGATCTTCGAGAATCCCTCTATAAATTTTCGATAATAGCCAGCTAATCCGAGAAATACACGCACCTCACGTACGTTCTTCGGCTGTGGCCAATCTCTGACCACCTGAATCTTGCTCGGATCCACAGAAACTCCGTCCTGTGATATGATATGGCCAAGGAAGCTCACTCTGTCAAGCCAGAACTCGCACTTCGAAAACTTTGGATAGAGCTGGCGTTGACTCAGAATCTGTAAAACGATCCTCAGATGCTCCTCGTGGTCTTCCTTCGTCTTAGAGTAAATCAGAATATCGTCAATGAAAACCACCACGAACTTGTCCAGATACTCCTTGAAGACACGGTTCATCAAGTCCATGAACGCTGCAGGGGCATTAGTAAGTCCGAAAGACATAACAAGGAACTCATAATGCCCATACCTCGTTCGGAACGCCGTCTTCGGTACATCAACCATCCAGACCTTTAACTGATTGTAACCCGAGCGTAGATCAATCCTCAAAAATACTCGGGCACCTTGCAGCTGATCAAACAAATCGTCAATCCGTGGCAGTGGATACTTATTCTTCACCGTCAATTTGTTCAACTCCCTGTAATCAATGCACATCCTAAGGGTC
Source organism: Begonia masoniana (assembly GCA_022432975.1). Classification (NCBI taxonomy): domain Eukaryota; kingdom Viridiplantae; phylum Streptophyta; class Magnoliopsida; order Cucurbitales; family Begoniaceae; genus Begonia; species Begonia masoniana. The sequence continues at coordinate 46,081,247 of CM039504.1, read as the reverse complement.
CCGTCTTTCTTCTTGACGAATAGAACAGGAGCACCCCAGGGTGAAACACAGGGTCTAATAAATCCCTTCTCTAACAGCTTATCAAGCTGAGTCCTCAGCTCTCTCAACTCAGCTGGTGCGAACCGATACGGGTTCTTGAACCTCGGCGCGGAGTTTGGATATACATCGATAGTGAACTCAATCTCCCGGTCTGGTGGTAACCCGGGAAGATCATCAAGAAAGATCCCAGAGAACTCTCTGACGATAGGAATGTCGCTCGGCTTCAATCCGTTGAGCAACTGACAATCAAATACAGAGGCCAAATAAATAGAGCATGCACCTTTAAACTGCTCGTTGACCATAATGGAATAAGAAATAGGCGAGCTACTCAATCTGCTCATCGCCTGATAAGAAAACTCAGCTTTACCCGGGGGTCGGAAGGTCACAATCCCGGATCGACAGTCGATGGTGGCGTAGTGCTGTGCAAGCCAGTCCATCCCTAAGATAAGATCATAATGCTCGATGCCCATAACAATAAGGCGAGCATAGAGGGTGCGATCCCCAATCGAGATAATATTGCCCTGAACAATACGACCTGACTGCATACGCTCTCCTGAAGGTAGCATCACACTATACTCGCATTCTGCTAACTCAGGCGCAAGCCTCAATCTCGACACACAAGCGGTGGAAACAAAAGAATGTGTAGCCCCAGTGTCTAATAAAGAAAATACAGGAACGCCAGAAATCAATATAGTACCTGCTATCACGGCAGGCTGATCCTCGTTATCAACATAACCAGGCTCGATAAAAGCAAAGATCCTGGGCATAACTCTCCTTTGATCACTGGCTGGCTGATCTCGACCACGCTTCGGGCAGTCTTTAGCAAAATGGCCTGGCTCACCACACCAATAACATACATTCATGCCCATCCTGCACTGGCCAGAGTGTTCCTTCTGAGATTTAGGACAAACAGGTACCTGAGAAGCAACCTGTACTTGTTTCCCCTTTCCCCGGTCATTACCTCCCTCAAGAGGCCTCTTCACACCCCTCTGTTGCTGCTGGGGTTGTGCTCTGGGCTGCCAACCTCGGTTCAGTGACTGAGGTCGAATCTCTATGAAGAAGCCCTTAGATGGCTCCCTCGGTCTTGAAGAACTCTGATCGACTGCCTCAATATCCAGCGCCCTGGCCACAATATCGTCATAGAATACATTACGCACCCCAGATATGGTAAGACGCATCCGGAACTCCTGACTAAGGCCCTGTAAAAATTGGCGTACCTTGTCCTCGTTAACGCTGACCTGTCGTGGTGCGAATCGGGACAATGCCTCAAACCTCCTCACGTACTCGGCAATAGAACCAATCTGCCGCAACTGCATAAACTCAACCATCTTCGCCTCTCGCACGGTATGGCTTAAATACTTGTCGTAGAATAACTCTCTGAATCTCTCCAATCCCATAACAGTCACATCGGTGGTCGTCTTCACAGTGTCCCACCATAATCGGGCATCTAAAGCTAGGTGGTAAGTCACCAACGCCACCCTCTCCCCATCCTCTATGTTAGCATACGCCAGCATGTCCTCCATAGTGCGAATCCACTCCTCAGCTGAAGAGGGATCTGTGGACTGTCCGCTGAATACTGGGGGCTGGAGCTTCTGAAATCTCTCCATCCCACGGTTAAGCGAAACGGCTGTCTCTCGGGCTCTAACGCCCTCGCGATCTATCAAAGTACCCAGCTGTTGAGACTTTCTCTCCATCTGCTGAGCCTGTCTCTCCATATGCTGAGACTGCTTGGCGATAAAATCCTTAAGAGTATCGATCGTATCGTTGCGGTCATCTCGGTCGTTTCGTGGACGCACCATAATTATAAATTCCTATAAAAGTTAAACAAATATTTTAAGAAACTAGAAATCAAATAAAGCTATAAACATACTTACAGTTGATGAAGAATGTCTGCGTAGTGGCTGTGCAGTCGAGCGGTCTACAGAACCGATTTTAAAACCCGGGGGCTCTGATACCATAATTGTAGCGTCCCTAATACTGTACCAAATATCCGTACCATATTATCATTTTTTTCTTTATTAACCTAATATCTTTAATTAAACTCTAGGCGGAACCTAAACCGAAATCGAAACAAGAATCGAAATCGGAATTAAAATCTAAGTTTAAAAACCATTTAAAACAAATATTAAAACTATTTAATAAAACATTTAATAAACACTTAAAAACTATTAATAAACTTGGGAGGGTAAAATGGGCATTCTGCCTGATGAAGGTGAGCAGCGACCAGTCGCTGCTGCATGCAGCGACTGATCGCTGCACACAGAGTGCAGCGATCGCTCAGCGATCCTTTCCTTTCTCTTTCTATTCCTTCTTTCTGCCTTTTCTTTACTATTGCTCTCTGGAATTCCAGAGAGCATAAACTTAAACGAAACACAACTCTCTGGAATCCTATTCCAGAGAGTAATCACACGTCCATTTTACCAATTTCTCATCAATAACATAATCTACTTATAGCCTATACTCAATCAACCAAAACGTATACCAAACCCAACTAACTTGCAGGGGACTTTGCGAAATCCAACTGCATGGATAGCTCTAAAAACCGAGCATATCCGTAACGTTCCTAAAACCGTTCAAAACATTTCAATAACATTTAATCAACAGTTTAAACCAAAACAGTTGAAACATTAAACATAAAACCTATCAACTTCCAGTACCAAACATCCTATAATTTCTGTACAATTTTCATATTCTATCCAAAATAACTTAAAACCCTCAAAATCTATACATACTGTCCCACGGGTCAAATAAGCCTCGACTGCGCCAGCACACCACCGCAGTAATTCTTCCATCAACTGGACTCAAGCCTCAGGAGGAGGAATCCCATCCTCACCTTGTTCCTCGATATCTAGGTCACCTACACCATACAATACACTATGAGATGAAATCCAAGTAAGCTCTACGTAAATGCAATGCATGCTGTGCGTATGAGTTCGGTAAATCATGCTTTATTTTATCTTACTATGCAATGCTCAATAGGTGTCACCGAGATCCTATCCCTCTAACCAGAGAGAGCTCATCCAGCGGGCAGACTACTCTTTCCAGCTAGAGGTGGGGGGTGCACGCTTACAACACATACAGCCGTGCCGGAGCCCCACCTCGCGTGATCAATACGCCTTTCAGCCAATACGCCTTTCGGCCAATACTATGCTCAATACGTCTTTCGGCCAGTGCTATGCTTTACGTTATCTTTAAAACTCTGTGCGGAAGTTCATTTTCATGCTTTTCTTTAAAACAAGTGATGCGTGAACAGTTCAATATCATACAGTAAACAAGCAATAATATGTACCATCAAGACTGTAAAGCGTAAACTATAAACTCCTAAAACCTAGCTACCCAAGCCAAATACAATTAAACAAACGCATCTCCAAAACTCCTCGAGACGACATTCGACGTACGGTGTAGGCCAATCGGCCAAAGAAGATCACGAGAACTTACCTCGTGTCCAAAGCAGCTCAAGCTCCGTCCACGAGCGCTGTTCACCTAAGCAATTTACAAGGATTTGACGTTAAAACGAGTTTAAGTTAATAAACGTCCAAATTGTCAAAACCTTAACTAAAGAACTTCCTAAAGTCTTTAATCACATTCATCGAGCTATTTCATCGAGCAAATACACGCTCGACACCTCAATTCACACTTTACGAGTTTTTCCTTAAAACCCAAAAATCCCTAATTTTAACTTTTCCACAAATTGATTTAACTTCGTCCAATAACGTCGAATACGTGCAATATATACTTAATCACGGCTAACCTATTAATTACGAACCCTAATTCGCATTTTAAATCGAAACCCTAAACCAACCTAATTGTTTAAAACTCCAAAATCATCGAAATAAAAGCTCTAAGATTGTAGGCTCATACCTAGGGTTGCGAGAGGAGGAGAAATCGTGAAGAAAACGGAACGAACGGGACGCGAATCGGAGTTCGGAAGAGGAAAACGTCGACGGCCAAGAGAGAATTTGTGCTCTCTGGTTCGTGAATTCCAGAGAAGAAAAGAAGAGGAGTGAGGGAGAGAAAAGATTTCTATTGATTTATAATATTGATTTGACAAATTACTAAATTACCCTTAACACTTATTTCTATTTCGTTTCGTCCTTCGGTTCGTTAATCGTCAGCTATTCGATTTTTCCAACTTTCCATATTCCGCCAATAAGTCCCTCATACTATTTGGGATTTAACAAAACTATTCGTTCACAATTTGGACCTCGTTTGCTATTTTTACGAGAACGTCTTTTACATTACGAGAAATGTATTAACTCGGAATATAGCGTTTAATCTCCGAAAATTCCCATAATTTTCTTAAAATTCCTATTAATCATTAGGATCTTAATGACACTTTCTTTTCGTAAAACGGACTTGATTTGATATATTTACCAAAAATACCATTATATAATAAAATAATAATATAACATATTATATCCGAAATCCGTACAAGCTGGGTGTTACATGTCACGTGTACTCTGTATGACTCAATTATCATTGCCCACTAGAAGAAATCTTCCGGTGGGCACGTGCATCTCTCGTGAATCATTAAACAACTCTCGGTCACTAAACGACAACAACATCTACGTCATCCGAAAATTGAAATACACTACATCTACCGATCACTAGACGACAAAACGATTCGTACATCGCCCGACATTAGAAAATACACTACATCGCCCAATCACTAGACGACAAAACGATTTGTACATCGCCCGACATTAGAAATACACTACATCGCCCGATCACTAGACGACAAAACAACACTTACATCATCCGGTATTTGAAATACACAACATCTATCAATCGCTAGATGACAAAACGATTTGTACATCGCCCGACATTAGAAATACACTACATCGCCCGATCACTAGACGACAAAACAACACTTACAGCATCCGGTATTTGAATACACAACATCTACCGGTAGACATGTGCAATCCACGTGTTCTTTTAAGACATTTTCCGATAGAGAACATCTATCGGTGGATGCAAGCTCATACATCTTCCGATAGAGTACAGCTATCGATGGACATAAATATACACAGACTTCTAATTTCATTGACTCATTACTCTTATAAATGAAAACCAGAGACTCATCCAGAAATTCTTGTAGCGGAACACTTAGTTAAAAATAACTCGTTCTATATCCTTATAAAAATTCTCAGACTCAGTAATTAAACTAGACAATTTCATGTCCAAATTAAAAACATGATCTTATCCTACTTAGACATCAGTTTTCTCTTCAATCTTACTGACATAAAATGAGCATAACCACGGGTCATAATCGCCTGCCAGCCATAGACTCTCCCCCACTGAGTACCATTCTGCAAACCAGCCTTAGACATCATCATTGAATTTAGAAACCTCACCTGGTGGCTCTTCTCCTACATCATAAGGTTTAAACTATAAGCCTAATGCTTAGTAAGGAATGTAATACTAACATGTATACGTGAATGCATAGTTGCGAGAAAATTAGGATCATGTTCGTTTCATGCTCTTTTCTTATTCTTATTCGTGTTCTTGTTAATCACTTTCATCATATGGATTAAGGGAGGATTTGTGCTGTAAAGGGGGAATGACAATGCAAGTGTACATAGTCCCTTTCGGGCCGTATTCATGGTCCTTCTCTTTGGACAGTGACATACGCCAAACCGCCCCCAACCCTCACTCCAGTTGCATAAGTTTCATATTCTTCTCATATCTTGTTCATGGTGGAAAAATATGCTCATAAATCGTTTTCATATGCTTGAGAAGTAAATCATGATGCATGACATGAATGTTCTTAAATCATCACACTATGGAAAATATCATACTAGACAGTTGACTTCATAGACTCTATCAGAACATCACATAACATAGTTCTCAAACATCCGTAAATCATCCAAGTACGAACCATCTTACTAACTTAAACTAATATCAAACACATAACTAATTTAGTACCCTTAAGATATAGGGCCCTAATAGCCAGAAATCTTAATACATTCACTTACCTGGCTTCCTTAGCAAATTCGTGCTCCTTTTCTTCAAACTTCTTCACCTAAAACATTTACATCGCAGTAGTTAAAACAAAATCCTAAAAGTCCTAATCATAAGTCATCCTAGGATCTAGTAGTTAAAGTCATTCCCAAATCCCTTAGTCTAGTTCTCTGTGTGCTGTCTGAAACCCAAAAACCGAAACAGCTAGGTTCAACTAACGATTAATCAGGGTCGGTTATATTAAATGTCCATAATCGATTCGGAAATTACACTACTAAATCCAGATTATAAATGTTACTATTGTTACTCGGCCATTGGAGAAACCAAACTCCAACACACGCTGAAAAATAGAGCTTAACAACTAACTAACAACTACATTGTCTAACCCATACCTCGAGCGTAGAGTATCCGAGAAATAGCAAGGGAACTGGTCGTCGAAGGAAGGATTGCTGGTAGGCAGAGGGCGAGAGCTCAGGAGAGAAAATCGCTAGAAGGAGAAAGTGTCGGCTACAGTTGCGTTTGTGAGGTTTAAAAATTTTTCATGTATACATGAATGCATAGTTGCGAGAAAATCAGGATCATGTTCGTTTCATGCTCTTTTCTTATTCTTATTCGTGTTCTTGTTCATCACTTTCATCAAATGGATTAAGGGAGGATTTGTGCCGTAACGGGGGGATGACAGTGCAAGTGTACATAGTCCCTTTCGGGCCGTATTCATGGTCCTTCTCTTTGGACAGTTACATACGCCAAACCGGCCCCAACCCTCACTTAATCCGGTTGCATAAGTTTCATATTCATTGTGATATCTTGTTCGTGGGGAAAAAACATGCTCATAAATCGTTTTCATATGCTTGAGAAGTAAATCATGATGCATGACATGAATGTTCTTAAATCATCACACTATAGAAAATATCATACTAGACAGTTGACTTCATAGACTCTATCAGAACATCACATAACATAGTTCTCAAACATCCGTAAATCATCCAAGTACGAACCATCTTACTAACTTAAACTAATATCAAACACATAACTAATTTAGTACCCTTAAGATATAGGGCCCTAATAGCCAGAAATCTTAATACATTCACTTACCTGGCTTCCTTAGCAAATTCGTGCTCCTTTTCTTTAGACTTCTTCACCTAAAACATTTACATCGCAGTAGTTAAAACAAAATCCTAAAAGTCCTAATCATAAGTCATCCTAGGATCTAGTAGTTAAAGTCATTCCCGAATCCCTTAGTCTAGTTCTCTGTGTGCTGTCTGAAACCCAAAAACCGAAACAGCTAGGTTCAACTAACGATTAATCAAGGTCGGTTATATTAATTGTCCATAATCGATTCGGAAATTACACTACTAAATCCAGATTATAAATGTTACTATTGTTACTCGGCCATTGGAGAAACCAAACTCCAACACACGCTGAAAAATAGAGCTTAACAACTAACTAACAACTACATTGTCTAACCCATACCTCGAGCGTAGAGTATCCGAGAAATAGCAAGGGAACTGGTCGTCGAAGGAAGGATTACTGGTAGGCAGAGAGCGAGAGCTCAGGAGAGAAAATCGCTAGAAGGAGAAAGTGTCGGCTACAGTTGCGTTGGTGAGGTTTAAAAATTTTTCATTTCCTTTATATAACGATCACAACCCACCCTTATTACAATTTTGCCACTCAACCTAGTTCCACACAATTTGGAGCAAATCTTGGTATTAAATTTAAATCAAAATGCCCAATAATAATGGTGACAGTTAAATCAGTTAAGAAAATCACCTGGCTGAAAATGTCGAGTGTTACATCAACCCCCCCTTAAATGAAATTTTCGTCCTCAAAAATTGCTCAAACAAAGAGCTCCGGATATTTGTCCAGCATGTCTTGTTGTCATTCCCATGTGGCTTCTTCAATACCATGATTCATCCATAAGACTTTAACCAATGAAATTTCCTTATTTCTCAGAGTCTTAACTGTAGATTCTATAATCCTTACAGGCTTCTCTTCATACATCAGTGTCGGCTCGATTTCGATTTTAGTTTGCTCAACAACATGTGTCGGATCACGTATGCATTTCCTTAACATTGACACATGAAAGACATTATGTACCTTTTCCAATGATGGAGGCAATTGTAGTTTGTAAGCTGTACTACCAATCCTTGCCAAGATAGGGAATGGTCCAATAAATCGCGGATTAAGTTTTCCCTTCTTGCCAAATCTTAAAACTCCCTTATATGGTGAAATCTTTAAGAAAACTTCGTCTCCGACAGCAAACTCAAGGTCTCTCCTTCTTTGGTCTGCATAACTCTTTTATCGGCTTTGTGCAGTCGTCATCCTTTTCCTAATAATGGCGATCTTGTCTGACATCTGCTGCAAAATTTTGGGGCCTAGGAGTTTTGCTTCGCCAACCTCATCCCATTATAAGGGTGATCTACATTTCCTACCATACAACACCTCGTAGGGTGCCATACCGATAGTGGACTGGTAACTATTGTTGTAGGAGAATTCCACTAAGGGTAGATGTCGACTCCAAGATGTCTGAAAGTCTAGCACACACGCTCTTAACATGTCTTCGAGTGTCTAAATTGTTCTCTCTGATTGGCCATCTGTCTGAGGGTGGAATGCAGTTCTGAAGGATAACTTAGTACCAAGCGTGCCTTGAAGACTTTGTCAAAACCTTGAGGTGAACCTAGGGTCACGGTCAGAGACTATAGATATCGGAATCCCATGCAATCTGATAATTTCCTGAACATACAGACTAGCAAGCTGGTCCATTGTGTAAGTTGTTTTTACATGCAGGAAGTGAGCCGATTTCGTCATTCTGTCAATTATAACCCAAATGCTATCGTGTCCTTTAGTTGTCTTAGGTAATCCTACAACAAAATCCATGGCAATGTCTTACCACTTCCATTCGGAGATCGGTAGGGGTTGAAGGGTACCTCCTGGGTGTTGATGCTCTACCTTAACCTGTTGGCAAACCAAACATGACTCCACATACTTGGCAATATCCCTCTTCATATTTGGCCACCAATAATGTAACCTTAAATCCCGATACATCTTGGTGTTACCAGGATGTACAGAGAAAAGAGATGAGTGTGCATCAGCCAAGATCAACTCACGCAACTCCTTATCACTTGGAATGTACCATCGATTCCTAAATTTCAAAATAACATCATTGGAGAGACTGAATTCAGAGGTGGCATCTTTTAACTTACTCATCATAATATTACTCTCCTTTGAGTCTTTCTGTTGTGCCTCTTTGATCTTATCCAAAATAGTTGGTCGAATGGTTAAATCAGCAAGTAAGGTTGACAACTCAGGAACTATTTCCAACTCGAACTTCTGAACTTCCTTCCATAATGGTACAGACATGGTTGATACCACGGGCTGCATTGTCTTTGACATTCTGCTTAATGCATCAGCCACAGCATTGGCCTTACCCGGGTGATACTTGATTTCGAAGTCATAATCCTTAACAAACTCCAACCAACGTCTTTGTCTCATGTTTAATTCCTTTTGGGTGAAGAGTTACTTCAGGCTCTTATGGTTAGAAAACACCTCACACTGCTGACCATATAAATACTGTCTCCAAATTTTTAGTGCAAAAACAACAGCAGCTAATTCCAAGTCGTGGGTGGGGTAATTCTGCTCATGACCTTTCAGTTGTCTGGAAGCATATGCCACGACCTTGCCTTCTTGCATCAAGACACACCTCAATCCAATTTTTGATGCATCACAATAGACACTGAATCTTCCTCCATCAGTTGGGAGTGCCAAAAGATGGGCCGTTGTTAATTTCTGTTTTAGTATCTGGAAGCCATTCTCACAGGCTGTAGTCCAAGAGTACTTGGTGTCCTTCTTAGTCAAGCTTGTTAAAGGTTTAGCTATCATAGAAAATCCCTTAATAAACTTTCTATAATAACTTGTCAGACCAAGGAAACTGCGGACTTTACTGGCATTCGTTGGCTGTGGCCAATCCTTAACTGCTTGAATCTTGGTTGGATCTACTGATATACCTTTAGCAGAGATTACATGGCCTAAGAAGTTGACCTTATCCAACCAGAACTCACACTTAGACAGCTTGGCATAGAGTTGCTGCTGTTTTAATGTTGTCAAAACTACTCTTAAGTGTTCATCGTGGTCAGCTTTAGTCCGTGAGTAAATTAAGATATCATCTATGAACACAATTACAAACTTGTCCAAGTAATCACGAAACACTCGATTCATCAGGTCCATAAAGGCTGCAGGTGCATTGGTTAACCCAAACGACATTACAAGGAATTCATAATGTCCATAACAGGTCCTGAAGGATGTCTTAGGTATATCACTCTCCTTAACCTTCAATTGGTAATAGCCCGAACGTAAGTCAATCTTTGAAAATACTTTAGCTCCTTGTAATTGGTCAAACATGTCATCAATCTGGGGTAAGGGGTACTTGTTCTTAATTGTCAACTTATTCAGTTCTCTGTAATCTATGCACATTCTAAGAGAACCGTCTTTCTTCTTAACAAATAAAACAGGTGCACCCCATGGAGAACTACTAGAGCGTATAAACCCTTTGTCTACTAATTCCTGCAGTTGGAACTTTAATTCCTTCAGTTCAACCAGTGCCATGCGGTAAGGGTTCTTGAATATAGGTAGTGCCTCGGGATATGTATCGATTACAAATTCAACTTCTCTATCAGGTGGTAATCCGGACAAGTCATCCATAAATACTTCAGGAAACTCTTTAACTATAGAAATATCTTGTAGTTCTACTTTATTCCTTACCCGAATATAAATTACAGTAGCTAGATAACTATCACAACCATCTTTCAATAACCATTGAGTCTCTAGTGAGAATATAATCGGTATTTTACTTATTTTTGTGATAGCTTTAGAAGGTATACCGATCTCCATTTGGGGGTCGAAACTCAACTAATCCAGACCTACAACATATAGTGGCATAATGTCTAGATAACCAATCCATTCCTAATATAACTTCATATCCCTTCATGTCAATTACAATCAGCTCTACATATAACTTCGTATCTCCTAAGGACACAATGTCACCCTTCACTATCTGTTCAGAATGTAAGGATTTCCCTGATGGTAACATAACATTATATGGCCTATCAGCTGGTGAGTATCCTAACTTATGCTTACAGACAAACTGGGTTGCTATAAATGAGTGGGTGGCCCCCGTGTCTATAAGTGTGTAAGCAGAAATACCACAAATCATAATTGTACCTGTTATGACCGTATGTTGCATGACATCTTCATCCTCCATCATAGCAAAAACTCTGGGTGCTATTCTTGCTCGATTGGGGTCTGGTGGCATGGGGCAGTCCCTGACTACATGTCCGACCTTGTCACATCTGTAGCAATGGCCAGAGTGTAGCTTGCACTCGCCATAGTAGTTCTTCTGGCAGTTGGAGCATAGAGGGGCTAATGGTCGTTTTCCCTTCCCTTGGTCATCATTTGGATTGAAGGGTCTCTTTATACCTTGCTGTTGTTGTTGTGGTCCCCTGTTCTGTTGCGGTTGCCATCCTTTGCTCTGACGTGGTTGCGGCTGAGCCTCCTTAGTGAACTTCCTTGGCTGTTCACGCTGCGCATAAGTCGTTATCTCAGCCTCTTCCAGCTCCAAGGCCTTAGCCGTCACTTCACCATATGGTATATTATGTATTCCAGCAGTCTTTACTCTCATATACAAACTCGGCTTCAGTCCTTGAACAAATTGGTGAATCTTGTCCTCATCATCCTCAACCAATCGGGGAGCAAACCATGATAAAGCCTCAAATTTGCATATGTAATCTGCCACAGAGCCAGTTTGTCGCAAATTCATAAACTCCTTCTTCTTGCTGACCCGAACGGTCCTACTGAAATACTTGTCGAAGAAAGCAGTCTTAAACCTTTCCCAAGTCATAGGTCCTGCATTAATGGTACTCTGGATTGAGTCCCACCAATGGCCTGCACTCAGTTCCAAATGAAAAACAGCATATGTGACCTTATCTCCTTCCTCAACCTTTGCATATGTGAACATGTCCTCCAATTTTTGAATCCATTCCTCAGCATAAACAGGATCCGAAACTTGTCCATTGAATACCGGGGGTCGAAACCGATGGAAACGCTCAGCCCCATGATCATGAGTTGCATTAGTACTGGAGTTCCCTTGTTCCTCTCTAGTGGCCACAAGCTGTTCTATTTAGCGTGATTGGCGAATAACTAATTCTGTCAGCTAAGCAATGGTATTACTATCCACGTTGTCTTCTCTCTGTTGACCTCTTACCATTTTGAGATCCCTAAACAAATAATGGTAACATATCTTAACTTAATGACATTACTAAAATCATAAACACTTACAGTTGCTGGAGTGTACTCAGGTGGCAATTTGTGCTGGGAGGCAGTCTGCAGAATCGATTTTAGAACCCGATTTTTCTCCGATACCATAATTGTAACAACCCCAGTTGGAGTCGCCACTTTATTCATAACTTAACCTCTTACATTCATATTTACCCTGATCTCCATTTTGGATCATTCACCCTTTGACCACTTTACACTAAGGTCCCCTTTGTATTATTTTTTTTTACCTTTCCCTTAACAAAACTTAAGGACTTTAACACAACAGAGAGAAACTAGATCTATCGAACTTGACTTCCTCTTAAACTAACAACATATGTGTTCACAGAGCCGAGCGACCATTCGCAGTCATCAGTTCTATGACAAATTCGGGCAGGAAAGAAATGCCTCCAGATTATTCGACGTCATTCTGCTCGGGTTTGCATGGGTTTGCATTCAACGGCTAATAGAGTGTACCTCTTCCGATTTGTCACGTGTACTTGTATGACTCAATTATCATTGCCCCATAGAAGACATCTTCCGGTGGGCACGTGCATCTCTCGTGAATCATTAAACAACTCTCGGTCACTAAACGACAACAACATCTACGTCATCCGGTAATCGAAATACACTACATCTACCGATCACTAGACGACAAAATGATTCGTAGATCGCCCGACATTAGAAAATACACTACATCACCCGATCACTAGACGACAAAACAACACTTACATCATCTGGTATTTGAAATACACAACATCTACCGATCACTAGACGACAAAACTATTTGTACATCGCCCGACATTAGAAATACACTACATCGCACGATCACTAGACGACAAAACAACACTTACAGCATCCGGTATTTGAATACACAACATCTATCGGTAGACATGTGCAATCCACGTGTTCTTTTAAGACATTTTCCGATAGAGAACATCTATCGGTGGATGCAAGCTTATACATCTTTCGATAGAGTACAGCTATCGATGGACATAAATATACACATGCTTCTAACTTCATTGACTCATTACTCTTATAAATGAAAACCAGAGACTCATCCATAAATTCTTGTAGCGGAACACTTAGTTAAAAATAACTCGTTCTATATCCTTATAAACATTCTCAGACTCAGTAATTAAACCAGACAATTTAAAGTCCAAATTAAAAACATGATCATATCCTACGTAGACATCAGTTTTCTCTTCAATCTTACTGACATAAAATGAGCATAACCACGGGTCATAATCGCCTGCCAGCCATAAACTCTCCCCCCCTGAGTACCATCCTGCAACAAGCCTTAGACATCATCATTGAATTTGGAAACCTCACCTGGTGGCTCTTCACCTACATCATAAGGTTTAAACTATAAGTCTAATGCTTAGTAAGGAATGCAATATTAACATGTATACATGAATGCATAGTTGCGAGAAAATCAGGATCATGTTCGTTTCATGCTCTTTTCTTATTCTTATTCGTGTTCTTGTTCATCACTTTCATCAAATGGATTAAGGGAGGATTTGTGCCGTAACGGGGGGATGACAGTGCAAGTGTACATAGTCCCTTTCGGGCCGTATTCATGGTCCTTCTCTTTGGACAGTTACATATGTCAAACCGCCCCCAACCCTCACTTAATCCGGTTGCATAAGTTTCATATTCATTGTGATATCTTGTTCATGGGGAAAAGACATGCTCATAAATCATTTTCATATGCTTGAGAAGTAAATCATGATGCATGACATGAATGTTCTTAAATCATCACACTATAGAAAATATCATACTACACAGTTGACTTCATAGACTCTATCAGAACATCACATAACATAGTTCTCAAACATCCGTAAATCATCCAAGTACGAACCATCTTACTAACTTAAACTAATATCAAACACATAACTAATTTAGTACCCTTAAGATATAGGGCCCTAATAGCCAGAAATCTTAATACATTCACTTACCTGGCTTCCTTAGCAAATTCGTGCTCCTTTTCTTCAGACTTCTTCACCTAAAACATTTACATCGCAGTAGTTAAAACAAAATCCTAAAAGTCCTAATCGTAAGTCATCCTAGGATCTAGTAGTTAAAGTCATTCCCGAATCCCTTAGTCTAGTTCTCTGTGTGCTGTCTGAAACCCAAAAACCGAAACAGCTAGGTTCAACTAACGATTAATCAGTGTCGGTTATATTAAATGTCCATAATCGATTCGGAAATGACACTACTAAATCCAGATTATAAATGTTACTATTGTTACTCGGCCATTGGAGAAACCAAACTCCAACACACGCTGAAAAATAGAGCTTAACAACTAACTAACAACTACATTGTCTAACCCATACCTCGAGCGTAGAGTATCCGAGAAATAGCAAGGAAACTGGTCGTCGAAGGAAGGATTACTGGTAGGCAGAGAGCGAGAGCTCAGGAGAGAAAATCGCTAGAAGGAGAAAGTGTCGGCTACAGTTGCGTTGGTGAGGTTTAAAAATTTTCCATTTCCTTTATATAACGATCACAACCCACCCTTATTACAATTTTGCCACTTAACCTAGTTCCACACAATTTGGAGCAAATCTTGGTATTAAATTTAAATCAAAAGGCCCAATAATAATGGTGACAGTTAAATCTGTTAAGAAAATCACCTGGCTGAAAATGTTGGGTGTTACAGTCATGCCCAGGATATTTACCTTTATCGAGCCTGGTGATGTCAATGATGAGACTCAGCCTTCCGTGATAGCAGGTACTATATTGATTATGGGCATAGCTGTATTTTCGCTGATAGACACTGGAGCTACGCATTTCTTTATTTCAACTGCTTGCATGGCTAGATTGGGATTAGCATCTGAGTTAGCAGAGGTCAAGTATAGAGTGATGCTGCCTTCAGGAGAGCATATGCTATCGGATCGTATTCTCCAGGGTAATGTCGTCTCAGTGAGGGATGCGACCCTTTATGCTTGTATGATAGTTCTGAGCATCGAGCGGTACGATCTTATCTTAGGGATGGACTGGCTGTCACAACACTTTGCCACCATCGATTGTCGATCCGGGATTGTGACCTTTCGACCCCCAGGTAAAGCAGAGTTTTCTTATCAGGAGATAAACTGATTGAGTGGGTGGCCTATTTCTTATTGAATGAAGGTCAACAAGCAGTTTAAAGATGAGTGCTCTATTTATTTGGCCACTGTATTTGATACTCAGTTGCGCAGCGAAGTAAAGCCGAGTGACATTCATATAGTCAGAGAATTCTCTGAGATCTTCCTTGATGATCTCCCTTGTTTACCACAAGACTGGGAGATTGAATTTGTGATTGATGTTTATCCTAGTTCGGTGCCTGTGTCGAAGAATGCATATAGATTGGTGCCTGCTGAGTTGAAAGAGTTGAAATCTCAGTTAGAGGAGTTGCTAGACAAGGGTCATACGACCCAGTTTTTCACCCTGGGGTGCGCCAGTTCTATTAGTCAAGAAGAAAGACGGGACCCTTAGGATGTGTGTGGACTACAGAGAGCTGAATAAGCTTACAGTGAAGAATAAGTACCCACTGCCCCGGATAGATGACTTGTTTGATCAACTTCAGGGTGCCCGAGTGTTTTCCAGGATTGACCTACGCTCGGGTTACTATCAGTTGAAGGTACAAAAGGAAGATATTCAGAAAACGGCATTCCGAACGAGGTATGGGCATTATGAGTTCCTAGTTATGTCTTTTAGACTTACTAATGCCCCTGCAGCGTTTATGGATTTGATGAACCAAGTCTTCAAGGAGTACTTGGACCAGTTTGTTGTTGTTTTCATCGACGACATCTTAATCTATTCAAAGACAAAGGAAGAACATGAGGAGCACTTGAGAATAGTTCTGAGGATTCTATGTCAGCACCAGTAGTATCCGAAGTTTTCTAAGTGCGAGTTTTGGCTGGATAGTGTCAGTTTTATCGGCCACATCATATCAGAAGAAGGAGTTTCTATAGATCCGAGCAAGATTCAGGTGGTCAGAGACTGGCCACAGCCTAAGAACGTGCGTGAGGTACGTGGATTTCTCGGATTAGCTGGCTACTATCGGAAATTTATAGAGGGATTTTCAAAGATTGCAGTTCCCCTCTCACGCTTAACTCGGAAGAATGAGAAGTTTGTATGGTCGGCTGCTTGTGACAATAGTTTTATGGAGTTGAAGCAGAAGTTGACCACAGCTCCAGTGTTGACATTGCCTATTGAAGGTGATAAATTCAATATATATTGCGATGCATCTGGAGTTGGACTCGGTTGCGTATTGATGCAGGAAGGAAAGGTTATCGCGTATGCTTCTCAGAAGTTAAAGCCGTATGAGCAGAATTATCCTACGCATGATCTCGAGTTAGCAGCCGTGGTCTTCGCACTGAAGATTTGGAGACATTATTTATATGGGCAGCAGTGTGAGATATTTTCTGACCACAAGAGCTTGAAGTACTTGTTTACGCAGAAGGAACTGAATATGCGACAGAGAAGGTGGCTCGAGTTTGTCAAAGATTATGAGTTTGAGATCAAGTACCATCCAGGAAAGGCAAACAAGGTCGCTGATACTTTGAGCCGAATGCCTTATGTGAGTCAGCCTTCACTTGCAGCGATGTCAGTTATATTACGGTCTGAGATTGAGAGGTTCGATGTGGAGATAGTGGCAGAGTTTTCCAGTATACTCACCAACATTTCTCTCAGGCCGACTATTCTGGATAAGATCCGTGAAGCTCAGCAGAATGATATGGAGTGCGAGGAGTTTCGGTTGGGCTTGACGTCTTAGGATTCGTCGGATTTCAATTTATCATAGGATGCTATTCTAAAATTCAGGCACAGGTGGTACGTGCTTAATGATGAGGAGCTAAAGAGAGAGATATTTGCTGAGGCACATTCTTCAGCTTATTTCGTGCACCTGGGAAGTACCAAGATGTACCGAGACTTAAAGCAACACTTCTGGTGGCCAAATATGAAGAGAGAGGTCGCCAAATATGTCGAAACCTGTTTAGTTTGTCAAAAGGTGAAAGCAGAACACCAGAGACCGCCCGGAATATTACAGCCACTGCCTATTCCGGAGTGGAAGTGGGAGCAGATCTCCATGGATTTTATTGTGGGGCTCCCAAGGACGACGAAGGGCCATGATGACGTTTGGGTGATCGTGGACCGATTGACAAAGTCGGCTCACTTCTTATCTGTGAAGATGACATCTTCTATGGATCAGCTCGCCGAGCTTTATGTACAGGAGATTGTAAGACTGCATGGAGTGCCAGTTTCTATTGTCTCAGATCGAGATCCGAGATTTACATCGAAGTTCTGGAAGAGTCTGCACAAAGCTATGGGGACTTAACTGAATTTCAGCACGGCATTTCATCCTCAGACTGATGGTCAGACAGAGAGGATGAATCAGATTCTGGAGGATATGCTCAGAGCCTGTGTGTTGGAATTTCAGGGATCGTGGGGCAGGTATTTGCCATTGATCGAGTTCTCGTACAACAACAGCTTCCAGGCTACCATCGGTATGGCTCCGTATGAAGCTTTATGTGGTCGAAAGTGTAGATCTCCATTGTATTGGGACGGGGTTAGTGAAGCCAGTATTGTTGGTCCCAAGATTCTACAGCAAACAGCAGAGAAGATTGCCATTATTAGACAGCGTATCGAGATAGCTCAGAGTCGACAGAAGAGCTATGCTGACACGAGACGGAGGGAACTAAATTTTGAAGAAGGTGATGAGGTTTACTTGAAAGTTTCTCCGTTTAAAGGCGATATGAGATTTGGATGGAAGGGCAAGTTAAACCCTCGTTATGTAGGGCCCTTTCCTGTTTTGAAGAAGATCGAGAAGATGGCTTATCGACTGTAGCTTCCGGCTTCAATGGAAGGCATCCACGACGTGTTTCACGTATCTAAGCTTCGAAAGTGTTTGCGCGACCCATCGCATATTGTGGAGGCAAGAGAGATCGAGGGACAGCCTACCTTGACTTATGTGGAGAGGCCTGTACGTATTTTGGAGTCTTCGATTAAGGTATTGCGCAACAAAGATATTCTGCTAGTTAAAGTCCTATGGCGGAACCACGAGATTAAAGAATTGACTTGGGAGCGACAGCAAGATATGATGGCTAGGTATCCCGAGTTGTTTGTGTAAGCAAATTTTGAGGACAAAATTTTAAATAAGGTGGATGAAATGTAACACCTGGATTTACGGGATTTTGTAAATAAATAATGTAATGGCTTTTTTGTAAATATGTCAAATCAAGTCCATTTTGCAAAAAGAAAGCGTTATTATGACCTTAATAATTAATATGGATTTTAAAAAAATTTTGGGAATTTTAGGAGTTTAATGCTAATTATACGAAAATTTTATTTCTCATAATATAAATGAATGTTTTAGTAAAAATAGTAAACGAGGTCCGATTTGCAAACGAACAGTTTTAAAAGAACCCTGGTAATGAGATGGAGTCAATGGTGAATGAAGGAAATTTGGAGAAACCGAATCGTCGGTTAATTAACGAAACGAAGGACGAAACAAATAGAAAATCAAAGGAAGGGCAAAATGGTAATTTACGAAGCCAAAATCTATTAAAAACACTTGCTTCTTGTTCTTCTCCACGCCATCTCCTTCTTCCCCTGCGATCTTCCCTCTCCACTCAATGGCGTTCTCCTCTCCGTCAACGGTTCATCGTCCGTTCTTCCTCCGTTCTTCACGTTTTCTTCCCCAAACTCGATCCTAGGTATGAATCTATGGTTTTAGAAGGATTATTCGTAGTTTTTGGAACGTTTAACATTTAGGGTTTCGTTTAGGTTTTGTGAAAAACGTAGTTTAAAGTTAGAAATTTATAGGTTTGACGTATTAGTAAGTATATTGAACGTATTAAACGTTATTGGACGAAATCTAGAGTGTATGCGGCGTTTAGGTTGAAAAACGGATATTTAAGGTTTGGGAAATTTCCGTCAATGGAGTTTAGAAATCCACGAGCTTGAATTGCTCGATAAAATGTCTCAAAAAGTTGAGTTAGAACTTTAGGAAGATTTCCTTAGTTAAGGTTTCGTTAAATTTGGATGTTTAACGGTTTAAATCTCGTTTAACGACAATTGTTGTGTTTTACCTCAGACGAACAACGCTCGTGGACGGAGCTCGAAGTTCAGCGCGCACGAGGTAAGTTCTCGTGACTTACTTGGCCGAGTGGCCTACACCGTATGTCGATGTCGCGTCGAGGATCTCTGGAGAGTTGTTTGTTTATAGGCTTTGGTCGGGTAGTTAGGGTTAGTTCTTTTATAGGTTATGCTTTTTTATAGTTTTGATGGTATGTATGATGTTTGTTTAGTTCACGTATTTTAAATTGCATGAAAACGGATTTCTGCACGTGTTTAAGAAAATGAAATGAATGAATGTAATGAATCAATGTAATCTGTATATGTTACGCGAGGTTGGGATTAGGCACGGCGGTTACAGGTGCGAGCGTGTACCCCCACCCCCCCCCCCCCCCCCCCCCCCGGTTAGGTGAAGAGGGCAGTCTGACCGCGGGATGTGTCCTCTCCATCTAATAGGCTGAGACCTCGGTGACATTCTGTCTGCGACGTAATGATAAGAAAATGTTGTATGATTTCTGAAACTCATACGCACAGCATGCATTGCATTTACGGAACTTGCTGAGATTTTTATCTCATAGTGTGTCTGTATAGTGTAGGTGATTACGAGACAGGTGAGGACATTGTTCCTCCTCCCGAAGCCAGAGTTCAATTGACGAAAAATGATCGCGGGAGTGTGTTGGCGCAGTCGAGGCGTTCATGACCCGTGGAAACGTAGGTAGGTATTTTGGGCTATTTTGGATAGAAACTATTTAGGGAAAATACTTGTAAAGATAGATCATTTTAGGATGTTTGATTCTTATAGTTCATCAAACCAATAACTAAGTCTTAATTACGCGTCCTTGAACGTTATTAGGTCGTCAAAACACGTCGTTCTCATCACTTCAAGTTACAACCTTGAAATTGAAATGGATAACTTAGGTTCTAACCACAAGTCATGTAACAGTTAACCTCATTTGCTTGATACGTTATGTTCTTTTGGAACAAATCGATTGAAGTGAAGTTTCTTATGGTTCATCAAACGCATCACTAAGTCTTAATTACGCTTCCTTGAAGGTTATTGGGTCCTCAATACAAATCATTCTCATCAATTCAAGTTAAAACCTTGAAGGTAAAATGGACAACTTAGGTTCTAACCACAAGTCATGTAACAGTTAACCTCATATGCTTGATACGTTCAGTTCTTTTGGAACAAATTAATTGAAGTGAAGTTTCTTATGGTTCGTCAAATCCATCACTAAGTCTTAATTACGCTTCCTTGAAGGTTATTTGGTCCTCAATACACTTCGTACTCATCACTTCAAGTTAAAACATTGAAGGTGAAATTGATAACTTAGGTTCTAACCACAAGTCATGTAACAGTTAACCTCATTTGCTTGATACGTTCAATTCTTTTGGAACAAATCGATTGAAGTGAAGTTTCTTATAGTTCATTAAACTCATCACTAAGTCTTAATTACGCGTCCTTGAAGGTTATTTGGTCCTCAATACACGTCATTCTCATCACTTCAAGTTAAAACCTTGAAGGTCAAATGGATAACTTAGGTTCTAAACACAAGTCTTGTAACAATTAACCTCATTTGCTTGATACGTTCATTTCTTTTGGAACAAATCGATTGAAGTGAAGTTTCTTATGGTTCATCAAACCCATCACTAAGTCTTAATTACGCGTCCTTGAAGGTTATTGGGTCCTCAATACACGTCGTACTCATCACTTCAAATTCAAACCATGAAGGTGAAATGGATAATTTAGGTTCTACCCACAAGTCATGTAACAGTTAACCTCATTTGCTTGATATGTTCAGTTCTTTTGGAAAAAATCGAGTGAAGTGAAGTTTCTTATAGTTCATCAAACCCATCACTAAGTCTTAATTACACGTCCTTGAAAGTTATTTGGTCCTCAATACCCGTCGTTCTCATCACTTCAAGTTAAAACCATGAAGGTGAAATGGATAACTTAGGTTCTAACCACAAGTCATGTAACAGTTAACCTCAGTTGCTTGATACGTTCAGTTCTTTTGGAACAAATCATTTGAAGTGAAGTTTCTTATAGTTCATCAAACCCATCACTAAGTCTTAATTACGCGTCCTTGAAGGTTATTGGGTCCTCAATACACGTCGTTCTCATCACTTCAAGTTAAAACCTGAAGGTGAAATGGATAACTTAGGTTCTAACCACAGTCATGTAACAGTTAACCTCAGTTGCTTGATACGTTCAGTTCTTTTGGAACAAATCGATTGAAGTGAAGTTTCTTATAGTTCATCAACCCATCACTAAGTCTTAATTACGCGTCCTTGAAGGTTATTGGTCCTCAATACACGTCGTTCTCATCACTTCAAGTTAAAACCTTGAAGGTGAAATGTATAACTTAGATTCTAACCACAAGTCATGTAACAGTTAACCTCATTTGCTTGATACGTTCAGTTTCTTATACTCTATAAAACGCATTACTAAGTCTTAATTACGCGTCCTTGAAGGTTATTGGATCCTCAATACACATCGTTGTCATCACTTCAAGTTAAAACCTTGAAGGTGAAATGGATAACTTAGGTTCTAACCACAAGTCATGTAACAGTTAACCTCATTTGCTTGATACTTCAGTTCTTTTAAAACAAATCGATTGAAGTGAAGTTTCTTATACTCCATCAAACGCATTTCTAAGTCTTAATTACGCGTCCTTAAAAGTTATTGGGTCCTCAATACACATCGTTCTCATCACTTCAAGTTAAAACCTTGAAGGTGAAATGGATAACTTAGGTTCTAACCACAAGTCATGTAACAGTTAACCTCATTTGCTTGATACGTTCAGTTCTTTTGGAACAAATCGATTGAAGTGAAGTTTCTTATAGTTCATCAAACCCATCCCTAAGTCTTAATTACGCGTCCTTGAAGGTTATTAGGTCCTCAATACACGTCGTTCTCATCACTTCAAGTTAAAACCTTGAAGGTGAAATGGATAACTTAGGTTCTAACCACAAGTCATGTAACAGTTAACCTCATTGCTTGATACGTTCATTTTCTTATACTCTATAAAACGCATTACTAAGTCTTATTACGCGTCCTTGAAGGTTATTGGGTCCTCAATACACGTCGTTCTCATCACTTCAAGTTAAAACCTTGAAGGTGAAATGGATAACTTAGGTTCTAACCACAAGTCATGTAACTTAACCTCATTTGCTTGATACGTTCATTTCTTTTGGAACAAATCGATTGAAGTGATGTTTCTTATACTCTATAAAACGCATTACTAAGTCTTAATTACGCGTCCTTGAAGGTTATTGGGTCCTCAATACACGTCGTTCTCATCACTTCAAGTTAAAACCTTGAAGGTGAAATATATAACTTAGGTTCTAACCATAAGTCATGTAACTGTTAACCTCATTTGCTTGATACGTTCAGTTCTTTTGGAACAAATCTGTAACACCCGACAACTTCAGCCAGGTGACTTCCTAACTGTATTAGCAGTCATAAATATTCAATCTTCAACTTTAGAGTTTTATTACGCACGAATTAATGACTTTCATGTGGATTTAAACTAGGTTGGGTGGCAAAGTTGTAATAATGTAGGGTGATGACCAGTATATAAAGAAAAAGGAAATGTTTTAAACCTCATTTAAACCACTGTAGCCGACACCTTCCTTTTCGGCGATTTCTTCTCTCCCGAGCTCTTGCTCTCTGCTTTCAGCATACTCTCTTCGACGATCGGTTTTCTCTACTACTACTCGACTACTCTCTGCCCGAGATATGCAATAGACAACGTAGCTATCTGTTAGTTTGTTAGCCCTGTTTTCTACTCGGCATTGGAGTTTTGGATTTTCCAATGGCCGACTAATAATAAGAACATTTGAAACTTGAGAGTGGGAATGCTTTTATCAAATCGATTCTGGACATTTAAAACAACCACCCTTGAGTTATCGATAATCGAATCTGTCTTTTTTGGTTTTGGGATTTCAGACTACATTGAGTATTAAACTAAGAATTCGGGAATGACTCTTAGCTATTAGACACTAGGATAACTTGTGAGTAGAACTTTTAGGATTTTGTTTTAACTACTGTAATGTAAATGTTTTAGGTAAGGAAGTCTGAGGAAAAGGAGCTCTCATTGCTAAGGACACAAGGTAAGTGAATGTATAGGATTTCCGGCCAATAGGGCCCTACATCACAAGGATGCTAGATAGTAACTGATATGACGACTAAAGGTTATTATGCTACAGTCTAGTACTTATGTTGACGTTTAGTTTAATGGTAAGTTTTCATACTGGATGAATGTTCTGTTCTGTAGCCTGAATGAGTAAGAATTCCCATGTTCATGCATTATCAATGTTTTATACACATGAAAATGTTTTAAAAGCATGTTTTCTCATGAACAAGATAAGATGATAAAATCCCTGCAACGTGGTTGAGTGAGGGTTGGGGGCGGTTCGGCGTATGTCACAGTTCAAGAAGGACATATGAATACGACCCGCAGTAGGGACCATGATCAAACTCACTGTCGAACCCCCTTTACCGGCACAAATCCTCTCTCATTCCACACAACTTAATTGATGAATATGAACAATGATTATGAACAATGATTATGAACAATGATTACGAATGATGATTATGATTCATGATTATGGATGATGATTATGAACAATGATTACGAATGATGATTATGATTCATGATTATGGATGATGATTATGAACAAGAAAAGACTAATGACCATGTATTTCTCTTAATTATGCATTCAAGCATTCATATTATTTTTGCATTCCTTACTAAGCATTAGGCTTATAGTTGAACCTTATGATGTAGGTGAAGAGTTAATAGGTGAGGATTCCCAATTCCAAGAGAACGTTTAAAGCTGGTTACTGGAGGATGCTCAGTGTGACAGTGCAAGGTTGGATAGGCGATTAAGCTCCCTGGTTATGCTCATAGTAAGTTAGAGAAGTTTATGATGAACAGATGACTAAGTAGAACAGAATTACTTATAATAATGAGATTCAGATTTGAATGGTCTGTCTTTGGAGTCTGAATACGATTTTAAGGATTATTGAATGGTTTGTTTTGCTTAAGCCTTCCGCTATGCGTATTTTGGATGAGTTTATGATCCTTACTCATTGAGGTTTAAAGTTACTAAGTTAAGATTCGGGTGAGTTGTGGTATGTTCTATTGGATGAGGTTGTTTGATGATTATGGTGTTTTCCGCCGTGTGATAGAAGTTGGATAAGGAAATCATCCAGCTGACGTCATCGGCATATGTAGAGTGTTTAAGCCATCGGATGAAGAAAGTGCTATTTTGTCGTCTAGGGATCGGCAGATGTAGAGCGTCTAAGCCATCAGATGATGGGAGTGCTATTTTGTCGTCTAGCGATCGGCAGATGTAGAGTGTTTAAGTCATCGGATCATGGAAGTGCTATTTTGTCGTCTAGTGATCGGCAGATAAAGAGGGTTTAAGCTATCGGAAGATGTAAGTATAGTTTGTCGTCTAGCTACCGGATGATGTGAGGGTTTCCTTGTCGTTTAGTGACCGGGTCATGTTTTAATTATGCACGTGAGGAGCACATGTCCATCGGATGATGTTCCCTTATTTCATCGGTTGATGTAGAGAGTTTCTTAACACGGTTTTGTCGTCTAGGGACCGGTAGATGTGGTGTTATTCCTCAACCGGCAGGTGCAGTTTAAAGGTTTAAGTTTTCCCTTCACCAGGCGATACACATTGCACTGCTCGCCGGCAGATGCGTAGAGTATTTCCCTGCCGAATGATGCCTAGTGAATTACGTATGTCAGTTTGAGTTAAGTTATGTTTCAAAAATATATATATATTACTAAAAAATGAGTAGAGTGTGAGTAATAAGAATTAAATGATTAAGAAAGATATGGATTATGTGACGATCCCTCTTGGGTCGTTACAAAATCGATTGAAGTAAAGTTTCTTATAGATCATCAAACCCATCACTAAGTCTTAATTACGAATCCTTGAAGGTTATTGGATCTTCAATACCCGTCGTTCTCATCACTTAAAGTTAAAACCTTGAAGGTGAAATGGATAACTTTGGCTCTAACCACAAGTCATGTAACAGTTAACCTCATTTGCCTGATACGTTTAGTTCTATTAGAACAAATCGATTAAAGTGAAGTTTCTTATACTCCATCAAACGCTATACTAAGTCTTAATTACGCGTCTTTGAAGGTTATTGGGTCCTCAATACACATCGTTCTCATCACTTCAAGTTAAAACCTTAAAGGTGAAATGGATAACTTAGGTTCTAACCACAAGTCATGTAACAGTTAACCTCATTTGCTTGATACGTTCAATTCTTTTGGAACAAATCAATTGAAGTGAAGTTTCTTATAGTTCATCAAACCCATTACCAAGTCTTAATTATGCGTCCTTGAAGGTTATTTGGTCCTCAATACCCGTCGTTCACATCACTTCAAGTTAAAACCTTGAAGGTGAAATTGATAACTTAGGTTCTAACCACAAGTCATATAACAGTTAACCTCACTTGCTTGATACGTTCAGTTCTTATGGAACAAATCGATTGAAGTGAAGTTTCTGATAGTTCATCAAACCCATCACTAAGTCTTAATTACGCGTCCTTGAAGGTTATTGGGTCCTCAATACACGTCGTTCTCATCACTTCAAGTTAAAACCTTGAAGGTGAAATGTATACCTTAAGTTCTAACCACAAGTCATGTAACAGTTAACCTCATTTGCTTGATACGTTCAGTTCTTTTGGAACAATTCGATTGAACTGAAATTTCATATACTCCATAAAACGCATTACTAAGTCTTAATACGCGTACTTGAAGGTTATTGGGTCCTCAATACACATCGTTCTCATCATTTCAAGTTAAAACCTTGAAGGTGAAAAGGATAACTAAGGTTCTAACCACAAGTCATGTAACAGTTAACCCCATTTGCTTGATACGTTCAGTTCTTTTGGAACAAATCGATTGAAGTGAAGTTACTAATTATTAATCAAACCCATTACCAAGTCTTAATTATGAGTCCTTGAAGGTTATTGGGTCCTCAATACACGTCGTTCTCAACAGTTCATGTTAAAACCTTGAAGGAGAAATGTATAACTTAAATCTAACCACAAGTCATATGACAGTTAACCTCAATTGCTTGATACGTTCAGTTCTTTTGAAACAAATCGATTAAAGTGATGGTTCTTATACTCCATCAAATGCATTACTAAGTCTTAATTACGCGTCCTTGAAGGTTATTGAGTCCTCAATACACGTCGTTCTCATCACTTCAAGTTAAAACTTTGAAGGTGAAATGCATAACTTAGGTCATAACCAAGTGTCATGTAACAGTTAGCCTCATTTGCTTGGTACGTTCAGTTCTTTTGGAACAAATCGATTGAAGTAAATTTTCTTATACTCCATAAAACGCATTACTAAGTCTTAATTACGCGTACTTGAAGGTTATTAGGTCCTCAATACACATCGTTCTCATCACTTCCAGTTAAAACCTTTAAGGTGAAAAGAATAACTAACATTCTAACCACAAGTCATGTAACAGTTAACCTCATTTGCTTGATACGTTCAGTTCTTTAGGAACAAATCGATTGAAGTGAAGTTTCTTATAGTTCGTCAAACCCATCACTAAGTCTTAATTACGCGTCCTTGAAGGTTATTGGGTCCTCAATACAAATCGTTATTATCACATCAAGTTAAAACCTTGAAGGTGAAATAGATAACTTAGGTTCTAACCACAAGTCATGTAACAGTTAACCTCATTTGCTTGATACGTTCAGTTCTTTTGGAACAAATCGATTGAAGTGAAGTTTCTTATACTCCATGAAATGCATTTCTAAATCTTAATTACGCGTCCTTGAAGGTTATTTGGTCATCAATACACGTCGTTCTCATCACTTCAAGTTAAAATCTTGAAGGTGAAATGTATAACTTAGGTTCTAAACATAAGTCATGTAACAATTAACCTCATTTGCTTGATACGTTCAGTTCTTTTAGAACAAATCGATTGAAGTGAAGTTTCTTATAGATGATCAAACCCATCACTAAGTCTTAATTATAAGTCCTTAAAGGTTATTGGGTCCTCAATACACGTCGTTCTCATCACTTCAAGTTAAAACCTTGAAGGTAAAATTGATAACTTAGGTTCTAACCACAAGTCATGTAACAGTTAACCTCATTCGCTTGATAGGTTCTGTTCTTTTGGAACAAATCGATTGAAGTAAAGTTTCTTATAGTTCATCAAACCCATTACTAAGTCTTAATTACGCGTCCTTGAAGGTTATTGGGTCTCAATACACGTCGTTCTCATCACTTCAAGTTAAAACCTTGAAGGTAAAATGTATAATTTAGGTTCTAACCACAAGTCATGTAACAGTTAACCTCATTTGCTTGATATGTTCAGTTCTTTTGGAACAAATCGATTGAAGTGAAGTTTCTTATAGTTCATCAAACCCATCACTAAGTCTTAATTACGCGTCCTTGAAGATGAAATGTATAACTTAGGATCTAACCTTAAGTCATGTAACAGTTAACCTCATTTACTTGATACGTTCATTTCTTTTGGAACAAATCGATTGAAGTGAAGTTTCTTATACTCTATAAAACGCATTACTAAGTCTTAATTACGCATCCTTGAAGGTTATTGGATCCTCAATACACATCGTTCTCATAACTTCAAGTTAAAACCATGAAGGTGAAATGGATCACTTAGGTTATAACCACAAGTCATGTAAAAACTAACCTCATTTGCTTGATACGTTCAGTTCTTTTGGAACAAATCGATTGAATAGAAGTTTCATATACTCAATAAAACGCATTTTTAAGTCTTAATTACGCATCCTTGAAGGTTAATGGGTCGTCAATACACATCGTTCTCATCACTTCAAGTTCAAACCTTGAAGATGAAATGGATAACTTAGGTTCTAATCACAAGTCATATAACAGTTAACCTCATTTGCTTGATACGTTCCGTTCTTTTGGAACAAATCGATTGAAGTGAAGTTTCTTATACTGTATAAAACGCATTACTAAGTCCTAATTACGCGTCCTTGAAAGTTATTGGGTCCTCAATACAAATCGTTCTTATCACATCAAGTTAAAACCTTGATGGTGAAATAGATAACTAAGGTTCTAACCACAAGTCATGTAACAGTTAACCTCATTTGCTTGATACGTTCAGTTCTTTTTGAACAAATCGTTTGAAGTGAAGTTTCTTATACTTCATCAAACGCATTTCTAAGTCTTAATTACGCGTCCTTGAAGGTTATTCGGTCCTCAATAAACGTCGTTCTCATCATTTCAAGTCAAAACCTTGAAGGTGAAATGTATAACTTAGGTTCTAACCACAAGTCATCTAACAGTTAACCTCATTTGCTTGATACGTTCAGTTCTTTTTTAAGAAATCAATTGAAGTGAAGTTTCTTATACTCCATCAAACGTATGACTAAGTCTTAGTTACGCGTCCTTGAAGGTTATTGGGTCCCCAATACACATCGTTCACATCACTTCAAGTTCAAACCTTGCAGGTGAAATGGATAACTTAGGTTCTAATCACAAGTCATGTAACAGTTAACCTCATTTGCTTGATACGTTCAATTCGTTTTTGAAGCAATCGAATTGAAGTGAGTTTCTTATACTCAATAAAACGCATTTCTAAGTCTTAATTACGCGTCCTTGAAGGTTATTGGGTCCTCAATACACGTCGTTCTCATCACTTCAAGTTAAAACTTTGAAGGTGAAATGGATAACTTAGGTATTAACCATAAGTCATGTAACAGTTAACCTCATTCGCTTGATACGTTCAGTTCTTTTGGAATAAATTGATTGAAGTGAAGTTTCTTATAGTTCATCAAACCCATCTCTAAGTCTTAATTGCGCATCCTTGAAGGTTATATGGGTCCTCAATACACGTCGTTCTTATCACTTCAAGTTAAAACCTTGAAGGTGAAATGGATACTTAGGTTCAATCACAAGTCATGGTAACAGTTAACCTCATTGCTTGATACGTTCTGTTCTTTTAGAACAAATCGATTGAGTGAGAGTTTCTATACTCTATAAAACGCATTACTAAGTTTCAATTACGCGTCCTTGAAGGTTATATGGGTCCTCAATACACGTCGTTCTTATCACTTCAAGTTAAAACCTTGAAGGTGAAATGTATAACTTAGGTTCTAATCACAAGTCATGTAACAGTTAACCTCATTTGCTTGATACGTTCTGTTCTTTTAAAACAAATCGATTGAAGTGAAGTTTCTTATACTCTATAAAACGCATTACTAAGTTTCAATTACGCGTCCTTGAAGGTTATTGGGTCCTCAATACACATCGTTCTCATCACTTAAAGTTGAAACCTTGAAGGTGAAATGGATAACTTAGGTTCTGACCACATGTCATGTAACAGTTAACCTCATTTGCTTGATACGTTCAGTTCATTTGGACAAATCGATTAAAGTGAAGTTTCTTATACTCCATCAAACGCAATTCTAAGTCCTAATTACGCGTCCTTGAAGGTTATTGGGTCTTCAATTCACGTCGTTCTCATCACTTCAAGTTAAAACCTTGAAGGTGAAATGTATAACTTAGGTTCTAACGATAAGTCATGTAACAGTTAACCTCATTTGCTTGATACGTTCAGTTCTTTTGGAACAAATCGATTGAATTGAAGTTTCTTATAGTTCATCAAACCCATCACTAAGTCTTAAATACGCGGCCTTGAAGGTTATTGGGACCTCAATACACGTCGTTCTCATCACTTCAAGTTAAAACCTTGAATGTGAAATGTATAACTTATGTTCTAACCACAAGTCAAGTAACAGTTAACCTCATTTGCTTGATACGTTACGTTCTTTTGGAACAAATCGATTGAAGTGAAGTTTGTTATACTCCATAAAACGCATTACTAAGTCTTAATTACGCGTACTTGATGGTTATTAGGTCCTCAATAAACATCTTTCTCATCACTTCCAGTTAAAACCTTGAAGGTGAAAAGGATAACTACGGTTCTAACCACAAGTCATGTAACAGTTAACCTCATTTGCTTGATATGTTCAGTTCTTTTGGAACAAATTGATTGAAGTGAAGTTTCTTATAGTTCATCAAACCCATCACTAAGTCTTAAATATGCGTCCTTGAAGGTTATTGGGACCTCAATACACGTCGTTCTCATCACTTCAAGTTAAAACCTTGAAGGTGAAATGTATAACTTATGTTCTAACCACAAGTCAAGTAAAAGTTAACCTCATTTGCTTGATACGTTCAGTTTTTTTGGAACAAATCGATTGAAGTGAAGTTTCTTATACTCCATAAAACGCATTACTAAGTCTTAATTACGCGTACTTGATGGTTATTAGGTCCTCAATAAACATCTTTCTCAACACTTCCAGTTAAAACCTTGAAGGTGAAAAGGATAACTAAGGTTCTAACCACAAGTCATGTAACAGTTAACCTCATTTACTTGATATTTTCAGTTGTTTTGGAACAAATCGATTGAAGTGAAGTTTCTTATAGTTCATCAAACCCATCACTAAGTCTTAAATACGCGTTCTTGAAGGTTATTGGGACCTCAATACATGTTGTTCTCATCACTTCAAGTTAAAACCTTGAAGGTGAAATGTATAACTTATGTTCTAACCACAAGTCAAGTAACAGTTAACCTCATTTGCTTGATACGTTCAGTTCTTTTGGAACAAATCGATTGAAGTGAAGTTTCTTATACTCCATAAAACGCATTACTAAGTCTTAATTACGCGTACTTGATGGTTATTAGGTCATCAATAAACATCTTTCTCATCACTTCCAGTTAAAACCTTGAAGGTGAAAAGGATAACTAAGGTTCTAACCACAAGTCATGTAACAGTTAACCTCATTTGCTTGATACGTTCAGTTCTTTTGGAACAAATCGATTGAAGTGAAGTTACTAAATGTTAATCAAACCCATCACCAAGTCTTAATTATGCATCCTTGAAGGTTATTGGGTCCTCAATACACGTCGTTCTCAACACTTCATGTTGAAACCTTGAAGGAGAAATGTATAACTTAAATCTAACCACAAGTCATATGACAGTTAACCTCATTTGCTTGATACGTTCATTTCTTTTGAAACAAATCGATTAAAGTGATGGTTCTTATACTATATCAAACACATTACTGAGTCTTAATTACGCGTCCTTGAAGGTTATTGGGTCCTCAATACACGTCGTTCTCATCACTTCAAGTTAAAACTTTGAAGGTGAAATGGATAACTTAGGTTCTAACCACAAGTCATGTAACAGTTAACCTCATTTGCTTGATACGTTCAGTTATTTTGGAACAAATCGATTGAAGTGATGTTTCTTATAGTTCATCAAACCCATAACTAAGTCTTAATTATGCGTCCTTGAAAGTTATTTGGTCCTCAATACCCATCGTTCACATCACTTCAAGTTAAAACCTTGAAGGTGATATGGATAACTTAGGTTCTAAATACAAGTCATGTAACAGTTAACCTCATTTGCTTGATACGTTCAGTTCTTTTGGAACAAATCAATTGAAGTGAAGTTTCTTATACTCTATAAAACGCATTACTAAGTTTCAATTACGCGTCCTTGAAGGTTATTGGGTCCTCAATACACATCGTTCTCATCACTTAAAGTTAAAACCTTGAAGGTGAAATGGAAAACTTAGGTTCTGACCACAAGTCATGTAACAGTTAACGTCACTTGCTTGATACGTTCAGTTCATTTGAACAAATCGATTGAAGTGAAGTTTCTTATACTCCATCAAACGCATTTCTAAGTCTTAATTACGCGTCCTTGAAGGTTATTGGGTCCTCAATTCACGTCGTTCTCATCACTTCAAGTTAAAACCTTGAAGGTGAAATGTATAACTTAGGTTCTAACCATAAGTCATGTTACAGTTAACCTCATTCGCTCGATACGTTCAGTTTTTTTGGAACAAATCGATTGAAGTGAAGTTTCTTATAGATCATCAAACACATCACTAAGTCTTAATTAAGCGTCCTTGAAGGTTATTGGTTCTTCAATACACGTCGTTCTCATCACTTCAACTTAAAACCCTTGAAGGTGAATTGTGTAACTTAGGTTATAATCACAAATCATGTAACAGTTAACCTCATTTGCTTGATACGTTCAGTTCTTTTGGAACAAATCGATTGAAGTGAAGTTTCTTATACTCAATAAAACGCATTTCTAAGTCTTAATTACGCGTCCTTGAAGGTTATTGGGTCCCCAATACACATCGTTCACATCACTTCAAGTTCAAACCTTGCAGGTGAAATGGATAACTTAGGTTTTAATCACAAGTCATGTAACAGTTAACCTCATTTGCTTGATACGTTCAGTTCTTTTGGAACAAATCGATTGAAGTGAAGTTTCTTATACTCTATAAAACGCATTACTAAGTCCTAATTACGCATCCTTGAAGGTTATTGGGTCCTCAATACAAATCGTTCTTATCACATCAAGTTAAAACCTTGAAGGTGAAATAGATAACTTAGGTTCTAACCACAAGTCATGTAACAGTTAACCTCATTTGCTTGATACGTTCAGTTCTTTTGGAACAAATCGATTGAAGTGAAGTTTCTTATACTCCATGAAATGCATTTCTAAGTCTTAATTACGCGTCCTTGAAGGTTATTTGGTCATCAATACACGTCGTTCTCATCCCTTCAAGTTAAAATCTTGAAGGTGAAATGTATAACTTAGGTTCTAACCATAAGTCATGTAACAATTAACATCATTTGCTTGATACGTTCAGTTCTTTTAGAACAAATCGATTGAAGTGAAGTTTCTTATAGATCATCAAACCCATCACTAAGTCTTAATTAAAAGTC
Organism: Begonia masoniana; assembly: GCA_022432975.1. Lineage (NCBI taxonomy): Eukaryota > Viridiplantae > Streptophyta > Magnoliopsida > Cucurbitales > Begoniaceae > Begonia > Begonia masoniana. The sequence goes on along the minus strand of CM039504.1, from coordinate 46,048,085 downwards.
CTTAAAGGTTATTGGGTCCTCAATACACGTCGTTCTCATCACTTCAAGTTAAAACCCTGAAGGTAAAATTGATAACTTAGGTTCTAACCACAAGTCATGTAACAGTTAACCTCATTCGCTTGATAGGTTCAGTTCTTTTGGAACAAATCAATTGAAGTGAAGTTTCTTATAGTTCATCAAACCCATTACTAAGTCTTAATTACGCATCCTTGAAGGTTATTGGGTCTCAATACACGTCGTTCTCATCACTTCAAGTTAAAACCTTGAAGGTAAAATGTATAATATAGGTTCTAACCACAAGTCATGTAACAGTTAACCTCATTTGCTTGATAGGTTCAGTTCTTTTGGAACAAATCGATTGAAGTGAGTTTCTAATAGTTCTATCAAACGCATCACTAAGTCTTAATTACGCGTCCTTGAAGGTTATTGGGTCCTCAATACAACGTTCTAATCACTTCAAGTTAAAACCTTGAAGGTGAAATGGATAACTTAGGTCTAACCACAAGTCATGTAACAGTTAACCTCATTTGCTTGATACGTTCAGTTCTTTTGAACAAATCGATTGAAGTGACGTTTCTTATACTCTCATCAAACGCATTACTAAGTCTTAATTACGCGTCCTTGAAGGTTATTGGTCCTCAATACACAGTCGTTCTCATCACTTCAAGTTAAAACCTTGAAGGTGAAATGTATAACTTAGGTTCTAACCACAAGTCATGTAACAGTTAACTCATTTCGCTGATACGTTCAGTTCTTTTGAACAAACGATTGAAGTGAAGTTTCTTATAGATCATCAAACCCATCACTAAGTCTTAATTACGCGTCCTTGAAGGTTATTGGGTCCTCAATACACGTCGTTCTCATCACTTCAAGTTAAAACCTTGAAGGTGAAATGGATAACTTAGGTTCTAACCACAAGTCATGTAACAGTTAACCTCATTTGCTGATACGTTCAGTTCTTTTGGAACAAATCAATTGAAGTGAAGTTTCTTATAGTTCATCAAACCCATTACTAAGTCTTAATTACGCATCCTTGAAGGTTATTTGGTCATCAATACACGTCGTTCTCATCACTTCAAGTTAAAATCTTGAAGGTGAAATGTATAACTTAGGTTCTAACCACAAGTCATGTAACAGTTAACCTCATTTGCTTGATAGTTCAGTTCTTTTGGAACAAACGATTGAAGTGAAGTTTCTTATAGTTCATCAACCCATCACTAAGTCTTAATTACGCGTCCTTGAAGGTGAAATGTATAACTTAGGATCTAACCTCAAGTCATGTAACAGTTAACCTCATTTACTTGATACGTTCAGTTCTTTTGGAACAAATCGATTGAAGTGAAGTTTCTTATACTCTATAAAACACATTACTAAGTCTTAATTACGCATCCTTGAAGGTTATTGGATCCTCAATACACATCGTTCTAAGATTAAAACCATGAAGGTGAAATGGATAACTTAGGTTCTAACCACAAGTCATGTAAAAACTAACCTCATTTGCTTGATACGTTCAGTTCTTTTGGAACAAATCGATTGAATAGAAGTTTCATATACTCAATAAAATGCATTTCTAAGTCTTAATTACGCATGCTTGAAGGTTATTGGGTCCTCAATACACATCGTTCTCATCACTTCAAGTTCAAACCTTGAAGATGAAATGGATAACTTAGGTTCTAATCACAAGTCATGTAACAGTTAACCTCATTTGCTTGATACGTTCCGTTCTTTTGGAACAAATCGATTGAAGTGTAGTTTCTTATACTCTATAAAACGCATTACTAAGTCCTAATTACGCGTCCTTGAAAGTTATTGGTTCCTCAATACAAATCGTTCTTATCACATCAAGTTAAAACCTTGAAGGTGAAATAGATAATTGTAGTAAGATTTGCTCGACAAAAGTAAATAATTAATGATGTCTCAAACCAGTAGTCGAGATTAACTGGACAAGTGTTAATGTCTGATTAATTCTGTCAAAAGAAAAAACAGTTTCATGGTGGGTAGACAGTAGTTGCTGATTTTATGGCGATGATCTGAGATTATTTTGTTATTAAAATAATTAAAGATAGTTGAATTTTTCTATTATCCTATAACTTCCAACCCCTAGTGTTGAAAAACTTTCGCTTTGTCGCTCAATTATGCTATAACTTCCAACCCCTAGTGATAACATTATGATATCTAACAAGTGGTATAATATTGTATGTTTTGAGTGGATACAGACTTTGTTCTTGAGTTTTACGCTATAAGACCTTTGTACTACTTGGAGTATGGAGATGAGACCTTATTTATACAGTATATACCCCAAGACCACATCTAACTATTGTGGAACTGTGATATCGGTATCGGGTTTTGAGTTTCAACAAGCCATTACAAAAATGGGTTATCATGATAACCTCTCCTCGGAAGGTTCAACGTCCCCATCTGTCACATTCATGTTGCATTCTAATGTTATCTCTAAAATCTCGACTTTCACTAAGTAATACAATAAATTCCGCTCTGAATTGAACTTTGCATTGTTATTGAATTTTACCCCAAAAGATCCATAATAATTGGAGATAAAATTTTACTTATACAGAACACTAAGATTAAAACCATGAAGGTGAAATGGATAACTTAGGTTCTAACCACAAGTCATGTAAAAACTAACCTCATTTGCTTGATACGTTCAGTTCTTTTGGAACAAATCGATTGAATAGAAGTTTCATATACTCAATAAAATGCATTTCTAAGTCTTAATTACGCATGCTTGAAGGTTATTGGGTCCTCAATACACATCGTTCTCATCACTTCAAGTTCAAACCTTGAAGATGAAATGGATAACTTAGGTTCTAATCACAAGTCATGTAACAGTTAACCTCATTTGCTGATACGTTCCGTTCTTTTGGAACAAATCGATTGAAGTGTAGTTTCTTATACTCTATAAACGCATTACTAAGTCCTAATTACGAGTCCTTGAAAGTTATTGGTTCCTCAATACAAATCGTTCTTATCACATCAAGTTAAACCTTGAAGGTGAAATAGATAATTGTAGTAAGATTTGCTCGACAAAGTAAATAATTAATGATGTCTCAAACCAGTAGTCGAGATTAACTGGACAAGTGTTAATGTCTGATTAATTCTGTCAAAAGAAAAACAGTTTCATGGTGGGTAGACAGTAGTTGCTGATTTTATGGCGATGATCTGAGATTATTTGTTATTAACATAATTAAAGATAGTTGAATTTTTCTATTATCCTATAACTTCCAACCCCTAGTGTGGGAAAAAAAAACTTTCGCTTGTCGGATCAATTTTATGGCTATAAAAAAAACTTCCAACCCTAGTGATTAAACAATATGGATAATCTAAAACAACGGGTTAATTAAAATGTGTATGGTTTTGGAGTGCGATTACAAGGAACTTGTTCTTGAGTTTTTAAACGGCCTATAAAGGAACCTTTGTACTACTGGGGGAAGTATTGGAGATGAGGAACCTTATTGATACAGTCATATCTTTACCCCAAGACCAACATTAACTATTTGTGGAAAACTGTGATATCGGTAATCGGGTTTTTGGGGCGTTTCACACAAGCATTAAAAAACATGGGTTCATCAATGGATAAAAACCCTTCCTCGAAAGGTTTTCAACGTCCCCATCTGTCACACATTTAGGTGGCATTTCTACATGTATATCTCTTTAACAAATCTAGACTTTCCACTAAAGGAATTTACAAGTAAATTTCCGCCTATTGAACTTTTGCATTGGGTTTGAAGTGTCTAACCCCAAAAGATCCATAATAATTGGAGATAAAATTTTACTTATACAGAACACTAAGATTAAAACCATGAAGGTGAAATGGATAACTTAGGTTCTAACCACAAGTCATGTAAAAACTAACCTCATTTGCTTGATACGTTCAGTTCTTTTGGAACAAATCGATTGAATAGAAGTTTCATATACTCAATAAAATGCATTTCTAAGTCTTAATTACGCATGCTTGAAGGTTATTGGGTCCTCAATACACATCGTTCTCATCACTTCAAGTTCAAACCTTGAAGATGAAATGGATAACTTAGGTTCTAATCACAAGTCATGTAACAGTTAACCTCATTTGCTTGATACGTTCCGTTCTTTTGGAACAAATCGATTGAAGTGTAGTTTCTTATACTCTATAAAACGCATTACTAAGTCCTAATTACGCGTCCTTGAAAGTTATTGGTTCCTCAATACAAATCGTTCTTATCACATCAAGTTAAAACCTTGAAGGTGAAATAGATAACTAAGGTTCTAACCACAAGTCATGTAACAGTTAACCTCATTTGCTTGATACGTTCAGTTCTTTTTAAACAAATCGTTTGAAGTGAAGTTTCTTATACTCCATCAAACGCATTTCTAAGTCTTAATTACGCGTCCTTGAAGGTTATTGGGTCCTCAATACACGTCGTTCTCATCACTTCAAGTTAAATCCTTGAAGGTGAAATGTATAACTTAGGTTCTAACCATAAGCCATGTAACAATTAACCTCATTTGCTTGATACGTTCAGTTCTTTTGGAACAAATCGATTAAAGTGATGTTTCTTCTAGATCATCAAACCCATCACTAAGTCTTAATTAAAAGTCCTTAAAGGTTATTGGGTCCTCAATACACGTCGTTCTCATCACTTCAAGTTAAAATCTTGAAGGTGAAATGTATAACTTAGGTTCTAATCACAAGTCATGTAACAGTTAACCTCATTTGCTTGATACGTTCAATTCTTTTTGAACAAATCGATTGAAGTGAAGTTTCTTATACTCAATAAAACGCATTTCTAAGTCTTAATTACGCGTCCTTGAAGGTTATTGGGTCCTCAATACACGTCGTTCTCATCACTTCAAGTTAAAACTTTGAAGGTGAAATGGATAACTTAGGTATTAACCATAAGTCATGTAACAGTTAACCTCAGTCGCTTGATACGTTCAGTTCTTTTGGAATAAATTGATTGAAGTGAAGTTTCTTATAGTTCATCAAACCCATCTCTAAGTCTTAATTACGCATCCTTGCAGGTTATATAAGTCCTCAATACACGTCGTTCTTATCACTTCAAGTTAAAACCTTGAATGTGAAATGTATAACTTAGGTTCTAATCATAAGTCATGTAACAGTTAACCTCATTTGCTTGATACGTTCTGTTCTTTTAGAACAAATCGATTGAAGTGAAGTTTCTTATACTCTATAAAACGCATTACTAAGTTTCAATTACGCGTCCTTGAAGGTTATTGGGTCCTCAATACACATCGTTCTCATCACTTCAAGTTAAAACTTTGAAGGTGAAATGGATAACTTAGGTATTAACCATAAGTCATGTAACAGTTAACCTCATTTGCTTGATACGTTCAGTTCTTTTGGAATAAATTGATTGAAGTGAAGTTCTTATAGATCATCAAACACATCACTAAGTCTTAATTAAGCGTCCTTGAAGGTTATATGGTTCTTCAATACACGTCGTTCTCATCACTTCAATTTAAAATCTTGAAGGTGAAATGTATAACTTAGGTTCTAATCACAAGTCATGTAACAGTTAACCTCATTTGCTGATACGTTCTGTTCTTTTAGAACAAATCGATTGAAGTGAAGTTCTTATACTCTATAAAACGCATTACTAAGTCCTATTACGCGTCCTTGAAGGTTATTGGGTCCTCAATACACGTCGTTCTCATCACTTCAAGTTAAAACTTTGAAGGTGAAATGGATAACTTCGGTATTAACCATAAGTCATGTAACAGTTAACTCATTTGCTTGATACGTTCAGTTCTTTTGGAATAAATTGATTGAAGTGAAGTTCTTATAGATCATCAAAAACACATCACTAAGTCTTAATTACGCATCCTTGAAGGTTATATGGGTCCTCAATACACGTCGTTCTTATCACTTCAAGTTAAAAACTTGAAGGTGAAATGTATAACTTAGGTTCTAATCACAAGTCATGTAACAGTTAACCTCATTTGCTTGATAGTTCTGTTCTTTTAGAACAAATCGATTTTGAAGTGAAGTTCTTATACTCTATAAAACGCATTACTACGTCCTAATACGCGTCCTTGAAGGTTATTGGGTCCTCAATACACGTCGTTCTCATCACTTCAAGTTAAAACCTTGAAGGTGAAATGGATAACTTAGGTTCTAACACAAGTCATGTAACAGTTAACCTCTTTGCTTGATACGTTCATTCTTTTGGAACAAACGATTGAAGTGAAGGTTCTTATTTGAACCTCCAGGAAAGGCATTTCTAGTCTTAATTACGCATCCTTGAAGGTTATTTGGTCATCAATACACGTCGTTCTCATCACTTCAAGTTAAAACCTTGAAGGTGAAATGTATAACTTAGGTTCTAACCATAAGTCATGTAACAATTAACCTCTTTTGCTTGATACGTTCAGTTCTTTTAGAACAAATCGATTGAAGTGAAGTTTGTCACAACCCTAATACTGTACCCTTATTTACCCTTATTTTACCGTACAAATTTTTCATTTTCCTTTATCCTTAGCATTTATGCGGAAAACAATTTAATAAGACAATTTAGAATCACTTACATAAATAAATTAAAACAATTACAAAACAATTATATTTAAACCAATACGTACCCAAACACCTACAAAATACAACCTCAAAACCGACTCGAAACACAACTATACAAAGTACATTTTCATGAAAACGAACTGCATGGTTCCGTTTAAAAGTGTGACATATCCTCTTGTTTACAAAGAAAATACCAAGCAGTTCTATACCATTCAAATAACTGAATTAACAAAAACGCTTTATAAACAGTTTGCCTAATCCTCTGCACATCAATCTATCAGAATACCAACCTATCCACTATCATCAAACAATCCCATAAAACTTTACAAAAACAGTTTATAAAATAGGTTCCAATGAAAACGTTTAAAACATCGAATACGAATCTAACACCTAACCAGATCCAAGCATCCTATAATTTCTATACAAACGTGTCCCACACTCTCAAAATCTATACATACTGTCCCCACGGGTCAGGAAAGCGTCGACTGCGCCAGCACACTCCGCGAGCCATCCTCCGTCAACTGCCATCACTCCTCGGGTGGAGGGATCTCGTAGTCACCTGTAACGGGATCACCTACACCATACAGACATCTATGAGATAAAAATCTCAGTAAGCTCTAGTAAATGCAAATGCGTGCTGTGCATATGAATCTGTAAATCATGCATTGTTTTATTTACTTTACTTTACTTTGCTTTGCTTTGCTTTGCTTTGCTTTGCTATAAACTATATACCGATTTCTTTACTTTGCTTTGCTATAAACTGTATACCGATTTCTTTGCTTTACTTTGCTATAAACTGTATACCGATGGGCCATTTAACTATATACCGAAGGGTCATGTAAACGTTTCTTTACTTTGCTTTGCTATAAACTGTATACCGACGGGCCATTTAAACTATATACCGAAGGGTCATTTAAACTTTTCTTTACTTTGCTTTGCTTTGCTTTGCTATAAACTGTATACCGACGGGCCATTTAAACTATATACCGAAGGGTCATTTAAACTTTTCTTTACTTTGCTTTGCTTTGCTTTGCTATAAACTGTATACCGACGGGCCATTTAAACTATATACCGAAGGGTCATTCTTTCTTTGCATTTACTTTAAAACATCGTGCAGAAATTCATTTTTCATGATCTTTAAAAACACGTGATGCATGAGCAGATATGAACATAAACTAAACAACCAACATGCATACCATCAAGACCAAATTAGAATAACCTATAACAATTATAAACCTATCTACCCAACCAAAGCAATTTAAAACAAACAATCCATTGAGATCCTCGACGCTACATCGAAGTACGGTGTAGGCCAATCGGCCAGAGAAGATCACGAGAACTTACCTCGCGTCCGTTCCAGCTTAAGCTCCGTCCACGAGCGTTATTTGTCTGAGGCAAAACCACAACAATTATCAATATCACTTGTTTAAACTCCTAATCGTTCGAATTCAACAAAACCTTGACTAAGGAATTTTCCTAAAATATTAACCTAACTCATCGAAGTATTTAAACAACGATTAACGCTCGATAGTTTAAAATCACAATTAACGAGTTTTCCTAAAAACCCGAAAATTCTCAAATTTAACATTTCTCGCAATTCACTCTAACGCCGTCCAATAACGTTCAATACGTCCTTTATATCGTTAATTACTATAAACCTATCAATTTCGGACCCTAATTTGGGTTCGGTAAAAACCGACCCGAAACTTCGAACGCGCGTAACTTTCGCGTCGGTTATCGGAATCGAACGATTCCAGCGGCCACGCGCTCCTCTAATAACCTATTTTAATCTGCCAAAAGGAATTTTAAAACAATCGGTCGTAGCTAGGTCAATTGCTACAAAACCCGAATCTGCCCTAAATTGGGAATTTCACCATTTTCAGTTTTTCATCAATTCTCATCAATTTCCTCACCAATCAACCCTAATTAGCCTCAATTAGCCTAAACAAACCGAAATCACGAGGCAACACACCGAAAACCGAAATCCCCCAATTCGGGACTCTCAGATTTTCGCTCAAATTGAGCACAACACGGCCAGGCGACCTTCGCCGGCCTAAGCCCGGTCATTTGACGCCGAGGCTAGCCAAAAATGGCCGGTGATCGGAGCTCAATCGAGCTCGACACCCTCGGCCTCCAAAAGAACCAAAAACAGGGCGAAGAATCAATTACCAGTTCGGTTCGTGCGCGAGACGGGCCGGAGATTGCACGTCGCCGTCGTCTGCCTGAGAACGGCGAGAAATCGCCGGCGTTGGCTGTAGGAGGGGCGTCGCTCGTCTCTGTCGTCGGGCTGTCGTCGGGAGCTCGGGTCGCGGTGAAGCAGAATGGCTTCAAGCCATTCTGTTTGCTTTTTAATTAAAATTTAGATTTTAATTATAATTTTATTTATTTCATTATTTGTTTTAATTAGTTTATTTATTTATTGAACGTCACTACCTCTCATGTTTTCAACCGTTTCGAATTTCTTATTTCACCAATAAATCCAACTTATTATCTGGGTTCTATTAAAACTGTCCGTTCACAAATCGGACCTCGTTTACTATTTTTACTAAAACGTCCTTTATATTACGAAAAGCGTATTTACTCGGAATATATCGATATTATCCCGAAAATTCCTTAAATTTCTTTAAAATTCCTATTAATTGTTAGGATCGTCTTGACACTTTCTTTTCGTAAAACGGACCTGATTTGACATATTTACAAAAATGCCATCCTATATTAAAATAATAATATCCTCAAAAATCCGTACGAGTCGGATATTACAAAGTTTCTTCTATATCATCAAACCCATCACTAAGTCTTAAATACGTGTCCTTGAAGGTTATTTGGTCTTCAATACACGTCGTCCTCATCACTTCAAGTTAAAACCTTGAAGGTGAAATGTATAACTTAGGTTCTAATCACAAGTCATGTAACAGTTAACCTCGTTTGCTTGATACGTTCAATTCTTTTGGAACAAATCGATTGAAGTGAAGTTTCTTATACTCAATAAAACGTATTTCTAAGTCTTAATTACGTGTCCTTGAAGGTTATTGGGTCCTCAATACACATCATTCTCATCACTTTAAGTTCAAACCTTGAAGGTGAAATGGATAACTTAGGTTCTAACCACAAGCCATGTAACAGTTAACCTCATTTGCTAGATACGTTCAATTCTATTGGAACAAATCGATTGAAGTGAAGCTTCTTATACTCCATCAAACGCATTACTAAGTCTTAATTATGCGTCCTTGAAGGTTATTTGGTCCCTAATTTACGTCGTTCTCATCACTTCAACTTATAACCTATAAGGTGAAATGTATAACTTAGGTTCTAACCATAAGTCATGTAACAGTTAACCTCAATTGTTTGATACGTTCAGTTCTTTTACAAAAAATCGATTGAAGTGAAGTTTCTTATAGATCATCAAACCCATCACTAAGTCTTAATTACAAGTCCTTGAAGGTTATTGGGTCCTCAATACACATCGTTCTCATCACTTCAAGTTAAAACCTTGAAGATAAAATTGATAACTTAGGTTCTAACCACAAGTCATGTAACAGTTAACCTCATTTACTTGGTACGTTCAGTTATTTTGGAACAAATCGATTGAAGTGAAGTTTCTTATAGTTCATCAAACCCATCACTAAGTCTTAATTATGCGTCCTTGAAGGTGAAAAGTATAACTTAGGTTCTAACCACAAGTCATGTAACAGTTAACCTTATTTGCTTGATACGTTCAGTTCTTTTGGAACAAATCGATTGAAGTGAAGTTTCTTATACTCTATAAAACGCATTACCAAGTCTAAATTACGCATCCTTGAAGGTTATTGGGTCCTCAATACACATCTTTCTCATCACTTCAAGTTAAAACCTTGAAGGTGAAATGGATAACTTAGGTTCTAACCACAAGTCATGTAACAGTTTACCTCATTTGCTTGATACGTTCAGTTCTATTGGAACAAATCGATTGAAGTGAAGTTTCTAATTGTTAGGCATACCCATCACCAAGTCTTAATTATGCGTCCTTGAAGGTTATTGGGTCCACAATACACGTCATTCTCAACACTTCATGTTAAAACCTTGAAGGAGAAATGTATAACTTAGGTTCTAACCACAAGTCATATGACAGTTAACCTCATTTGCTTGAGACGTTTAGTTCTTTTGAAACAAATCGATTAAAGTGATGGTTCTTATACTCCATCAAACGCATTACTAAGTCTTAATTACGCGTCCTTGAAGGTTATTGGGTCCTCAATGTCACGACCCGGGAGAGGGCCTAACAGAAACGCCAAGTTATACGATCAACCTCAGAGAGGTCCACCGTTTAACCTAAGTCTAAGTGCGGAAGTTTAACGCCTATCCAGAACCTCCTCGAAGCAACAAACATAGGAGAGTACAAACAATAGCAGAAATACAAGATAAATAGAAATATAATTACATGCCAAAGTAAGGTACAATCTCAAATGTTCATTTACATACTATGTAAAGCTGCCAAAATAAAAGGTGAGACTCAAGGGAAACCAACAGGATAGAGCTCACTTCCTAGCCTTGCTTCCTGAAAAGGGAAAGTCGATAAGGTGAGTGACAAACTCAGTATAAGATATTATACCTACCACTATTCAACATAATGGGGCGTATAGACAGGAAGAATAAGTCACGCTAGGACGATCAGTGCAATACCCCTAGAAGGGCCGAGATAACACTAGACAGGGTCTTGCCAGGGAAAGACAAGAGACTCCATCTAGGAGAGGTCCCATAACCCCTCACCATGACGATTGGGGGGGGAGGGGAAACCGCGCAATGATTTTTCCAAACCAGGAGGGATCCAATAACCACTTTTCGTGGGCCATCGCGGAAACCGCCCAATGGACTTACCAAGCCAGAAGGGGTTGGATAACCACTCCCTATGGGCCATCGGGGCAGGCATTAGGGCACATCATGCAGGGTCTCATAGGAAAGAGAAAAGATCAACCACTAAAAGGGGCGGACCTCTCAGCTATTAGCAGGGGGTGAACCCTTCACCTATTAGCAGGGGGTGAACCCTTCACCTATTAGCAGGGGGTGTACCCTTCACCTATTAGCAGGGGGTGTACCCTTCACCTATTAGCAGGGGGTGTACCCTTCACCTATTAGCAGGGGGTGAACCCTTCACCTATTCGCAGGGGGTGTACCCTTCACCTATTAGCAGGGGGTGTACCCTTCACCTATTAGCAGGGGGTGAACCCTTCACCTATTAGCAGGGGGTGAACCCTTCACCTATTAGCAGGGGGTGTACCCTTAACCTATTAGCAGGGGGTGTACCCTTCACCTATTAGCAGGGGGTGTACCCTTCACCTATTAGCAGGGGGTGTACCCTTCACCTATTAGCAGGGGGTGAACCCTTCACCTATTCGCAGGGGGTGTACCCTTCACCTATTAGCAGGGGGTGTACCCTTGACCTATTAGCAGGGGGTGTACCCTTCACCTATTAGCAGGGGGTGAACCCTTCACCTATTCGCAGGGGGTGTACCCTTCACCTATTCGCAGGGGGTGTACCCTTCACAGAAAGGCCGCGATAACACCAGGCAGGGCCTCATAGGGAGAAGAGAAAAGGTCAACCACCAGGAGGGACGAACCACTCAGCCCTGGACCACCGGGACACACGCGCTAAGGCACACCAGGAGAGACGAACCACTCAGCCCTGGGCCTAAGGGGACCACGCAGTGGATTTATAATACCGGGGTAGCAACGAACAGACACTGGCCAGGTCAGGTAACTGGGCGAGCATACTCCGAGCCCATTCCGCCTATTCTCAGGGGGCGTACCCTACATTCCGCCTATTCTCAGGGGGGCGTACCCTACATTCCACCTATTCTCAGGGGGCGTACCCTATCCAAACAAGCGTGGGGAGTACCACAACCACTGGGCAAAACCCGCTGATACTCTTAGCATATGGGCCCAGCTAAGAGTGCCAGACGGTTACCTCCAGTATCAACTCCAAATGGCACAACAGAAAATTAATACATGTACAATATCTAATGCAGGTATAAAACCATCTGCATGCCAAACAATGACCAATCCCATGACAAATCTCAAATACAGCCCGTCGGCAAAGACAAGTAAAACATGGCATCTAAAATCCAATAGGCAGTATAAATCAGTGAAAAGTGTACCTATATGTAAGATTAGGTACTACGTAGTAAATATAATATCTCATACCTTTGAGGCGAGTCCTCTTATCCTCGGTAGACTGTGGCGCCTCAAGAATAGTTTCGAACTCAGCAAAATCCTCCAAATCTCTTTTTCGCCGAAAATCGTTTCCAACGCGTTAGTCGACTTCTCTACAATCGATTCCTTCGGAAACGCCTTTCACAAACGTTGATCTACGCTTCGAGACGAACGTTTTGACACCAAAAACTCGACGAACGGAGGCGGATCGGTTGTCGGCGCTTCCTCCCTTTCTCGGTTCTCTCTCCTTTTCCTCTCTCTCTCTCTCCTTCTGTTTCGTGGTTCTGTCGGCAGGGAGGCAGGGATAAGGTTTCTATTAGAAACCTTATCTTTTAACATTTAATTCAATTTATTTTATTTATGAATTAACTTAATTGTTTTATTTTATATTTTATTTATTTAAATCTTTTATTTATTTTATAATAAAACCATTTAAAGTTTGATTTCTAATTTCAATTCCTATCGGGAACTAGCGAAATTAATCCCAAAATTTACACTCTAAATTACGCGAAAAATTTACCCAAATTTTTACAAAAATTAAAATTTGACGGGTTTTACATCTTTTCCCCCTTTTTATGAATTTCGTCCTCGAAATTTGCCTCAACTACACATCATAGGAAAGGTTGGGGTACTCCCTCGCCATCTCGGACTCCAGCTCCCATGTAGCTTCTTTGTCTGTGTGGTTCCTCCATCGCACCAGAACAAACGGAGCCTCCCGACGTCGAAAACGCCGAAGCTCGCGTCCCAAAATCTGTGCTGGCACCACGAGGAGGAAGAACCTTCACAAAGACAAAGTCCCCAAGGCGACGTACTCTCCCAGATAAACCCTCAACTCTGCAGATCATCTAACTGCTTACGCAGCTCAACTAACTCGGCGGTTGTCATCCTGTAGGCAGAGATAGAAACTGGAGTAGCCCCTGGAACGAGATCGATATAAAACTCAATCTCTCTATCTGGAGGTAAACCCGGTAGCTCATCAGGAAAGATGTTATCATACTCCCTGACAACTGAGACATCAATCTCCAGCACCGCGGTTTCAAGGTCTAGGTCCATCGACCAAAATCCTCCAAACTGTTCCAATCCACTCCTGCCTCGGAAACATACCTGAAACATGGAGTTTACAATCTCCACACAAGGACCTCGGTGACAGGCAACAACTCTGCCAGACTTCGAGGTAACTGTGACCCGCCTCAAGTGGCAATCAACTATCGCACGATACTTCATCAGCCAATCACAACCCACAATAACATCAAACTGCCCTATAGGCGAAACGATAAGATCGGCTGAAAACTGACAATCAACGATCATCACACAAACTGATCTGCAGATATACGCAACTCCACTCCTGTCACCCAACGGAGTATTCAAAAAGAAATGAGTCTCCACAATGACTCCTCCGGAGTAGGGCAACAAGAGGATGAAACGGTTACAGCAATGCCACCGACATGGACCCCTAAACCAGCTCATAATACCCTCTAGTCATAACACCCCGATACTCTCTGCTACTGAACTGACTCCGAAACAGAGAAATAAACTCACCCCATCCAATGGCATTGACGTCATACTGACTACGGAGGGCTGTCCACCAACGCCTAGCGGCCTCCCACAAAGGCTAGAGGGTAGAGTTGATTGGAAACTCGAAAATATACCCCTCTGGAGGTCGTTGAAGTAGGGGTAGGATCAGGGGTAGAAACTAGAATCGGAGGTGGAACTAGAGTACCGCTCACCCAGTTCCGCAAAGCCTCCACTAGAGCAGAAATTGAGCTAGGGTACTAGTCAATATTATGAGGAACTCTACCTCATAGCATTGCAACACTTCGGAAAACAAGAGATCGTACCACATTAGCATTTTTCATTAATCATTCACCACATGTATTCTACTAACTGCTTATACTTGTTCTCAAATATTTGTCACTAAGAGGACCATGGAACCTTCTGCTCTGATACCAAAAATTTCTGTCACGACCCGGGAGAGGGCCTAACAGAAACGCCAGGTTATACGATCAACCTCAGGGAGGTCCACCGTTTAACCTAAGGCTAAGTGCGGAAGTTTAACGCCTATCCAGAACCTCCTCGAAGCAACAAACATAGGAGAGTACAAACAATAGCAGAAATACAAGATAAATGGAAATATAATTACATGCCAAAGTAAGGTACAATCTCAAATGTTTATTTACATACTATGTAAAGCTGCCAAAATAAAAGGTGAGACTCAAGGGAAACCAACAGGATAGAGCTCACTTCCTAGCCTTGCTTCCTTAAAAGGGAAAGTCGATAAGGTGAGTGACAAACTCAGTATAAGATATTATACCTACCACTATTCAACATAATGGGGCGTATAGACAGGAAGAATAAGTCACACTAGGACGATCAGTGCAATACCCCTAGAAGGGCCGAGATAACACTAGACAGGGTCTTGCCAGGGAAAGACAAGAGACTCCATCTAGGAGAGGTCCCATAACCCCTCACCATGAAGATTGGGGGGGGAGGGGAAACCGCGCAATGATTTTTCCAAACCAGGAGGGATCCAATAACCACTTTTCGTGGGCCATCGCGGAAACCGCCCAATGGACTTACCAAGCCAGAAGGGGTTGGATAACCACTCCCTATGGGCCATCGGGGCAGGCATTAGGGCACATCATGCAGGGTCTCATAGGAAAGAGAAAAGATCAACCACTAAAAGGGGCGGACCTCTCAGCTATTAGCAGGGGGTGAACCCTTCACCTATTAGCAGGGGGTGAACCCTTCACCTATTAGCAGGGGGTGTACCCTTCACCTATTAGCAGGGGGTGTACCCTTCACCTATTAGAAGGGGGTGAACCCTTCACCTATTAGCAGGGGGTGTACCCTTCACCTATTAGCAGGGGGTGAACCCTTCACCTATTCGCAGGGGGTGTACCCTTCACCTATTAGCAGGGGGTGTACCCTTCACCTATTAGCAGGGGGTGTACCCTTCACCTATTAGCAGGGGGTGAACCCTTCACCTATTAGCAGGGGGTGTACCCTTCACCTATTAGCAGGGGGTGTACCCTTCACCTATTAGCAGGGGGTGTACCCTTCACCTATTAGCAGGGGGTGAACCCTTCACCTATTAGCAGGGGGTGAACCCTTCACCTATTCGCAGGGGGTGTACCCTTCACCTATTAGCAGGGGGTGTACCCTTCACCTATTAGCAGGGAGTGTACCCTTCACCTATTTGCAGGGGGTATACCCTTCACAGAAAGGCCGCGATAACACCAGGCAGGGCCTCATAGGGAGAAGAGAAAAGGTCAACCACCAGGAGGGACGAACCACTCAGCCCTGGACCACCGGGACACACGCGCTAAGGCACACCAGGAGAGACGAACCACTCAGCCCTGGGCCTAAGGGGACCACGCAGTGGATTTATAATACTGGGGTAGCAACGAACAGACACTGGCCAGGTCAGGTAACTGGGCGAGCATACTCCGAGCCCATTCCGCCTATTCTCAGGGGGCGTACCCTACATTCCGCCTATTCTCAGGGGGGCGTACCCTACATTCCACCTATTCTCAGGGGGCGTACCCTATCCAAACAAGCGTGGGGAGTACCACAACCACTGGGCAAAACCCCCTGATACTCTTAGCATATGGGCCCAGCTAAGAGTGCCAGACGGTTACCTCCAGTATCAACTCCAAATGGCACAACAGAAAATTAATACATGTACAATATCTAATGCAGGTATAAAACCATCTGCATGCCAAACAATGACCAATCCCATGACAAATCTCAAATACAGCCCGTCGGCAAAGACAAGTAAAACATGGCATCTAAAATCCAATAGGCAGTATAAATCAGTGAAAAGTGTACCTATATGTAATATTAGGTACTACGTAGTAAATATAATATCTCATACCTTTGAGGCAAGTCCTCTTATCCTCGGTAGACTGTGGCGCCTCAAGAATAGTTTCGAACTCAGCAAAATCCTCCAAATCTCTTTTTCGCCGAAAATCGTTTCCAACGCGTTAGTCGACTTCTCTACAATCGATTCCTTCGGAAACGCCTTTCACAAACGTTGATCTACGCTTCGAGACGAACGTTTTGACACCAAAAACTCGACGAACGGAGGCGGATCGGACGTCGGCGCTTCCTCCCTTTCTCGGTTCTCTCTCCTTTTCCTCTCTCTCTCTCTCCTTCTGTTTCGTGGTTCTGTCGGCAGGGAGGCAGGGATAAGGTTTCTATTAGAAACCTTATCTTTTAACATTTAATTCAATTTATTTTATTTATGAATTAACTTAATTGTTTTATTTTATATTTTATTTATTTAAATCTTTTATTTATTTTATAATAAAACCATTTAAAGTTTGATTTCTAATTTCAATTCCTATCGGGAACTAGCGAAATTAATCCCAAAATTTACACTCTAAATTACGCGAAAAATTTACCCAAATTTTTACAAAAATTAAAATTTGACGGGTTTTACACTCAATATATGTCGTTCTCAACACTTCAAGTTAAAACCTTGAAGGTGAAATGGATAACTTAGGTTCTAACCACAAGTCATGTAACAATTAACCTCATTTGCTTGATACGTTCAGTTCTTTTGGAACAAATCGATTGAAGTGAAGTTTCTTATAGTTCAACAAACCCATCACTGTGTTTTAATTACGCGTCTTTGAAGGTTATTGGGTCCTAAATAGACGTCGTTCTTATCACTTCAAGTTAAAACCTTGAAGGCGAAATGTATAACTTAGGTTCTAATCACAAGTCATGTAACAGTTAACCTCATTTGCTTGATACGTTCAGTTCTTTTGGAAAAAATCGATTGAAGTTAAGTTTCTTATACTCTAAAAAACGCATTACTAAGTCTTAATTACGCATCCTTCAAGGTTATTGGGTCCTCAATACACATCGTTCTCATCACTTCAAGTTAAAACCTTGAAGGTGAAATGGATAACTTAGGTTCTAACCACAAGTCATGTACTAGTTAACCTCATTTGCTTGATACGTTCAGTTCTTTTGGAACAAATCGATTGAAGTGAAGTTTCTTATACTCCATCAAACACATTTCTAAGTCTGAATTACGCGTCCTTGAATGTTATTGGGTCCTCAATACACGTCGTTCTCATCACTTCAACTTTTAACCTTGAAGGTGAAATGTATAACTTAGGTTCTAATCAGAAGTCATGTAACAGTTAACCTCATTTGCTTGATACGTTCAGTTCTTTTGGAACAAATTGATTGAAGTGAAGTTTCTTATACTCAATAAAACGTATTTCTAAGTCTAAATTACACGTCCTTGAAGGTTATTGGGTCCTCAATACGCATTGTTCTCATCAATTCAAGTTCAAACCTTGAAGGTGAAATGGATAACTTGGGTTCTAACCACAAGTCATGTAACAGTTAACCTTATTTGCTAGATACGTTCAATTTTATTGGAACAAATCGATTGAAGTAAAGATTCTTATACTCAATCAAACGCATTATTAAGTCTTAATTATGCGTCCTTGAAGGTTATTAGGTCCACAATACAAATCGTTCTCATCACTTCAAGTTACAACCTTTAAGGTGAAATGTATAACTTAGGTTCTAACCATAAGTCATGTAACTGTTAACCTCAATTGCTTGATACGTTCAGTTCTTTTGGAACAAATCGATTGAAGTGAAGTTTCTTATAGATCATTAAACCCATCACTAAGTCTTAATTATGCGTCCTTGAAGGTTATTGGGTCCTCAATACACGTCGTTCTCATCACTTGAAGTTAAAACCTTGAAGGTGAAATGGATAACTTAGGTTCTAACCACAAGCCATGTTACAGTTAACCTCATTTGCTTGATACGTTCAGTTCCTTTGGAAATAATCGATTGAAGTGAAACTTCTTATAGTCCATCAAAAGCATTTCTAAGTTTTAATTACGCCTCCTTGAAGGTTATTGGGTCCTCAATACATGTCGTTCTCATCACTTCAAGTTATAACCTTTAAGGTGAAATGTATAACTTAGGTTCTAATCACAAGTCATGTAACAGTTAACCTCATTTGCTTGATACGTTCAGTTCTTTTGGAACAATTCGATTGAAGTGAAGTTTCTTATACTCAATAAAACGCATTATTAAGTCCTTAATTATGCGTCCTTGAAGGTTATTGGGTCCTCAATACACGTCGTTCTCATCACTTCAAGTTATAACCTTTAAGGTGAAATGTATAACTTAGGTTCTAACCACAAGTCATGTAACAGTTAACCTCATTTGCTTGATACGTTCAGTTCTTTTGGAACAAATCGATTGAAGTGAGTTTCTTATAGGATCATTTAAACCATCACTAAGTCTTAATTATGCGTCCTTGAAGGTTATTGGGTCCTCAATACACGTCGTTCTCATCACTTCAGTTAAAACCTTGAAGGTGAAATGGATAACTTAGGTTCTAACCACAAGTCATGTAACAGTTAACCTCATTGCTTGATACGTTCAGTTCTTTTGGAACAAATCGATTGAAGTGAAGTTTCTTATACTCCATCAACGCATTACTAAGTCTTAATTACGCGTCCTTGAAGGTTATTGGGTCCTCAATACACGTCGTTCTCATCACTTCAAGTTATAACCTTTAAGGTGAAATGTATAACTTAGGTTCTAATCACAAGTCATGTAACAGTTAACCTCATTTGCTTGATACGTCAGTTCTTTTGGAACAATTCGATTGAAGTGAAGTTTCTTATACTCTAAAAAACGCATTACTAAGTCTTAATTACGCGTCCTTGAAGGTTATTGGGTCCTCAATACACGTCGTTCTCATCACTTCAAGTTAAAACCTTGAAGGTGAAATGTATAACTTAGGTTCTAACCACAAGTCATGTAACAGTTAACCTCATTTGCTTGATACGTTCAGTTCTTTTGGAACAAATCGATTGAAGTGAAGTTTCTTATAGATCATCAAACCATCACTAAGTCTTAATTACGCGTCCTTGAAGGTTATGGGTCCTCAATACACGTCGTTCTCATCACTTCAAGTTAAAACCTTGAAGGTGAATGATAACTTAGGTTCTAACCACAAGTCATGTAACAGTTAACCTCATTTGCTGATACGTTCAGTTCTTTTGGAACAAATCGATTGAAGTGAAGTTTCTTATAGATCATCAAACCATCACTAAGTCTTAATTACGCGTCCTTGAAGGTTATTGGGTCCTCAATACACGTCGTTCTCATCACTTCAAGTTAAAACCTTGAAGGTGAAATGGATAACTTAGGTTCTAACCACAAGTCATGTAACAGTTAACCTCATTTGCTTGATACGTTCAGTTCTTTTGGAACAATCGATTGAAGTGAAGTTTCTTATAGATCATCAAACCATCACTAAGTCTTAATTACGCGTCCTTGAAGGTTATTGGGTCCTCAATACATGTCGTTCTCATCACTTCAAGTTAAAACCTTGAAGGTGAATGGATAACTTAGGTTCTAACCACAAGTCATGTAACAGTTAACCTCATTTGCTTGATACGTTCAGTTCTTTTGGAACAAATCGATTGAAGTGAAGTTTCTTATAGATCATCAAACCATCACTAAGTCTTAATACGCGTCTTGAAGTTATGGTCCTCAATACACGTCGTTCTCATCACTTCAAGTTAAAACCTTGAAGGTGAAATGTATAACTTAGGTTCTAACCACAAGTCATGTAACAGTTAACCTCATTTGCTTGATACGTTCAGTTCTTTTGGAACAAATCGATTGAAGTGAAGTTTCTTATACTCCATCAAACGCATTACTAAGTCTTAATTACGCGTCCTTGAAGGTTATGGGTCCTCAATACACGTCGTTCTCATCACTTCAAGTTAAAACCTTGAAGGTGAATGGATAACTTAGGTTCTAACCACAAGTCAGTAACAGTTAACCTCATTTGCTTGATACGTTCAGTTCTTTTGGAACAAATCGATTGAAGTGAAGTTTCTTATACTCCATCAAACGCATACAGTCCGTAATTACGCGTCCTTGAAGGTTATTGGGTCCTCAATACACGTCGTTCTCATCACTTCAAGTTAAAACCTTGAAGGTGAAATGGATAACTTAGGTTCTAACCACAAGTCATGTAACAGTTAACCTCATTTGCTTGATACGTTTCAGTTCTTTTGGAACAAATCGATTGAAGTGAAGTTTCTTATAGATCATCAAACCCATCACTAAGTCTTAATTACGCGTCCTTGAAGGTTATTGGGTCCTCAATACACGTCGTTCTCATCACTTAAGTTAAAACCTTGAAGGTGAAATGGATAACTTAGGTTCTAACCACAAGTCCATGTAACAGTTAACCTCATTTGCTTGATACGTTCAGTTCTTTGGAACAAATCGATTGAAGTGAAAGTTCTTATAGTCATCAAAACGCATTACTAAGTCTTAATTACGCGTCCTTGAAGGTTATTGGGTCCTCAATACACGTCGTTCTCATCACTTCAAGTTATAACCTTAAGGTGAAATGTATAACTTATGGTTCTAACACAAGTCATGTAACAGTTAACCTCATTTGCTTGATACGTTCAGTTCTTTTGGAACAATTCGATTGAAGTGAAGTTTCTTATACTCAATAAAACGCATTTCTAATTCTTAATTACGCGTCCTTGAAGGTTATTGGGTTTTCAATACACATCATTCTCATCACTTCAAGTTCAAACTTTGAAGGTGAAATAGATAACCTAGGTTTTAACCACATGTCATAGAACAGTTAACCTCATTTGCTAGATACGTTCAATTCTATTAGAACAAATCGATTGAAGTGAAGCTTCTTATACTCCATCAAACGCATTGCTAAGTATTAATTATGTGTCCTTGAAGGTTATTGGGTCCTCAATACACGTCGTTCTCATCAATACAAGTTATAACCTTTAAGGTGAAATGTATAACTTAGGTTCTAACCATAAGTCATGTAACAGTTAAACTCAATTGCTTGATACGTTCAGTTCTTTTGGAACAAATCAATTGAAGTGAAGTTTCTTATAGATATGATTCCCCGGAGCGGACAATATCTTGCTGGGATGAGGGGTCGTTACAAATGGTATCAGAGCCTGTACCCAACCGGAAATGTGGCCAACGAGGACGTTGGGCCCCCGAGGGGGGGTGATTGTGATGACCCGAATGTGAACGTATGTGCCGACTGACGGGCAACCCGGGTTGCGGGTCAAACTTCGGACCAAGCCGAGTGTAGGCGAATCCGGACTCGAGTATAGGCTAATCCCGGGTCGTAAAAAAAGGGGGTCGTCATAATCCACATCGCTTGGGGAAGTATGTGGAATGAACCCTATGTAAGAGACCCTCACATATAGTAGACGCGTTTTGGAGCTCAATCGACAACGGATCGCATAGAGAACTCCGAGTTAGAGGGATTCGCGGAGAGTAATTCCGGTTGGGTGACCTGCCGGAAGTGCTCTCGCCAAACAAAGCGGAGGGGAGGATATTGGGCTGCGGCCCAATCCCCGGAGCGAACAATATCTTGCTGGGATGAGGGGTCGTTACAATAGATCATCAAACCCATCACTAAGTCTTAATTACGCGTCCTTGAAGGTTATTGGGTCCTCAATACACGTCGTTCTTATTACTTCAAGTTTAAACCTTGAAGGTGAAATGGATAACTTAGGTTCTAACCACAAGTCATGTAACAGTTAACCTCATTTGCTTGATACGTTCAGTTCTTTTGGAACAATCGATTGAAGTGAAGTTTCTTATAGATCATCAAACCATCACTAAGTCTAAATTACGCGTCCTTGAAGGTTATTGGGTCCTCAATGCACGTCGTTCTCATCACTTCAAGTTAAAACCTTGAAGGTGAAATGGATAACTTAGGTTCTAACAACAAGTCATGTAACAGTTAACCTCATTTACTTGATACGTTCAGTTCTTTTGGAACAAATCGATTGAAGTAAAGTTTCTTATACTCCATCAAACGCATTATCAAGTATTAATTACGTGTCCTTGAAGGTTATTGGGTCCTCAATACACGTCGTTCTCATCACTTCAAGTTAAAAACAATGAAGGTGAAATGTATAACTTAGGTTCTAACCACAAGTCATGTAACAGTTAACCTCATTTGCTTGATACGTTCAGTTCTTTTGGAACAAATCGATTGAAGTGAAGTTTCTTATAGTTCATCAAACCCATCACTAAGTCTTAATTACGCGTCCTTGAAGGTTATTGGGTCCTCAATACATGTCGTTCTCATCACTTCAAGTTAAAACCTTGAAGGTGAAATGTATAACTTAGGTTCTAACCAAAAGTCATGTAACAGTTACCTCATTTGCTTGATACGTTCAGTTCTTTTGGAAAAAATCGATTGAAGTGAGTTTCTTATAGTTCATCAAACCCATCACTAAGTCTTAATTACGCGTCCTTGAAGGTTATTGGGTCCTCAATACATGTCGTTCTCATCACTTCAAGTTAAAAACCTTGAAGGTGAAATGGATAACTTAGGTTCTAACCACAAGTCATGTAAAGTTAACCTCATTTGCTTGATACGTTCAGTTCTTTTGGAACAAATCGATTGAAGTGAAGTTTCTTATAGTTCATCAACCCATCACTAAGTCTTAATTACGCGTCCTTGAGGTTATTGGGTCCTCAATACATGTCGTTCTCATCACTTCAATTTAAAACATTGAAGGTGAAATGGATAACTTAGTTCTAACCACAAGTCATGTAACAGTTTAACCTCATATTTGCTTGATACGTTCAGTTCTTTTGGAACAAATCGATTGAAGTAGAAGTTCTTATAGTTCATCAAACCCATCACTAAGTCTTAATTACGCGTCCTTGAAGGTTATTGGGTCCTCAATACACGTCGTTCTCATCACTTCAAGTTAAAACCTTGAAGGTGAAATGGATAACTTAGGTTCTAACCACAAGTCATGTAACAGTTAACCTCATTTGCTTGATACTTCAGTTCTTTTAGAACAATCGATTGAAGTGAACGTTCTTATAGCTCCATCAAACGCATACTAAGTCTTAATTACGCGTCCTTGAAGGTTTATTGGGGTCCTCAATACACGTCGTTCTCATCACTTCAAGTTAAAACCTTAAGGTGAAATGGATAACTTAGGTTCTAACCACAATTCATGT
The DNA here is from genome assembly GCA_022432975.1 of Begonia masoniana. Lineage (NCBI taxonomy): Eukaryota > Viridiplantae > Streptophyta > Magnoliopsida > Cucurbitales > Begoniaceae > Begonia > Begonia masoniana. The sequence goes on along the minus strand of CM039504.1, from coordinate 46,024,327 downwards.
AACAGTTAACCTCATTTGCTTGATACGTTCAGTTCTTTTGGAACAATCGATTGAAGTGAAGTTTCTTATACTCCATCAAAGCGCATTACTAAGTCTTAATTACGCGTCCTTGAAGGTTATTGGGTCCTCAATACACAGTCGTTCTCATCACTTCAAGTTAAAACCTTGAAGGTGAAATGGATAACTTAGGTCTAACCACAAGTCATGTAACAGTTAACCTCATTTGCCTTGATACGTTCAGTTCTATTAGAACAATCGATTGAAGTGAAGTTTCTTATACTCCATCAAACGCATTACTAAGTCTTAATTACAGCGTCTTGAAGGTTTATTGGTGTCCTCAATACACAGTCGTTCATCACTTCAAGTTAAAACCTTGAAGGTGAAATGGATAACTTAGGTTCTAACCACAAGTCATGTAACAGTTAACCTCATTTGCTTGATACGTTCAGTTCTTTGGAACAAATCGATTGAAGTGAAGTTTCATATACTCCATCAAACGCATACTAAGTCTTAATTACGCGTCCTTGAAGGTTATTGGGTCCTCAATACACGTCGTTCTCCTCACTTCAAGTTAAAACAATTGAAGGTGAAATGTATAACTTAGGTTCTAACCATAATTCATATAACAGTTAACCTCATTGGCCTGATACGTCAGTTCTTTTGGAACAAACCGATAGAAGTGAAGTTTCACATAGATCATCAGAACCATCACTAAATCTTAACTACGCGCCCTTGAAGGTTATTAGGTCCTTAATACACAACGTTCTCATCACTTCAATTTAAAACATTGATGGTGAAATTGATAACTTAGGTTCTAACCAAAAGTCATGTAACAGTTAACCTCATTTGCTTGATACGTTCGGTTCTTTTGGAAAAAATCGATTGAAGTGAAGTTTCTTATAGATCATCAAACCCATCAATAATTCTTAATTATGCGTCCTTGAAGGTTATTGGGTCCTCACTACACGTAGTTCTCATCACTTCAAGTTAAAACCTTGAAGGTGAAATGGATAACTTAGGTTCTAACCACAAGTCATGTAACAGTTAACCTCATTTGCTTGATACGTTCAGTACTTTTGGAACAAATCGATTGAAGTGAAGTTTCTTATGGCTCATCAAACCCATCACTAAGTCTTAATTACGCTTCCTTGAAGGTTATTCGATCCTCAATACATGTCGTTCTCATCACTTCAAGTTAAAACCTTGAAGGTGAAATGGATAACTTAAGTTCTAACCACAAATCATGTAACAGTTCACCTCATTTGCTTGATACGTTCAGTTCTTTTGTAACAAATCCATTGAAGTGAATTTTCTTTTAGTTCATCAAACCCATCACTAAGTCTTAATTACGCGTCCTTGAAGGTAATTGGGTCCTCAATACATGTCGTTCTCATCACTTCAATTTAAAACATTGAAGGCGAAACGGATAACTTAGGTTCTAACCACAAGTCTTGTAATAGTTCACCTCATTTGCTTGATACGTTCAGTTCTTTTGTAACAAATCCATTGAAGTGAAGTTTCTTATAGTTCATCAAACCCATCACTAAGTCTTAATTACGCGTCCTTGAAGTTTATTGGGTCCTCAATACACGTCGTTCTCATCATTTCAAGTTAAAACCTTGAAGGTGAATTGGATAACTTAGGTTCTAACCACAAGTCATGTAACAGTTAACCTCATTTGTTTAATACGTTCAGTTCTTTTGGAACAAATCGATTGAAGTAAAGTTTCTTATACTCCATCAAACGCATTACTAAGTCTTAATTACGCGTCCTTGAAGGTTATTGGGTCCTCAATACACATCGTTCTCATCACTTAAAGTTAAAACCTTGAAGGTGAAATGGATAACTTTGGCTCTAACCACAAGTCATGTAACAGTTAACCTCATTTGCCTGATACGTTTAGTTCTATTAGAACAAATCGATTAAAGTGAAGTTTCTTATACTCCATCAAACGCTATACTAAGTCTTAATTACGCGTCTTTGAAGGTTATTGTGTCCTCAATACACATCGTTCTCATCACTTCAAGTTAAAACCTTAAAGGTGAAATGGATAACTTAGGTTCTAACAACAAGTCATGTAACAGTTAACCTCATTTGCTTGATACGTTTAGTTCTTTTGGAACAAATCGATTGAAGTGGATTTTCTTATAGTTTATCAAACCCATTACTAAGTCTTAATTACGCATCCTTGAAGGTTATTGGGTCCTCAATACGCGTTGTTTTCATCACTTCAACTTAAAACCTTGATGGTGAAATGGATAACTTAGGTTCTAACCACAAGTCTTGTAACAGTTAACCTTATTTGCTTGATACGTTCAGTTATTTTGGAACAAATCGATTGAAGTAGAGTTTCTTATAGTTCATCAAACCCATCACTAAGTCGTAATTACGCGTCCTCGAAGGTTATTGGGTCCTTAATACACTTCGTTATCATCACTTCAAGTTAAAACCTTGAAAGTTAAATGGATAACTTATGTTCTAACCACAAGTCATGTAACAGTTAACCTCATTTTCTTGATACGTTCAGTTCTGTTGGAACAAATAGATTGAAGTGAAGTTTCTAATAGTTCATCAAACTCATCACTAAGTCTTAATTACGCGTCCTTGAAGGTTATTGGGTCCTCAATACACGTCGTTCTCATCACTTTAAGTTAAAACGTTGAAGGTGAAATGTATAACTTAGGTTATAACCACAAGTTATAAAACAGTTAACCCCATTTGCTTGATACGTTTAGTTCTTTTGGAACAAATCGATTGAAGTGAAGTTTCTTATACTCCATCAAACGCATTACTAAGTCTTAATTACGCGTCCTTGAAGGTTATTTGGTCCTCAATACACGTTGTTCTTATCACTACAACTTAAAACCTTGAAGGAGCAATGGAAAACATAGGTTCTAACCACAAGTATTGTAACAGTTAACGCCATGTGCTTGATACGTTCAGTTCTTTTGGAACACATCGATTGAAGTGAAGTTTCTTATTGTTTATCAAACTCATCACTAAGTCTTAATTACGCGTCCATAAATGTTATTGGGTCCTCAATACACGTCGTTCTTATCACTTCAAGTTAAAACCTTGAAGGTGAAATGCATAACTTATGTTCTAACCACAAGTCATGTTACAGTTAACCTCATTTGCTGGATACGTTCAGTTCTGTTGGAACAAATTGATTAAAGTAAAGTTTCTTATAGTTCATCAAACCCATCTCTAAGTCTTAATTACGCGTCCTTGAAGGTTATTGGGTCCTCAATACACGTCGTTCTCAGCACTTCATGTTAAAACTTTGAAGGTGAATTGTATAACTTAGGTTCTAACCACAAGTCATGTAACAGTTAACCAAATTTGCTTGATATGTTTAGTTCTTTTTGAACAAATCGATTGAAGTGAAGTTTCTTGTACTCCATCAAACGTATTACTAAGTCCTATTTACGCGTCCTTGAAGGTTATTGGGTCCTCAATACACATCGTTCTCATCATGTCAAGTTAAAACCTTAAAGGTGAAATAGATAACATCGGTTCTAACCAGAAGTCATGGAACAGTTAACCTCATTTACTTGATACGTTCAGTTGTTTCGGAACAAATCGATTGAAGTGAAGTTTCTTATACTCCATCAAACGCATTAATAAGTCTTAATTACGCATCCTTGAAGGTTATTGGGTCCTCAATACACGTCGTTCTCATCCCTTTAGGTTAAAACCTTGAAGGTTAAATGTATAACTTAGGTTCTAACCATAAGTCATGTAACAGTTAACCTTATTTTCTTGATATGTTCAGGTCTTTTGGATCAAATCGATTGAAGTGAAGTTTCTTATAGTTCATCAAACCCATCACTAAGTCTTAATTACGCGTCCTTGAAGGTTATTGTGTCATCAATACACGTTGTTTCATCACTTCAACTTAAAAACTTGATGGTGAAATGGATAACTTTGGTTCTAACCACAAGTCATTTGCTTGATACGTTCAGTTCTTTTAGAACAAATCGATTGAAGTGAAGTTTCTTATAGTTCATCAAACCCATCACTCAGTCTTAATTACGGGTCCTTGAAGATTATTGGGTCCTTAATACACGTCGTTCTCATCACTTCAACTTAAAACCTTAAAGGTGAAATCGATAACTTAGGTTCTAACCACAAGTCATGTAACAGTTACCCTTATTTGCTTGATACGTTCAGTTCTGTTGGAACAAATCGATTGAAGTAAAGTTTCTTATAGTTCATCAAACCCATCACTAAGTCTTAATTACGCGTCCTTGAAGGTTATTGGGTCCTCAATACACGTCGTTCTCATCAATTCAAGTTAAAACTTTGAAGGTTAAATGGATAACTTAGGTTCTAACCACAAGTCATGTAACAGTTAACCTCATTTTCTTGATACGTTCAGTTCTTTTAGAACAAATCGATTGAAGTGAAGTTTCTTATACTCCATCAAACGCATTACTAAGTCATAATTACGCGTCCTTGAAGGTATTGGGTCCTCAATACAATCGTTCTCATCACTTCAAGTTAAAACCTTGAAGGTGAAATGGATAACATCGGTTCTAACACAAGTCATATAACAGTTAACTTCATTTGCTTGATACGTTCAGTTCTTTTGGAAAAAATCGATTGAAGTGAAGTTTCATATACTCCATCAAACGCATTACTAAGTCTTAATTACACGTCCTTGAAGGTTATTGGGTTTTCTATACATGTCGTTCTCATCACTTTAAGTTAAAACCTTGAAGGTTAAATGGATAACTTAGGTTCTAACCACAAGTCATGTAACAGTTAACCTCATTTGCTTGATATGTTCAGGTCTTTTAGAACAAATCGATTGAAGTGAATTTTCATATAGTTCATCAAACCCATCACTAAGTCTTAATTACGCGTCCTTGAAGGTTATTGTGTCACCAATAAAAGTCGTTCTCATCACTTCAATTTAAAAACTTGAAGGTGAAATTGATAACTTAGTTTCTAACCACAAGCCATGTAACAGTTAACCTCATTTGCTTGATACGTTCAGTTCTTTTGGAACAAATCGATTGAAGTGAAGTTTCTTATACTCCATCAAATGCATTTCTAAGTCTTAATTATGCGTCCCTGAAGGTTATTGTGTTCTCAATACACGTCGTTCTCATCACTTCAAGTTATAACCTTTAAAGTGAAATGTATAACTTAGGTTCGACTCACAAGTCATGTAACAGTTAACCTAATTTGCTTGATACGTTCAGTTCTTTTAGAACAAATCGATTGAAGTGAAGTTTCTTATACTCCATCAAACGCATTACTAAGTCTTAATTACGCGTCCTTGAAGGTTATTGGGTCCTCAATACACATCGTTTTCATAACTTCAAGTTAAAACCATGAAGGTGAAATGGATAACATCAGTTCTAACCACAAGTCATGTAAAAGTTAATCTGATTTGCTTGATACGTTCAGTCCTCTTGGAACAAATCGATTGAAGTGAAGTTTCATATACTCCATCAAACGCATTACTAAGTCTTAACTACGCGTACTTGAAGTTTATTGGGTCCTCAATACAGGTCGTTCTCAACATTTCAAGTTAAAACCTTGAAGGTGAAATGTATAGCTTAGTTTCTAACCTTAAGTCATATAACAGTTAACCTCATTTGCTTGATACGTTCAGTTCTTTTGGAAAAAATCGATTGAAGTGAAGTTTCATATACTCCATCAAACGCATTACTAGGTCTTAATTACGCGTCCTTGAAGGTTATTGGGTTTTCAATACATGTCGTTCTCATCACTTTAAGTTAAAACCTTGAAGGTGAAATGGATAACTTAGGTTCTAACCACAAGTCATGTAACAGTTAACCTCATTTGCTTGATATGTTCAGGTCTTTTTGAACAAATCGATTGAAGTGAAGTTTCATATAGTTCATCAAACCAATCACTAAGTCTTAATTACGCGTCCTTGAAGGTTATTGTGTAATCAATAAAAGTCGTTCTCATCACTTCAATTTAAAAACTTGAAGGTGAAATTGATAACTTAGTTTCTAACCACAAGCCATGTAACAGTTAACCTCATTTGCTTGATACGTTCAATTCTTTTGGAACAAATTGATTGAAGTGAAGTTTCTTATACTCCATCAAATGCATTTCTAAGTCTTAATTATGCGTCCTTGAAGGTTATTGTGTTCTCAATACACGTCATTCTCATGACTTCAAGTTATAACCTTTATACTGAAATGTATAACTTAGGTTCGAATCACAAGTCATGTAACAGTTAACCTCATTTGCTTGATACGTTCAGTTCTTTTAAAACAAATCGATTGAATTGAAATTTCTTATACTCCATCAAACGCATTACTATGTCTTAATTACGCATCCTTGAAGGTTATTTGGTTCTCAATACACGTCGTTCTCATCACTTCAAGTTAAAACCTTGAAGGTGAAATGGATAAATTAGATTCTAACCACAAGTCATGTAACAGTTAACCTCATTTGCATGATACGTTTAGTTCTTTTTAAACAAATCGATTGAAGTGAAGTTTCTTATAGATCATCAAACCTATCACTAAGTCTTAATTACGCGTCCTTGAAGGTTATTAGGTCCTCAATACACATCGTTTTTATTACTTCAAGTTAAAACCTTGAAGGTGAAATGTATAACTTTGGTTTTAACCACAAGTCATGTAACAGTTAACCTCATTTGCTTGATACGTTCAGTTCTTTTAGAACAAATTGATTGAAGTAAAGTTTCTTATACTCCATAAAACGCATTACTAAGTATTAATTACGCGTCCTTGAAGGTTATTGGGTACTCATTACACATCGTTCTCATCACTTCAAGTTAAAACCATGAAGGTGAAATGGATAACATTAGTTCTAAGCACAAGTCATGTAAAAGTTAACCTCATTTCCTTGATACGTTCAGTCCTCTTGGAACAAATCGATTGAAGTGAAGTTTCTTTTACTCAATCAAATGCATTACTAAGTCTTAATTAGGCGTCCTTGAAGGTTATTGGGTCCTCAATACACGTCGTTCTTATCACTTCTTATTAAAACCTTGAAGGTGAAATGTATAACTTAGGTTCTAACCACAAGTCATGTAACAGTTAACCTCATTTGCTTGATACGTTCAGTTCTTTTGGAACAAATCGATTGAAGTGAAGTTTCTTATACTCCATCAAACGCATTACTAAGTCTTAATTACGTGTCCTTGAAGGTTATTGGGTCCTCAATACACGTCGTTCTCATCACTTCAAGTTAAAACCTTGAAGGTGAAATGGATAACTTAGGTTTTAACCACAAGTCATGTAACAGTTAACCTCATTTGCTTGATACATTCAGTTATTTTGGAACAAATCGATTGAAGTGATGTTTCTTATAGTTCATCAAACCCATCACTAAGTCTTAATTACGCATCCTTGAAGGTTATTGAGTCTTCAATACACGTCGTTCTCATCACTTGAAGTTAAAACCTTGTAGGTGAAATGGATAGTTTAGGTTCTAACCACAAGTCATGCAACAGTTAACCTAATTTGCTTGATACGTTCAGTTCTTTTGGAACAAATCGATTGAAGTGAAGTTTCTTATAGTTCTTCAAACCCATCACTAAGTCTTAATTACGCGTCCTTGAAGGTTATTGGGTCCTCAATACACGTCATTCTCATCACTTCAAGTTAAAACCTTGATGTGAACCGAGGAGCGATTAATCTCAAAGTCAAGGACCATGATCTATTAGAAGATAAAGGAGGTCCAACGAACAAAGCTTCACATGATTTAGTCATGGAAACCTGAGAAAAAGAGTCATCACAACAAAAACAAAAGTCTATAAAAATAAAGAGCTTTGTAGCATGGAAGTGGGCCCCAAGAAATTGGCAAAAGAAGACCCATAAATCTCAGAGTTGGGCTCCACAAATCCAGATGGATTGGAAAGAGAATAGTAAAGATCCACGCAAACTACAAAGAGATAATGATTCACGTGGGTTGGAAAGAGATAAATATCCATATGACTTGGTTTATGATATGATCCAAGTTGAGACCAGGTCAAAGCACAAGAACATGGATCCAGTTAAAGATACGGGCGGCCCAATGATAAGAGCAAGAAGACCAAAATTATTGGAAGATCTTTTAAAGCAAGGGAGGCTAAAGATGCATGAAGATTTACATGTGCCATGCACATGCACGTGTAAGAATTAAAAAGTCACATGAGAAGCACATGCAAATTCAAAAAAATCACGTATGAGAGATCTTATCCAACAGAATCTACTCAAATCAATTCAAATCATATTCAAACGTAGTTTAAACGTGAGATGATATCTTATCCTGCAAAGGATCATTATCTCACGATTTTATTAGTTATTTTATTTTTTATTTTTGTTTTTTTTAATTATTTAGTTTAATTTTAATGTGTAGCCTATTTAATGGCAAAACTATTTTATTTAAGAGAAGAACAGTTTGAATTAAAAAAGGTTGAGTTTTTAGAGAGGATTTCTCCTTAGTTCTTTACGAAGAACAACGATATTCTTCAAGTCACGCTTGAAGAATCTCGCTTGATAGCTTTGGTTCTTAACAACGAGTTTGGTCTGGGTCAAGCTCCTGTTTTGATAGCTTTGGTTCAGCCAACAGGTATGGCTCGGGTCAAGCTCCTGTTTTGATAACTAGGGTTCCATCGAATTCTTCGATTGGGGTCTTAGTTCCTTACTTTGTTCTTAAATCGAAAAGGCGTTCCTTTGAATTATTCTGCGTTGTTGTCGAGTCTTGGGTCCTTTCGATCCGAGGTTTGCATCAGTTGGTATCAGAACTTCGGCTCTTTGATTCAAGAAGCTATCTTTAATTTTATTGTCAATCTTTCCTATTCTATTCGTCTTACTAGTCAAAAAAAAAACACAAAAGAATTCGTTTTTTTTTTTCATTCTTATTATCAAAGTTTTAATTTTTATCATTGATTCTTTTTTTTCTCGTGAATTTGTCATCTTTTGCAAATTTTGACAAAGGTCAAAAAAAATTGTCAAAAGTCAAAAAAAAAAATAGTCAAAAGTAAAAAAAAAAAAAGGGTTGTGAGAAGTCAAAAAAAAAAAATCGAAATTTTGTTATAGAGATTTCAAAAATTCTATCCTTTTAAATTCAAGAATTCGTTCTTAAATTCTTAGATAATTGTTCTTTGAAAATTCAAATTATTGAATCTTCATTCGAAATATTGTCTTTATCCAAATTTATTCTTTGAAGGTTCAAATTGTTGAATCTTCATTTGAAATATTGTCATCATCTAAAGTTTTGTCTTATTTCAATCGTACCCTTGATTTAGCCATCTTTACAAGTTTGAACTTTTAAGCTTTAAAGTTTGATTTTTTATAGTTTGGCTTGTTGAATATTTACCATCGATCAAGTTCTTATGTAAAGAACTAAAAGGGAGATCTAGAGGTAAAAGGCAAGAGGGTGAGACTATTAAAGAAAAAGTCTTAATTTTTGAGCGAAACACGAGTGGAGTGACATCTATCGAGAGCAAACACGTGAGGGAGAGGTAAGGTCCATTACTTGATTATTTTTTTTACTTCTAACAATTTTCTTTTGTTTTCTTATTGTGGTTGAAAAAGAATATCATGAGTGGAGAACACAACGACGTTGATTTAAAATTGTTCATGAGAGCCATGCAAGATCAATACACGGCTCTAAATCGGAGAATGGAACGATTGGAAACTCCGACCCCTAGTCATGCACAACAAAGGAAGGATTTTGATGGAGAATTCGAAGAGTATAGTGGTTATTATCCAAAAGAAAGAAATGAGGGGACAAACCAAGAAGACAACGATTTACGAAATATCAAGGTAAATATTCCACGTTTCCAAGGGAAGAATGACCCCGAGGGATATTTGGATTGGGAACGAAAAGTAGACTTAGTATTTGAGTTTCAAAATTATTCGGAGGATAAGAAGCTTAAGTTGATCACCATGGAGTTCACGGATTATGCTAGTATTTGGTGGGATTAATTAGTTAAGAACCGGAGGAGGAATGGTGAAGCACAAATCCGCACATGGGAAGACTTGAAGGCCCTCATGAAAAAAAGATATGTTCCATCATACTACTATAGAGACACGTGTCGAAAGCTCTAAAATTTAACACAAGGTTTCAAAAGTGTGGAGGAATATTATAAAGAGATTGAAGTAGCCATGATAAGGGCTAATGTGGAAGAAGATAAGGAAGCAACCATGGCACGTTTTATTGGGGGATTGAAACGAGAAATTGCGGATGTGGTGGATCTACAACACTACATCGACTTGGAGGAGTTACTACACAAATCAATCAAAATTGAGCGGCAACTAAAGGCTAAGAGAAGTACTAGGGTTGGTACAACATCAACCGCAACTTGGCAAGCAAATTGGAAAAACGAGAAGCCAAAACCGAGAGAGGATTCTAAGGGAAAAATTGTGTCTAACAATCAAGTGTTACCACAAAAAGCTAAGGATGAGACTTCAAATTGAATTAGAACCCGAGAGATTAAGTGCTTTCGGTGCCAAGGGTTCGGATACATAGCTTCAAATTGTCCAAATAAAAGAGCTATGATTTTAAGGGACACTGGCGATGTGGAGAGTGTGAGTTCGAGTGATGGTGAGATGCCACCACTTGAGGATTATAGTGACGTTGAGGCAGAGGAACTAGTAAAAGGAGATCTTTTAGTCACAAGGCGAGTATTGAATGTGCAAACTAAGGAAGATGGCGACAAAATACAACGTGAGCATATATTCCATACAAGATGTCATGTGCACAACAAAGTTTGTAGTTTGATCATCGATAGTGGGAGTTGCACCAATGTAGCAAGCACATTACTAGTCCAAAAGTTGAACTTGAAAACCGAGCAACATCAAAAACCATACAGGTTGCAATGGTTAAGCGATTGTGGAGAAATCAAGGTGACTAAAAAGGTGGAAGTTCCTTTATCAATTGGAAGGTACCAAGATAAAGTTTTATGTGATGTAGTGCCGATGCAAGCTACACACATACTTTTGGGGAGACCTTGGCAATATGATCGAAACGGCAAGTATAATGGTTACAAGAATGAGTATTTGTTGGTTTACAATGGAAAAACTGTTATCCTTACACCATTAAAGCCATGAGAGGCAATTGAAGATCAAGAGAGGATCGCGAAGGAATTTCAAATAATTAAGGATGAAAGAGAGAAAGAAAGTGGTGAAAAGAAATTAGTTGAAAAAGAGGCCGAAAAAGAAAAAGAAAGTGGTGAAAAGAAATTAGTTGAAAAAGAGGCAAAAATAGAGAAAGAAAGTGGAGAAAGAAAAATAGTTGAAAAGAGCATAAAGAGGGATGAAAATCCGAGGGAGCAAGAGAGAAAAATCAAGGAAAAAGATATAAAAACCGAGGAAGAGAGTGAACAAAAAGTCAAGTGAGAAGCAAATTGCGTTGATGAAGAAAAGTGAGGATAAGCGTGAGATGATTTTGCTTTTATATAAAGATGTTTATTTATCATCTAACGACTCACCAAGTTTTCTTCCAAGTGTTATTTCTTTTCTTTTGCAGAAAAATAAATATGAAATTCCCGAGGAGTTTCGAAATCAAATTTCTCCTTTGAGAGAGATTGAGAAGCATAAAAATCTCGTACAAAGTACGTTAGTTCCAAGTCAACCGGAAACATCAAAGTGGTTTGAGTGGTTGGTAAGGCCACATGATTCTTATATTGCACCTATTATATATATAAGGTTGATAGATAAAATGCAAAATTATTTTGTTGGAAAATTTGTCATTGATTACTTTGCACACAACTTGGTTTCTAACAAAATCGTAGATACATATTTTGCGAGTTTCAAATCTGATTTTAGCGTTTTAAAGGATTTTATTTTTATTCGATATTATTCACTGTTTGATATTATTGATGATTTTAATCTATTAAATTGGTTAAATTTATTAACTCTGTTTACTAATAAGTTTGTTATTGTGCATGAAAGTAAAAAAGATGAATTTGCTAAGAAATTTCATTCAATGGTAAGACTTATTTTTGAACCTGGAGATTTGGTTTGGCTACGTCTACAAAAAGAAAGATTTCCGAATAAATAGAACAACAAGCTACAACCTCGAGGAGATAGACATTTCCAAGTCCTAGAGCGCATCAACGACATCGCTTACAAGATCGACCTACCGAGTGAATACGGTAATGTAAGCACATATTTTAATTTTACTAAATTGTTTTTATATGATGCAGGAGATTCGAGGACAAATCTTTTCGAAGGGGGAGGGAATGATGTGAACCGAGGAGCGATAAATCTCAAAGTCAAGGACCATGATCTATTAGAAGATAAAGGAGGTCCAACGAACAAAGCTTCACATGATTTAGTCGTGGAAAACAGAGAAAAAGAGTCATCACAACAAAAACAAAAGTCTATAAAAATAAAGAGCTTTGTAGCATGGAAGTGGGCCCCAAGAAATTGGCAAAAGAAGACCCATAAAGCACAGAGTTGGGCTCCACAAATCCCAATGGATTGGAAAGAGAATAGTAAAGATCCACGCAAACTACAAAGAGATAAAGATTCACTTGGGTTGGAAAGAGATAAATATCCATATGACTTGGATTATGATGTGATCCAAGTTGAGACGAGGTCAAAGCCCAAGAACATGGATCCAATTAAAGATATGAGCGGCCCAATGATAAGAGCAAGAAGCCCAAAATTATTGGAAATTCTTTTAAAGCAATGGAGGCTAAAGATGCATGAAGATTTACATGTGCCATGCACATGCACGTGTAAGAATTAAAAAGTCACATGAGAAGCACATGCAAATTCAAACAAATCACGTATGAGAGATCTTATCCAACAGAATCTACTCAAATCAATTCAAATCATATTCAAACGTAGTTTAAACGTGAGATGATATCTTATCCTGCAAAGGATCATTATCTCACGATTTTATTAGTTATTTTATTTTTATTTTTGTTTTTTTAATTATTTAGTTTAATTTTAATGTGTAGCCTATTTAATGGCAAAACTATTTTATTTAAGAGAAGAACAAGTTTGAATTAAAAAAGGTTGAGTTTTTAGAGAGGATTTCTCTTTAGTTCTTTGCGAAGAACAACGATATTCTTCAAGTCACACTTGAAGAATCTTGCTTGATAGCTTTGGTTCTTACCAACGAGTTTGGTCTGGGTCAAGCTCCTGTTTTGATAGCTTTGGTTCAGCCAATAGGTATGGCTCAGGTCAAGCTCCTGTTTTGATAACTAGGGTTCCATTGAATTCTTCGATTGGGGTCTTAGTTCCTTACTTTATTCTTGAATCGAAAAGGCATTCCTTTGAATTATTCCGCGTTGTTGTCGGGTCCCGGGTCCTTTCGATCCGAGGTTCGCAACAAACCTTGAAGGTGAAATGGATAACTTAGGTTCTAACCACAAGTCATTTAACAGTTAACCTCATTTGCTTGATACGTTCGATTCTTTTGGAACAAATCGATTGAAGTGAAGTTTCTTATAGTTCATCAAACCCATCACTAAGCCTTAATTACGCGTCCTTGAAAGTTATTATGTCCTCAATACACGTTGTTCTCATCACTTCAACTTAAAACTTTGAAGGTGATATGGATAACTTAGGTTCTAACCACAAGTCATGTAACAGTTAACCTCATTTGCTTGATACGTTCAGTTCTTTTGGAACAAATCGATTGAAGTGAAGTTTCTGATATTCCATCAAACGCATTACTAAGTCTTAATTACGCATCCTTGAAGGTTATTGGGTCCTCAATACACGTTGTTCTCATCACATCAACTTAAAACCTTGAAGGTGAAATGGATAACTTAGGTTCTAACCACAAGTCATGTAACAGTTAACCCTATTTGCTTGATAAGTTCAGTTCTTTTAGAACAAATTGATTGAATTGAAGTTTCTTATACTCCATCAAACGCATTACTAAGTCTTAATTACGCGTCCTTGAAGGTTATTGGGTCCTCAATTTGCGTCGTTCTCATCACTTCAAGAGAAAACCTTGAAGGTGAAATGGATAACTTAGGTTCTAAACACAAGTCATATAACAGTTAATCCCATTTGCTTGATACGTTCAATTTTTTTGAACAAATCAATTGAAGTGAAGTTTCTTATAGTTCATCAAACCCAACACTAAGTCTTAATTATGCGTCCTTGAAGGTTATTAGGTCCTCAATACACGTCGTTCTCATCACTTCAAGTTAAAACATTGAAGGTGAAATGGATAACTTAGGTTCTAACCACAAGTCATGTAATAGTTAATCTCATTTGCTTGATACGTTCAGTTCTTTTGGAACAAATCGATTGAAGTGAAGTTTCTTATACTCCAGAACGCATTACAAAGTCTTAATTACGCGTCCTTGAAGTTTATTGGGTCGTCAATACAAGTCGTTCTCATCACTTCAAGTTAAAACCGTGAAGGTGAAATGCATAACTTAGGTTCTAACCACAAGTCATGTAATAGTTAACCTCATTTGCTTGATACGTTCAGTTCTTTTGGAACAAATCGATTGAAGTGAAATTTTTATAGTTCATCAAACCCATCACTAAGTCTTAATTACGCGTCCTTCAAGGTTATTGCGTCCTCAATACACGTCGTTCTCATCACTTCAAGTTATAACCTTGAAGGTGAAATGGATAACTTAGGTTCTATCCACAAGCTATTTAACAATTAACCTCATTTGCTTGATATGTTCAGTTATTTTGGAACAAATCGATTGAAGTAAAGTTTCTTATACTCCATCAAACGCATTATTAAGTCTTAACTACGCGTCCTTGAAGGTTATTGGGTCCTTAATACACGTCGTTCTCATCACTTCAAGTTAAAACCTTGAATGTGAAATATATAACTTAGGTTCTAACCACAAGTCATGTAACAGTTAACCTCATTTGCTTGATACGTTCAGTTCTTTTGGAACAAATCGATTGAAGTGAAGTTTCTTATACTCCTTCAAACGCATTACTAAGTCTTAATTACGCATCCTTGAAGGTTATTAGGTCCTCAATACACGTCGTTCTTATCACTTCAAGTTAAAACCTTGAAGGTGAAATGGATAACTTAGGTTCTAACAACAGGTCATGTACAGTTAACCTCATTTGCTTGATACGTTTAGTTTTTTTGGAACAAATTGATTGAAGTGAAGTTTCTTATACTCCATCAAACGCATTACTAAGTCTTAATTACGCGTCTTTTAAGGTTATTGGGTCCTCAATTCACGTCGTTCTCATCACTTCAAGTTAAAACTTTGAAGGTGATATGGATAACTTAGGTTCTAACCACAAGTCATGTAACAGTTAACCTCATTTGCTTGATACGTTCAGTTCTTTTGGAACAAATCGATTGAAGTGAAGTTTCTGATATTCCATCAAACGCATTACTAAGTCTTAATTACGCATCCTTGAAGGTTATTGGGTCCTCAATACACGTTGTTCTCATCACATCAACTTAAAACCTTGAAGGTGAAATGGATAACTTAGGTTCTAACCACAAGTCATGTAACAGTTAACCCTATTTGCTTGATAAGTTCAGTTCTTTTAGAACAAATTGATTGAATTGAAGTTTCTTATACTCCATCAAACGCATTACTAAGTCTTAATTACGCGTCCTTGAAGGTTATTGGGTCCTCAATTTGCGTCGTTCTCATCACTTCAAGAGAAAACCTTGAAGGTGAAATGGATAACTTAGGTTCTAAACACAAGTCATATAACAGTTAATCCCATTTGCTTGATACGTTCAATTTTTTTGAACAAATCAATTGAAGTGAAGTTTCTTATAGTTCATCAAACCCAACACTAAGTCTTAATTATGCGTCCTTGAAGGTTATTAGGTCCTCAATACACGTCGTTCTCATCACTTCAAGTTAAAACCATGAAGGTGAAATGGATAACTTAGGTTCTAACCACAAAGTATGTAATAGTTAATCTCATTTGCTTGATACGTTCAGTTCTTTTGGAACAAATCGATTGAAGTGAAGTTTCTTATACTCCAGAACGCATTACAAAGTCTTAATTAGCGTCCTTGAAGTTTATGGGTCGTCAATACAAGTCGTTCTCATCACTTCAAGTTTAAAACCGTGAAGGTGAAATGCATAACTTAGGTTCTAACCACAAGTCATGTAATAGTTAACCTCATTTGCTTGATACGTTCAGTTCTTTTGGAACAAATCGATTGAAGTGAAATTTTTATAGTTCATCAAACCCATCACTAAGTCTTAATTACGCGTCCTTCAAGGTTATTGCGTCCTCAATACACGTCGTTCTCATCACTTCAAGTTATAACCTTGAAGGTGAAATGGATAACTTAGGTTCTATCCACAAGCTATTTAACAATTAACCTCATTTGCTTGATATGTTCAGTTATTTTGGAACAAATCGATTGAAGTAAAGTTTCTTATACTCCATCAAACGCATTATTAAGTCTTAACTACGCGTCCTTGAAGGTTATTGGGTCCTTAATACACGTCGTTCTCATCACTTCAAGTTAAAACCTTGAATGTGAAATATATAACTTAGGTTCTAACCACAAGTCATGTAACAGTTAACCTCATTTGCTTGATACGTTCAGTTCTTTTGGAACAAATCGATTGAAGTGAAGTTTCTTATACTCCTTCAAACGCATTACTAAGTCTTAATTACGCATCCTTGAAGGTTATTAGGTCCTCAATACACGTCGTTCTTATCACTTCAAGTTAAAACCTTGAAGGTGAAATGGATAACTTAGGTTCTAACAACAGGTCATGTAACAGTTAACCTCATTTGCTTGATACGTTTAGTTTTTTTGGAACAAATTGATTGAAGTGAAGTTTCTTATACTCCATCAAACGCATTACTAAGTCTTAATTACGCGTCTTTTAAGGTTATTGGGTCCTCAATTCACGTCGTTCTCATCACTTCAAGTTAAAACCTTGAAGGTGAAATATATAATTTAGGTTCTAACCACAAGTCATGTAACAGTTAACCTCATTTGCTTGATACGTTTAGTTCTTTTGGAACAAATCGATTGAAGTGAAGTTTCTTATACTCCATCAAACGCATTACTATGTCTTAATTACGCGTCCTTGAATTTTATTGGGTCCTCAATACACGTCGTACTCATCACTTTAAGGTAAAACACTTGAGGTGAAATGGATAACTTAGGTTCTAACACAAGTCATATACAATTAACCTCATTTGCTTGATTACGTTCAATTTCGTTTGGAACAAATCGATTGAAAGTGAAGTTTCTTATAGCTCATCAAAAACCGCATTACTAAGTCTTAATTACGCATCCTTGAAGGTTATTGGGTCCTCAATACGCGTCGTTCTCATCACTTCAAGTTAAAACCTTCAAGGTGAAATGTATAACTTAGGTTCTAACCACAAGTCATCTAACAGTTAACCACATTTGCTTAATACGTTCAATTCTTTTGGAACAAATCGATTGATGTGAAGTTTCTTATACTACATCAAATGAATTACTAAGTCTTAATTACGCGTCATTGAAGATAATTGCGTCCTCAATACACGTCGTTCTCATCACTTCAAGTTAAAACCATGAAAGTGAAATGGATAACTTAGGTTCTAACCAAGAGTGATGGAACAGTTAACCTCATTTGCTTGATACGTTAAGTTCCTTTGGAAAAATCGATTGAAGTGAAGTTTCTTATACTCCATCAAACGCATTACTAAGTCTAAATTACGTATCCTTGAAGGTTATTGGCTCCTCAATACACGTCGTTCTCATCACTTTAATTTAAAACCTTGAAGGCGAAATGGATAACTTAGGTTCTAACCACAAATCATGTAACAGTTAACCTTAAATGCCTGATACGTTAGTTCTTTTGGAACAAATCAAGTGAAGTGAAGTTTCTTATAGTTCATCAAACCCATCACTAAGTCTTGATTACGCCTCCTTGAAGGTTATTGGGTTCTCAATACACGTCGTTCTCATCACTTTAAGTTGAAACCTTGAAGGTGAAATGGATAACTTAGGTTCTAACAACAAGTCATGTAACAGTTAACCTCATTTGCTTGATTCGTTCAGTTCGTTTGGAACAAATCGATTGAAGTGTAGTTTCTTATACTCCATAAAACGCATTACTAAGTATTAATTACGCGTCCTTGAAGGTTATTGGGTCCTCAATTTGCGTCGTTCTCAACACTTCAAGTTAAAACCTTTAAGGTGAAATGTATAACTTAGGTTCTAACCACAAGTCATCTAACAGTTAACTACATTTGCTTGATACGTTCAGTTCTTTTGGAACAAATCGATTGAAGTGAAGTTTCTTATACTCCATCAAACGAACTACTAAGTCTTAATTACAGCGTCATTGAAGGTTATTGCGTCCTCAATACACGTCGTTCTCATCACTTCAAGTTAAAACCTTGAAAGTGAAATGGATAACTTAGGTTCTAACAAAGAGTGATGAAACAGTTAACCTTTATTTGCTTGATACGTTAAGTTCCTTTGGAACGAATCGATTGAAGTGAAGTTTCTTATACTCCATCAAACGCATTACTATTTCTTAATTACGCATCCTTGAAGGTTATTGGGTCCTCAATACACATCGTTCTCATCACTTCAAGTTAAAACCTTATAGGTGAAATGGATAATTTATGTTCTAACCACAAGTCATATTACAGTTAACCTCATTACCTTGATACGTTCAGTTTTTTTTGGAAAAAATCGATTGAAGTGAAGTTTCTTATACTCCATTAAAAGCATTACTAAGTCTTAATTACGCGTCCTTGAGGGTTATTAGGTCCTCAATACAAGTCATTTTCATCACTTCACGTTAAAACCTTGAAGGTGAAATGTATAACTTATGTTCTAACCACAAGTTATGAAACAGTTAACCTCATTTGCTTGATTCGATAAGTTCCTTTGGAACAAATCGATTGAATTGAAGTTTCTTATACTCCAACAAACGCATTACTATATCTTAATTACGCGTCCTTGAAGGTTATTGGGTCCTCAATACACATCGTTCTCATCACTTCAAGTTAAAACCTTGAAGGTTAAATGGATAATTTATGTTCTAATCACATGTCATGTAACAGTTAACCTCATTTGCTTGATACGTTCAATTTTTTTGGAACAAATCGATTGAAATGAAGTTTCTTATACTCCATCAAACCCATTACTAAGTCTTAATTACGTGTCCATGAAGGTTATTGGGTGTTCAAAACATGTCGTTCTCATCACATGAAGTTAAAACCTTGGAGGTGAAATTGATAACTTAGGTTCTAACCACAAGTCATGTAACAGTTAACCTCATTTGCTTGATACGTTCAGTTCTTTTGGAACAATTCCATTGAAGTGAAGTTTCTTATACTCCATCAAGCGCATTTATAAATCTTAATTACGGGTCCTTGAAAGTTATTGCGTCCTCAATACACGTCGTTCTCACCACTTCACGTTAAAACCTTGAAGGTGAAATGTATAACTTAGGTTCTAATTACAAGTCATGAAATATTTAACCTCATTGACTTGATACGTTCTGTTCATTTGGAACAAATTAATTGAAATGAAGTTTCTTATACTCCATCAAACGTCCTTGAAGGTTATTGGGTCCTCAATACAGGTCGTTCTAATCACTTTATGTTAAAACCTTGATGGTGAAATGTATAACTTAGGTTCTAACCACAAGTAATGTAACAGTGAACGTCATTTGCTTGCTACGTTCAGTTCGTTTGGAAGAAATTGATTGAAGTGATGTTTTTTATATTTCATCAAACGCATTACTAATTCTTAATTACACGTCCATGAAGGTTATTGGGTCCTCAATACACGTCGTTCTCATCACTTCAAGTTAAAACCATGAACGTGAAATGGATAACTTAGGTTCTATAACAAGTCATCTAACAGTTAACTTTATTTGCTCGATACGTTCAGTTCTTTTGGAACAAATCGATTGAAGTGAAATTTCTTATACTCCATCAAACGCATTACTATGTCTTAATTACACGTTCTTGAAGGTTATTGGGTCCTCAATACACGTCGTTCTCGTCACTTCAACTTAAAACCACGAAGGTGAAATGGATAACTTAGGTTCTAACAACAAGTCATGTAATTGTTAACCTCATTTGCTTGATACGTTCAGTTCGTTTCAAACAAATTGATTGAAGTGAAGTTTCTTATAGTTCATCAAACCCATAAGTACGTCTTAATTACGCGTCCTTGAAGGTTATTGGTTCCACAATACAAGTCGTTCTCATCACTTCAAGTTAAACCCTTTAAGGTGAAATAAATAACCTAGGTTCTAACAAGTCATGTAAAAGTTAACCTCATTTGCTTGATATGTTCAGTTCTTTTGGAACAAATCGATTGAAGTGAAGTTTCTTATACTCTATCAAACGCATTACTAAATCTTAATTACGCGTCGTTGAAGGTTATTGGGTCCTCAAAACACGTGGTTCTCATCACTTCCTGTTAAAACCTTGAAGGTGAATTTTAACCACAAGTTATGTAACAGTTAACCTCATTTGCTTGATACGTTCTGTTCGTTTGGAACAAATCGATTGAAGTGAAGTTTCTTATACTACATAAAATGCATTACTAAGTATTAATTACGTGTCCTTTAAGGTTATTGGGTCCTCAATACACGTCGTTCTCATCACTTCAAGTTAAAACCTTGAAGGTGAAATGTATAATTTAGGTTCTCATCACAAGTCATGTAACAGTTAACTTCATTTGCTAGACACGTTCAGTTCGTTTGGAACAAATCGATTGAAGTGAAGTTTCTTATACTCCATCAAACGCATTACTAAGTCTTAATTACGCTTCTTTGAAGTTTATTGGGTCCTCAATACATGTCGTTCTCATCACTATGTAACTGTTAACCTCATTTGCTTGATACGTTCAGTTATTTTAGAACAAATCGATTGAAGTGAAGTTTCTTATACTCCATCAAACGTATCACTAAGTGTTAATTATGCATCCTTGAAGGTTATTGGGTCCTCAATACACGTAGTTCTCATCACTTCAAGTTAAAACCTTTAAGGTGAATTGTATAACTTAGGTTCTAACCACAAGTCATCTAATAGTTCACCTCATTTGCTTGATACGTTAAGTTCTTTTGGAACAAATCGATTGAAGTGAAGTTTCTTATACTCCATCAAACGCATTACTATGTCTTAATTACGCGTCCTTGAAGGTTATTGGATCCTCAATACACGTCGTTCTCATCACTTTAAGTTAAAACCATGAAGGTGAAATGGATAACTTAGGTTCTAAGCACAAGTTATGTAACAGTGAACATCATTTGCTTGATACGTTCCGTTCGTTTGGAATAAATCGATTAAAGTGAAGTTTCTTATAGTTAATCTAACCCATTAGTAAGTCTTAATTACGCGTCCTTGAAGGTTATTGGGTCCTCAATACACGTCGTTCTCATCACTTTAAGTTAAAACCATGAAGGTGAAATGGATAACTTATGTTTTAAACACAAGTCATGTAACAGTTAACCTCATTTGCTTGATACGTTCAGTTCGTTTGGAACAAATCGATTAAAGTGAAGTTCCTTATACTCCATCAAACGCATTACTAAGTCTTAATGACGCATCCTTGAAGGTGAAATGTATGACGTAGGTTCTAACCACAAGTCATGTAACTGTTAACCTAATTTGCTCGATACGTTAAGTTCTTTTGGAACAAATCGATTGAAGTGAAGTTACTTATACTCCATCAAACGCATTACTAAGTCTAAATTACGCATCCTTGAAGGTTATTGGCTCCTCAATACACGTCGTTCTCATCACTTTAACTTCAAACCTTGAAGGTGAAATGGATAATCTAGATTCTAACCACAACTCTGGTAACAGTTAACCTTATTTGCTTGATACGTTAGTTCTTTTGGAAGAAATCAATTGAAGTGAAGTTTCTTATAGTTCATCAAACCCATCACTAAGTCTTAATTACGCCTCCTTGAAGGTTATTGGGTCCTCAATACACGTCGTTCTCATCACTTTAAGTTGAAACCTTAAAGGTGAAATGGATAACTTAGGTTCTAACCACAAGTCATGTAACAGTTAACCTCATTTGCTTGATACGTTCAGTTTGTTTGGAACAAATTGATTGAAGTGAAGTTTCTTATACTCCATGAAACGCATTACTAAGTATTAATTACTGGCCCTTGAAGGTTATTGGGTCCTCAATACGCGTCGTTCTCATCACTTCAAGTTAAAACTTTTAAGGTGAAATGTATAACATAGGTTCTAACCACAAGTCATCTAACAGTTAACCTAATTTGCTTGATACGTTCAGTTCTTTTGGAACAAATCGATTGAAGTGAAGTTTCTTATACTCCATCAAACGAATTACTAAGTCTTAATTACGCGTCATTGAAGGTTATTGGGTCCTTAATACACGTCGTTCTCATCACTTCAAGTTAAATCCTTGAAAGTGAAATGGATAACTTAGGTTCTAACCATAAGTCATGATACAGTTAACATCATTTGCTTAATATGTTAAGTTCCTTTGGACCAAATCGATTGAAGTGAAGTTTCTTATACTCCATCAAACGCATTACTATGTCTTAATTACGCGTCCTTGAAGGTTATTGGGTCCTCAATACACATCGTTCACATCACTTCAAGTTAAAACCTTAAAGGTGAAATGGAAAATTTATGTTCTAACCACAAGTCATGTAAAAGTTTGACCTCATTTTCTTGATATGTTAAGTTTTTTTGGAACAAATCGATTGAAGTGAAGTTTCTTATACTCCATCAAACGCATTACTAAGTCTTAATTATGCGTCCTTGAAGGTTATTGGGTCCTCAATACATGTAATTTTCATCACTTCACGTTAAAACCTTGAAGATGAAATGTATAACTTATGTTTTAACCACAAGTCATGAAACAGTTAACCTCATTTGCTTGATACGTTAAGTTCCTTTGGAACAAATCGATTGAAGTGAAATTTCTTATACTCCATCAAACGCATTACTATATCTTAATTACGCGTCCTTGAAGGTTATTGGGTCTTCAATACACATCGTTCTCATCACTTCAAGTTAAAACCTTAAAAGTGAAATGGATAATTTATGTTATAACCACAAGTCATGTAACAGTTAACCTCATTTGCTTGATACGTTTAGTTTTTTTGGAACAAATCGATTGAAGTGAAGTTTCTTATACTCCATCAAACGCATTACTATGTCTTAATTACGCGTCCTTGGAGGTTATTGGGTCCTCAATACACGTCGTTCTCACCACTTTACGTTAAAACCTTGAAGGTGAAATGCATAACTTAGTTTCTAACCACAAGTCATAAAACAGTTAACCTCATTGACTTGATACGTTCAATTCATTTGGAACAAATTGATTGAAGTGAAGTTTCTTATAGTCCATCAAACGCATTACTAAATGTTGATTACGCATCCTTGAAGGTTATTGGGTCCTCAATACATGTCGTTCTAATCACTTCAAGTTAAAACCTTGAAGGTGAAATGTATAACTTAGGTTCTAACCAAAAGTCATGTTACAGTGAACGTCATTTGCTTGATTCGTTCTGTTCGTTTGGAAGAAATCGATTGAAGTGATGTTTCTTATACTTCATCAAACGCATTACTAATTTTTAATTACGCGTCCATGAAGGTTATTGGGTCCTCAATACACGTCGTTCTCATTACTTCAAGTTAAAACCATGAAGGTGAAATGGAAAACGTAGGTTCTAACAACAAGTCATCTAACAGTTAACCTCATTTGCTTGATACGTTCAGTTCTTTTGGAACAAATCGATTGAAGTGAAAATTCTTATACTCCATCAAACGCATTACTAAGTCTTAATTACACGTCCTTGAAGGTTATTAGGTCATCAATACACGTCATTCTCATCACTTCAATTTAAAACCATGAAGGTGAAATGGATAACTTAGGTTCTAACAACAAGTCATGTAACAGTTAACCTCATTTGCTTGATACGTTCAGTTCGTTTGGAACAAATCGATTAAAGTGAAGTTTCTTATAGTTAATCAAACCCATCAGTAAGTCTTAATTACGCGTCCTTGAAGGTTATTGGCTCCTCAATACACGTCGTTCTCATCACTTTAAGTTAAAACCATGAAGGTGAAATGGATAACTTAGGTTTTAACCACAAGTCATGTAACAGTTAACCTCATTTGCTTGATACATTCAGTTCATTTGGAACAAATCGATTAAAGTGAAGTTTCTTATAGTTAATCAAACTCATCAGTAAGTCTTAATTACGCGTCCTTGAAGGCTATTGGGTCCTCAATACACGTCGTTCTCATCACTTTAAGTTAAAAGCATGAAGGTGAAATGGATAACTTAGGTTTTAACCACAAGTCATGTAACAGTTAACCTCATTTGCTTTATACGTTCAGTTCGTTTGGAACAAATTGATTAAAGTGAAGTTTCTTATACTCTATCAAACGCATTACTAAGTCTTAATGATGCGTCCTTGAAGGTTATTGGGTCCTCAATACACGTTGTTCTCATCTCTTTAAGTTAAAACCTTGAAGGTGAATTGTATAACTTTGGTTCTAACCACAAGTCATGTAACTGTTAACCTCATTTGCTCAATACAGTTCTGTAATATCCGGCCTGTACGGAATTTTATATTATAATATATATTTGCATTTTCTATAAATATGTCAAATCAAACTAGTTTTACGAAAAAAAGCGTTATTATGATCCTGATTATTTATTGGAATTTTAAGGAATTTACGAGAATTTTCGGAGTAATAATGGTATATTCCGAGTAATTAAGTTTCTCGTAATACAAAGGACGTTGTAGTAAAAAAATATTAAACGAAGTCTGATTTGCGAACGGACAGTTTTGATAAATCCCAAATAATAAGAATGACTTATTGGTGAAATAAGAAAATTTGGAAAAAGCCAAATCGTTAGAGAATTAACGAAACAAATGACGAAACAAAATAGAAATAAGAACTAAGGGCATTTTAGTGGAAAATATCAGCATGATGGATAAGTTGAAAGACACCACCTCCGAGTTCAGTCTCTCCAAGAATGGAATCCTGAGGTTTAGAAATCGGTGGTGCATTCCTAATGATGTGGAATTGCGCAAGTTGATCTTGGCTGAGGCGCACTTTTCTTCTTTTTCTGTACATCCTGGCTGCACCAAGATGTACCGAGACCTGAAGTTACAATACTGGTGGCCTAACCTAAAAAGGGATGTTGCTAAGTATGTAGAGTCTTGTTTAGTATGTCAACAAGTTAAAGCCGAGCACCAACGTCCAGGAGGTACTCTTCAGCCTTTGCCTATCCCCGAATGGAAGTGGGAACACATAGCTATGGATTTCGTAGTAGGACTACCTAAGACGACAAAAGGACATGATTGTATTTGGGTTGTGGTGGATAGGATGACAAAATCAGCCCATTTCTTACCTGTAAGGACCACCTATACGATGGACCAATTTGCTGATCTCTATGTTCAGGAAATTATTAGGTTGCATGGAATCCCGGTATCCATTGTTTCTGACCGTGACCCCAGGTTTACCTCTCGATTCTGGAAAAGTTTGCAAGGTACATTAGGTACAAAGTTATCTTTCAGCACGGCTTTTCACCCACAAACCGATGGCCAATCAGAAAGGACTATTCAAATACTCGAAGATATGTTGAGAGCATGTGTACTTGACTTTCAGACGACTTGGAGCAGACATTTACCTCTGGTTGAGTTCTCCTACAATAACAGTTATCAGTCCACCATTGGTATGGCACCATATGAAGCACTGTACGGTAGGAAATGTAGGTCACCTCTTTATTGGGATGAGATTGGTGAAGCAAAACTTCTTGGACCCGATATTCTGCAGTAAATGTCAGATAAGATTGCTATTATTCAGAAAAGAATGATGACTGCACAAAGCCAGCAGAAGTGTTATGCAGATCAAAGGAGAAGGGAACTCGAGTTTGCAGTAGGAGATGAGGTATTCTTAAAGGTGTCACCATTTAAAGGAGTCTTAAGATTTGGTAAGAAAGGAAAACTTAATCCGAGATTTATTGGACCCTTCCTTGTCTTGGCAAAAGTCGGGAGTACAGCTTACAGACTACAACTGCCTCCATCATTGAATAAAGTTCATAATGTCTTCCATGTGTCAATGTTAAGGAAGTGCATGCGTAATCCGATGCAGGTCATCCAGCCATCAGATATTGGTTTAGAGCCGACACTGGAGTATGAGGAGAAACCAATACAGATATTGGAATATGCAGTCAAGACTCTGAGAAACAAAGAGATTCCATTAGTGAAAGTTTTATGGACGAATCACGGCATTGAAGAAGCCACATGGGAAAGACGGCAGGAGATGTTGGACAAATATCCAGAGTTATTTGCTTGACCAATATTCGAGGACGAAAATTTTGTTTAAGGAGGGGTGGATGTAACACCCGACAACTTTGGTCAGGTGATTTTCTCAATAGAATTAACTGTCACCTGTTTATTTTTTTTTAACCTTTTGATTTAATGTCTTAATGCCAAGTTTTTATGTATTTTGTCTTAAACTTGTGCGGTGGCAGATTGGTAATAAAGTGGGATTTTGGCTTATATAAATAGAATAAGGAAATCCTTAAACCTCTCAAAAACCTCACTGTAGCCGTCACACTTTCCTCTTCGATTTCTCCACTCTCCAGAGCTCTCTCTCAGCCGGCGACTTCTCCACCAGCGAGCGATTTCTCCTGTATCCACTCCGATAACCCACATTCGAGGTAAGGTTCTGACAATGTAGTTGTTGGAAAAGTTATTTAGAGCTCTGCTTTTAGCTAGAAACCCGCAGTCCGGATTTTGTTATGACAGAGTAAAATAGGGCTGAGTTTGGTAATAGCATTGCCGATTTGAATCTGAACTTTTGACAACCGACTGTAAATAACTGCTAGGTTGAATCCGAATGTCTGGAATCTTGGAGCTTAACCCACGCACCGAAGGTGCTTGACGGAAAAGACTAAGAAATACAGAGTTTATGATGACATTTAGTTAGAACCTTATTAGTTTTTGAGTTTAAGTTATTTAACTACGAATATGAAATGTCATAGGCAAGGAAAGCTCAAGTGAAGGTGCTGCTCAGCTAAGGAATCCAGGTAAGTGAATGTATTAAGATTTCCGGCCACTAGGGCCCTACACCGCAAGGGTATTAGGAAATCATTGAGATGTCTGTCTGTTGACTATGACTAGTTATTGCCATGATATGAAGAATTTGTGTAAGAAGATGTTAAGTTACAGGATGTTTTGCTTGTCCTTATGGTATGACTTCTCTCTGTGAACTTCATGTTTATGCATTGCGTCCACGTTTATGACTAAGTTAAGAACATGAAAAGTAAATGTAATCATGATTAAGTGCAGGACGGGGAAAAGAGACTATGACAAGTATAGCTCGCGGATTCTCCCCCTGGTGGAGGCCGAGTTGATGATATGTATGGCTCGCGAATTCTCCCACTGGTGGAGGCCGAGTTGATGATATGTATGGCTCGCGAATTCTCCCACTGGTGGAGGCCGAGTTGATGATGTGTATGGCTCGCGAATTCTCCCACTGGTGGAGGCCGAGTTAGTCGTTACTATGATTGCCGCGATAGGCAAATGACTATGTACCCCTGTCTTTCTCCCTCGTCTCCTGCCTTAATACATGCTATGTAAATAATGAAAATGAGCATGAATGGAGAAAGATTTACGGACTTATGTTTATTAATTTGTACACTCATGTATGTCTGCCAGCATGCATTCCTTACTAAGCATTAGGCTTATAGTTAAACCTTATGGTGTAGGTGAAGAAGGTTCAGGTGAGGATGCTATGTTCAAAGAGAATGTTTAAAGCTGGTTGCTGGAGGATGCTCAGAATGACAGTGCAGGACTGGAGAGGCGATTTATGACCCTTGGTTATGCTCATAGTATGACGGTGGTTTATATGATAAAGAAGGTCTAAGTGGATTAAGATTTCTTATAACAATGGAGTCTGAATTAGCTGATTTAAAATTCGGAATCTATTAGGGATTTTAAGGACTAATGAATGGTCTGCTTTACTTAAGTCTTCCGTTATCTATACTCTGAATGAATTGTAGTTTATCAGTAAGGTTTATGGTCAAGTTGAGCTATATAAATGTTGGAATGAGTTCTGTCGTAGAAATTTCTATCGATGGAAACTAAGTTAGCATTTTCTACCGGTAGATGTGGTTTAGCTATCGGTAGAAGTCGAGATAAATTTTCCCTTTCGGAAGATGAAATCTGTGGTGTTAATGAGGCACGTGAGAGGCTCGTGTCGAGCGGGCAGAAATAAAGTGTCATGTCATCGGCAGAAGTAGAGTATTTTGTCATCGGCAGTTGTAGGTATTTATGTCATCGGCAGATGTAGAGTATTACGTCATCGGCAGGAGTAGAGTGTTATGTCATCGGCAGAAGTAGAGTATTACGTCATCGGCAGAAGTAGAGTATTACGTCATCGGCAGAAGTAGAGTGTTATGCCATCGGCAGAAGTAGAGTATTTTGTCATCGACAGATGTAGGTATTTATGTCATCGGCAGATGTAGTGCATTTTTCCACCGGAAGATGTAAGAGATATTTTGTCGTTAAAGCTACCGGAAGATGTCTTCTTGATCGTTGTTCATTAATTGACACGTGATCTGCACATGTTCACCGGTAGATGTATTAGGAAGTTTGTCGTTAGTGCCCGGATGGGGTGTTTTCTATCGGTAGATGAAGCCTGTTTTTCATCGGCAGATGTTGTGTCTGTGACTATCGGCAGATGCCGCTTAAAAGAGGTGTAGAAAAGATGTGTTGCGTGGCTGGCACGTGACCATCGGTCGATGTGAGCCTAGGACTCCATCGGCAGATGCATTAAGGTGTGTTTCCAAATAAAAATAATAATATAAAAGTAAACGCACCATTAATGAATAAGATGCATGAAGCATGAACCGAATGATTAGGAGATTAAGAATGGTGATCACGTGACGGCTCCTGGCCGGGGTCGTTACAGTTTTGGATAGACTATGTTTTAGGTTTAGTTTTAAAACGTTTTAAAAATGTATTCTGTAAATGTTTGATATTTGGGAAATGTTTAGTTTTTAAACCGAACCACGCAGTTTATTTTTATGAAAATAGGCTATGTTTTGAACGTATTTCAGTCGTGATTTTGAAATGTGTTCTGAGTTGTTAGATGAGGGATTGGTGATGTGTTAATTGTATGTAAGGGAGGGAAATGGTTGTTATGTTGAATTTGGTTTACAGGTGAAAGAAGGGAAGGAAGAAAGAAAGGGGGGGGGGGGGGGGGGGGTGGCGAGCCCTCTGGAAAGTAATTCCAGAGGGGTTGCCGAACGATCGCCAAGGAGGGCGATCGCTCGCCCTCCCTGTTTCTCAAGTTCTCTGGATTTTCCAGAGAAATTGCCGAGCGATCGCCATAGGGGCGATCGCTTGGGTGATTGTGATCGCCAAAGGGGCGACCATTCGCCCTTGGTGTGGGGCGAACATTCGCCCCTCTTGTTTTTAAGTCTGGCGATCGAGCGCCCGTTTTGAGCGATCGATCGCCCCCTTCATTTTTGCTGGTTTCCCCTTTTTGGCCCACCGCTGTGTGTTATTATTTTTAAATTTTTTAATTAAATGTTTTAATGTTTTATTTTAATTGTTCTAAAGTTTTATTAAAGGATTTTTAAAATAGATTTAAACGCCGTTAACGATTTAAATTCCGATAGAAAAGTTTTAATTTCCGCAAGAATGACAAGTAATTATAAAGTTATTTCGA
Source organism: Begonia masoniana (assembly GCA_022432975.1). Taxonomy (NCBI): domain Eukaryota; kingdom Viridiplantae; phylum Streptophyta; class Magnoliopsida; order Cucurbitales; family Begoniaceae; genus Begonia; species Begonia masoniana. Next base: position 45,994,730 of record CM039504.1, on the reverse strand, counting down.
TAAAAAATATATATATATATGTGTACGGGAAATTGGGTACAGTTTTATGGGTGTTACACGTTCAGTTCCTTTGGAACAAATCGATTGAAGTGAAGTTTCTTATACTCCATCAAACGCATTACTAAGTCTAAATTACGCATCCTTGAAGGTTATTGGCTCCTCAATACACGTCGTTCTCATCACTTTAATTTAAAACCTTAAAGGTGAAATGGACAACTTAGGTTCTAACCACAAATAATGTAACAGTTAACCTCATTTGCTTGATACATTAGTTCTTTTGGAACAAATCAATTGAAGTGAAGTTTCTTATAGTTCATCAAACCCATCACTAAGTCTTAATTACGCCTCCTTGAAGGTTATTGGGTCCTCAATACACGTCGTTCTCATCACTTTAAGTTTAAACCTTAAAGGTGAAATGGATAACTTAGGTTCTAACCACAAGTCATGTAACAGTTAACCTCATTTGCATGATACGTTCAGTTCGTTTGGAACAAATCGATTGAAGTAAAGTTTCTTATACTCAATAAAACGCATTACTAAGTATTAATTACGCGTCCTTGAAGGTTATTGGGTCCTCAATACGCGTTGTTCTCATCATTTCAAGTTAAAACCTTTAAGGTGAAATGTATAACTTAGGTTCTAACCACAAGTCATGTAACAGTTAACCTCATTTGCTTGATACGTTCAGTTCTTTTGGAACAAATCGATTGAAGTGAAGTTTCTTATAATCCATCAAACGAATTACTAAGTCTTAATTACGCGTCATTGAAGGTTATTGGGTCCTCAATAAACGTCGTTCTCATCACTTCAAGTTAAAACCTTGAAAGTGAAATGGATAACTTAGGTTCTAACCACAAGTCATGAAACAGTTAACCTCATTTGCTTTATACGTTAAGTTCCTTTGGAACAAATCGATTGAAGTGAAGTTTCTTATACTCCATCAAACGCATTACAATGTCTTAATTACGCGTCCTTGAAGGTTATTGGGTCCTCAATACACCTCGTTCTCATCACTTCAAGTTAAAACCTTAAAGGTGAAATGGATAATTTATGTTCTAACCACAAGTCATGTAACAATTAACCTCATTTTCTTGATACGTTCACTTTTTTTGTAACAAATCGATTGAAGTGAAGTTTCTTATACTCCATCAAACGCATTACTAAGTCTTAATTACGCGTCCTTGAAGGTTATTGGGTCCTCAATACAAGTCATTTCCATCACTTCACATTAAAACATTGAAGGTGAAATGTATAACTTATGTTCTAACCACAAGTCATGAAACAGTTAACCTCATTTGCTTGATACGTTAAGTTCCTTTGGAACAAATCGATTGGAGTGAAGTTTCTTATACTCCATCAAACGCATTGCTATATCTTAATTACGCATCCTTGAAGGTTATTGGGTCCTCAATACACATCGTTGTCATCACTTCAAGTTAAAATCTTAAAAGTGAAATGGATAATTTATGTTCTAACCACAAGTCATGTAACAGTTAACCTCATTTGCTTGATACGTTCAGTTTTTTTGGAACAAATCGATTGAAGTGAAGTTTCTTATACTCCATCAAACGCATTACTAAGTCTTAATTACGCGTCCTTGAAGGTTATTGGGTCCACAATACACGTCGTTCTCATCACTTCAAGTTAAAACCTTGAAGGTGAAATGGATAACTTAGGTTCTAACCACAAGTCATGTAACAGTTAACCTCATTTGCTTGATACGTTCAATTCTTTTGGAACAATTCGATTGAAGTGATGTTTCTTATACTCCATCAAGCGCATTACTAAATCTTAATTACGGGTCCATGAAAGTTATTGCGTCCTCAATACACGTCGTTCTCACCACTTCACGTTAAAACCTTGAAGGTGAAATGCATAACTTAGGTTCTAACCACAAGTCATGAAACAGTTAACCTCATTGACTTGATACGTTCAGTTCAATTGGAAAAAATTAATTGAAGTGAAGTTTCTTATACTCCAACAAACGCATTACTAAATCTTGATTACGCATCCTTGAAGGTTATTGGGTCCTCAATGCACGTCGTTCTAATTACTTCAAGTTAAAACCTTGAAGGTGAAATGTTTAACTTAGCTTCTAACCACAAGTCATGTAACAGTGAATGTCATTTGCTTGATACGTTCAGTTCGTTTGGAAGAAATCGATTGAAGTGATGTTTCTTATACTTCATCAAACGCATTACTAATTCTTAATTACGCGTTCATGAAGGTTATTGGGTCCTCAATACACGTCGTTCTCATCACTTCAAGTTAAAACCATGAAGGTGAAATGGATAACATAGGTTCTAACAACAAGTCATCTAACAGTTAACCTCATTTGCTTGATACGTTCAGTTCTTTTGTAACAATTCGATTGAAGTGAAGTTTCTTATACTCTATCAAACGCATTACTAAGTCTTAATTACGTATCCTTGAACGTTATTGGATCCTCAATACACGTCCTTTTTTATCACTTCAAGTTAAAACCTTGAAGGTTAAATGGAGAACTTAGGTTCTAACCACAAGTCATGTAACAGTTAACCACATTTGCTTGATACGTTCAGTTCGTTTGGAACAAATTGATTGAAGTGAAATTTCTTCTACTCCATCAAAAGCATTACTAGTCTTAATTACGCATCCTTGAAGGTTATTGGGTCCTCAATACAAGTCATTTTCATCAATTCACGTTAAATCCTTGAAGGTGAAATGTATAACTTTGGTTCTAACCACAGGTCATGAAACAGTTAACCTCATTTGCTTGATACGTTGAGGTCGTTTGGAAAAAATCGATTGAAGTCAAGTTTCTAAAACTCCATCAAACGCATTACTAGTGTTTAATTATGCATCATTGAAGGTTATTGGGTCATCAATACACATCGTTCTCATCACTTCAAGTGAAAACCTTGAAGGTGAAATGGATAATTTATGTTCTAACCAAAAGTCATGTAACAGTTAACCTCATTTCTTTGATACGTTCAGTTTTTTGGAACAAATCGATTGAAGTGAAGTTCTTATACTCATCAAACGCATTACTAAGTGATATTACGCGTCCTTGAAGGTTATTGGGTCCTCAATACAAGTCGTTTTCATCACTTCACGTTAAAACCTTGAAGGTGAAATGTATAACTTAGGTTCTAACAACAAGTCATGAAACAGTTAACCTCATTTGCTTGATACGTTAAGTTCATTTAGAACAAAACGATTGAAGTGAAGTTTCTTATAATCCATCAACGAATTACTAAGTCTTAATTACGCGTCATGAAGGTTATTGGGTCCTCAATAAACGTCGTTCTCATCACTTCAAGTTAAAACCTTGAAAGTGAAATGGATAACTTAGGTTCTAACCACAAGTCATGAAACAGTTAACTCATTTGCTTTATACGTTAAGTTCCTTTGGAACAAATCGATTGAAGTGAAGTTTCTTATACTCCATCAAACGCATTACAATGTCTTAATTACGCGTCCTTGAAGGTTATTGGGTCCTCAATACACCTCGTTCTCATCACTTCAAGTTAAAACCTTAAAGGTGAAATGGATAATTTATGTTCTAACCACAAGTCATGTAACAATTAACCTCATTTTCTTGATACGTTCACTTTTTTTGTAACAAATCGATGAAGTGAAGTTTCTTATACTCCATCAAACGCATTACTAAGTCTTAATTACGCGTCCTTGAAGGTTATTGGGTCCTCAATACAAGTCATTTCCATCACTTCACATTAAAACATTGAAGGTGAAATGTATAACTTATGTTCTAACCACAAGTCATGAAACAGTTAACCTCATTTGCTTGATACGTTAAGTTCCTTTGGAACAAATCGATTGGAGTGAAGTTTCTTATACTCCATCAAACGCATTGCTATATCTTAATTACGCATCCTTGAAGGTTATTGGGTCCTCAATACACATCGTTGTCATCACTTCAAGTTAAAATCTTAAAAGTGAAATGGATAATTTATGTTCTAACCACAAGTCATGTAACAGTTAACCTCATTTGCTTGATACGTTCAGTTTTTTTGGAACAAATCGATTGAAGTGAAGTTTCTTATACTCCATCAAACGCATTACTAAGTCTTAATTACGCGTCCTTGAAGGTTATTGGGTCCACAATACACGTCGTTCTCATCACTTCAAGTTAAAACCTTGAAGGTGAAATGGATAACTTAGGTTCTAACCAAAGTCATGTAACAGTTAACCTCATTTGCTTGATACGTTCAATTCTTTTGGAACAATCGATTGAAGTGAAGTTTCTTATACTCCATCAAACGCATTACTAAGTCTTAATACGCGTCCTTGAAGGTTATGGGTCCTCAATACACGTCGTTCTCATCACTTCAAGTTAAAACCTTGAAGGTGAAATGTATAACTTAGGTTCTAACCACAAGTCATGAAACAGTTAACCTCATTGCTTGATACGTTCAGTTCGTTTGGAAGAAATCGATTGAAGTGAAGTTTCTTATACTCAATCAAACGCATTACTAAGTCTTAATTACGCGTCCTTGAAGGTTATTGGGTCCTCAATACACGTCGTTCTCATCACTTCAAGTTAAAACCTTGAAGGTGAATGTATAACTTAGGTTCTAACCAAAAGTCATGTAACAGTTAACCTCATTGCTTGATACGTTCAGTTCGTTTGGAAGAAATCGATTGAAGTGATGTTTCTTATACTTCATCAAACGCATTACTAATTCTTAATTACGCGTTCATGAAGGTTATTGGGTCCTCAATACACGTCGTTCTCATCACTTCAAGTTAAAACCATGAAGGTGAAATGGATAACATAGGTTCTAACAACAAGTCATCTAACAGTTAACCTCATTTGCTTGATACGTTCAGTTCTTTTGTAACAATTCGATTGAAGTGAAGTTTCTTATACTCTATCAAACGCATTACTAAGTCTTAATTACGTATCCTTGAACGTTATTGGATCCTCAATACACGTCCTTTTTTATCACTTCAAGTTAAAACCTTGAAGGTTAAATGGAGAACTTAGGTTCTAACCACAAGTCATGTAACAGTTAACCACATTTGCTTGATACGTTCAGTTCGTTTGGAACAAATTGATTGAAGTGAAATTTCTTCTACTCCATCAAAAGCATTACTAAGTCTTAATTACGCATCCTTGAAGGTTATTGGGTCCTCAATACAAGTCATTTTCATCAATTCACGTTAAATCCTTGAAGGTGAAATGTATAACTTTGGTTCTAACCACAGGTCATGAAACAGTTAACCTCATTTGCTTGATACGTTGAGGTCGTTTGGAAAAAATCGATTGAAGTCAAGTTTCTAAAACTCCATCAAACGCATTACTATGTGTTAATTATGCATCATTGAAGGTTATTGGGTCATCAATACACATCGTTCTCATCACTTCAAGTGAAAACCTTGAAGGTGAAATGGATAATTTATGTTCTAACCAAAAGTCATGTAACAGTTAACCTCATTTCTTTGATACGTTCAGTTTTTTTGGAACAAATCGATTGAAGTGAAGTTTCTTATACTCCATCAAACGCATTACTAAGTGATAATTACGCGTCCTTGAAGGTTATTGGGTCCTCAATACAAGTCGTTTTCATCACTTCACGTTAAAACCTTGAAGGTGAAATGTATAACTTAGGTTCTAACAACAAGTCATGAAACAGTTAACCTCATTTGCTTGATACGTTAAGTTCATTTAGAACAAAACGATTGAAGTGAAGTTTCTTATTCTCCTTCAAACGTATGACTATGTCTTAATTACGCGTCCTTGAAGGTTATTGGGTCCTCAATACACATCATTCTCCTCACTTCAAGTTAAAACATTAAAGGTGAAATGGATAATTTATGTTGTAACCACAAGTCATATAACAGTTAATCTCAATTGCTTGATACGTTCAGTTGTTCTGGAACATATCGATTGAAGTGAAGTTTCTTATACTCAATCAAACGCATTATTAAGTCTTAATTACGCGTCCTTAAAGGTTATTGGGTCCTCAATACACGTCGTTCTCATCATTTCAAGTTAAAACCTTGAAGGTGAAATGGATAACTTAGGTTCTAACAACAAGTCATGTAACAGTTAACCTCATTTGCTTGATACGTTCAGTTCTTTTGAAACAATTCGATTGAAGTAAAGTTTCTTATACTCCATCAATCGCATTACTAAATCTTAATTACGCGTCCTTGAAAGTTATTGCGTCCTCAATACACGTCGTTCTCACCACTTCACGTTAAAACCTTGAAGGTGAAATGTATAACTTAGGTTCTAACCAAAAGTCATGTTACAGTGAACGTCATTTGCTTGATACGTTTTGTTCGTTTGGAAGAAATCGATTGAAGTGATGTTTCTTATACTTCATCAAACGCATTACTAATTCTTAGTTACACATCCATGAAGGTTATTGGGTCCTTCAATACACGTCGTTCTCATCACTTCAAGTCAAAACCTTGAAGGTGAAATGTATAATTTAGGTTCTAACCACAAGTCAAGTAACAATTAACCTTATTTGGTTGATACGTTCAGTTTGTTTGGAACAAATCAATTGAAGTGAAGTTTCTTATACACCATCAAACGCATTACTAAGTCTTAATTACGCATCCTAAAAGGTCAGTGGGTCCTCAATACATGTCGTTCTCATCACTTCAAGTAAAAACCTTGAAGGTGAAATGGATAACTTAGGTTCTAATAACAAGTCATGTAACAGTTAACGTCAAATGCTTGATACGTTTAGTTCGTTTGGAAGAAATCGATTGAAGTGAAGTTTCTTATACTCCATCAAACGCATTACTAAGTCTGTATTACGCGTCCTTGAAGGTTATTGTGTCCTCAAAACATATCGTTCTTATCACATGAAGTTAAAACCTTGAAGGTGAAATGGATAACTTAGGTTCTAACACAAGTTATATAACAGTGAACGTCATTTGCGTGATACGTTCAGTTCATTTTGAACAAATCGATTAAGAGGAATGTTTCTTATACTCCATCAAACGCTATTACTAATTCTAGTTACACATCCTAAGGTTATTGGTCCTCAATACACGTCGTTCTCATCACTTCAAATTTAAACCGTGAAGGTGAAATAGATAACTTAGGTTCTATTCACAAGTCATGTAACAGTTAACCTCATTTGCTAGATAGGTTCAGTTCTTTTGGAATAAATCGATTGAAGTGAAGTTTCTTATACTCCATCAAACGCATTAATAAGTCTTAATTACGCGTCCTTAAAGGTTATTGGGTCCTTAATACACGTCGTTCTCATCACTTCAAGTTAAAACCTTTAAGGTGAAATGGATAACTTAGGTTCTAACCACAAGTCATGTAAAAGTTAACCTCATTTGCTTGATATGTTCAGTTCTTTTGGAACAAATCGATTGAAGTGAACTTTCTTATACTCCATCAAACGCATTACAAAGTCTTAATTACGCGTCCTAGAAGGTTATTGGGTCCTCAATACACGTCGTTCTCATCACGTCTAGTTAAAACCTTTAAGGTGAAATGGATAACTTAGGTTCTAACCACAAGTTATGTAACAGTTAACCTCATTTGCTTGATATGTTTAGTTCGTTTGGAACAAATCGATTGAAGTGAAGTTTCTTATACTCCATAAAACGCATTACTAAGTCTTAATTACGCATCCTTGAAGGTCTATGGGTCCTCAATACACGTCGTTCTCATCACTTCAAGTTAAAACCTTGAAGGTGAAATGGATAACTTAGGTCCTAACCACAAGTCATGTAACTGTTAACCTCATTTGCTTGATACGTTTAGGTTTATTTGGAACAAATTCGATTGAAGTGAAGTTTCTTATACTCCATCAAACGCATTACTAAGTTTAATTACGCTCCTTGAAGGGTATGGTGTCCTAATACACGTTGTTCTCATCACTTTCAGTTAAACCTTGAAGGGAATGGATAACTTAGGTCTAACCAAGAGTCAATGTAACAGTTAACCTTATTTGCTTGATACGTTCAGTTCGTTGAACAAATCGATTGAAGTGAAGTTTCTTATACTCCATCAAACTGCATTACTAAGTCTTAAATTACGCGTCCTTGAAGGTTATTGGGTCCTCATACACGTCGTTCTCATCACTTCAAGTTAAAACCTTGAAGGTGAAATGATAACGTTAGGTTATAACCACAAGTCATGTAACAATTTAACCTTATTTGCTTGATACGTTAAGTTCGTTTGAACAAATCGTTGAAGTTGAAGTTTCTTATACTCCATCAAACTGCATTACTAACTCTTAATTACGCGTCCTTAAAGCTTATTGGGTCCTCAATACAAGTCGTTCTCATCACTTCAAGTTAAAACGTTGATGGTGAAATTGATAACTTAGGTTCTAACCACAAGTCAAGTAACAGTTAACCTTATTTGCTTGATACGTTAATTTGTTTGGAACAAATCGATTTAAGTGAACTTTCTTATACTCCATCAAACGCATTACTAAGTCTTAATTACGCGTCCTAGAAGGTTATTGGGTCCTCAATACACGTCGGTCTCTTCACATCAAGTTGAAACGTTTAGGTGAAATGGATGACTTAGGTTCTAACCACAAGTCATGTAACAATTAACCTCATTTGCTTGATACGTTCAGTTCTTTTGGAACAAATCGATTGAAGTGAAGTTTCTTATACTCCATCAAACGCATTACAAAGTCTTAATTACGTGTCCTAGAAGGTTATTGGGTCCTCAATACACGTCGTTCTAATCACGTCTAGTTAAAAACTTTAAGGTGAAATGGATAACTTTGGTTCTAACCACAAGTTATAAAACAGTTAACCTTATTTGCTTGATACGTTCAGTTCTTTTGGAACAAATCGATTGAGGTGAAGTTTCTTATACAACGCATTACAAAATCTTAATTACGCGTCCTAGAAGGTTATTGGGTCCTCAATACACGTCGTTCTAATCACGTCTAGTTAAAAACTTTAAGGTGAAATGGATAACTTTGGTTCTAACCACAAGTTATAAAACAGTTAACCTCATTTGCTTTATACGTTCAGTTTGTTGGGAACAAATCGATTAAAGTGAAGTTTCTTATACTCCATCAAACGCATTTCTAAGTCTTAATTACGTGTCCTTGAAAGTCATTGGGTCCTCAATACACGTCGTTCTCATCACTTCAAGTTAAAACCTTGAAGGTGAAATTGATAACTTAGGTCCTAACCACGAGCCATGTTACAGTTAACCTTAATTGCTTGATACGTTTAGTTCGTTTGAAACAAATCGATTGAAGTGAAGTTTCTTATACTCCGTCAAACGCATTACTAAGTCTTAATTATGCGTCCTTGAAGCTTATTGGGTCCTCAATACACGTCGTTCTCATCACTTCAATTTAAAACCTTGATGGTGAAATTGATAACTTAGGTTCAAACCACAAGTCAAGTAACAGTTAACCTTATTTGCTTGATACGTTAATTTGTTTGGAACAAATCGATTGAAGTGAACTTTCTTATACTCCATCAAACGCATTACTAAGTCTTAATTACGCGACCTAGAAGGTTATTGGGTCCTCAATACACGTCGTTCTCTTCACATAAAGTTAAAACCTTTGAGGTGAAATGGATAACTTAGGTTTTAACCACAAGTCATGTAACAGTTAACCTCATTTGCTTGTTAAGTTCAGTTCTTTTGGAACAAATCGATTAGAGTGAAGTTTTTTATACTCCATCAAACGCATTACTAACTCTTAATTATGCATCCTTGAAGGTTATTGGGTCCTCAATACACGTCGTTCTCATCACTTCAAGTTAAAACCTTGAAGGTGAAATGGATTACTTACGTTCTAACCACAAGCCATGTAACAGTTAACATTAATTGCTTGATACGTTTAGTTCGTTTGAAACAAATCGATTGAAGTGAAGTTTCTTATACTCCGTCAAAGGCATTACTAAGTCTTAATTACGCTTCCTTGAAGATTATTGGGTCGTCAATACAAGTCGTTCTCATCACTTCAAGTTAAAACCTCGATGGTGAAATTGATTACTTAGGTTCTAACCACAAGTCAGGTAACAGTTAACCTTATTTGCTTGATACGTTAATTTTTTTGGAACAAATCGATTGAAGTGAAGTTTCTTATACTCCATCAAACGCATTACTAAGTCTTAATTATGCGTCCTTGAAGGATATTAAGTCCTCAATACACGTCGTTCTCATCAAGTCTAGTTAAAACCTTTAAGGTGAAATGGATAACTTAGGTTCTAACCACAAGTTATGTAACAGTTAACCTCATTTGCTTGATACGTTCAGTTTGTTTGGAACAAATCGATTGAAGTGAAGTTTCTTATACTCCATCAAACGCATTACTAAGTCTTAATTACGCGTCCTTGAAGGTCACTGGGTCACAATACACGTTGTTCTCATCACTTCAAGTTAAAACCTTGAAGGTGAAATGGATAACTTAGGTCCTAACCAAGAGCCATGTAACAGTTAACGTTAATTGCTTGATACGTTTAATTCGTTTGAAACAAATCGATTGAAGTGAAGTTTCTTATACTCCGTCAAACGCATTACTAAGTCTTAAATACGCGTCCTTGAAGCTTTTTGGGTCCTCAATACACGTCGTTCTCATCACTTCAAGTTAAAACCTTGATGGTGAAACTGATAACTTAGGTTCAAACCACAAGTCAAGTAACAGTTAACCTTATTTGCTTGATACGTTAATTTGTTTGGAACAAATCGATTGAAGTGAACTTTCTTATACTCCATCAAACGCATTACTAAGTCTTAATTACGCGTCCTAGAAGGTTATTGGGTCCTCAATACACGTCGTTCTCTTCACATAAAGTTAAAACCTTTAAGGTGAAATGGATAACTTAGGTTTTAACCACAAGCCATGTAACAGTTAACCTCATTTGCTTGATACGTTAATTTGTTTGGAACAAAGCGATTGAAGTGAAGTTTTTTATACTCCATCAAACGCATTACTAACTCTTAATTACGCGTCCTTGAAGGTTAATGGGTCCTCAATACACGTCGTTCTCATCATGTCTAGTTAAAACCTTTAAGGTGAAATGGATAACTTAGGTTCTAACCACAAGTTATGTAACAATTAACCTCATTTGCTTGATACATTCAGTTCGTTTGGAACAAATCGATTGAAGTGAAGTTTCTTATACTCCATCAAACGCATTTCTAAGTCTTAATTACGCGTCCTTGAAGGTCATTGGGTCCTCAATACACGTCGTTCTCATACTTCAAGTTAAAACCTTGAAGGTGAAATGGATTACTTAGGTCCTAACCACAAGCCATGTAACAGTTAACCTTAATTGCTTGATACGTTAATTTCGTTTGGAACAAATCGATTGAAGTGAAGTTTCTTATACTCCATCAAACGCATTTCTAAGTCTTAATTACGCGTCCTTGAAGGTCATTGGGTCCTCAATACACGTCGTTCTCATAACTTCAAGTTAAAACCTTGAAGGTGAAATGGATTACTTAGGTCCTAACCACAAGCCATGTAACAGTTAACCTTAATTGCTTGATACGTTTAGTTCTTTTGAAACAAATCGATTGAAGTGAAGTTTCTTACACTCCGTCAAACGCATTACTAAGTTTTAATTACGCGTCCTTGAAGCTTATTGGGTCCTCAATACACGTCGTTCTCATTACTTCAAGTTAAAACCTTAATGGTGAAATTGATAACTTAGGTTCTAACCACAAGTCAAGTAATAGTTAACCTTATTTGCTTGATACGTTAATTTGTTTGGAACAAATTAATTAAAGTGAACTTTCCTATACTCCATCAAACGCATTACTAAATCTTAATAACGCGTCCTATAAGGTTATTGGGTCCTCAATACACGTCGTTCTCATCACGTCTAGTTAAATCCTTTAAGGTGAAATGGATAACTTAGGTTCTAACCACAAGTTATGTAACTGTTAACCTCATTTGCTTGATACGTTCAGTTCGTTTGGAACAAATCGATTGAAGTGAAGTTTCTTATACTCCATCAAACGCATTACTAAGTCTTAGTTACGCGTCCTTGAAGGTCATTGGGTCCTCAATACACGTCGTTCTCATCACTTCAAGTTAAAACCTTGAAGGTGAAATGGATTACTTACGTTCTAACCACAAGCCATGTAACAGTTAACCTTAATTGCTTGATACGTTTAGTTCGTTTGAAACAAATCGATTGAAGTGAAGTTTCTTATACTCCGTCAAAGGCATTACTAAGTCTTAATTACGCTTCCTTGAAGATTATTGGGTCGTCAATACACGTCGTTCTCATCACTTCAAGTTAAAACCTTGATGGTGAAATTGATTACTTAGGTTCTAACCACAAGTCAGGTAACAGTTAACCTTATTTGCTTGATACGTTAATTTTTTTGGAACAAATCGATTGAAGTGAAGTTTCTTATACTCCATCAAACGCATTACTAAGTCTTAGTTACGCGTCCTTGAAGGTCATTGGGTCCTCAATACACGTCGTTCTCATCAATTCAAGTTAAAACCTTGAAGGTGAAATGGATTACTTACGTTCTAACCGCAAGCCATGTAACAGTTAACCTTAATTGCTTGATACGTTTAGTTCGTTTGAAACAAATCGATTGAAGTGATGTTTCTTATACTCCGTCAAAGGCATTACTAAGTCTTAATTACGCTTCCTTGAAGAATATTGGGTCGTCAATACACGTCGTTCTCATCACTTCAAGTTAAAACCTTGATGGTGAAATTGATTACTTAGGTTCTAACTACAAGTCAGGTAACAGTTAATCTTATTTGCTTGATACGTTAATTTTTTTGGAACAAATCAATTGAAGTGAAGTTTCTTATACTCCATCAAACGCATTACTAAGTCTTAATTATGCGTCCTTGAAGGTTATTGGGTCCTCAATACACGTCGTTCTCATCAAGTCTAGTTAAAACCTTTAAGGTGAAATGGATAACTTAGGTTCTAACCACAAGTTATGTAACAGTTAACCTCATTTGCTTGATACGTTCAGTTTGTTTGGAACAAATCGATTGAAGTAAAGTTTCTTATACTCCATCAAATGCATTACTAAGTCTTAATTACGCGTCCTTTAAGGTTATTGGGTCCTCAATACACGTCGTTCTCATCACTTTAAGTTTAAACCTTAAAGGTGAAATGGATAACTTAGGTTCTAACCACAAGTCAAGTAACAGTTATCCTTATTTGCTTGATACGTTCAGTTCGTTTGGAACAAATCGATTGAAGTGACATTTCTTATACTCCATCAAACGCATTACTAAGTTTTAATTACGCGTCCTAGAAGGTTATTTAGTCCTCAATACACGTCGTTCTCATCACTTCAAGTTAAAAACCTTTAAGGTGAAATGGATAACTTAGGTTTTAACCACAAGTCATGTAACAGTTAACGTCATTTGCTTGATAAGTTCAGTTCTTTTGAAATAAATCGATTGAAGTGAAGTTTCTTATACTACATCAAACGCATTACTAAATCTTAATTCTGCATCCTTGAAGGTTATTGGATCCTCAATACACATCGTTCTCATCACTTAAAGTTAAAACGTTGAAATTGAAATGTATAACTTAGGTTCTAACCACAAGTTATGTAACAATTAACCTCATTTGCTTGGTACGTTCAGTTGTTTTGAAACAAATCGATAGAAGTGAAGTTTCTTATACTCTATCAAACGAATTACTAAGTCTTAATTATGCATTCTTGAAGGTTATTTGGTCCTTAATACACGTCATTCTAATCATTTCAAGTTAAAACCTTGAAGGTGAAATTGATAACTTAGGTTCTAACCACAAGTCAAGTAACAGTTAACCTTATTTGCTTGATACGTTCAGTTCGTTTGGAACAAATCGATTGAAGTGAAGTTTCTTATACTCCATCAAACGCATTACTAAGTCTCAATTACGCATCCTAGAATGTTATTGGGTCCTCAATACACGTCGTTCTCATCACTTCTAGTTAAAACCTTTAAGGTGAAATGGATAACTTAGGTTCTAACCACAAGTTATGTAACAGTTAACCTCATTTGCTTGATACGTTCAGTTCGTTTGGAACAAATCGATTGAAGTGAAGTTTCTTATACTCCATCAAACGCATTACTAAGTCTTAATTACGCGTCCGTGAAGGTCATTGGTTCCTCAATACACGTTGTTCTCATCACTTCAAGTTAAAACCTTTAAGGTGAAATGGATAACTTAGGTTCTAACTACAAGCCATGTAACAGTTAACCTCAATTGCTTAATACGTTTAGTTCGTTTGAAACAAATCGATTGAAGTGAAGTTTTTTATACTCCGTCAAACGCATTACTAAGTCTTAATTATGCGTCCTTGAAGCTTATTGCTTCCTCAATACACGTCGTTCTCATCACTTCAAGTTAAAAACTTGATGGTGAAATTGATAACTTGTCACGACCCTAATACTGTACCCAATTTCCGTACATATATTTTTGTTTTATTATATCCTAATAACTATAACTGCATTTAAACGGAATTTAAAGCGGAAATCATATTTGTAAAACGTCCAAACCTATTTTTGAAAACGATTTAGTAAGGACTTAAAACAATTATTAAACTTTAAAACAATTAAAACAATTTAATTAAAACTTAAAATAATTGATTTAAAACAACTAAGTTCGATCACATGGACAAAAAGGGAGTTTAGCTCCCACTATACAGGGGCGATTGCAACAGGCGAATGTTCGCCTGTTGCAAATCGCCTGTGGCTATCAGTCGCCACAATTTGTGGCGATTGATCGCCACGCTCTCTGGATTTCTCCAGAGAGCGGCGTTCCTTCTTTCTTTCCTTTTCTCCTGCGCCAACTTCACACACTCCACAATTCTTAATTTTCTTCACACTTCAATACTAACAAACACAGCAGTCATGATAAAGACTTAAACCAAATCAAAACCCAACATTCACACGCTCTCGTAACCTCATCCAAAACCGACTCAAAACGTATTTATAACGAAGTACAGTTCCCTGAAAATGAACTGCGTGGATATGTTTAAAACTGTACAATTCCTCTTATTAAAATCATCCAGCAATTCCATTAAAACTTTACAAAAAGAGTTTACAAAATAGATTTCTGAAAACGTTTAAAACCTATCAACTAACAGAACCAAGCATCCTAAAATGTCTATACAACCATCAGCCCAAAACATCCCAAAAACCCCAAAACCTATACATACATCTCCACGGGTCAGGTCAAGCATCGACTACGCCAGCACACCACCGCAGGCCATCCTCCGTCAACTGCCTCATTCCTTAGGTGGAGGGATCTCATCCTCACCTGCCTCAATGTCACCTACACCATACAGACAAACTATGAGATAAAAATCTCAGCAAGCTCTCGTAAATGCAGATGCGTATGTCATTAATAAAACATGCAAATAACAGATTCAGATTCATTACGTCGCAGACATATTGTCACCGAGGCCTAAACCCAGCTCGCCGTGACCAGATAACAGATTACGTAGATTTTGTTGGTTCATTTTACTTTTTAATTAGGTCGCAGACAGAATGTCACCGAGGCCTAAACCACCTCGCCGTGACCAGATAACAGATTAAGTAGATTCATTTCGTTCTCTTAAACACATGCTTTATCAGACGTGATACGTGAGCAGTCATATGCATAAAGTAAACAACCAGCATGTATACCATCAAGACGATAAACAAACATAACCTATAAACAACTAACCTAACTACCCAACCAAGACTATTTAAGCAAACGCATCACTAAACTCCTCGAGATGACTTTGACGTACGGTGTAGGCCAAATCGGCCAGAGAAGATCACGAGAACTAACCTCGTGTCCAAAGCAGCTCAAGCTCCGTCCACGAGCATTTATCGTTAGAACAAATTCAAATTTCCAAACGTCCAAATTCAACAAAAACCTTAACTAAAGAATTTTTCTTAAATCTTAAACTAACTAATCGAAGCATTTAAACAAACGATTAACGCTCGATAGTTTAAAACCACAATTAACGAGTTTTCCTAAAACCCAAAAATTCTCCAATTTTAACATTTCTCACAAACCACTCCAACTTTGTCCAATAACGTTCAATACGCTCTATACATTCATAAACTACAACAATATATCGATTTTGAACCCTAAATCTCGATTTCTAACAAAACCTAAACGAAACCCTAATTGTTCAAACTCCGTAAAAATCAAAATAAACGCTCTAAGATCATAGATTCATACCTAGAGTTGCGAGAGGAGGAGAAATCGCGAAGAAAACGAGACGAACGGAGCACGAATCGGAGGTTGGAGTTGAGAAATCGTCGATGGCAGAGAAGGAGATCACAAAAGGCGAGCTTCCTGGCGTGAAAATGGTGGAAGAGGAAGAAGAAGGTTGTTTTTAATAAATTTGGTTTGCAAAATTACCATTTTGCCTTAGTACATATTTTATATTTGTTTCGTCCTTTGTTTCATTAATTAGCTAGCTATTTGGCTTCTCCAACTTTCCTTATTTCACCAATAAGTCCAACTTATTATTTGAGATTTAATAAAACTATCCGTTCGCAAATCGGACCTCGTTTACTATTTTTACTAAAACGTCCTTTATATTACGAGAAACGTAATTACTCGGAATATAGCATTATTACTCCGAAAAATCCCGTAAATTCATTAAAATTCTTATTAATCTTTAAGATCGTAATAAAGCTTTCTTTTCGTAAAACGGCCTTGATTGTCAATATTTACAAAAATACAATCATATATTATAATATTAATATTCCGTAAAGCCGGGTATTACATAACTTAGGTTCTATCCACAAGTCAAGTAACAGTTAACCTTATTTGCTTGATACGTTAATTTGTTTAAAACAAATCGATTAAAGTGAACTTTCTTATACTCCATCAAACGCATTACTAAGTCTTAATTACGCGTCCTACAAGGCTATTGGGTCCTCAATACATGTCGTTCTCTTCACATCAAGTTAAAACCTTTAAGGTGAAATGGATAACTTAGGTTCTAACCACAAGTCATGTAACAGTTAACCTCATTTGCTTGATACGTTCAGTTCTTTTGGAACAAATCGATTGAAGTAAAGCTTCTTATACTCCATCAAACGCATTACTAACTCTTAATTACGCGTCCTTGAAGGTTATTGGGTCCTCAATACACGTCGTTTTCATCACTTCAAGTTAAAACCTTGAAGGTGAAATGTATAACTTAGGTTCTAACCACAAGTCATGTAACAGTTAACCTCATTTGCTTGATTCGTTCAGTTTATTTGGAACAAATCGATTGAAGTGAAGTTTCTTATACTCCATCAAACGCATTACTAAGTCTTAATTACGCATCCTTGAAGGTTATTGGGTCCTCAATACACGTCGTTCTCATCACTTCAAGTTAAAACCTTGAAGGTGAAATGTATAACTTAGGTTCTAACCACAAGTCACGTAACAGTTAATGTAACGACCCGGGGAGGATCGCCACAAAATTCTTGACTTTACATAAAACTTTAACTCATATTTGAACTCTTTTCTCCTTCTTTTTTTTTCTTTAATAACAGTATACCTAACAGGCTTAAAGACTTCAACATAACGGATGGAAAGTTAGTCCCTCGTACGTGCTTCCAATCGACGTACTAGTTGCATGGGTCTGCATGCATCAACCGATAGACATTGCATCTTTCGGATGGCACGTGCACCCCACATGACTCATTTAAACACCTATCGGCAGATGCGAATACTCGCATCGACCGACGATCACGTGCATCTCGTGTGTCCAATTTAAAAACATCCACCGATAGACATGTGAAATTCACGTGTTCATCTATGACATCTTCCGATAGCTTACAAGCTCTATATCATCCGATCAGTAAACGACAAGTTATTATTTACATCATCCGATGAGGGAATATACTTCATCTTCCGGTGAAATAGGGAAACATCATCTGATGGCTAACACTCTACATCTGCCGATCGCTAGACGACAAAATAGCACTTCCATCATCCGATGGCTAACACTCTACATCTGCCGATCGCTAGACGACAAAATAGCACTTTCATCATCCGATGGCTAAACACTCTACATTTGCCGATCGCTAGACGACAAAATAGCACTTTCATCATCTGATGGCTAAACACTCTACATCTGCCGATCGCTAGACGAAAAAATAGCACTTTTATCATCCGATGGCTAAACACTCTACACCTGCCGATGGAGAAACATACTACATCTTCCAGTGACGTCATCCGGAAGACTCAACCATTCGACTCCTATCATTTGACATCTGCCGATGACGTCAGCCGGATGAATGCCTCATCCAGCTTCTATCTTATGGCAGTAAAACACTATGATCATCAAACAACCTCATCCAACAGAAAATACTACAACTCACCCAAATCTTAACTTGGGATTTATAAACCCTAATGAGTGAAAACCATATCCCATACAAGATACACATAGCGGAAGGCTTAAGTAAAACAGACCATTCATAATTCTTAAAA
This sequence comes from Begonia masoniana, assembly GCA_022432975.1. Taxonomy (NCBI): domain Eukaryota; kingdom Viridiplantae; phylum Streptophyta; class Magnoliopsida; order Cucurbitales; family Begoniaceae; genus Begonia; species Begonia masoniana. Next base: position 45,976,349 of record CM039504.1, on the reverse strand, counting down.
TCATTAACAGATTCTGAAGTCAAACAATTCAAAATCCGAATCTCATTGTTATAAGAAGACTCTATTCTACTTAGTCATCTGTTTATCATAAACTTCTCTGACTTACTATGGGTATAACCAGGGAACTTGATTGCCTATCCGGCCTTCACTGTCACACTGAGCATCCTCCAGCAACCAAGCTTAGACTTCTTCATCGACCTTGAGTTCCTCACTTGAGAACTCGTCACCTACATCATAAGGTTTAAACTATAAGCCTAATGCTTAGTAAGGAATGCAACACTAACATGAGTGCATGAATGCATAATTCAGAGAAAAACATGCTCATAGATCATTTCTTGTTCATATTCTTGTTCACATTCATCATTCATTTCATCATTCATAATCATGGATCATATTCATCATTCATAATCATTGATCATATTCTTTGTTTAGGTTGTGTGGATCAAGAGAGGATTTGTGCCGGTAAAGGGGGTTCGACAGTGAGTTTGATCCGTGCCCTACGCGGGTTGTGAGTCCTAGTACTTCTTGGGTCCTCAATACACGTCGTTCTCATCACTTCAAGTTAAAACCTTGAAGGTGAAATGTATAATTTAGGTTCTAACCACAAGTCATGTAACAGTTAACCTCATTTGCTTGATACGTTCAGTTCGTTTGGAACAAATCGATTGAAGTGAAGTTTCTTATACTCCATCAAACGCATTACTAAGTCTTAATTACGCGTCCTTGAAGGTTATTGGGTCCTCAATACACGTCGTTCTCATCACTTCAAGTTAAAACCTTGAAGGTGAAATGTATAACTTAGGTTCTAACCACAAGTCATGTAACAGTTAACCTCATTTGCTTGATACGTTCAGTTCGTTTGGAACAAATCGATTGAAGTGAAGTTTCTTATACTCCATCAAACGCATTACTAAGTCTTAATTACGCGTCCTTGAAGGTTATTGGGTCCTCAATACACGTCGTTCTCATCACTTCAAGTTAAAACCTTGAAGGTGAAATGTATAACTTAGGTTCTAACCACAAGTCATGTAACAGTTAACCTCATTTGCTTGATACGTTCAGTTCGTTTAAAACAAATCGATTGAAGTGAAGTTTCTTATACTCTATCAAACGCATTACTAATCTTAATTACACTTCCTTGAAGATTATTGGGTCCTCAATACACGTCGTTCTCATCACTTCAGGTTTAAACCTTGAAGGTGAAATGTTTAACTTAGGTTCTAACCACAAGTCCTTTAACAGTTAACCTCATTTGCTTGACACGTTCAGTTTGTTTGAAACAAATCGATTGAACATAAGTTTCCTATACTCCATCAAACGCATTACTAAGTCTTAATTACGCGTCCTTGAAGGTTATTGGGTCCTCAATACACGTCGTTCTCATCACTTCAAGTTAAAACCTTGAAGGTGAAATGTATAACTTAGGTTCTAACCACAAGTCATGTAACAGTTAACCTCATTGCTTGATACGTTCAGTTCTTTGGAACAAATCAGATTGAAGTGAAGTTTCTTATATTCATCAAACCCATCACTAAGTCTTAATTACAGCGTCCGTGAACGGTTATTGGTCCCATACACGTCGTTCTCATCACTTCAAGTTAAAACCTTGAATGTGAAAATGGATAACTTAGGTTCTAACCACAAGTCATGTAACAGTTACCTCATTTGCTTGATACGTTCAGTTCGTTTGAACAAATCGATTGAAGTGAAGTTTCTTATACTCCATCAAACGCATTACTAGGTCTTAATTACGCGTCCTTCAAGGTATTGGGTCGTCAATACACAGTCGTCTCATCACTTCAAGTTAAAACCTTGAAGATGAAATGGATAACTTACGTTCTAACCACAAGTCATGGTAACAGTTAACCTCAATTGCTTGATACGTTCAGTTCTTTTGGAACAAAATCGATTGAAGTGAAGTTTCTTATACTCAGTCAAAACGCATTACTAAGTCTTATTAGGCGTCCTTGAAGGTTATTGGGTCCTCATACACGTTCGTTCTCATCACTTCAGAGTTAAAACCTTGAAGGTGAAATGATAACTTAGTTCTAACCACAATCACGTAACAGTTAACCTCATGTGCTTGATACTTTCAGTTTCCTTTGAACAAATCGATTGAAGTGAAGTTTCTTTATTTCATCAAACCATCACTAATCTTAATTACGCGTCCATTGAAGGGTTTGGGTCCTCAATACAGCTCGTTCTCATCACGTACAAGTTAAACCCTTGAAGGTGAAATGGTGATAACTTAGGTTCTACCACAAATTCGCTGTACCGTTAACCTCATTTGCTTGATACGTTCAGTTCTTTGAAACAACTAGTTGAAGTGAAGTTTCTTATATTTCTCAAACCTCAGCTAAGTCTTAATTACGCGTCCTTGAAGGTTATTGGGTCCTCAATACACGTCGTTCTCATCACTCAAGTTAAAACCTTGAGTGTGAAATGGATAACTTAGGGTTCTAACCTACAAGTCAGTAACAGTTAACCTTATTTGCGTGATACGTTCAATCGTTTGGGCAACAAATCAGTTGAAGTGAAGTTTCTTAGTTTCACCATCAACGTATGAACTAAGTTTAATTATCGCGTCTGACAGGTTAATTGGTCCTCAATACACGTCGGTTCATCATTACTTCAAGTTAAAACCTTAAGATGAAATGTATAACGTAAGGTTAAACCACAGTCAGGTCCGTAACAGGTTAACCTCATTTGCTTGATACGTCAGTTCTGTGGACAAATTCGATTGAAGTGAAGTGTTCTTATACTTACATCAAACCCTCACTAAATCCTGAATTATGCGTCATTGAAAGGGTATTGGGATCCTCAATACAAGTCGGTGTTCTCATCACGTACAAGTTAAAACCTTGAATGTGAAATGGATAACGTAGGTTCTTAACCACACGTCATGTAACAGTTAACCTCATTTGCTTGATACTTTAGTTCTTTGGAACAATCGATGAAGTGAAGTTTCTTATACTCCATCAAACGCATTACTAAGTCTTAATTACGCGTCCTTGAAGGTTATTGGGTCCTCAATACACGTCGTTCTCATCACTTCAAGTTAAAACCTTGAATGTGAAATAGATAACTTAGGTTCTAACCACAAGTCATGTAACAGTTAACCCCATTTGCTTGATACGTTAAGTTCGTTTGGAACAAATCGATTGAAGTTAAGTTTCTTATACTCCATCAAACGCATTACTAAGTCTTAATTACGCGTCCTTGAAGTTTATTGGGTCCTCAATACACGTCGTTCTCATCACTTCAAGTTAAAACTTGAAGGTGAAATGGATAACTTAGGTTCTAACCACAAGTCATGTAACAGTTAACCTCATTTGCTTGATACGTTCAGTTCTTTTGCAACAAATCAATTGAAGTGAAGTTTCTTATACTCTATCAAACGCATTACTAAGTCTTTATTACGCATCCTTGAAGGTTATTGGGTCCTCAATACACGTCGTTCCCATCACTTGAAGTTAAAACCTAGAAGGTTAAATAGATAACTTAGGTTCTAACCACAAGTCATGTAACAGTGAACGTCATTTGTTTGATACGTTCAGTTCGTTTAGAAACAAATCGATTGAAGTGATGTTTCTTATACTTCATCAAACGCATTACTAAGTCATAATTACGCATCCTTGAAGGTTATTGGGTCCTCAATACACATCGTTCTCATCACTTCAAGTTAAAACCTTGAAGGTGAAATGTATAACTTAGGTTCTAACCACAAGTCGCGTAACAGTTAACCTCATTTGCTTGATACTTTCAGTTCCTTTGGAACAAATCGATTGAAGTGAAGTTTCTTTTATTTCATCAAACCCATCACTAAGTCTTAATTACGCGTCCATGAAGGTTATTGGGTCCTCAATACAAGTCGTTCTCATCACTACAAGTTAAAACCTTGAATGTGAAATGGATAACTTAGGTTCTAACCACAAGTCATGTAACAGTTAACCTCATTTGCTTGATACGTTCAGTTCTTTTGCAACAAATCAATTGAAGTGAAGTTTCTTATAGTTTATCAAACGCATTACTAAGTCTTAATTATGCGTCTTTGAAGGTTATTGGGTCCTCAATACACGTCGTTCTCATCACTTCAAGTTAAAACCTTGAAGGTGAAATGTATAACTTAGGTTCTAACCACAAGTCACGTAACAGTTAACCTCATTTGCTTGATACTTTCAGTTCCTTTGGAACAAATCGATTGAAGTGAAGTTTCTTATATTTCATCAAACCCATCACTAAGTCTTAATTACGCGTCCTTGAAGGTTATTGGGTCCTCAATACACGTCGTTCTCATCACTTCAAGTTAAAACCTTGAAGGTGAAATGGATAACTTAGATTCTAACCACAAGTCATGTAACAGTTAACCTCATTTGCTTGATACGTTCAGTTCTTTTGGAACAAATCGATTGAAGTGAAGTTTCTTATACTCCATCAAACGCATTACTAAGTCTTAATTACGCGTCCTTGAAGGTTATTGGGTCCTCAATACACGTCGTTCTCATCACTTCAAGTTAAAACCTTGAAGGTGAAATGGATAACTTAGGTTCTAACCACAAGTCATGTAACAGTTAACCTCATTTGCTTGATACGTTCAGTTCGTTTGGAACAAATCGATTGAGTGAAGTTTCTTATACTCCATCAAACGCATTACTAAGTCTTAATTACGCGTCCTTGAAGGTTATTGGGTCCTCAATACACGTCGTTCTCATCACTTCAATTTAAAACCTTTGAATGTGAAATGGATAACTTAGGTTCTAACCACAAGTCATGTAACAGTTAACCTCATTTGCTTGATACGTTCAGTTCTTTTGAAACAAATTGATTGAAGTGAAGTTTCTTATACTACATCAAACGCATTACTAAGTCTTAATTATGCGTCCTTGAAGGTTATTGGATCCTCAATACACGTTGTTCTCATCACTTCAAGTTAAAACCTTGAAGGTGAAATGTATAACGTAGGTTCTAACCACAGATCAAGTAACATTAACCTCATTTGCTTGATACTTTTAGTTCCTTTGGAACAAATCGATTGACTAGTGAAGTAGTTTCTTATCGTCATCACACCTATCTGCTAGTCATTTATTACGCGTCCTTGAAGGTTATTGGTCCTCAATACACGTCGTTCTCCATCACATCAAGTTAAACCTTGGAAGGTGAAATGTATAACTTAGGTTCTAACCACAAGTCACGTAACAGTTAACCTCATTTGCTTGATACTTTCAGTTCCTTTGAAATAAATTGATTGAAGTAAAGTTTCTTATATTTCATCAAACCCATCAGTAAGTCTTAATTACGCGTCCTGTAAGGTTATTGGGTCCTCAATACACGTCGTTCTCATCACTTCAAGTTAAAACCTTGAATGTGAAATGGATAACTTAGGTTCTAACCACAAGCTCTGTAACAGTTAACCTCATTTGCTTGATACGTTCAGTTCGTTTGGAACAAATCGATTGGAGTGAAGTTTCTTATACTCCATCAAACGCATTACTAAGTTTTAATTACGTGTCCTTGAAGGTTATTGGGTCCTCAATACATGTCGTTCTCATCAGTTCAAGTTAAAACCATGAAGGTAAAATGGATAACTTAGGTTCTAACCACAAGTCATGTAACAGTTAACCTAATTTGCTTGATACGTTCAGTTCTTTTGGAACAAATCGATTGAAGTGAAGTTTCTTATACTCCGTCAAACGCATTACTAAGTTTTTATTACGCATTCTTGAAGGTTATTGGGTCCTCTCTACACGTCGTTCCCATCACTTGAAGGTGAAATGGATAACTTAGGTTATAACCACAAGTCATGGAACAGTGAACGTCATTTGTTTGATACGTTCAGTTCGTTTAGAACAAATCAATTGAAGTGATGTTTCTTATACTTCATCAAATGGATTACTAATTCTTAATTACGCGTAGATGAAGGTAATTGGATCCTCAATACACGTCGTTCTCATTACTTCAACTTAAAACCTTGAATGTGAAATGGATAACTTAGGATCTAACCACAAGTCATGAAACAGTTAACCTCATTTGCTTGATACGTTCAGTTCTTTTGAAACAAATCGATTGAAGTGAAGTTTCTTATACTACATCAAACGCATTACTAAGTCTTAATTATGCGTCCTTGAAGGTTATTGGTTCCTCAATACACGTCGTTCTCATCACTTCAAGTTAAAACCTTAAAGGTGAAATGCATAACTTTTGTTCTAACCACAAGTCATGTAACAGTTAACCTCAATTGCTTGATACGTTCAGTTCTTTTGGAACAAATTGATTGAAGTGAAGTTTCTTATACTCCTTCAAACGCATTAGTAAGTCTTTATTACGCATCCTTGAAGGTCATTGGGTCCTTACTACACGTCGTTCCCATCACTTGAAGTTAAAACCTTGAAGGTTAAATGGATAACTTAGGTTCTAACCACAAGTCATGTAACAGTGAACGTCATTTGTTTGATACGTTCAGTTCGTTTAGAACAAATTGATTGAAGTGATGTTTCTTATACTTCATCAAATGCATTACTAATTCTTAATTATGCGTCCATGAAGGTTATTGGCACCTTAATACACGTCAATCTCATCACTTCAAGTTAAAACCTTGAATGTGAAATAGATAACTTAGGTTATAACCACAAGTCATGTAACAGTTAACCTCATTTGCTTGATACGTTCAGTTCTTTTGAAACAAATCGATTGAAGTGAAGTTTCTTATACTACATCAAACGCATTACTAAGTCTTAATTATGCGTCCTTGAAGGTTATTGGGTCCTCAATACACGTCGTTCTCATCACTTCAAGTTAAAACCTTGAAGGTGAAATGCATAACTTTTGTTCTAACCACAAGTCATGTAACAGTTAACCTCAATTGCTTGATACGTTCAGTTCTTTTGGAACAAATTGATTGAAGTGAAGTTTCTTATACTCCTTCAAACGTATTACTAAGTCTTTATTACGCATCCTTGAAGGTTATTGGGTCCTCACTACACGTCGTTCCCATCACTTGAAGTTAAAACCTTGAAGGTGAACTAGATAACTTAGGTTCTAACCACAAGTCATGTAACAGTGAACGTCATTTGTTTGTTACGTTCAGTTCGTTTAGAACAAATCGATTGAAGTGATGTTTCTCATACTTCATCAAATGCATTACTAATTTTTAATTACGTGTCCATGAAGGTTATTGGGTCCTCAATACACGTCGTTCTCATCAGTTTAAGTTAAAACCTTGAAAGTGAAATGGATAACTTAGTTTCTAACCACAAGTCATGTAATAGTTAACCTAATTTGCTTGATACGTTAAGCTCGTTTGGAACAAATCGATTAAAGTGAAGTTTCTTATACTCCGTCAAACGTATTATTATGTCTTAATTACTCATCCTTGAAGGTTATTAGGTCCTCAATACACGTCGTTCTCATCACTTCAAGTTAAAACTTTAAAAGTGAAATGTATAACTGAGGTTCTAATTACAAGTCATGTAACAATCAACCTCATTTGCTTGATACGTTCAGTTCGTTTGGAACAAATCGATTGTAGTGAAGTTTCTTATACTCCATCAAATGCAGTACTAAATTTTAATTACACGTCCTTGAAGGTTATTGGGTCCTCAATACACGTCGTTCTCATCACTTCAAGTTAAAACCTTGAAGGTGAAATGGATATCTTTGTTTCTAACCACAAGTCATGTAACAGTTAACCTCATTTGCTTGATACGTTCAGTTCTTTTTGAACAAATCGATTGAAGTGAAGTTTCTTATACTCCATCAAATGCATTACTAAGTCCAAATTACGCGTCCTTGATGGTTATTGGGTCCTCAATACACGTCGTTCTCATCACTTAAAGTTAAAACGTTGAAGGTGAAATGGATAACTTAGGTTCTAACCACGAGTCATGTAACAGTAACATCATTTGCTTGATAGTTCAGTTCTTTTTGGAACAAATATATTTGAAGTGAAGTTTCTTATACTCTATTCAAACGCAACACTAAGTCGTAATTACACGTCCTTGAAAGTATGGGTCCGTAATACACGGTCGTTTTCATCACTTCAAGTTAAAACCTTGAAGGTTAAAATGGATAACTTAGGTTCTAACACAAGTCATGTAACAGTTAACCTCATTTGCTTAATACGTTATGTTCTTTTGGAACAAATCGATTGAAGTGAAGTTTCTCATACTCCATCAAACGCAATACTAAGTCTTAATTAAGCGTCCTTGAAGGTTATTGCGTCCTTCATACACGTCGTTCTCATCACTTCAAGTTAAAACTTTGAAGGTTAAATGGATAACTAAGGTTCTAACCACAAATCATTTAACAGTTAACCTCATTTGCTTGATACGTTCAGTTCGTTTGGAACAAATCAATTAAAGTGAAGTTTCTTATACTCCATCAAACGTATTATAAAGTCTTAATTACGCGTCCTTGAAGGTTATTAGGTCCTCACTACACGTCGTTCTCATCACTTCAAGTTAAAACCTTGAAGGTGAAATGGATAACTTAGGTTCTAACCACAAGTCAGTTAACCTCATTTGCTTGATACGTTCAGTTCGTTTGGAACAAATCAATTAAAGTGAAGTTTCTTATACTCCATCAAACGTATTATAAAGTCTTAATTACGCGTCCTTGAAGGTTATTAGGTCCTCACTACACGTCGTTTTCATCACTTCAAGTTAAAACCTTGATGGTGAAATGGATAACTTAGGTTCTAACCACAAGTCATGCAACAGTTAACGTCATTTGCTTGATACGTTCAGTTCTTTTGGAACAAATCGATTGAAGTAAAGTTTCTTATACTCCATCAAACGCAATACTAAGTATTAATTACACGTCCTTGAAAGTTATTGGGTCTTTAATACACGTCGTCCTCATCACTTCAAGTTAAAACCTTGAATGTGAAATGGATAACTTAGGTTCTAACCACAAGTCATGTAACAGTTAACCTCATTTGCTTGATACGTTAAGTTCTTTTGGAACAAATCGATTGAAGTGAAGTTTCTTATACTCCATAAAAACGCAATACTAAGTCTTAATTAAGCGTCCTAGAAGGTTATTAGGTCCTTAATACACGTCGTTCTCATCACTTCAAGTTAAAACTTCGAAGGTGAAATGGATAACTTAGGTTCTAACCACAAATCATTTAACAGTTAACCTCATTTGCTTGATACGTTCAGTTAGTTTGGAAAAAATCGATTGAAGTGAAGTTTCTTATACTGCATCAAACGTATTACCAAGTCTTAATTACGCGTCCTTGAAGGTTATTAGGTCCTCAATACACGTCGTTGTCATCACTTCAAGTTAAAACCTTGAAGGTGAACTGGATAACTTAGGTTTTAACAACAAGTCAGTTAACCTCATTTGCTTGATATGTTCAGTTCTTTTGGAACAAATCGATTGAAGTGAAGTTTCTTATACTCCATCAAACGCATTACTAAGTCTTAATTACGCGTCCTTGAAGGTTATTGGGTCCTCAATACACGTCGTTCTCATCACTTCACGTTAAAACCTTGAAGGCGAAATGTATAACTTAGGTTCTAACCACAAGTCATGTAACAGTTAACCTCATTTGCTTGATACGTTCAGTTCTTTTGGAACAAATCGATTGAAGTGAAGTTTCTTATACTCCATCAAACGCATTACTAATTCTTAATTACGCGTCCTTGAAGGTTATTGGGTCCTCAATATACGTCGTTCTCATCACTTCACGTTAAAACCTTGAAGGCGAAATGTATAACTTAGGTTCTAACCACAAGTCATGTAACAGTTAACCTCATTGCTTGATACGTTCAGTTCTTTTGGAACAAATCGATTGAAGTGAAGTTTCTTATACTCCATCAAACGCATTACTAAGTCTTAATACGCGTCCTTGAAGGTTATTGAGTCCTCAATACACGTCGTTCTCATCACTTCAAGTTAAAACCTTAAAGTTGAAATGTATAACATAGGTTCTAACCACAAGTCATGTAACCGTGAACGTCATTTCGTTTGGAACAAATCGATTGAAGTGAAGTTTCTTATACTCCATCAAACGCATTACTAATCTTAATTATGCGTCCTTGAAGGTTATTGGGTCTTCATTACACGTCATTATCATCACTTCACGTTAAAGCCATGAAGGCGAAATGTATAACTTAGGTTCTAACCACAAGTCATGTAACAGTTAACCTCATTTGCTTGATACTTTCTGTAAAACCTGTCAATTTTAGTAGTTGTAAAAATTTGAATAAATTTTTCGCGAATTTTAAGTGTAAATAGTTGGGATCAATTCCGCTAATTTAAGGTAAGAATCTAGGTCGTAAAACCGAACGTTCAATTAAATGTAATTAATTGTTAAATGTAATAAAAAGAAATAGGAATTTTAAAATGAAAAGTAGGTAAAATAATAAAGAGGTAGGTAATATAATAAATGAAATTGATTTAATATAAAATAAAATAATAAAAATAAAACAATAAAACAATAAATGAAAAAAAAAATTTAAAAGATAAGGTTTCATAAAGAAACCTTATCGAGGGTTTTCAGAAAACCAGAAGAGAGAGAAAGAGAGAGAGAGAGAGAGGAGAGAGCCGCCGCCGACGGAACGACCTCCGTTCGTCGAGATCTTGGTGTCAAAACGTTCGCCTCGAAGCGTAGATCAACGTTTGTAAAAGGCGATTTCGAAGGTAACCTCTCGTTCTCTCGATTTTTGCCCGAGAAGTTTCGGGTTTTAGATTCTTGTAGATCTACGATTTAGGGTTGTTTTTTTGTGTTTTTGGTAGGAAACGATTGGAGAGGAGTCGTGTAACGCGTTGGAAACGATTTTCGGCGAAAAAGAGGTAAAAAAAATTGTGTTTTTCTCCGCGGGTTGAACGTCGGTCGGTCGCTGGAGCGTCGCCGGAGCATCGCCGGCCTTCGGTGGTCGCCGGCCGAGTCAACTCGACCATGGGCTGAGTTAACTCGGGCTTTGGGCCGAGTTGACTCAGGCCCAAGGCCGAGTTGACTCTGGCCCAGGGCCGAGTTGGGCCGACTGGGTTTGGCCGAGCCCGATTCGGTTTTGGGCCAGGCTGGACCCAGACCCATGGCCTTTTGGGCCGGGTTTGGCTTAGGCCCATTGGGTCGGGTCTGACCTTGCCATCAGGCCGGGTCAACCCAGCCCTTGCTGGCCCGACCCGATTAGGTCCGAACCCGAACCAGGCCGACCCGAACCAAGCCGACCCGAACCAGGCCGACCCGAACCGGGCCGACCCGAACCCAGACCGACCCGACCCAAGTCGACCCGAACCAGGCCGACCCGAACCAGGCCGACCCGAACAGGTCAGTCAAAGTCAACGGTTGACTTTGACCGTTGACTTTGACCAGACCGTTGACTTTGACTGGTTAGTCAAAGTCAACTGTTGACCGTTGACTTTGACCGGTCAGTCAAAGTCAACGGTTGACCGTTGACTTTGACTTTTAGACCAAAAGTCAACCCGGGCCATTTTGACCCGTTTTCGCCCCGGTTCGTAATTTATATCGTTTCTGGACCGAATTGGACCTTAACGGGGTTCCTTCCTTGTGTTGTTTCTCAGATTCAGAGGATTTTGCTGATTTGGAAGCAATTCCTGAGGAGCCACGATTTACCGAGGATAGGAGGACTCGCCGTAGGGGTATGGGTTATTATACTTTCCGCGTTATACCTAGCCTTGCTTGCACGTATATTATTTTTGGTGGGATACCACTAGTATTGATGTTGGCATTCTTACTGGCATGATTATTTTGCATATTGTGGCACGTATATTTTTCACTGATTATACTGCCTAGTGGATTTTATATGCCATGTTTTACTTGCCTTTGCTGACGGGTGGTATTTGTGATTCCTTGAGAATTTTCATGTTTGGCACGTAGATGGTTTTATACCTGCATTTGATATTGTCATGCATTGATTTTCTGCTGTGCCATTTGGAGTTTGATACTGGAGATAACCGTCTGGCACTCTTAGCTGGGCCCTTATGCTAGGAGTATCAGGGGGTTTTGCCCAGTTGTGGTGGTACTCCCCACGCTTGTTTGGATAGGGTACGCCCCCTTAGAATAGGCGGAATGAAGGGTACGCCCCCTGAGAATAGGCGGAATGGGCTCGGAGTATGCTCGCCCAGTTACCTGACCTGGCCAGTGTCTGTTCGTTGCTACCCCGGTATGTTAAGTCCACCTTGTGGACCCCTTGGGCCCAGGGTTGAGTGGTTCGTCCCTCCTGGTGTGCCCTAGCGCGTGTCCCGGTGGCCCAGGGCTGAGTGGTTCGTCCCTCCTGGTGGTTGACCTTTCCTTCTCCCTATGAGGCCCTGCCTGGTGTTATCCGCGGCCTTTCTGTGTTGTGTGTTCGAGGATCCGTGAGTGACCTCCCTTTCACTGCATCAAACGCATTACTAAGTCTTAATTACGCGTCCTTGAAGGTTATTGGGTCCTCAATACACGTCGTTCTCATCACTTCAAGTTAAAACCTTGAAGGTGAAATGGATAACTTGGGTTCTAACCACAAGTCATGTAAGAGTTAACCTCATTTGCTTGATACGTTCTGTTTTTTTGGAACAAATCGATTGAAGTGAAGTTTCTTATACTCCATCAAACGCATTACTAAGTCTTAATTACGCGTCCTTGAAGGTTATTGGGTCCTCAATACACGTCGTTCTCATCACTTCAAGTTAAAACCTTGAAGGTGAAATGGATAACTTAGGTTCTAACCACAAGTCATGTAACAGTTAACCTCATTTGCTTGATACGTTCAGTTCGTTTGGAACAAATCGATTGAAGTGAAGTTTCTTATACTCCATCAAACGCATTACTAAGTCTTAATTACGCGTCCTTGAAGGTTATTGGGTCCTCAATACACGTCGTTCTCATCACTTCACGTTCAAACCTTGAAGGCGAAATGTATAACTTAGATTCTAACCACAAGTCATGTAACAGTTAACCTCATTTGCTTGATACGTTCAGTTCTTTTGGAACAAATCGATTGAAGTGTAGTTTCTTATACTCCATCAAACGCATTACTAAGTCTTATTTACCCGTCCTTGAAGGTTATTGAGTCCTCAATACACGTCGTTCTCATCACTTCAAGTTAAAACCTTGAAGGTGAAATGGATAACTTAGGTTCTAACCACAAGTCATGTAACAGTGAACCTCATTTGCTTGATACGTTCAGTTCGTTTTGAACAAATCGATTGAAGTGAAGTTTCTTATACTTCATCAAACGCATTACTAATTCTTAATTACTCGTCCATGAAGGTTATTGGGTCCTCAATACACGTCGTTCTCATCACTTCAAGTTAAAACCTTGAAGGTGAAATGTATAACTTAGGTTCTAACCACAAGTCATGTAACCGTGAACGTCATTTGCTTGATACGTTCAGTTCGTTTCGAAAAAATCAATTGAAGTGAAGTTTCTTATACTTCATCAAACGCATTGCTCATTCTTAATTACTCATTCATGAAGATTATTGGGTACTCTATACATGTTGTTCTAATTACTTAGTGTTAAAACCTTGAAGGTGAAATGGATAACTTAGGTTCTAACCACAAGTCATGTAACAGTTAACCTCATTTGCTTGATACGTTCAGTTCTTTTGGAACAAATCGATTGATGTGAAGTTTCTTATATTTCATCAAACCCCTCACTAAGTCTTAATTACTAGTCCTTGAAGGTTATTGGGTCGTCAATGCATGTCGTTCTCATCACTTCAAGTTAAAACCTTGAAGGTGAAAAGGATAACTTAGTTTCTAACCACAAATCATGTAACAGTTAACCTTATTTGCTTGATACGTTCAATTCGTTTCGAAGAAATCGATTGAAGTGAAGTTTCATATACTCCATCAAACGCATTACTAAATCTTAATTACGCATCCTTGAAGGTTATTGGGTCCTCAATACACGTCGTTCTCATCACTTCAAGTTAAAACCTTGAAGGTGAAATGGATAACTTAGGTTCTAACCACAAGTCATGTAACAGTTAACCTCATTTGCTTGATACGTTCAGTTCTTTTGGAACAAATCGATTGAAGTGAAGTTTCTTATACTCCATCAAACGCATTACTAAGTCTTAATTACGCGTCCTTGAAGGTTATTGGGTCCTCAATACACGTCGTTCTCATCACTTCAAGTTAAAACCTTGAAGGTGAAATGTATAACTTAGGTTCTAACCACAAGTCATGTAACAGTTAACCTCATTTGCTTGATACGTTCAGTTCGTTTGGAACAAATCGATTGAAGTGAAGTTTCTTATACTCCATCAAACGCATTACTAAGTCTTAATTACGCGTCCTTGAAGGTTATTGGGTCCTCAATACACGTCGTTCTCATCACTTCAAGTTAAAACCTTGAAGGTGAAATGGATAACTTAGGTTCTAACCACAAGTCATGTAACAGTTAACCTCATTTGCTTGATACGTTCAGTTCTTTTGGAACAAATCGATTGAAGTGAAGTTTCTTATACTCCATCAAACGCATTACTAAGTCTTAATTACGCGTCCTTGAAGGTTATTGGGTCCTCAATACACGTCGTTCTCATCACTTCAAGTTAAAACCTTGAAGGTGAAATGTATAACTTAGGTTCTAACCACAAGTCATGTAACAGTTAACCTCATTTGCTTGATACGTTCAGTTCTTTTGGAACAAATCGATTGAAGTGAAGTTTCTTATACTCCATCAAACGCATTACTAAGTCTTAATTACGCGTCCTTGAAGGTTATTGGGTCCTCAATACACGTCGTTCTCATCACTTCAAGTTAAAACCTTGAAGGTGAAATGTATAACTTAGGTTCTAACCACAAGTCATGTAACAGTTAACCTCATTTGCTTGATACGTTCAGTTCGTTTGGAACAAATCGATTGAAGTGAAGTTTCTTATACTCCATCAAACGCATTACTAAGTCTTAATTACGCGTCCTTGAAGGTTATTGGGTCCTCAATACACATCGTTCTCATCACTTCAAGTTAAAACCTTGAAGGTGAAATGGATAACTTAGGTTCTAACCACAAGTCATGTAACAGTTAACCTCATTTGCTTGATACGTTCAGTTCTTTTGGAACAAATCGATTGAAGTGAAGTTTCTTATACTCCATCAAACGCATTACTAAGTCTTAATTACGCGTCCTTGAAGGTTATTGGGTCCTCAATACACGTCGTTCTCATCACTTCAAGTTAAAACCTTGAAGGTGAAATGTATAACTTAGGTTCTAACCACAAGTCATGTAACAGTTAACCTCATTTGCTTGATACGTTCAGTTCGTTTGGAACAAATCGATTGAAGTGAAGTTTCTTATACTCCATCAAACGCATTACTAAGTCTTAATTACGCGTCCTTGAAGGTTATTGGGTCCTCAATACACGTCGTTCTCATCACTTCAAGTTAAAACCTTGAAGGTGAAATGTATAACTTAGGTTCTAACCACAAGTCATGTAACAGTTAACCTCATTTGCTTGATACGTTCAGTTCTTTTGGAACAAATCGATTGAAGTGAAGTTTCTTATACTCCATCAAACGCATCACTAAGTCTTAATTACGCGTCCTTGAAGGTTATTAGGTCCTCAATACACGTCGTTCTCATCACTTCAAGTTAAAACCTGAAGGTGAAATGGATAACTTAGGTTCTAACCACAAGTCATGTAACAGTTAACCTCATTTGCTTGATACGTTCAGTTCTTTTGGAACAAATCGATTGAAGTGAAGTTTCTTATAGTTCATCAAACCCATCACTAAGTCTTAATTACGCGTCCTTGAAGGTTATTGGGTCCTCAATACACGTCGTTCTCATCACTTCAAGTTAAAACCTTGAAGGTGAAATGTATAACTTAGGTTCTAACCACAAGTCATGTAACAGTTAACCTCATTTGCTTGATACGTTCAGTTCTTTTGGAACAAATCGATTGAAGTGAAGTTTCTTATACTCCATCAAACGCATTACTAAGTCTTAATTACGCGTCCTTGAAGGTTATTGGGTCCTCAATACACGTCGTTCTCATCACTTCAAGTTAAAACCTTGAAGGTGAAATGTATAACTTAGGTTCTAACCACAAGTCATGTAACAGTTAACCTCATTTGCTTGATACGTTCAGTTCTTTTGGAACAAATCGATTGAAGTGAAGTTTCTTATACTCCATCAAACGCATTACTAAGTCTTAATTACGCGTCCTTGAAGGTTATTGGGTCCTCAATACACGTCGTTCTCATCACTTCAAGTTAAAACCTTGAAGGTGAAATGGATAACTTAGGTTCTAACCACAAGTCATGTAACAGTTAACCTCATTTGCTTGATACGTTCAGTTCTTTTGGAACAAATCGATTGAAGTGAAGTTTCTTATACTCCATCAAACGCATTACTAAGTCTTAATTACGCGTCCTTGAAGGTTATTGGGTCCTCAATACACGTCGTTCTCATCACTTCAAGTTAAAACCTTGAAGGTGAAATGGATAACTTAGGTTCTAACCACAAGTCATGTAACAGTTAACCTCATTTGCTTGATACGTTCAGTTCTTTTGGAACAAATCGATTGAAGTGAAGTTTCTTATACTCCATCAAACGCATTACTAAGTCTTAATTACGCGTCCTTGAAGGTTATTGGGTCCTCAATACACGTCGTTCTCATCACTTCAAGTTAAAACCTTGAAGGTGAAATGGATAACTTAGGTTCTAACCACAAGTCATGTAACAGTTAACCTCATTTGCTTGATACGTTCAGTTCTTTTGGAACAAATCGATTGAAGTGAAGTTTCTTATACTCCATCAAACGCATTACTAAGTCTTAATTACGCGTCCTTGAAGGTTATTGGGTCCTCAATACACGTCGTTCTCATCACTTCAAGTTAAAACCTTGAAGGTGAAATGGATAACTTAGGTTCTAACCACAAGTCATGTAACAGTTAACCTCATTTGCTTGATACGTTCAGTTCGTTTGGAACAAATCGATTGAAGTGAAGTTTCTTATACTCCATCAAACGCATTACTAAGTCTTAATTACGCGTCCTTGAAGGTTATTGGGTCCTCAATACACGTCGTTCTCATCACTTCAAGTTAAAACCTTGAAGGTGAAATGGATAACTTAGGTTCTAACCACAAGTCATGTAACAGTTAACCTCATTTGCTTGATACGTTCAGTTCTTTTGGAACAAATCGATTGAAGTGAAGTTTCTTATACTCCATCAAACGCATTACTAAGTCTTAATTACGCGTCCTTGAAGGTTATTGGGTCCTCAATACACGTCGTTCTCATCACTTCAAGTTAAAACCTTGAAGGTGAAATGGATAACTTAGGTTCTAACCACAAGTCATGTAACAGTTAACCTCATTTGCTTGATACGTTCAGTTCTTTTGGAACAATCGATTGAAGTGAAGTTTCTTATAGTTCATCAAACCCATCACTAAGTCTTAATTACGCGTCCTTGAAGGTTATTGGGTCCTCAATACACGTCGTTCTCATCACTTCAAGTTAAAACCTTGAAGGTGAAATGGATAACTTAGGTTCTAACCACAAGTCATGTAACAGTTAACCTCATTTGCTTGATACGTTCAGTTCTTTTGGAACAAATCGATTGAAGTGAAATGGATAACTTAGGTTCTAACCACAAGTCATGTAACAGTTAACCTCATTTGCTTGATACGTTCAGTTCGTTTGGAACAAATCGATTGAAGTGAAGTTTCTTATACTCCATCAAACGCATTACTAAGTCTTAATTACGCGTCCTTGAAGGTTATTGGGTCCTCAATACACGTCGTTCTCATCACTTCAAGTTAAAACCTTGAAGGTGAAATGGATAACTTAGGTTCTAACCACAAGTCATGTAACAGTTAACCTCATTTGCTTGATACGTTCAGTTCTTTTGGAACAAATCGATTGAAGTGAAGTTTCTTATAGTTCATCAAACCCATCACTAAGTCTTAATTACGCGTCCTTGAAGGTTATTGGGTCCTCAATACACGTCGTTCTCATCACTTCAAGTTAAAACCTTGAAGGTGAAATGGATAACTTAGGTTCTAACCACAAGTCATGTAACAGTTAACCTCATTTGCTTGATACGTTCAGTTCTTTTGGAACAATCGATTGAAGTGAAGTTTCTTATACTCCATCAAACGCATTACTAAGTCTTAATTACGCGTCCTTGAAGGTTATTGGGTCCTCAATACACGTCGTTCTCATCACTTCAAGTTAAAACCTTGAAGGTGAAATGTATAACTTAGGTTCTAACCACAAGTCATGTAACAGTTAACCTCATTTGCTTGATACGTTCAGTTCGTTTGGAACAAATCGATTGAAGTGAAGTTTCTTATACTCCATCAAACGCATTACTAAGTCTTAATTACGCGTCCTTGAAGGTTATTGGGTCCTCAATACACGTCGTTCTCATCACTTCAAGTTAAAACCTTGAAGGTGAAATGGATAACTTAGGTTCTAACCACAAGTCATGTAACAGTTAACCTCATTTGCTTGATACGTTCAGTTCTTTTGGAACAAATCGATTGAAGTGAAGTTTCTTATACTCCATCAAACGCATTACTAAGTCTTAATTACGCGTCCTTGAAGGTTATTGGGTCCTCAATACACGTCGTTCTCATCACTTCAAGTTAAAACCTTGAAGGTGAAATGGATAACTTAGGTTCTAACCACAAGTCATGTAACAGTTAACCTCATTTGCTTGATACGTTCAGTTCTTTTGGAACAATCGATTGAAGTGAAGTTTCTTATAGTTCATCAAACCCATCACTAAGTCTTAATTACGCGTCCTTGAAGGTTATTGGGTCCTCAATACACGTCGTTCTCATCACTTCAAGTTAAAACCTTGAAGGTGAAATGGATAACTTAGGTTCTAACCACAAGTCATGTAACAGTTAACCTCATTTGCTTGATACGTTCAGTTCGTTTGGAACAAATCGATTGAAGTGAAGTTTCTTATACTCCATCAAACGCATTACTAAGTCTTATTTACGCATCCTTGAAGGTTATTGGGTCCTCAATACACGTCGTTCTCATTACTTCCAGTTAAATACTTGAAGGTTATTGGGTCCGCAATACACGTCGTTTTCATCACTTCAAGTTAAACCCTTGAAGGTGAAATGTATAACTTAGGTTCTAACCACAAGTCATGTAACAGTTAACCTCATTTGCTTGATACGTTCAGTTCGTTTGGAACAAATCGATTGAAGTGAAGTTTCTTATACTCCATCAAACGCATTACTAAGTCTTAATTACGCGTCCTTGAAGGTTATTGGGTCCGCAATACACGTCGTTTTCATCACTTCAAGTTAAACCCTTGAAGGTGAAATGGATAACTTAGGTTCTAACCACAAGTCATGTAACAGTTAACCTCATTTGCTTTATACGTTCAGTTCGTTTCGAAAAAATCGATTGAAGTGAAGTTTCTTATACTCCATCAAACGCATTACTAAGTCTTAATTACGCGTCCTTGAAGGTTATTGGGTCCTCAATACACGTCGTTCTCATCACTTCAAGTTAAAACCTTGAAGGTGAAATGGATAACTTAGGTTCTAACCACAAGTCATGTAACAGTTAACCTCATTTGCTTGATACGTTCAGTTCTTTTGGAACAAATCGATTGAAGTGAAGTTTCTTATACTCCATCAAACGCATTACTAAGTCTTAATTACGCGTCCTTGAAGGTTATTGGGTCCTCAATACACGTCGTTCTCATCACTTCAAGTTAAAACCTTGAAGGTGAAATGGATAACTTAGGTTCTAACCACAAGTCATGTAACAGTTAACCTCATTTGCTTGATACGTTCAGTTCGTTTGGAACAAATCGATTGAAGTGAAGTTTCTTATACTCCATCAAACGCATTACTAAGTCTTAATTACGCGTCCTTGAAGGTTATTGGGTCCTCAATACACGTCGTTCTCATCACTTCAAGTTAAAACCTTGAAGGTGAAATGGATAACTTAGGTTCTAACCACAAGTCATGTAACAGTTAACCTCATTTGCTTGATACGTTCAGTTCTTTTGGAACAAATCGATTGAAGTGAAGTTTCTTATACTCCATCAAACGCATTACTAAGTCTTAATTACGCGTCCTTGAAGGTTATTGGGTCCTCAATACACGTCGTTCTCATCACTTCAAGTTAAAACCTTGAAGGTGAAATGGATAACTTAGGTTCTAACCACAAGTCATGTAACAGTTAACCTCATTTGCTTGATACGTTCAGTTCGTTTGGAACAAATCGATTGAAGTGAAGTTTCTTATACTCCATCAAACGCATTACTAAGTCTTAATTACGCGTCCTTGAAGGTTATTGGGTCCTCAATACACGTCGTTCTCATCACTTCAAGTTAAAACCTTGAAGGTGAAATGGATAACTTAGGTTCTAACCACAAGTCATGTAACAGTTAACCTCATTTGCTTGATACGTTCAGTTCTTTTGGAACAAATCGATTGAAGTGAAGTTTCTTATACTCCATCAAACGCATTACTAAGTCTTAATTACGCGTCCTTGAAGGTTATTGGTCCTCAATACACGTCGTTCTCATCACTTCAAGTTAAAACCTTGAAGGTGAAATGTATAACTTAGGTTCTAACCACAAGTCATGTAACAGTTAACCTCATTGCTTGATACGTTCAGTTCTTTTGGAACAAATCGATGAAGTGAAGTTTCTTATAGTTCATCAAACCCATCACTAAGTCTTAATTACGCGTCCTTGAAGGTTATTGGTCCTCAATACACGTCGTTGTCATCACTTCAAGTTAAAACCTTGAAGGTGAAATGGATAACTTAGGTTCTAACCACAAGTCATGTAACAGTTAACCTCATTTGCTTGATACGTTCAGTTCTTTTGGAACAAATCGATTGAAGTGAAGTTTCTTATAGTTCATCAAACCCATCACTAATTCTTAATTACGCGTCCTTGAAGGTTATTGGTCCTCAATACACGTCGTTCTCATCACTTCAAGTTAAAACCTTGAAGGTGAAATGGATAACTTAGGTTCTAACCACAAGTCATGTAACAGTTAACCTCATTGCTTGATACGTTCAGTTCGTTTGGAACAAATCGATGAAGTGAAGTTTCTTATACTCCATCAAACGCATTACTAAGTCTTAATTACGCGTCCTTGAAGGTTATTGGTCCTCAATACACGTCGTTCTCATCACTTCAAGTTAAAACCTTGAAGGTTATTGGTCCTCAATACACGTCGTTCTCATCACTTCAAGTTAAAACCTTGAAGGTGAAATGGATAACTTAGGTTCTAACCACAAGTCATGTAACAGTTAACCTCATTTGCTTGATACGTTCAGTTCTTTTGGAACAAATCGATTGAAGTGAAGTTTCTTATACTCCATCAAACGCATTACTAAGCCTTAATTACGCGTCCTTGAAGGTTATTGGGTCCTCAATATATGTCGTTCTCATCACTTCAAGTTAAAACCTTGAAGGTGAAATGTATAACTTAGGTTCTAACCACAAGTCATGTAACAGTTAACCTCATTTGCTTGATACGTTCAGTTCTTTTGGAACAAATCGATTGAAGTGAAGTTTCTTATACTCCATCAAACGCATTACTAAGTCTTAATTACGCGTCCTTGAAGGTTATTGGTCCTCAATACACGTCGTTCTCATCACTTCAAGTTAAAACCTTGAAGGTGAAATGTATAACTTAGGTTCTAACCACAAGTCATGTAACAGTTAACCTCATTGCTTGATACGTTCAGTTCTTTTGGAACAAATCGATGAAGTGAAGTTTCTTATACTCCATCAAACGCATTACTAAGTCTTAATTACGCGTCCTTGAAGGTTATTGGGTCCTCAATACACGTCGTTCTCATCACTTCAAGTTAAAACCTTGAAGGTGAAATGGATAACTTAGGTTCTAACCACAAGTCATGTAACAGTTAACCTCATTTGCTTGATACGTTCAGTTCGTTTGGAACAAATCGATTGAAGTGAAGTTTCTTATACTCCATCAAACGCATTACTAAGTCTTAATTACGCGTCCTTGAAGGTTATTGGGTCCTCAATACACGTCGTTCTCATCACTTCAAGTTAAAACCTTGAAGGTGAAATGGATAACTTAGGTTCTAACCACAAGTCATGTAACAGTTAACCTCATTTGCTTGATACGTTCAGTTCTTTTGGAACAATCGATTGAAGTGAAGTTTCTTATACTCCATCAAACGCATTACTAAGTCTTAATTACGCGTCCTTGAAGGTTATTGGGTCCTCAATACACGTCGTTCTCATCACTTCAAGTTAAAACCTTGAAGGTGAAATGGATAACTTAGGTTCTAACCACAAGTCATGTAACAGTTAACCTCATTTGCTTGATACGTTCAGTTCGTTTGGAACAAATCGATTGAAGTGAAGTTTCTTATACTCCATCAAACGCATTACTAAGTCTTAATTACGCGTCCTTGAAGGTTATTGGGTCCTCAATACACGTCGTTCTCATCACTTCAAGTTAAAACCTTGAAGGTGAAATGGATAACTTAGGTTCTAACCACAAGTCATGTAACAGTTAACCTCATTGCTTGATACGTTCAGTTCGTTTGGAACAAATCGATTGAAGTGAAGTTTCTTATACTCCATCAAACGCATTACTAAGTCTTAATTACGCGTCCTTGAAGGTTATTGGGTCCTCAATACACGTCGTTCTCATCACTTCAAGTTAAAACCTTGAAGGTGAAATGGATAACTTAGGTTCTAACCACAAGTCATGTAACAGTTAACCTCATTTGCTTGATACGTTCAGTTCTTTTGGAACAAATCGATTGAAGTGAAGTTTCTTATACTCCATCAAACGCATTACTAAGTCTTAATTACGCGTCCTTGAAGGTTATTGGGTCCTCATACACGTCGTTCTCATCACTTCAAGTTAAAACCTTGAAGGTGAAATGGATAACTTAGGTTCTAACCACAAGTCATGTAACAGTTAACCTCATTGCTTGATACGTTCAGTTCGTTTGGAACAAATCGATGAAGTGAAGTTTCTTATACTCCATCAAACGCATTACTAAGTCTTAATTACGCGTCCTTGAAGGTTATTGGGTCCTCATACACGTCGTTCTCATCACTTCAAGTTAAAACCTTGAAGGTGAAATGGATAACTTAGGTTCTAACCACAAGTCATGTAACAGTTAACCTCATTGCTTGATACGTTCAGTTCGTTTGGAACAAATCGATGAAGTGAAGTTTCTTATACTCCATCAAACGCATTACTAAGTCTTAATTACGCGTCCTTGAAGGTTATTGGGTCCTCAATACACGTCGTTCTCATCACTTCACGTTAAAACCTTGAAGGTGAAATGGATAACTTAGGTTCTAACCACAAGTCATGTAACAGTTAACCTCATTTGCTTGATACGTTCAGTTCTTTTGGAACAAATCGATTGAAGTGGAGTTTCTTATACTCCATCAAACGCATTACTAATTATTAATTACGCGTCTTTGAAGGTTATTGGGTCCTCAATACACGTCGTTCTCATCACTTCATGTTAAAACCTTGAAGGTGAAATGTATAACTTAAGTTCTAACCACATGTCATGTAACTGTTAACCTCATTTGCTTGATACGTTCAGTTCGTTTGGAACAAATCGATGAAGTGAAGTTTCTTATACTCCATCAAACGCATTACTAAGTCTTACTTACGCGTCCTTGAAGGTTATTGGGTCCTCAATACACGTCGTTATCATCACTTCACGTTAAAACCTTAAAGGCGAAATGTATAACTTAGGTTCTAACCACAAGTCATGTAACAGTTAACCTCATTGCTTGATACGTTCAGTTCTTTTGGAACAAATCGATGAAGTGAAGTTTCTTATACTCCATCAAACGCATTACTAATTATTAATTACGCGTCTTTGAAGGTTATTGGGTCCTCAATACACGTCGTTCTCATCACTTCATGTTAAAACCTTGAAGGTGAAATGGATAACTTAAGTTCTAACCACAAGTCATGTAACAGTTAACCTCATTTGCTTGATACGTTCAGTTCTTTTGGAACAAATCGATTGAAGTGAAGTTTCTTATACTCCATCAAACGGAAAACTAAGTCTTAATTACGCGTTCCTGAAGGTTATTTGGTTCCTCAATACACGTCGTTCTCACCACTTCAAGTTAAAACCTTGAAGGTGAAATGGATAACTTAGGTTCTAACCACAAGTCATGTAACACTTAACCTCATTTTCTTGATACGTTCAGTTCGTTTGGAACAAATAGATTGAAGTGAAGTTTCTTATACTCCATCAAACGTATTACTATGTCTTAATTACACGTCCTTGAAGGTTATTAGGTCCTCAATACACGTCGTTCTCATCACTTTAAGTTAAAACCTTGAAGGTGAAATGGATAACTTAGGTTCTAACCACAAGTCAGTTAACCTCATTTGCTTGATATTTTCAGTTCTTTTGGAACAAATCGATTGAAGTTAAGTTTCTTATACTCCATCAAATGCATTACTAAATCTTAATTACGCGTCCTTGAAGGTTATTGGGTCCTCAATACACGTCGTTCTCATCACTTCACGTTAAAACCTTGAAGGCAAAATGTATAACTTAGGTTCTAACCACAAGTCATGTAACAGTTAACCTCATTTGCTTGATATGTTCAGTTCGTTTGGAACAAATCGATTGAAGTGAAGTTTCTTATACTGCATCAAACGCATTACTAAGTCTTAATTACGCGTCCTTGAAGTTTATTGAGTCCTCAATACACGTCGTTCTCATCACTTTAAGTTAAAACCTTGAAGGGGAAATGTATAACTTAGGTTCTAACCACAAGTCATGTAATCGTGAACGTCATTTGCTTAATACGTTCAGTTCGTTTGTGTAGCGACCCTTACCCGTATCCTAATTTTCTCGTATTATTTTTTTTATCCTTATAAACTTTGTAACATTTAAGCGGAATTTAAATCGTAGACTAAATTGTTAAAAACGTTCAGAAATTATTCTTAAAACCATTTAAACAAAGTTTAAACAATTAAAATAAAACTTAAAATAATTATTTAAAATAATTAAAATCAATTAAAATAACAGAAAACACACAGTAGATTTCGGGGGACAAAATGGACAATTGTCCTTTGTAAATCTGGGGCAATCGATCGTCCAAAACAAGCGATCGATTCCCTGTTGGAAAAACATCAGTGGCGATCGATCGCCACCCTCTCTGGATTTTTCCAGAGAGTGGCGATCGTTTTGGCGATCGATCAACTTTTTAGGCGATCGATCGCTAAGCCCTCTGGAATCCAATTTTCCGGAGGACTTGCGCCACCCTTCTTCTTTCCTTCTTTCTTCCCCCTACGTACAACATACACTTCATTTCTTTTATTCTATACAACATCAACATCTCATACACCCTAACATTCTTCACAATTTCATAACACCAACTATACCTACATCACGAACATACGCTTCAACATAAAATTAACCATTACTCGTACCTCCTCCGTAATCTCACTCGAAACCGACTCAAGACGTATTTAACACGAAATACATTTTCACGAAAATGAACTGCGTGGATCCGTTTAAAAACTAGATGTTTTCTTCTGTTAAAATCACCAAGCAGTTCCATAAAACTTAGATAAAAGCCTTAACAAAACGTTTTATAAAACAGTTTACCAAAACATCTATACATCATCCTATTAGCTAACCAGATCCAAGCATCCTAATATGTTCAACTATACAATTTTATCTAACTATCGTGTTCCCAAAACATACACTTACTTCCCCCACGTGTCAAAAGGAGCATCGACTGCCCAGTGCACTCCCACGGGCCATCCTCCTTCAACTGCATCATTCTTTGGGTGGAGGGATCTCGTCCTTGCCTACATCAAGATCACCTACACCATAAAGACACCTATGAGATAAAAATCTCACTAAATTCTACATAAATGCTTATGAATGATCATGTATGCTCGATGCTATGAAAACCGTCCATGTCATTTCATATATCAGTACGTGTCAGTCTATGGTTATCAGAAACGCTCGACAGATAGATAGGGCACGTCCAGCAGTTAGACAGCCCACACCATCTGAAGGGAGAAAAACCCGCTCACCACAGAACGCCAGGTTTAAACTTCATCCCCGATAACCCCATGTCATGGTTGTTTACTATGATACTTTACTTGCCTTTATATGCACGTTCTTTTCATGAAATCCGTACGTAAATTCATTTTCATGACGTTTTTAAACCATGATGCATGAACAGTTCAATATGCACAATATAACATACATAACGAGCATACCATCAAAACACTACAAATACCATCAAAACACTACAACAAACAACCTATAGAACAACCGAACCTATACTACCCAACCAAAACAATCTGACAAAACAATGACCAACATAAACAATAAAGCACCAACGTATCCTCAACAACAAACTCGGCTTATGGTGTAGGCAAATCGGCCACAATAAGTCACGAGAACTTACCTCGTGCGCGTTGAACTTCAAGCTCCGTCCACGAGCGTCGTTTATCTAAGCAATTCACAACGTCGTCGTTAAAACAAATTCGAACCATTAACGTCCAAATTATTGAAATTCTTAACTAAGGAAATTTCTAAAATTCTAACTTAACTAATCGAGGCATTTTAATAACAATTAATGCTCGATACCTCAAAACTATCATTAACGAGTTTTTCCAAAAAAATCCCGAAAATCCTCAAACTTTAACACTTCTCACAAATCGACTTAACTTCGTCCAATAACGTTCAATACATCATCCACAACTACGGTAAACCTATCGATTTCAAACCCTAAATCACGTTTTTAACGAAACTCTAAAAGAAACCCTAATCGTTTAAACTCCGTAAAAATCAAAATAAACTATCCTAAAACCTTAGAATCTTACCTAGAGTCGGGATTGGGGAAGAAATCACGAAGAACGGAGGTTGATCGGAGAGGAAACGCCGTTGGAAGGGAGAGAGGGAGAAACACAGAGAAGTCGTGAAGTGGTGGAGGAAGAAGAGAAAAATGTGGTTTTATTAAATTTTGATCTTACAAATTACCATTTTTCCCTTCCTTTGACTTTCTATTTGTTCCGTCCTTCTTTTCGTTATTTAGCTATCAGTTCGGTTTCTCCAAACTTCTTTATTTTGCCAACAAGTCTAACTTATTACTATGGTTCCATTAAAATTGTCCGTACGCAAAATGGACCTCGTTTATTATTTTTACTAAAATGTCCTTTATATTACGAGAAACGTAATTCTTGTAAAATTAGCGTTACAACTCCACAAATATTCCGAAATTTTCCAAAAATCGATAATAATTATTGGGGTTCTAATAACGATTTCTTTTCACAAAATAGACTTGATTTGACATATTTACGAAAATGCCATTATATTTTGAATTTATAAAATTCTGTTAAAATCGGGGGTTCCAGTTTGGAACAAATCGACTGAAGTGAAGTTTCTTATACTTCATCAAACGCAATACTAATTCTTAATTACTCGTCCATAAAGGTTATTGGGTCCTCAATACACGTCGTTCTCATTAGTTCAAGTTAAAACCTTGAAGGTGAAATGGATAACTTAGGTTCTAACCACAAGTCATGTAACAGTTAACCTCATTTGCTTGATACGTTCAGTTCTTTTGGAACAAATCGAAAGAAGTGAAGTTACTTATATTTCATCAAACCCATCACTAAGTCTTAATTACGCGTCCTTGAAGGTTATTGGGCAATCAATACAGGTGATTCTCATCACTTCAAGTTAAAACCATGAAGGTGAAAAGTATAACTTAGGTTCTAACCACAAGTCATGTAACAGTTAACCTCATTTGTTGATACGTTCAGTTCGTTTGGAACAAATCGATTATAGTGAAGTTTCTTATACTTCATCAAACGCATTATTAAGTCTTAATTACGCGTCCTTGAAGGTTATTGGGTCCTCAATACACTTCGTTTTCAAAACTGCAAGTGAAAATCATGAAGGTGAAATGGATAACTTAGGTTCTAACCACAAATAATGTAACAATTAACCTTATTTACTTGATACGTTCAGTTCGTTTGGAACAAATCGATTGAAGTGAAGTTTCTAATACTAAATCAAACGCATTACTAAGTCTTAATTACACGTCCTTCATGCTTATTGGGTCCTCAATACACGTTATTCTCATCACTTAAAGTTAAAACCATGATGGTGAAATTGATAATTTAGGTTCTAACCACAAGTCATGTAACAGTTAACCTCATTTGCTTGATACGTTCAATTCTTTTGGAACAAATCGATTGAAGTGAGGTTTCTTATACTCCATCAAACGCATTACTAATTCATAATTACGCGTCCTTGAAGGTTATTGGGTCCTCAATACACATAGTTCTTATCACTTCACGTTAAAACCTTGAAGGTGAAATCGAAAACTTAGGTTCTAACCATAAAACATGTAATAGTTAACCTCATTTACTTGATACGTTCAGTTCTTTTGGAACAAATCAATTTAAGTGAAGTTTCTTATACTCCATCAAACGCATTACTAAGTCTTAATTACGCTTCCTTGAACGTTATTGGGTTCTCAATACACGTCGTTCTCATCACTTCACGTTAAAACTTTGAAGGTGAAATGAATAACATAGGTTCTAACCACAAGTCATGTAACAGTTAACCTCATTTGCTTGATACGTTCAGTTCGTTTGGAACAAATCGATTGACGGGAAGTTTCTTACACTCCATCAAACGCATTACTAACTCTTAATTACGCGTCCTTGAAGGATTTTAGGTCCTCAATACACGTCGTTCACATCACTTCACGTTAAAACCTTGAAGGTGAAATGTATAACTTAGGTTCTAACCACAAGTCAAGTAACAATTAACCTCATTTGCTTTGATACGTTCAGTTCGTTTGAAACAAATCGATTGAAGTAAAGTTTTTTATACTCTATCAAATGCATTACTAAGTCTTAATTACGTGTCCTTGAAGCTTATTGGGTCCTCAATACACGTCGTTCTCATCACTTAAAATTAAAACATTGAAGGTGAAATGGATAACTTATGTTCTAACCACAAGTCATGTAACAGTGAACGTCATTTGCTTGATACGTTCAGTTCGTTTGGAACAAATAGATTTAAGTGAAGTTTCTTATACTTCATCAAACGCATTACTAATTCTTAATTACGCGTCCATGAAAGTTATTGGGGCCTCAATACACGTCGTTCTCATCACTTCAAGTTAAAACCTTGAAGGTGAAATGGATAACTTAGGTTCTAACCAGAAGTCATGTAACAGTTAACCTCATTTGTTTGATACGTTCAGTTCATTTGGAACAAATCGATTGAAGTGAAGTTTTTTATATTCCATCAAACGCATTACTAAATCTTAATTACGCGCCCTTGAAGGTTATTAGGTCCCCAATACACGTCGTTCTTATCACTTCACGTTAAAACCTTGAAGGTGAAATGTATAACTTAGGTTCTAACCACAAGTCATGTAACAGTTAACCTCATTTGCTTTGATACGTTCAGTTCGTTTGAAACAAATCGATTGAAGTAAAGTTTCTTATACTCCATCAAATGCATTACTAAGTCTTAATTACGCGTCCTTGAAGGTTATTGGGTACTCAATACACGTCGTTCTCATCACTTCAAGTTAAAACATTGAAGGTGAAATGGATAACTTATGTTCTAACCACAACTCATGGAACAGTGAACGTCATTTGCTTATACGTTCAGTTCGTTTGGAACAAATCGATTTAAGTGAAGTTTCTTATACTTCATCAAAAACATTACTAATTCTTATTTACGCGTCCATGAAGGTTATTGGGTCCTTAATACACGTCGTTCTCATCACTTCAAGTTAAAACCTTGAAGGTGAAATGGATAATTTAGGTTCTAACCACAAATCATGTAATAGTTAACCTCATTTGCTTGATACGTTCAGTTCGTTTGGAACAAATAGATTGAAGTGAAATTTCTTATATTCCATCAAACGCATTACTAAATCTTAATTACGCGCCCTTGAAGATTATTGAGTCCTCAATATACGTCGTTCTCATCACTTCAAGTTAAAACCTTAAAGGTGAAATAGATAAATTAAATTCTAACCACAAGTCTTGTAACAGTTAACCTCATCTGCTGATACGTTCAGTTCGTTTTGAACAAATTGATTGAAGTGTAGTTTCTAATACTCCATCAAACGCATTACTAATTCTTAATTACGCATCGTTGAAGGTTATTGGGTCCTCAATACACGTCGTTCTTATCACTTAAAGATAAAACCTTGAAGATGAAATGGATAATTTAGGTTCTAACCACAAGTCATGTAACAGTTAACCTCATTTGCTTGATACGTTCAGTTCTTTTGGAACAAATCGATTGAAGTGAGGTTTCTTATACTCCATCAAACGCATTAATAATTCTTAATTACGCGTCCTTGAAGTTATTGGGTCTTAATACACAGCGTTCTCATCACTTCAAGTTAAAACCTTGAAAAGTGAAATCGATAACTAGGTTCTAACCATTAGTCATGTAACAGTTAACCTCATTTGTTTGTACGTTCATTTCGTTTGAACAAATCGATTTAAGTGAAGTTTCTTATACTCCATCAAACGCATTACTAAGTCTTAATTACGCGTCCTTGTAGGTTATTGGGTCCTCAATACACGTCGTTCTCATCACTTCAAGTTAAAACCTTGAAGGTGAAATGTATAACTTAGGTTCTAACCACAAGTCATGTAACAGTTAACCTCATTTGCTTGATACGTTCAGTTCGTTTGGAACAAATCGATTGAAGTGAAGTTTCTTATACTCCATCAAACGCATTACTAAGTCTTAATTACGCGTCCTTGAAGGTTATTGGGTTCTCAATACACGTCGTTCTCATCACTTCAAGTTAAAACCTTGAAGGTGAAATGTATAACTTAGGTTCTAACCACAAGTCATGTAACAGTTAACCTCATTTGCTTGATACGTTCAGTTCTTTTGGAACAAATCGATTGAAGTGAAGTTTCTTATACTCCATCAAACGCATTACTAAGTCTTAATTACGCGTCCTTGAAGGTTATTGGGTCCTCAATACACGTCGTTCTCATCACT
This sequence comes from Begonia masoniana, assembly GCA_022432975.1. Classification (NCBI taxonomy): domain Eukaryota; kingdom Viridiplantae; phylum Streptophyta; class Magnoliopsida; order Cucurbitales; family Begoniaceae; genus Begonia; species Begonia masoniana. The sequence goes on along the minus strand of CM039504.1, from coordinate 45,945,392 downwards.
TCAAGTTAAAACCTTGAAGGTGAAATGGATAACTTAGGTTCTAACCACAAGTCATGTAACAGTTAACCTCATTTGCTTGATACGTTCAGTTCTTTTGGAACAAATCGATTGAAGTGAAGTTTCTTATACTCCATCAAACGCATTACTAAGTCTTAATTACGCGTCCTTGAAGGTTATTGGGTCCTCAATACACGTCGTTCTCATCACTTCACGTTAAAACCTTGAAGGTGAAATGGATAACTTAGGTTCTAACCACAAGTCATGTAACAGTTAACCTCATTTGCTTGATACGTTCAGTTCGTTTGGAACAAATCGATTGAAGTGAAGTTTCTTATACTCCATCAAACGCATTACTAAGTCTTAATTACGCGTCCTTGAAGGTTATTGGGTCCTCAATACACGTCGTTCTCATCACTTCACGTTAAAACCTTGAAGGTGAAATGTATAACTTAGGTTCTAACCACAAGTCATGTAACAGTTAACCTCATTTGCTTGATACGTTCAGTTCGTTTGGAACAAATCGATTGAAGTGAAGTTTCTTATACTCCATCAAACGCATTACTAAGTCTTAATTACGCGTCCTTGAAGGTTATTGGGTCCTCAATACACGTCGTTCTCATCACTTCAAGTTAAAACCTTGAAGGTGAAATGGATAACTTAGGTTCTAACCACAAGTCATGTAACAGTTAACCTCATTTGCTTGATACGTTCAGTTCGTTTGGAACAAATCGATTGAAGTGAAGTTTCTTATACTCCATCAAACGCATTACTAATTCTTAATTACGCGTCCTTGAAGGTTATTGGGTCCTCAATACACGTCGTTCTCATCACTTCAAGTTAAAACCTTGAAGGTGAAATGTATAACTTAGGTTCTAACCACAAGTCATGTAACAGTTAACCTCATTTGCTTGATACGTTCAGTTCGTTTGGAACAAATCGATTGAAGTGAAGTTTCTTATACTCCATCAAACGCATTACTAAGTCTTAATTACGCGTCCTTGAAGGTTATTGGGTCCTCAATACACGTCGTTCTCATCACTTCAAGTTAAAACCTTGAAGGTGAAATGGATAACTTAGGTTCTAACCACAAGTCATGTAACAGTTAACCTCATTTGCTTGATACGTTCAGTTCGTTTGGAACAAATCGATTGAAGTGAAGTTTCTTATACTCCATCAAACGCATTACTAATTCTTAATTACGCGTCCTTGAAGGTTATTGGGTCCTCAATACACGTCGTTCTCATCACTTCAAGTTAAAACCTTGAAGGTGAAATGGATAACTTAGGTTCTAACCACAAGTCATGTAACAGTTAACCTCATTTGCTTGATACGTTCAGTTCGTTTGGAACAAATCGATTGAAGTGAAGTTTCTTATACTCCATCAAACGCATTACTAATTCTTAATTACGCGTCCTTGAAGGTTATTGGGTCCTCAATACACGTCGTTCTCATCACTTCAAGTTAAAACCTTGAAGGTGAAATGGATAACTTAGGTTCTAACCACAAGTCATGTAACAGTTAACCTCATTTGCTTGATACGTTCAGTTCGTTTGGAACAAATCGATTGAAGTGAAGTTTCTTATACTCCATCAAACGCATTACTAATTCTTAATTACGCGTCCTTGAAGGTTATTGGGTCCTCAATACACGTCGTTCTCATCACTTCAAGTTAAAACCTTGAAGGTGAAATGTATAACTTAGGTTCTAACCACAAGTCATGTAACAGTTAACCTCATTTGCTTGATACGTTCAGTTCGTTTGGAACAAATCGATTGAAGTGAAGTTTCTTATACTCCATCAAACGCATTACTAATTCTTAATTACGCGTCCTTGAAGGTTATTGGGTCCTCAATACACGTCGTTCTCATCACTTCAAGTTAAAACCTTGAAGGTGAAATGTATAACTTAGGTTCTAACCACAAGTCATGTAACAGTTAACCTCATTTGCTTGATACGTTCAGTTCGTTTGGAACAAATCGATTGAAGTGAAGTTTCTTATACTCCATCAAACGCATTACTAATTCTTAATTACGCGTCCTTGAAGGTTATTGGGTCCTCAATACACGTCGTTCTCATCACTTCAAGTTAAAACCTTGAAGGTGAAATGGATAACTTAGGTTCTAACCACAAGTCATGTAACAGTTAACCTCATTTGCTTGATACGTTCAGTTCGTTTGGAACAAATCGATTGAAGTGAAGTTTCTTATACTCCATCAAACGCATTACTAATTCTTAATTACGCGTCCTTGAAGGTTATTGGGTCCTCAATACACGTCGTTCTCATCACTTCAAGTTAAAACCTTGAAGGTGAAATGGATAACTTAGGTTCTAACCACAAGTCATGTAACAGTTAACCTCATTTGCTTGATACGTTCAGTTCGTTTGGAACAAATCGATTGAAGTGAAGTTTCTTATACTCCATCAAACGCATTACTAATTCTTAATTACGCGTCCTTGAAGGTTATTGGGTCCTCAATACACGTCGTTCTCATCACTTCAAGTTAAAACCTTGAAGGTGAAATGGATAACTTAGGTTCTAACCACAAGTCATGTAACAGTTAACCTCATTTGCTTGATACGTTCAGTTCTTTTGGAACAAATCGATTGAAGTGGAGTTTCTTATACTCCATCAAACGCATTACTAATTATTAATTACGCGTCTTTGAAGGTTATTGGGTCCTCAATACACGTCGTTCTCATCACTTCAAGTTAAAACCTTGAAGGTGAAATGGATAACTTAGGTTCTAACCACAAGTCATGTAACAGTTAACCTCATTTGCTTGATACGTTCAGTTCTTTTGGAACAAATCGATTGAAGTGAAGTTTCTTATACTCCATCAAACGCATTACTAATTCTTAATTACGCGTCCTTGAAGGTTATTGGGTCCTCAATACACGTCGTTCTCATCACTTCAAGTTAAAACCTTGAAGGTGAAATGGATAACTTAGGTTCTAACCACAAGTCATGTAACAGTTAACCTCATTTGCTTGATACGTTCAGTTCGTTTGGAACAAATCGATTGAATTGAAGTTTCTTATACTCCATCAAACGCATTACTAATTCTTAATTACGCGTCCTTGAAGGTTATTGGGTCCTCAATACACGTCGTTCTCATCACTTCAAGTTAAAACCTTGAAGGTGAAATGTATAACTTAGGTTCTAACCACAAGTCATGTAACAGTTAACCTCATTTGCTTGATACGTTCAGTTCGTTTGGAACAAATCGATTGAAGTGAAGTTTCTTATACTCCATCAAACGCATTACTAAGTCTTAATTACACGTCCATGAATGTTATTGGGTCCTCAATACACGTCGTTCTCATCACTTCAAGTTAAAACCTTGAAGGTGAAATCGTAAAATCGAACGTTAAATGAATTTAAAGTAAAATTAAATAAAATAATTATTTAAAATCAAAATGAAATAAAGTAGTAAAATACTAAATGAATGGATTTAACTAAAATTGAAAATAATCGAAATATATAATGAATAAACAAAAGAAAATAAAGTTTTGATAAGGTTTTCTTATGGAAACCCGGTTCGTCCTCTATTTCAACAGAAAACCAGAAGAAAGAGAGAGAAAGCGAGGAGAGAGAGCCGACGCGAGGAGAGAGAATCGCCGACGCTGAAACGACCTCGTTCGGTGCGATATTGGTGTCAAAACATTCGTTCCGAAGCGTAGATCAACGTTTGTGAATGGCGTTTTTGAAGGTAATCGCTCTTTCTCCCGATTTTTTTTTTTTTTTTTTTTTTTTTTTTTTTTTTTTTTTTTTTTTTTTTTTTTTTTTTTTTTTTTTTTTTTTTTTTTTTTTTTTTTTTTTTTTTTTTTTTTTTTTTTTTTTTTTTTTTTTTTTTTTTTTTTTTTTTTTTTTTTTTTTTTTTTTTTTTTTTTTTTTTTTTTTTTTTTTTTTTTTTTTTTTTTTTTTTTTTTTTTTTTTTTTTTTTTTTTTTTTTTTTTTTTTTTTTTTTTTTTTTTTTTTTTTTTTTTTTTTTTTTTTTTTTTTTTTTTTTTTTTTTTTTTTTTTTTTTTTTTTTTTTTTTTTTTTTTTTTTTTTTTTTTTTTTTTTTTTTTTTTTTTTTTTTTTTTTTTTTTTTTTTTTTTTTTTTTTTTTTTTTTTTTTTTTTTTTTTTTTTTTTTTTTTTTTTTTTTTTTTTTTTTTTTTTTTTTTTTTTTTTTTTTTTTTTTTTTTTTTTTTTTTTTTTTTTTTTTTTTTTTTTTTTTTTTTTTTTTTTTTTTTTTTTTTTTTTTTTTTTTTTTTTTTTTTTTTTTTTTTTTTTTTTTTTTTTTTTTTTTTTTTTTTTTTTTTTTTTTTTTTTTTTTTTTTTTTTTTTTTTTTTTTTTTTTTTTTTTTTTTTTTTTTTTTTTTTTTTTTTTTTTTTTTTTTTTTTTTTTTTTTTTTTTTTTTTTTTTTTTTTTTTTTTTTTTTTTTTTTTTTTTTTTTTTTTTTTTTTTTTTTTTTTTTTTTTTTTTTTTTTTTTTTTTTTTTTTTTTTTTTTTTTTTTTTTTTTTTTTTTTTTTTTTTTTTTTTTTTTTTTTTTTTTTTTTTTTTTTTTTTTTTTTTTTTTTTTTTTTTTTTTTTTTTTTTTTTTTTTTTTTTTTTTTTTTTTTTTTTTTTTTTTTTTTTTTTTTTTTTTTTTTTTTTTTTTTTTTTTTTTTTTTTTTTTTTTTTTTTTTTTTTTTTTTTTTTTTTTTTTTTTTTTTTTTTTTTTTTTTTTTTTTTTTTTTTTTTTTTTTTTTTTTTTTTTTTTTTTTTTTTTTTTTTTTTTTTTTTTTTTTTTTTTTTTTTTTTTTTTTTTTTTTTTTTTTTTTTTTTTTTTTTTTTTTTTTTTTTTTTTTTTTTTTTTTTTTTTTTTTTTTTTTTTTTTTTTTTTTTTTTTTTTTTTTTTTTTTTTTTTTTTTTTTTTTTTTTTTTTTTTTTTTTTTTTTTTTTTTTTTTTTTTTTTTTTTTTTTTTTTTTTTTTTTTTTTTTTTTTTTTTTTTTTTTTTTTTTTTTTTTTTTTTTTTTTTTTTTTTTTTTTTTTTTTTTTTTTTTTTTTTTTTTTTTTTTTTTTTTTTTTTTTTTTTTTTTTTTTTTTTTTTTTTTTTTTTTTTTTTTTTTTTTTTTTTTTTTTTTTTTTTTTTTTTTTTTTTTTTTTTTTTTTTTTTTTTTTTTTTTTTTTTTTTTTTTTTTTTTTTTTTTTTTTTTTTTTTTTTTTTTTTTTTTTTTTTTTTTTTTTTTTTTTTTTTTTTTTTTTTTTTTTTTTTTTTTTTTTTTTTTTTTTTTTTTTTTTTTTTTTTTTTTTTTTTTTTTTTTTTTTTTTTTTTTTTTTTTTTTTTTTTTTTTTTTTTTTTTTTTTTTTTTTTTTTTTTTTTTTTTTTTTTTTTTTTTTTTTTTTTTTTTTTTTTTTTTTTTTTTTTTTTTTTTTTTTTTTTTTTTTTTTTTTTTTTTTTTTTTTTTTTTTTTTTTTTTTTTTTTTTTTTCGTCCTGGTTCGTAGTTATATCGTTTCTAAACCTGATTGGACATTAGCGGGGTTCATTCCTTGTGTTGTTTCACAGATTCAGAGGATTTTACTGAGTTTGAAACCATTCTTGAGGAGCCACGGTTCACTGAGGATAGTGGGACCTCACCATAGAGGTACGAGTTATTCCTACTTACGACGTACTAACTAACTTGCATATAGGTATATCTTGACTGATTCATACTGCCTACTAAAATCTAGATGCCATGTTTTATGCAACTTTGCCAACGGGCTGTAATGAGATTTTCAGGAGAGTCATCCGTCTTGCTGCGATATTAAACCTGTATTTGATTTTTGTTCATGCATTGGATTCCGCTGTGCCATTTGGGGTATGATACTGGAGTGAAGGGTACACCCCCTGCTAATAGGTGAGGGTACACCCCCTGCGAATAGGTGAAGGAATCACCCCCTGCTAATAGGTGAAGGGATTCACCCCCTGCTAATAGGTTAAGGGTACACCCCCTCCTAATAGGTGAAGGGATTCACCCCCTGCTAATAGGTGAAAGGTACACCCCCTGCTAATAGGTGAAGGGATTCACTCCCTGCTAATAGGTGAAGGGATTCACCCCCTGCTAATAGGTGAAGGGTACACCCCCTGCGAATAGGTGAAGGGACCACCCCCTGCTAATAGATGAAGGGATTCACCCCCTGCTAATAGGTGAAGGGATTCACCCCCTGCTAATAGGTGAAGGGTACACCCCCTGCTAATAAGTGAAGAGATTCACCCTCAGCTAATAGGTGAAGGGTACACCCCCAGCTAATAGATGAAGGGATTCACCCTTACTAATAGGTGAAGGGTACATCCCCTACTAATAGGTGAAGGGTTCACCCCCTGCGAATAGGTGAAGGGTACACCCATGCTAATAGGTGAAGGGATTCACCCCCTGCTAATAGGTGAATGGTATAAACCCCCTGCTAATAGGTGAAGGAATTCACCCCTTGCTAATAGGTGAAGAGTACACTCCTTGCGAATAGGTGAAGGGATTCACCCCCTGCGAATAGGTGAAGGGATTCACCCCCTGCTAATAGGTGAAGGGATCCACCTCTGCTAATAGGTGAAGGGTACACCCCCTGCTAATAGGTGAGGGTACACCCCCCTGCTAATAGGTGAAGGGATACCCGCCTATGACGACCCCAACCCGGTCAGGGCCGCCACGGACAAACCATGACGTACTCTTAATGCTAAACCCTTGAATAGTTCACGTGAAATTTTCTTTTTACTCAACATTCTAAATAAAACGAACTTAGACAAATGACCACCTTAAACAACCCATTAAAATCTAACTTGGACTTAAATGTATTGAGCATAAAGTTTGACAACCTTAAAATCCTTTAAAATAAGTGGGGGTCGCCCGTAAAATACGTTTAAAAATTATCGTAAAAGGTCGGGTTGAGTGGTATTTTTAAAAGTCAAAAAAACTAAAAAAAATTTTGTTGGTGCTCCGTGGTGCGCGCGGCGCGCACAACGCGGACCCTCGCGTGCCACGCATGGGTCCGAGGCAATCGTTCGCCACAAATGGCGAACGATCGCCACCTCCTCTGGAAATTTTGACTAAAAACAGTGGAGGTGGCGAACGATCGCCCCTTGGGCGCGATCTTTCGCCAAGGCGCCCTTCTGGGCGCGCACGCGCCCACCCACTCCCTCTTTTTCTACACTTAACCAAATTTTTCCTTTTTCTAACTCCTCCTCTTCACATTAAATTTTCCCAAAAACATTCCGAACACATTAAACACACAATAATTCAAACTCCCGAACAAAACCCGACTCAAAAACATACCCGAATCTGTGTTTAAAATTCATGAAAATCAACCGCGTGGATCGCTCTAAAACCCGAGCGTATCCTTACAATTTGAATACCTAAAATCATCAAACAAGAATACAACTTAATCCACAAACAAACATCACCATAATCATCACAATCTCTAAAAATTTCCCAAAACTAATACCTTTATCAAATCATTCAAAATATCACAACTCCAAGTCCACCTCTACGATAAATTCTCAAAAACGTCAGACTTCACTATACCTCCTAAAATCTATCACATCGTCCAACATCAATCTAATACACACCTATTTACCACAAAATAACCTAGAGCACATCCACAGATTCTTTTGTCTAGCCAAAACACGTTCCGTTGCCACGAGCTCCGCCCACCGACCAACTACGCCCGATCATCAGGAGGGGGTTCCTCACCTTCGTTCTCGTCACCTACATCATACGATAAATACATTAAGCCTAATGCTTAGTAAAGGGGTGCACTAAAACATGAGTATACATAATGCATGATTTTCAAAACATGTCCATTTTTCATTTATTCACTTTACATAACATATACATATATATCTTTAGGCATGAGTAGGCACAGGCACAATCTCATCTACCCTGTAGACCAAACACTTGCCCTGAGTTGCCATTACATATTATCGTGCCCTGAGTTGCCATTAACGTGCCCTGTGCCCTACTCATCCGCCAACTTTACTTAACATTATCACTTTACCTTATTTACTTAAAATATGCATGCAAGAACATATCATTAAACTTTAAAGAAGAATACATAATACACGAAGAATGGTACTACCAAACAATCATCCAAACATTTATAATATACGTAAACGAGCCTAACCGACTGCTCATAGGAAACGTCCTAGTCTACCCGACTATTCAGAACCCCAACATCGTGAAAACATCATTAAGACATTTAATTCCTAGCATAGATATAATGTAGGGCTTTAGGAGCCGGAAACCTAACACCACTTACCTGGAGTCCTAGCTATGGCGAGCACTGTCCTTTGAGAGCTTGGGTTACCTAAGGCATTTTCATAACATGTCATTAGTATCGACTCTAAATCGTCAAATCTAAAACTACACGAAAAACTCGAGCTAAGACAAATTTTTTTCCTAAAAACTAAAATTCTCTTCTTTCGGACATTTCATCGAGCATTACATGCTCATGAATCCCCCATTAATGGCTTCCAACAACCTTCCAACCACCAAAACTTAACCCTAAGTATCCACCCACACCATTAATTCACTCTACCTACCTAAATAACAAACAAAACATCAGCAATGAGCACCAACATCACTATCCTATCTATTTCTCACAAATCTGGAGATTTTACTCAAAACCCTAAACCAAAAATCCACTCTAAACAACTACTAAACACACATAATGCATAGAGCTTACCTAGAGTATCGATGTAGGGAAGAAAACTCGAAGGAAGATCACCGGAAAGGAGGAGAATGCTTGGAGGAAGAAAAACGTAGGAGAGATGGAGAGAAATCGCCAAGGAGAGCTTCACGTTGGAGAGGAGGAAAAAGAGAAGAAATGGAGGGGTTTTAGGTTTAATAACAATTTTGACTTCAAAATTACATAATTACCCTTTTGTAAATTTCTTAGTATAACTCAACAATTAACCTATCGATTCGGTTTTCTCTAAATTTTCTTATTTCTCCAAATATTCCAATTTATTCCTAGGGTTCTAACGAAACTTCCCATTCACAAAACAGGCTTAATTTACTAATTATACGAATTAAAGTTCTTTAGGGCTTAAAATTTAGGACTCAGAAATCTATAACCCGAAACCCACAACTGAAATTCATGGGCGTTACACCCCCTGCTAATAGGTGAAGGGATTCACCCCCTGCGAATAGGTGAAGGGATTCACCCCCGGCGAATAGGTGAAGGGTTCACCCCCTGCGAATAGGTGAAGGGATTTACCCCCTGCTAATAGGTGAAGGGATTCACCCCCTGCGAATAGTTGAACGGATTCACCCTCTGCTAATTGGTGGAAGGTACACCCCCTGCTAATAGGTGAATGGATTCACCCCCTACTAATAGGTGAAGGGTACACCCCCAGCGAATAGGTGAAGAGATCAACTGTAATACCCGGCTCGTACGGATTTTGGATATAGTATATTTTATTATATATGTGGCATTTTTGGTAAATATGTCAAATCAAATCAGTTTCTCAAACGGAAAGCTTCATTTCGATCCTAACGATTAATAGGAATTTTAAGGAATTTATGGGAATTTTTGGAGTAATAACGCTATATTCCGAGTAATTAAGCTTCTCGTAATATAAATAACGTTTTAGTAAAAATAGTAAACGGGGTCCGATTTGCGAACGGACAGTTTTAATAAATCCCAAATAATGAGTTGGACTTATTGGTGAAATAAGGAAGTTTGGAGAAACCGAATAGCTAATAAATTGAAGAAAAGAAGGACGAAACTGATATAAAAACAATGCAAGGGCAAAACGGTAAATTGCCAAGTCAAAATTTATTAATAAAAGTTCTTCTTCTTCTTTTTCCTTCGCCATCTTCACCCCTGAAACCCCTTCCTCGCGATTTCTCTCTACCGTCGACGTTTCCTCCATTCCGACCTCCGATTCGTGCTCCGTTCGTTCCGTTTTCTTTGTGCTTTCTCCTCCAATCGACGTTCTAGGTATGAACCTACAATCTTAGAGCTTTTATTTCAATGTTTATGGAGTTTTAAACAATTAGGTTTCGTTTAGGTTTTGTTAAAAATCGAGATTTAGGGCTCGAAATTGATAGATTGTTATAGTTTACGAACGTATTGCACGTATTAAATGTTATTGGAAGAAGTTAGGACGATTTAGGAAAAATGTTAAATTTGTAAATTTTGGGTTTTCGGAAAACTCGTAAATTGGATTTCGTGGTATCGAACGCAGATTAATGGATTTAATGCCTCGATAAGTTAAGTTGGAATGTTAGGAAATTCCTTAGTTGAGGTTTTGTAAATTTGGACGATCGATAGCTTAAATTAGTTTTAACGTCGATATTGTGTTTTGCTTCAGACAAACAACGCTCGTGGACGGAGCTTGAGCTGCTTTGGACACGAGGTAAGTTCTCGTAATTCTTTTCTGGTCGATTGGCCTACACCGTACATCGAAGTCGTTTCGAGGAGTTTGGAGACGCACTAGTTTATATTGCTCTGGTTGGGTAGTTAGGTTTAATTGTTTTGTAGATTATATTTTACAGTCTTGATGGTATGTATTTTGAGTGTTTAAATTCTGTTATGAACTGTTCATGCATCACGTGTTTTAAGGAAAGAGCATGAAAATGAATTTTCACACAATGTTTTAAAAATGGCGATGTGGCCTGGAGAGGGGCTTGACCTATTATGGAGGCACGCAGGGGCTTGTCACAATACCACATCTATTATGTACTACCAATGTGGGCTGGAGAGGGGCTTGACCTATTGTGGAGGCACGCAGGGGCTTGTCACAATACCACATCTATTGCACTCATATGTATGTTCATGCGAGATGGGGCTCAGGCACGGCTGTACGTGTTGTAAGCGTGTACCCCCCTCTTCTAGCTGGAAAGAGTAGTCCACCCGCTGGATGTGCTCTCTCTGGTTAGGAGGTTGAGATCTCGGTGACACCCACAGAATAAAGTAAAGAAAATGCTGCATGATTTCTGAACTCACACGCATAGCATATAGTTGCATTTATGAGGGCTTGCTGAGATTTTTATCTCATAGTGTATTGTATGGTGTAGGTGATTACGAGGATATAGGTGAGGATGAGATTCCTCCTCCTGAGGCATGAGTCCAGTTGAGGAGGGATGGCTGCGGTGGTGTGCTGGCGCAGTCGAGGCTTACCGACTCGTGGGGACAGTATGTATAGATTTTGAGGGTTTGGGACATTTTGGGCTGATGTTTGTATAGAAATATTTTAGGTTGTTTGATTTTGGATAGTTGATAGGTATATATGTATATGTTGATGTTTTGGAAACTGTTTTATAATGGTTTGAAAAGTCTTTCATTGAATGTATTTTGGAACTGCGTGGTGATTGAAAACAGGAGGATTTGTTTAGGTTTTAAACGTATCAATGCAGTTCGTTTTCATGAAAATGTTCTTAGTTTTAAAATGTGTTTTGAGTCGTTTATTGGGTGAACGGTGAAGTGTGAAAAGAATGAGGATATGAGAGAGTTTGTGTCGTGATGTTATTGTATGGTTTAAGGTGTAAGAATAAGTTTTATTGTGTAGTTGGCGTAAGAAAAATTGAAAGAAAGAATGAAGAAATTGAAACAGGGCAGAGGGCTTGGCGAATAGTCGTCAAGCCTGGCGATTGAATCGCCTCCCTCTGGAAAAATCCAGAGGGTGTGGAAATTGCTCGCCACAAACTGTGGCGAGCAATCGCCACAGGCAAATGCAATCGCCTATGGGGGGAATATTCGCCCCATTTATCGGCAAATATTCGCCTCTTCTTTTTTTTTTTTTAAATCAATTAGTTTAAGTTTTAATTAATTAATTTAGGTTTTATTTAATTTGTTTTAAAAGTTAGATTTCAATTCCGATTTTGATTCTGGTTTCGATTTCGGTTTAGGTTCCGCTTAGAGTTTATTTAAAGTATAGGGATAAGTAAAGTTTATAAAAAAAAATAGTACGGAAATCGGGTACAGTATTAGGGACGTTACATTTATGGTATCAGAGCCCCCGGGTTTTAAAATCGGTTCTGTAGATTGCTCGACTGCACAGCCACTACGCGGACATTCTTCATCAATTGTTAGTACGTTTATAGCTTTATTCGGTTTCTAGTTTCTTAGAATATTTTTTTTGACTCTTATATAGGAGTATATAATTATGGTGCGTCCACGAAATGACCGAGACGACCGAGATGATACGATTGACACTCTCAAGGATTTTATCGCTCAGTAGTCTCAGCATATGGAGAGACAGGCTCAGCAAATGGAGAGACAGTCTCAACAGTTGGGTACTCTTATAGACCGAGAGGGTATTAGAGCTTGTGAGACGGCTGCTTCTGGTAACCGTGGAATGGAGAGTTTTCAGAAGCTCCAGCCCCTATCTTTAACGGACAGTCTACGGATCCCTCTTCAGCCGAGGAGTGGGTTCGCACTATGGAGGACATGCTGGCGTATGCGAGCATAGAGGATGGAGAGAAGGTTGCAATAGTGACCTATCATTTGGCACTTGATGCACGATTTTGGTGGGATTCCATCAAGACGACCACCGATGTGACGGTTATGGGATGGGTGCGATTCAGAGAGTTGTTTTTTGACAAGTACTTCAGCCATACCGTACGAGAGGCGAAAATGGTTGAGTTTATGCAGTTACGGCAAGTAGGTTCGATTGCCGAGTATGTGAGGAAGTTCGAAGCCCTTTCTCGATTCGCGCCACGACAGGTCAGCGTAAACGAGGACAAGGTACGCAGATTCTTACAGGGACTTAGCCAGGAGTTCCGGATGCACCTTACTATATCTGGGGTACGGAATGTATACTATGACGATATTGTGGCTAGAGCTTTTGATATTGAGGCAGTTGATCAGAGTTCTGTCAACCAGAGGGAGCCAGCTAAGGGCTTCTTCCGAGAGATTCGCCCTCAGCCACGAGGTTGGCAGCCTAGAGCACAGCCCCAGCAGCAGTAGAGGGGTGTGAAGAGACCTCTTAGGGAGGTAACGATCAGGGTAAAGGGAAGCAAGTACAAGGGGCTTCTCAGATACCTATTTGCCCTAAGTGTCAGAAGGAGCACAGTGGCCAGTGCAGATTGGGCACGGGTGTGTGTTATCATTGTGGTGATGCGGGCCATTTCGTCAGAGATTGTCCTAAGCCCGGCCGAGATCAGTCAGGCAGTGATCAGAGGAGGATTATGCCGAGGATCTATGCATTTATTGAGCCCGGCGATGTTGATAATGAGGATCGGCCTGCCGTGATAGCAGGTATTATATTGGTTACTGGCGTTCCTGTATTTTCTTTTTTAGATACGGGGGCTACGCATTCTTTTGTTTTCACCGCTTGTATGTCTAGACTAAAGTTTGCGCCTGAGTTAGCAAAGTGCGAATACAGTGTGATGCTACCTTCGGGTGAGCGTATGCAGTCAGGTCGTGTTGTCCAGGGCAATATTATCTCGATTGGGGATCGTACCCTCTATGCTCGCCTCATTGTTATGGGCATAGAACACTATGATCTGATCTTAGGGATGGACTGGCTGTCACAGCACTTCGCCACCATCGATTGTCGATCCGGGATTGTGACCTTCTGACCCCCGGGTAAAGCCGAGTTTTCTTATCAGGCGATGAGCAGATTGAGTAGCTCGCCTATTTCTTATTCCATGAAGGTCAACGAGCAGTTTAAAGGTGCGTGCTCTATTTATTTGGCCTCTGTATTTGATTGTCAGTTGCTCAGCGGAGAAAAGCCGAGCGACATTCCTATTGTCAGAGAGTTCTCTGGGATCTTTCTTGATGATCTACCCGGGTTACCACGAGACCGGGAGATCGAGTTCACTATTGATGTCTACCCAAACACCGCGCCGAGGTTTAAAAACCCGTATCGATTGGCACCAGCTGAGTTGAGAGAGCTGGGTTTTAAAATCGGTTCTGTAGACTGCTCGACTGCACAGCCACTACGCGGACATTCTTCATCAACTGTAAGTACGTTTTATAGCTTTATTTGATTTCTAGTTTCTTAGAATATTTGTTTTGACTCTTATATAGGAGTATATAATTATGGTGCGTCCACGAAATGACCGAGACGACCGAGATGACACGATTGACACTCTCAAGGATTTTATCGCCCAGCAGTCTCAGCATATGGAGAGACAGACTCAGCAAATGGAGAGACAGTCTCAACAATTGGGTACTCTTATAGACCGAGAGGGCATTAGAGCTCGTGAGACAGCTGCTTCTGGTAACCGTGGAATGCAGAGATTTCAGAAGCTCCAGCCCCCTAACTTTAACGGACAGTCTACGGATCCCTCTTCAGCCGAGGAGTGGGTTCGCACTATGGAGGACATGCTGGGGTATGCTAGCATAGAGGATGGAGAGAAGGTTGCACTAGTGACCTATCATTTGGCACTTGACGCCCGATTTTGGTGGGATTCCATCAAGACGACCACCGATGTGACGGTTATGGGATGGGAGCGATTCAGAGAGTTATTTTATGACAAGTACTTCAGCCATACCGTACGAGAGGCAAAAATAGTTGAGTTTATGCAGTTACGGCAAGTAGGTTCGATTGCCGAGTATGTGAGGAAGTTCGAAGCCCTTTCCTCGATTCGCGCCACGACAGGTCAGCGTAAACGAGGACAAGGTACGCCGATTCTTACAGGGACTTAGCCAGGAGTTCCGGATGCGCCTTACTATATCTGGGGTTTGGAATGTATCCTATGACGATATTGTGGCTAGAGCTCTTGTTATTGAGGCAGTTGATCAGAGTTCTGTCAAGCCGAGGGAGCCAGCTAATGGCTTCTTCCAAGAGATTCGCCCTCAGCCACGAGGTTGGCAGCCTAGAGCACAGCCCCAGCACCAGTAGAGGGGTGTGAAGAGACCTCTTGAGGGAGGTAACGATCGGGGTAAAGGGAAGCAAGTACAAGGGGCTTCTCAGATACCTATTTGCCCTAAGTGTCAGAAGGAGCACAGTGGCCAGTGCAGATTGGGCACGGGTGTGTGTTATCGTTGTGGTGATGCGGGCCATTTCGTCAGAGATTGTCCTAAGCCCGGTCGAGATCAGTCAGGCAGTGATCAGAGGAGGATTATACTGAGGATCTTTGCATTTATTGAGCCCGGCGATGTTGATAATGAGGATCGGCCTGCCGTGATAGCAGGTACTATATTGGTTACTGGCGTTCCTGTATTTTCTTTATTAGACACGGGGGCTACGCATTCTTATGTTTTCACCGCTTGTATGTCTAGACTAAAGCTTACGCCTTAGTTAGCAAAGTGCGAATACAGTGTGATGCTACCTTCGGGTGAGCGTATGCAGTCAGGTCGTGTTGTCCAGGGCAATATTATCTCGATTGGGGATCGTACCCTCTATGCTTGCCTCATTGTTATGGGCATAGAACACTATGATCTGATCTTAGGGATGGACTGGCTGTCACAGCAATTCGCCACCATTGATTGTCGATCCGGGATTGTGACCTTCCGACCCCCGGGTAAAGTCGAGTTTTCTTATCAGGCGATGAGCAGATTGAGTAGCTCGCCTATTTCTTATTCCATGAAGGTCAACGAGCAGTTTAAAGGTGCGTGCTCTATTTATTTATCCTCTGTATTTGATTGTTAGTTGCTCATCGGAGAAAGAGCCGAGCGACATTCCATTGTCAGAGAGTTCTCTGGATCTTTCTTGATGGATCTACCCGTTTACCCACTAGACCGGAGATCGAGTTCACTATTGATGTCTACCCAAACACCGCGCCGAGGTTTAAAAACCCGTATCGATTGGCACCAGCTGAGGTTGAGAGAGCTGGGTTTAAATCGGTTCTGTAGACTGCTCGACTGCACAGCCACTACGCGGACATTCTTCATCACTGTAAGTACGTTTTATGCTTTATTTGATTTCTAGTTTCTATAAATATTTGTTTTGACTCTTATATAGGAGTATATAATTATGGTGCGTCCACGAAATGACGAGACGACCGAGATGACACGATTGACACTCTCAAGGATTTTATCGCCCAGCAGTCTCAGCATATGGAGAGACAGACTCAGCAATGGAGAGACCAGCTCTCAACAATTGGGTACTCTTATAGACCGAGAGGGCATTATAGCTCGTGAGACAGCTGCTTCTGGTAACCGTGGAATGCAGAGATTTCAGAAGCTCCAGCCCCCTAACTTTAAACGGACAGTCTACGGATCCCTCTTCAGCCGAGGAGTGGGTTCGCACTATGGAGGACATGCTGGGGTATGCTAGCATAGAGGATGGAAGAGAAGGTTGCACTAGTGACCTATCATTGGCACTTGACGCCCGATTTGGTGGGATTCCATCAAGACGACCACCGATGGACGGTTATGGGATGGGAGCGATTCAGAGAGTTATTTTATGACAAGTACTTCAGCCATACCGTACGAGAGGCAAAAATAGTTGAGTTTATGCAGTTACGGCAAGTAGGTTCGATTGCCGAGTATGTGAGGAAGTTCGAAGCCCTTCCTCGATTCGCGCCACGACAGGTCAGCGTAAACGAGGACAAGGTACGCCGATTCTTACAGGGACTTAGCCAGGAGTTCCGGATGCGCCTTACTATATCTGGGGTTTGGAATGTATCCTATGACGATATTGTGGCTAGAGCTCTTGTTATTGAGGCAGTTGATCAGAGTTCTGTCAAGCCGAGGGAGCCAGCTAAGGGCTTCTTCCAAGAGATTCGCCCTCAGCCACGAGGTTGGCAGCCTAGAGCACAGCCCCAGCACCAGCAGAGGGGTGTGAAGAGACCTCTTGAGGGAGGTAACGATCGGGGTAAAGGGAAGCAAGTACAAGGGGCTTCTCAGATACCTATTTGCCCTAAGTGTCAGAAGGAGCACAGTGGCCAGTGCAGATTGGGCACGGGTGTGTGTTATCGTTGTGGTAATGCGGGCCATTTTCGTCAGAGATGTCCTAAGCCCGGTCGAGATCAGTCAGGCAGTGATCAGAGGAGGATTATACTGAGGATCTTTGCATTTATTGAGCCCGGCGATGTTGATAATGAGGATCGGCCTGCCGTGATAGGAGGTACTATATTGGTTACTGGCGTTCCTGTATTTTCTTTATTAGACACGGGGGCTACGCATTCTTATGTTTTCACCGCTTGTATGTCTAGACTAAAGCTTACGCCTTAGTTAGCAAAGTGCGAATACAGTGTGATGCTACCTTCGGGTGAGCGTATGCAGTCAGGTCGTGTTGTCCAGGGCAATATTATCTCGATTGGGGATCGTACCCTCTATGCTTGCCTCATTGTTATGGGCATAGAACACTATGATCTGATCTTAGGGATGGACTGGCTGTCACAGCAATTCGCCACCATCGATTGTCGATCCGGGATTGTGACCTTCCGACCCCCGGGTAAAGTCGAGTTTTCTTATCAGGCGATGAGCAGATTGAGTAGCTCGCCTATTTCTTATTCCATGAAGGTCAACGAGCAGTTTAAAGGTGCGTGCTCTATTTATTTATCCTCTGTATTTGATTGTTAGTTGCTCATCGGAGAAAAGCCGAGCGACATTCCAATTGTCAGAGAGTTCTCTAGGATCTTTCTTGATGATCTACCCGGGTTACCACTAGACCGGGAGATCGAGTTCACTATTGATGTCTACCCAAACACCGCGCCGAGGTTTAAAAACCCGTATCGATTGGCACCAGCTGAGTTGAGAGAGCTGGGTTTTAAAATCGGTTCTGTAGACTGCTCGACTGCACAGCCACTACGCGGACATTCTTCATCAACTGTAAGTACGTTTATAGCTTATTGATTTCTAGTTTCTTAGAATATTTGTTTTGACTCTTATATAAGAGTATATAATTATGGTGCATCCACGAAATGACCGAGACGACCGAGATGACACGATTGACACTCTCAAGGATTTTATCGCCCAGCAGTCTCAGCATATGGAGAGACAGGCTCAGCAAATGGAGAGACAGTCTCAACAGTTGGGTACTCTTATAGACCGAGAGGGCATTAGAGCTCGTGAGACAGCTGCTTCTGGTAACCGTGGAATGCAGAGATTTCAGAAGCTCCAGCCCCCTAACTTTAACGGACAGTCTACGGATCCCTCTTCAGCCGAGGAGTGGGTTCGCACTATGGAGGACATGCTAGGGTATGCTAGCATAGAGGATGGAGAGAAGGTTGCACTAGTGATCTATCATTTGGCACTTGACGCTCGATTTTGGTGGGATCCATCAAGACGACCACCCGATGTGACGGTTATGGGATGGGAGCGATTCAGAGAGTTATTTATGACAATACTTCAGCATACCGTACGAGAGGCAAAAATGATTGAGTTTATGCAGTTACGGCAAGTAGGTTCGATTGCCAAGTATGTGAGGAAGTTCGAAGCCCTGTCTCGATTCGCGCCACGACAGGTCAGCGTAAACAAGGACAAGGTACGCCGATTCTTACAGGGACTTAGCCAGGAGTTCCGGATGCGCCTTACTATATCTGGGGTTTGGAATGTATCCTATGACGATATTGTGGCTAGAGCTCTTGTTATTGAGGCAGTTGATCAGAGTTCTGTCAAGCCGAGGGAGCCAGCTAAGGGCTTCTTCCGAGAGATTCGCCCTCAGCCACGAGGTTGGCAGCCTAGAGCACAGCCCCAGCACCAGCAGAGGGGTGTGAAGAGACCTCTTGAGGGAGGTAACGATCGGGGTAAAGGGAAGCAAGTACAAGGGGCTTCTCAGATACCTATTTGCCCTAAGTGTCAGAAGGAGCACAGTGGCCAGTACAGATTGGGCACGAGTGTGTGTTATCGTTGTGGTGATGCGGGCCATTTCGTCAGAGATTGTCCTAAGCCCGGTCGAGATCAGTCAGGCAGTGATCAGAGGAGGATTATACTGAGGATCTTTGCATTTATTGAGCACGGCGATGTTGATAATGAGGATCGGCCTGCCGTGATAGCAGGTACTATATTGGTTACTGGCGTTCCTGTATTTTCTTTATTAGACACGGGGGCTACGCATTCTTATGTTGTATGTCTAGACTAAAGCTTACGCCTTAGTTAGCAAAGTGCGAATACAGTGTGATGCTACCTTCGGGTGAGCGTATGCAGTCAGGTCGTGTTGTCCAGGGCAATATTATCTCGATTGGGGATCGTACCCTCTATGCTTGCCTCATTGTTATGGGCATAGAACACTATGATCTGATCTTAGGGATGGACTGGCTGTCACAGCAATTCGCCACCATCGATTGTCGATCCGGGATTGTGACCTTCCGACCCTCGGGTAAAGTCGAGTTTTCTTATCAGGCGATGAGCAGATTGAGTAGCTCGCCTATTTCTTATTCCATGAAGGTCAACGAGAAGTTTAAAGGTGCGTGCTCTATTTATTTATCCTCTGTATTTGATTGTTAGTTGCTCATCGGAGAAAAGCCGAGCGACATTCCAATTGCGAACGGACAGTTTTAATAAATCCCAAATAATGAGTTGGACTTATTGGTGAAGTAAGGAAGTTTGGAGAAACCGAATAGCTAATAAATTGAAGAAAAGAAGGACGAAACTGATATAAAAACAATGCAAGGGCAAAACGGTAAATTTCCAAGTCAAAATTTATTAATAAAAGTTCTTCTTCTTCTTTTTCCTTTGCCATCTTCACGCCTGAAACCCCTTCCTCGCGATTTCTCTCTACCGTCGACATTTCCTCCATTCCGACCTCCGATTCGTGCTCCGTTCGTTCCGTTTTCTTTGTGCTTTCTCCTCCAATCGACGTTCTAGGTATGAACCTACAATCTTAGAGCTTTTATTCAATGTTTATGTTTATGTTAAACAATTAGTTTCGTTTAGGTTTTGTTAAAAATCGAGATTAGGGCTCGAATTGATAGATTGTTATAGTTTACGAACGTATTGCACGTATTAAATGTTATTGGAAGATGTACGACCCCGGCCAGGAGCCGTCACGTATTCATATTCTTTCATTTACCGTTTGCCTGACTTTTACTATTATTACATTCACTTACTATCTCACAACAGACTTTCACATTATACATATATTTTTTTTTTTTATTTTCTAAACTGGTAATAGAGACGCAGAACCATTAGGAAAACGAACCCTCTCGTGCCCGACTTCCCACGCCTCGTCGGCTCAAACTTTCACAGAGTCGAGCGACTAGACTCGTTCATTGTTTCCTGACATTCCGGGAAAAGAGGAGATGCCCTCAATTCTCTTAACATAATACCACTCGGTTTGCAATGGGTTGCATGCGTTGACAACCCTCAGAAATTTAGTCGTCCGGTCATCACGTGCATTACGCTGACTCGCTTAACATCGCATAAAAAGGAGACATCTTCCGGTGGACACGTATGTCTCACGTGCTAAATTAAAACATCATCCGTCGCTAATTGAAAAAACACTTTTTCGTCTTCCGTGACGTCATCCGGAAGACTAAACCATCATCAACTAGTCCTTCGGCATCTGCCGATGACGTCAGCCGGAAGACTAAACCATCAAACTCTAACATTCGGCATCTGCCGATGACGTCACCGCAAGACTAAACCGTCAAACAAAGTAACCTTCGCATCTGCCTGAGACGTCAGCCGGAAGACTAAACCATCAAACTCTAACATTCGGCATCTGCCGATGACGTCAGCCGGAAGACTAAACCATCAAACTCTAACTTCGGCATCTGCCGATGACGTCAGTCGGAAGATTGCCTCATCAGCTTCCGTCTTACGGTAGAGACACTAAATCATCAAAGGACTCCTTTCACTGGAAGAAAAACACAAACTCATCCAAAACGCATATAGCGGAAGACTTAAGCAACAGATCATTCATAATCTACATAATCATTCCCTGACTCAGGTGATCCACTAGACAGTTGCAAGCTCAACGTTTTAAAATAATCTCATCCTACTTAACTACCATATCCTTAACATACGTAACATAAGAGTTTAAACCAGGGGTCATAAGTCGCCTCTCCAGTCCCGCACTGTCACCTGAGCATCCTCCCAGCAACCAGCCGTAAGCTCCTCTTTGAACAGTAACATCCTCACCTGAACCTTCTTCACCTACACCATAAGGTTTAACTATAAGCCTAATGCTTAGTAAGGAATGCATGCTGACAGATTACATGAGTACACAATTAAAGGGACATATTCATAAAACATTCTTCATTCATGTTCATCTTTATCATTTACATACATGTATTAAGGCCGGGAACGAGGGAGGAAGACAGGTGGTACATAGTCATTTGCCTATCGCGGCAACCATGATACATCACTCGGCCTCCCCAGTGGGAAATTCCGCGAGCCATACATATCATTACTCGGCCTCCACCAGTGGGAGATTTCGCGAGTCATACATATCATTACTCGCCTCCACCAGTGGGAGAATTCGCGAGTCATACATAGCATAGTCTTTTCCCCGTTCTGCACTTAATCATGGTTACATTTACTTTCATGTTCTCTACTTAATCATAAACGTAGGCATAATGCATAGACATGAGGTTCACAGAGAAAAGTCATACCATAAGGACAAGTAGAACATCCTGTAACTTTACATTTCTTCCCCACTTTCTTCTGTCGTGGATAACAAATCAGAGGCAACAAGTTAACTTTCAGTATTCCTAATAATACCCTTGCGTGTAGGGCCCTAGTGGCCGGATTTCTACCCAACAACAACACCGCGCCGAGTTTAAAAAAAAAAACCCGTATCGATTGGCCCCTGAGTTAGAAGCTGGTTTTAAATCGGTTCTTGTAGACTGCTCGCTGCACTCCACTACGCGGACATTCTTCATCAACTGTAAGACGTTTTTATAGCTTTATTTGTTTCTAGTTTCTTAGAATATTTGTTTTGACTCCTTATATAAGAGTATATAATTATGGTGCATCCACGAAATGACCGAGACGACCGAGATGACACGATTGACACTCTCAAGGATTTTATCGCCCAGCAGTCTCAGCATATGGAGAGACAGGCTCAGCAAATGGAGAGACAGTCTCAACAGTTGGGTACTCTTATAGACCGAGAGGGCATTAGAGCTCGTGAGACAGCTGCTTCTGGTAACCGTGGAATGCAGAGATTTCAGAAGCTCCAGCCCCCTAACTTTAACGGACAGTCTACGGATCCCTCTTCAGCCGAGGAGTGGGTTCGCACTATGGAGGACATGCTAGGGTATGCTAGCATAGAGGATGGAGAGAAGGTTGCACTAGTGATCTATCATTTGGCACTTGACGCTCGATTTTGGTGGGATCCATCAAGACGACCACCGATGTGACGGTTATGGGATGGGAGCGATTCAGAGAGTTATTTTATGACAATTACTTCAGCCATACCGTACGAGAGGCAAAAATGATTGAGTTTATGCAGTTACGGCAAGTAGGTTCGATTGCCAAGTATGTGAGGAAGTTCGAAGCCCTGTCTCGATTCGCGCCACGACAGGTCAGCGTAAACAAGGACAAGGTACGCCGATTCTTACAGGGACTTAGCCAGGAGTTCCGGATGCGCCTTACTATATCTGGGGTTTGGAATGTATCCTATGACGATATTGTGGCTAGAGCTCTTGTTATTGAGGCAGTTGATCAGAGTTCTGTCAAGCCGAGGGAGCCAGCTAAGGGCTTCTTCCGAGAGATTCGCCCTCAGCCACGAGGTTGGCAGCCTAGAGCACAGCCCCAGCACCAGCAGAGGGGTGTGAAGAGACCTCTTGAGGGAGGTAACGATCGGGGTAAAGGGAAGCAAGTACAAGGGGCTTCTCAGATACCTATTTGCCCTAAGTGTCAGAAGGAGCACAGTGGCCAGTACAGATTGGGCACGAGTGTGTGTTATCGTGTGGTGATGACTGGGCCATTTCGTCAGAGGATTGTCCTAAGCCGGTCGAGATCAGTCAGGCAGTGATCAGAGGAGGATTATACTGAGGATCTTTGCATTTATTGAGCACGGCGATGTTGATAATGAGGATCGGCCTGCCGTGATAGCAGGTACTATATTGGTTACTGGCGTTCCTGTATTTTCTTTATTAGACACGGGGGCCTACGCATTCTATGTTGTATGTCTAGACTAAGCTTACGCCTTAGTTAGCAAAGTGCGAATACAGTGTGATGCTACCTTCGGGTGAGCGTATGCAGTCAGGTCGTGTTGTCCAGGGCAATATTATCTCGATTGGGGATCGTACCCTCTATGCTTGCCTCATTGTTATGGGCATAGAACACTATGATCTGATCTAGGGATGGACTGGCTGTCACCCAGCAATTCGCCACCACTCGATTGTCGATCCGGGATTGTGACCTTCCGACCCTCGGGTAAAGTCGAGTTTTCTTATCAGGCGATGAGCAGATTGAGTAGCTCGCCTATTTCTTATTCCATGAAGGTCAACGAGAAGTTTAAAGGTGCGTGCTCTATTTATTTATCCTCTGTATTTGATTGTTAGTTGCTCATCGGAGAAAAGCCGAGCGACATTCCAATTGCGAACGGACAGTTTTAATAAATCCCAAATAATGAGTTGGACTTATTGGTGAAGTAAGGAAGTTTGGAGAAACCGAATAGCTAATAAATTGAAGAAAAGAAGGACGAAACTGATATAAAAACAATGCAAGGGCAAAACGGTAAATTTCCAAGTCAAAATTTATTAATAAAAGTTCTTCTTCTTCTTTTTCCTTTGCCATCTTCACGCCTGAAACCCCTTCCTCGCGATTTCTCTCTACCGTCGGACATTTCCTCCATTCCGACCTCCGATTCGTGCTCCGTTCGTTCCGTTTTCTTTGTGCTTTCTCCTCCAATCGACGTTCTAGGTATGAACCTACAATCTTAGAGCTTTTATTTCAATGTTTATGTTTATTTTAAACAATTAGGTTTCGTTTAGGTTTTGTTAAAAATCGAGATTTAGGGCTCGAAATTGATAGATTGTTATAGTTTACGAACGTATTGCACGTATTAAATGTTATTGGAAGATGTAACGACCCCGGCCAGGAGCCGTCACGTATTCATATTCTTTCATTTACCGTTTGCCTGACTTTTACTATTATTACATTCACTTACTATCTCACAACAGACTTTCACATTATACATATATTTTTTTTTTTTATTTTCTAAACTGGTAATGAGACGCAGAACCACTTAAGGAAAACGAACCCTCTCGTGCCCGACTTCCCACGCCTCGTCGGCTCAACTTTCACAGAGTCGAGCGACTAGACTCGGTCATTGGTTTCCTGACAATTCCGGGAAAAGAGGAGATGCCCTCAATTCTCTTAACATAATTACCACTCGGGTTTGCATGGGTTGCATGCGTTGACAACCCTCAGAATTTAGTCGTCCGGGTCATCACGTGCATTACGCGTGACTCGCCTTAACATCGCCTCTAAAGGAGACATCTTCCGGTGGACACGTAGGTCTCACGTGCTAAATTAAAACATCATCCGGTCGCTAATTGAAAAAAACACATTTTTCGTCTTCCGGGTGACGTCATCCGGAAGACCTAAACCATCATCAACTATTCCGTCGGCATCTGCCGATGACGTCAGCCGGAAGACTAAACCATCAAACTCTAACATTCGGCATCTGCCGATGACGTCAGCCGGAAGACTAAACCGTCAAACAATTAACCTTCGGCATCTGCCGATGACGTCAGCCGGAAGACCTAAACCATCAAACTCTAACATTCGGCATCTGCCGATGACGTCAGCCGGAAGACTAAACCATCAAACTCTAACATTCGGCATCTGCCGATGACGTCAGTCGGAAGATTGCCTCATCCAGCTTCCGTCTTACGGTAGAGAACACTAAATCATCAAAGGACTCCTTTCAACTGGAAGAAAACACAACTCATCCAAACGCATATAGCGGAAGACTTAAGCAACAGATCATTCATAAATCTACATAATCATTCCCTGACTCAGTGATCCACTAGACAGTTTCAAGCTCAACGTTTTAAAATAATCTCATCCTACTTAAACTACCATATCCTTTAACATACTGTAACATAAGAGTTTAAACCAGGGGTCATAAATCGCCTCTCCAGTCCCGCACTGTCACCTTGAGCATCCTCCAGCAACCAGCCTTAAGCATCCTCTTTGAACATAACATCCTCACCTGAACCTTCTTCACCTACACCATAAGGTTTAACTATAAGCCTAATGCTTAGTAAGGAATGCATGCTGACAGATATACATGAGTACACAATTTAAAGGGACATAATTCATAAAACATTCTTCATTCATGTTCATCTTTATCATTTACATAACATGTATTAAGGCAGGGAACGAGGGAGGAAGACAGGGGTACATAGTCATTTGCCTATCGCGGCAACCATGATACATCACTCGGCCTCCCCAGTGGGAAAATTCGCGAGCCATACATATCATTACTCGGCCTCCACCAGTGGGAGATTTCGCGAGTCATACATATCATTACTCGGCCTCCACCAGTGGGAGAATTCGCGAGTCATACATAGCATAGTCTTTTCCCCGTTCTGCACTTAATCATGGTTACATTTACTTTTCATGTTCTCTACTTAATCATAAACGTAGGCATAATGCATAGACATGAGGTTCACAGAGAAAAGTCATACCATAAGGACAAGTAGAACATCCTGTAACTTTACATTTACTTACACAACTTCTTCATGTCGTGGAAATAACAAATCATAGTCAACAAGTTAACATTTCAGTGATTTCCTAATACCCTTGCGGTGTAGGGCCCTAGTGGCCGGAAATCTTAACACATTCACTTACCTGGATTCCTTAGCAATCTGAGCTTCTTTCCTTTAAACTCCTTAACCTAAAACATGTACATTACAGTAGTTAAAACAAAGTCCTAATAGTCTGATATGCTACGGGCCTGCAATGGGGTTAGAAAACGCATGCGGAAGACAACAAATAGAAACAACGATCGGTGCTCTGTGAACACCCCAAAACAGACGCAGAAAATCGATAAACAGGGCAATAAGAAATTGAAAATGGCGAGAGGGAGAGAAGAGTGATACCGAGCTTCCAGGAAGTGGGTGCTGTGCAGAATGGTGCGGAAATGATGGAGGAGTGGATTGAAGACCCCAAACCGACCCAGAAACGATTCGGCGTTTTGGGTGACAGAAATCCGTCGTTGCCAGCGAAGGATTCTCGGCGGAGGGCACTATGGCATTCGCCCCTTTTCTTCATTGCTTCCATTGCCTGGAAGAGGAAGAAAGGGACTAAGATCACCCCCTAGCAGCCACGAGCTCGGGATGAAATCGGGGGCTTCATCCAGGCGCTGCGCCGATGAAGCACTGAGAGGAAAATCTCTCTGTCGCTCGCGGAGAGCGTTCCAAACAAGAAGAAAACTCCTTTGCAATTCCAAAAATTCGTAATATAAGCTAACCGATTTACAGAGATGAAATGAAGCTTAAATACAGAAGGAGAAGAGGAATCGGGAAGAGAGGAGGAAGAAAAGCTGAAGGAGGAGCGCTGCGATTTTCCCGTTTATAGCCGTTAGAGGCTGCTGCAGAATGCGCGGTCCGGTTCACTGGGCAGCGATCTTCTAAGGGCTGGTTCACTCCTTTAGCATTTGGTTCAGCTTTAATTCAGTCCGGTTCAGCCCTTTGTTCTCTTGGTTTGGCCGGTTCAGCCTTGGTTCCTCTTGGTTCGGTTGGTTCAGCCCTTGGTTCTCTCTTGGTTCAACATCCCTTTGAAGCCTATTATAAAATATACATTCTAAAGGCTAAAGTTTGCCAATTAACGAGTTTTAAACAAAATTTAAGAAATTTAAATTACAAATAAAATAAACCGAAAACTTGATTACAAAAGTTGAATTTAAGGAAAACAAATTCCTTCTTCATTCCAAGCTTTGAAAAGCCAATTTACCTACATAATTTCACAAGTCCATTAGATAGATAAAATAGATAAAATAAATATATACCTTGACTTGTGCTCGATGGACCGGGTTGTAGGCACATTATGACGGGTCTTTGGAACCCGGGGCATATCATCCCCTCCCGGTTGCTGAGGATTTGACCTCAAATCCAATGGTTGACACACCGGGAGACATTACAACACTTCTGATAAATTTTCTCTACTAAAAAGTTTAAATAAGCAAACCATAGTAGGCACAAAATAAAGTTACCCTAAAGTTGAAAATCATTTAACCATTTACAAATGGTAACAAATGTCAAAACCAAATTGTTCATTTTATCAATTGGAAAACAAACATTCAAGATAAAAGCAAGTTTGTTGCAAGCATAATCGAACAATTTCATTTCTCATGCTAAACTAACAAGAAAATATTAAACCAAATGACAATCATCATTTCAAAGAAAACAACACTTGGCTTCAAATAATTCAAATCCACCTAAAAGAATAAGAGTTTAAAATCAAGCTTAGCATAAGTTTAGTCTAAATCCAAAACTCAAGAAAACAATTCTCCTTTTAACGATAGAGTTACGATTTATCATTTCAAAAATAAGAGGCAACAATAAGTTGTTCACAAAATTCTTCTCTAGTTCTTTTCAACAAATTAAATCAAGCTTAGACAAGGAGAATTAAACATGATATCCAATTATAGCAAGAACATACAAGAAGTTGATCTCAAACATATAATTCATCCAATCAACCTACTATTCAACTAATTCCAAAAGAAATTCAAGTAAGGTTTCATGGGCACATACCTTGTTACCGCAAATTCATCCAACTCCATGAGTTATCCATTGCCAGTGCTCATTAAGGAGTAGGAAGCTAAACGATCCTCAAAAGATAAAACAATATGCATATATTTTGATTTTATCTTTACCTTGGCCAATAACATTAAACTAATTGACCAAGCACTAAACTCTAAGACTGTTAACAAACAACACAAACAAACAAACAACACAACAAAGTGGTTTTGTTGGGTACCAATCACTAATTAGATCAACGATTAGTCATGCATACCTCATGCTACTAACCCAAAGACTTAATCCACAATAAGCACAACAACTAAGTCACTAAACTCAATTGAAAAGTCCTAAACATTTAATCAAATAGCACAACAAATCAAGCAAGTTAATCAAAGAAAATAAACTTGCAACTAATATCAATGATAAGCTATTGGGTCTAGGCAACCCTCTAGAACTTTTGTGGAAATCGTCACACTATCCCACACCCTTTATAGGCGACTGCCTCACACGGCGATCTGTCGGGCCCAATGGCCAGCGGTAAACCTCGGACAATACCAACGGCCCACAGAGGAAAGCTTTTGGCCACAAACACAGATCACTCGACGTACAAGTGAATCCTAAGTGACTAACAAGATAGTATATGACATGCTTTTGTTAAAATTATCGGACCTCAAGTTAACATAGTCCTAAACAAAACAAAAACACTCAACTTGATGCAATCAAACAGGAGTTTAAAACAGAATTTATAAAAACATGGTGGAATAGAATTTGCCAAACTCTATTTAACATGCAATTTTAATTCATGCTCTTCATTCTAAATTTAACTTAACATCAAGGACACTATACAAATCATAGACACAAGAGATGCATCAATCATCAAAACAAAAACTCAAACATGGATGGAAACTGAATTTTACAATCCAATTGAAACATGTTATAGTTTATGCTTTCACTTTAATTTCAATTCAAGGCATCAAATAAAATCCTAAACAAGTTTAAACACAAATAAGCATGGTAAAATATTTACATAATATTTTAGATGCTTTAAAGACATAAAACAGAAATTTGAAAACTTAAAACAATGCACAAAATACATAAAAATGACAGAATTTCCGAAACAGAAAAACTAACACAAATCTACTCCAATATTCTTGAAAATTTAACAGGGATTAGAAAACAAGATGATAAACATGCTGTCAAATTTTCAAATCCAGATTCAACATGAACAGAAAGTTATGCAAGCCTAAAGTTCAGGAAATTTAAACTCAAAAACCAGAAAAATTTCTAAACAACCTAAAGTATCCTAAACCGAAACTAGCACAATTCAACTCCAAATAACCTGAAATTTTAACAGATGATAGTTAACAATATGTTGAATATCCTGTAAAAATTTCAAATCCAAATTCATAGTGAGTAAAGAATTATGCAAGTCCAAAGTAGCACCAAAAACTAGAAAAACCAGAAATTTTAAACCATAATTTTAATCTAAACATCCTATAAAAGTCTAAACAAAACAATGCCAATTTGGACAACAAATTAGCACATCAAACTCTCCTAAACATGGAACATGTAAAAAGATTAAACAAAACAAAACACATACTAAAACACATTTGGAAAACACCAAAACAACACAATATTTCAGCAAATAAAAACTAACATGAGAACTCAATTTTAGCATTCATTTTCAAATCCATTCTCTATGTAAATTAATTTTGCCAACACAACCTAAACGAAATCGAAAAACATCCCGAAATTAAACAGATATGGGCCATGGTTAGTTCATGCTTGCTTACCAGAAACATGAGGTTAAGATGGTAAAGTCATATCATATAATTTCACAGTAATGATATCCAAATAAACAGCAAATGCAAACACAAACAAAAGAACATGCTTTTCAAGAAAACATTCTGAAATTAAACAGATACGGACCATGGTTAATTCATGCTATCTAATCAGTAACATGAGGTTAATATGGAAAAATCATATCAGGTAATTATCATAACAATGTAATCCAAAGAAACAAGTTCAGACACAGACAAACATAAAACACAAGTTGCTCTCGGTCAACAATTCCGAAGAGTCTCCCAACAGACTTAAACTAAAGGGGACAGAAAAGTACCTTTTAAGCAAGACAATTAACAGCTCCAAAGTTGCCAATTAAGGAGGTTTCTTGCCTTGGGATATAGGTACAAAAACTGCACAACAAATGTTACGAAAAACACATACAAACAGAGTCTAAAATATGCAAAAACAACAATCTAAAACTAAACAATAAAGTGGGGTTCAAATACTAGACCTCTTAGTAATTTGAACAATAAACAAACACTAAACATGCTCCTAAAACAGGAAACAATCCACAAAAATAAACCAGCAAAAATAACAACAAAATAGAAGAGAAAACATGCTTAGAAAACAGAAAGAACATCCATAAAAACTAAACAGTAAACACGGATTAAATGATGAGTGACTTTAAGCATTCAGCAAACATGGATTAAAGGTGTATGGTTTGGCAAGTGCACTTCAGAATATGCAAATCAACAATGAGAAAAGTACAACACAACAAAAGTGGAAAGTGTTTTCAAAATAGGTTGTACTTTCATGCCTGGTTTGGCTATTTTTAGGCAAAAACAGCTTAGTGTACTTTATAAACTAAGATAATGGTTCGAATTTTTGAACTAAATGTATGCTTAAGCTGGAAAATTAAGTTCATAACCTTTAGATGGGGATAGTCCTTGTGATGGTGCAGGAAAAGAAAAACAAAACTCAATAAATGTTCAAGATATTTCAAGCTTCTTGGTTTTGTGCAAAACAGAAAGTTCTTATACTTTAATCACCAAAACAGCAAATCAAGTGCAATAACCATGATGTTAAACTTTTATGCTCAAGCCTTAACATGATAATAAGTGTGCTGGAACAAGAATGGAACAGCAACCAAACACAACAGAACCAAAAATAGAAAACAACACAGCTTCTTTCAGTGAGCAACAAAATGGACAACTAATTTTGGGAAGTAAGTTGCAGCCATGAAGAAGATGACACTTGATTGTTATGCTTCCATGCTCAGGTATTTAACAACTCAAATAACATGCTGTAAGTAATTTTAAGTCAAGTAAACAGATCATGTCATCAACAAAACAGCAAATTATAGAGCAGACTTTTTTGACAAGCAACACACCCTAAATCTAAGTAAAAACTATCACTCAAATCATCACGTATGCTGGTAAATGTGAGGCATTAAAGTTCAGCAATTTATCATGGTGAACGAACACTAAACAGAAGCAAAATAATGCAGAAAAACTGATTCAAATAACTTAGAAAAAGAAACAGAAAACAGCACAATAAAAGCAGAATCATCATGCTATTCAATCAGAAAATAAGACACACAACTAAACAAAAACAAGAAAACAAATGCCTAAACATGCTGACTCCAACATGCTGACATTATCAGTTAAAACAGAAACAAGAAGAGAAAAGAGACTAAGAGAACAGAATATGCATGCAACAGAAAAGGAACACTCAGCAGAAACAGATCACGAATCTGAATATTCAAACAACAAACAGATTATGAAACAGGATGAAGGTTAAACATGCTATATCATTTCAGAACATAATCCATACAAACAGGTTTTAATCTAGTCAGCAGAATCAACACTAAACAGGGTAATCTATCGGCTGATAAACAGAAACACAACAACAAAAATTACAGCAACAGCAAAACAGGATGGAAACAATCCTAAACAGAACAAACTAAACAATCTATCCTACGCTATGCTAATACAGAAGCAAGCCGATTGCTTCACTTAACAGAGCACTACATGTGCTTGGACAGAAAACAGAAACAAAGAAACATGAAACAGGGGGCTGAAACAGAACCCGAAATTTGCAACCAATGAGCACTAGTCTCTGATACCACTTGATATGCTACAGGCCTGCAATGGGGTTAGAAAACGCATGCGGAAGACAACAAATAGAAACAACGATCGGTGCTCTGTGAACACCCCAAAACAGACGCAGAAAATCGATAAACAGGGCAATAAGAAATTGAAAATGGCGAGAGGGAGAGAAGAGTGATACCGAGCTTCCAGGAAGTGGGTGCTGTGCAGAATGGTGCGGAAATGATGGAGGAGTGGATTGAAGACCCCAAACCGACCCAGAAACGATTCGGCGTTTTGGTTGACAGAAATCCGTCGTTGCCAGCGAAGGATTCTCGGCGGAGGGCACTATGGCATTCGCCCCTTTTCTTCATTGCTTCCATTGCCTGGAAGAGGAAGAAAGGGACTAAGATCACCCCCTAGCAGCCACGAGCTCGGGATGAAATCGGGGGCTTCATCCAGGCGCTGCGCCGATGAAGCACTGAGAGAAAATCTCTCTGTCGCTCGCGGAGAGCGTTCCAAACAAGAAGAAAACTCCTTTGCAATTCCAAAAATTCGTAATATAAGCTAACCGATTTACAGAGATGAAATGAAGCTTAAATACAGAAGGAGAAGAGGAATCGGGAAGAGAGGAGGAAGAAAAGCTGAAGGAGGAGCGCTGCGATTTTCCCGTTTATAGCCGTTAGAGGCTGCTGCAGAATGCGCGGTCCGGTTCACTGGGCAGCGATCTTCTAAGGGCTGGTTCACTCCTTTAGCATTTGGTTCAGCTTTAATTCAGTCCGGTTCAGCCCTTTGTTCTCTTGGTTTGGCCGGTTCAGCCTTGGTTCCTCTTGGTTCGGTTGGTTCAGCCCTTGGTTCTCTCTTGGTTCAACATCCCTTTGAAGCCTATTATAAAATATACATTCTAAAGGCTAAAGTTTGCCAATTAACGAGTTTTAAACAAAATTTAAGAAATTTAAATTACAAATAAAATAAACCGAAAACTTGATTACAAAAGTTGAATTTAAGGAAAACAAATTCCTTCTTCATTCCAAGCTTTGAAAAGCCAATTTACCTACATAATTTCACAAGTCCATTAGATAGATAAAATAGATAAAATAAATACATACCTTGACTTGTGCTCGATGGACCGGGTTGTAGGCACATTATGACGGGTCTTTGGAACCCGGGGCATATCATAGTCCTAATCATAAACCATCCTAGGATCTAATAGCTAAAGTCATTCTGATTCCTCTGTTTGACACACTGCAGCCTGAAATCCGAAACTAGGTGGACAGGTTTTACCATTGATTAAATCCGAGTTGGTTACTTAAAATGCTCAGAATCGATTCGGGATGACATTTCTACTCTCAGATTAAGAAAATCACAAACTGCTCGGCCATTGCTAAAAATCCGAACTCAGTGCGGAGCTGAGAACAGAGCTCTATTTACTAATGAGTGACTACATTGTCCATTTCATACCTCGGGTGTGGATTTGCAGAGAAAAGCAGGCTCGAAACCGGTCGTCGGCAGAGGAAAGTTCTGGTAGCCGAGAGCAAGAACTTGGGAGAGAAGAAATCGCCGAGAGGGAATGTCGGCTACAGTGGCAATAAATGAGATTTAAGGTTTCCAATTCCTATTTATACTAAATCCATCGATTTTAATTTACAAAACTGCCACCCAACCTATTTTTACTTAACTTGTAATAATTTATCTTAACATTAAATTTTAAATCATAA
Organism: Begonia masoniana; assembly: GCA_022432975.1. Lineage (NCBI taxonomy): Eukaryota > Viridiplantae > Streptophyta > Magnoliopsida > Cucurbitales > Begoniaceae > Begonia > Begonia masoniana. Next base: position 45,912,314 of record CM039504.1, on the reverse strand, counting down.
AGGTTAAATAAGAGGGTGACAATGAAAATGGTCAGAAAATCACCTGGCCGAAATGTCGGGTGTTACAGAAGAAGTTAGGACGATTTAGGAAAAATATTAAATTTGTAAATTTCGGGTTCTCAGAAAACTCGTAAATTGGATTTCGGGGTATCGAACGCAGATTAATGGATTTAATGCCTCGATAAGTTAAGTTGGAATGTTAGGAAATTCCTTAGTTGAGGTTTTATAAATTTGGACGATCGATAGCTTAAATTAGTTTTAACGTCGATATTGTGTTTTGCTTCAGACAAACAACGCTCGTGGACGGAGCTTGAGCTGCTTTAGACACGAGGTAAGTTCTCGTGATTCTTTTCTGGCCGATTGGCCTACACCGTACATCGAAGTCGTTTCGAGGAGTTTGGAGACGCACTAGTTTATATTGCTTTGGTTGGGTAGTTAGGTTTAATTGTTTTGTAGATTATGTTTTACAGTCTTGATGGTATGTATGTTGAGTGTTTAAATTCTGTTATGAACTGTTCATGCATCACGTGTTTTAAAGAAAGAGCATGAAAATGAATTTCCGCACAATGTTTTTAAAATGGCGTTGTGGCCTGGAGAGGGGCTTGACCTATTGGGGAGGCACGCAGGGGCTTGTCACAATACCACATCTATTGCACTCATATGTATGGTCATGCGAGATGGGGCTCAGGCACGGCAGTACGTGTTGTAAGCGTGTACCCCTCTTTTAGCTGGAAAGAGTAGTCCGCCCACTGGATGTGCTCTCTCCGATTAGGAGGTTGAGATCTCGGTGACACCCACAGAATAAAGTAAAGAAAATGCTGCATGATTTATGAACTCACACGCATAGCATATAGTTGCATTTATGAGGGCTTGCTGAGATTTTTATCTCATAGTGTATTGTATGGTGTAGTTGATTACGAGGATACAGGTGAGAATGAGATTCCTCCTCCTGAGGCATGAGTCCAGTTGACGAGGGATGGCTGCGGTGGTGTGCTGGCGCAGTCAAGGCTTACCGACCCGTGGGGACAGTATGTATAAATTTTGAGGGTTTGGGACATTTTGGGCTGATGTTTGTATAGAAATATTTTAGGTTGTTTGATTCTGGATAGTTGATAGGTATATATGTATATGTTGATATTTTGGAAACTGTTTTATAATGGTTTGAAAAGTCTTTCATTGAATGTATTTTGGAACTGCGTGGTGATTGAAAACAGGAGGATTTGTTTAGGTTTTAAACGTATCCATGCAGTTCGTTTTCATGAAAATGTTCTTAGTTTTAAAATGTGTTTCGAGTCGTTTATTGGGTGAACGGTGAAGTGTGAAAAGAATGAGGATATGAGAGAGTTTGTGTCGTGATGTTATTGTATGGTTTAGGGTGTAAGAATAAGTTGTATTGTGTAGTTGGCGTAAGAAAAATTGAAAGAAAGAATGAAGAAATGGAAACAGGGCAGAGGGCTTGGCAAATAGTCGCCAAGCCTGGCGATTGAATCGCCTACCTCTGGAAAAATCCAGAGGGTGTGGCGATTGCTCGCCACAAACTGTGGCGAGCAATCGCCACAGGCGAATGCAACAGGCGATTATTCGCCTGTTGCAATCGCCTATGGGGCGATTATTCGCCCCATTTATGGGCGAATATTAGCCTCTTTTTTTTTTTAAATCAATTAGTTTAAGTTTTAATTAATTAATTTTGGTTTTATTTAATTTGTTTTAAAAGTTAGATTTCAATTCCGATTTCGATTCTGGTTTCGATTTCGGTTTAGGTTCCGCTTAGAGTTTATTTAAAGTATAGGGATAAGTAAAGTTTATAAAAAAAAAATAGTACGAAAATCGGGTACAGTATTAGGGACGTTACATAAACCCCTTCTAATAGGTGAAGGGATTCACCCCCTGCTAATAGGTGGAATGTGTGGTGCACCCCACGGACGGCGAGAGTGACTCTGAGCTAGGCTAGTCCTATTAGCTGATCTGGCCAGTGTCTAGTCGTCGTTAGTACCAACAATCGTTCTAAATGGGAAAGGAGAAGATACCTAAAAATACTGAAACTGGCAAGCATGTTTTGATAGTGATATGTATACCATTTCAAGTTAAAACTTTGAAGGTGAAATCGATAACTTAGGTTCTAACCACAAGTCATGTAACAGTTAACCTCATTTGCTTGATACGTTCATTTCTTTTGGAACAAATCGATTTAAGTGAAGTTTCTTATACTCCATCAAACACATTACTAAGTCTTAATTACACGTCCTTGAAGGTTATTGGGTCCTCAATACACGTCGTTCTCATAACTTCAAGTTAAAACCTTGAAGGTGAAATGGATAACTTAGTTTCTAACCGCAAGTCAAGTAACAATAAACCTATTTTACTTGATACGTTCTGTTCTTTTGGAACAAATCGATTAAAGTGAAGTTTCTCATACTCCATCAAACGCATTACTAAGTCTTAATTACGCGTCCTTGAAAGTTATTAGGTCCTCAATGCACGTCGTTCTCATCACTTCACGTTAAAACCTTGAAGGTGAAATGTATAACTTAAGTTCTAACCACAAGTCATGTAACAGTTAACCTCATTTGCTTGATACGTTCAGTTCGTTAGGAATAAATCGATTGAAGTGAAGTATCTTATACTCCATCAAACGCATTACTAAGTCTCAATTATGCGTGCTTGAAGGTTATTGGGTCCTCAATACACGTCGTTCTCATCACTTCAAGTTAAAACCTTGAAAGTGAAATGTATAACTTAGGTTCTAACCACAAGTCATGTAATAGTGAACGTCATTTGCTTGAAACGTTCAGTTCGTTTGGAACAAATCGATTGAAGTGAAGTTTCTTATACTTCATCAAATGCATTACTAATTCTTAATTACGCGTCCATGTAGGTTATTGGGTCCTCAATACATGTCGTTCTCATAACTTCAAGTTAAAACCTTGAACGTGAAATGGAAAACTTAGGTTCTAACCACAAGTCATGTAATAGTGAACGTCATTTGCTTGATACGTTCAGTTCGTTTGGAACAAATTGATTGAAGTGAAGTTTCTTATACTTCGTCAAACGCATTACTAATTCTTAATTATGCGTCCATGAAGGTTATTGGGTCCTCAATACACGTCGTTCTCATCACTTCAAGTTAAAACCTTGAAGGTAAAATGGATAACATAGGTTCTAACCACAAGTCATGTAACAGTTAACCTCATTTGCTTGATATGTTCAGTTCTTTTAGAACAAATCGATTGAAGCGAAGTTTCTTATAGTTCATCAAACCCATCACTAAGTCTTAATTACGCATCCTTGAAGGTTATTGGGTCCACAATACACGTCATTCTCATCACTTCAAGTTAAAACCTTGAAGGTGAAAAGGATAACTTAGGTTCTAACCACAAGTCATGTAACTGTTAACCTCATTTGCTTGATACGTTCAGTTCGTTTGGAACAAATCGATTGAAGAGAAGTTTCAAATACTCCATCAAACGCATTACTAAGTCTTAATTACAAGTCCTTGAAGGTTATTGGGTCCTCAATACACGTCGTTCTCATCACTTCAAGTTAAAACCTTGAAGGTGAAATGGATAATTTAAGTTCTAACCATAAGTCATGTAACACCCGACATTTCGGCCAGGTGATTTTCTGACCATTTTCATTGTCACCCTCTTATTTAACCTTTATGATTTAAATTTAATGTTAAGACAAATTTATTACAAGTAGAGTAAAACTAGGTGGGGTGGCAGTTTTGTAATTAAGATCGATGGGTTGAGTGTAAATAGAAAATGGAAACCTTAAACCTCATTTTATTACCACTATAGCCGACATTCCCTCTCGGCGATTCTTTCTCTCCCAAGCTTTTGCTCTCGGCTACCAGAATCTTCCCTTGCTGACGGCTGGTTTCAGCCTGCTTTTCTCTGCAAATCCGCACCCGAGGTATGAAATGGACAATGTAGTCATTTATTAGTGATTAAAGTTCTGCTTTCAGCTCGGCATTTGAGTTCGGAATTTTCTTAGCAGTGGCCGAGTAGTTTAAGACCCTTTTAAGTCTGAGAGTAGAAATGTCATCCCAAATCGATTCTGAACATTTCAAAGTAACCAACTCGGATTTAATCAATGGTAAAAACCTGTCCGCCTAGTTTCAGATTTCAGACTGCAGTGTGTCAAACAGAGGATTCGGAGTAACCTTAGCTATTAGAGTCCTAGGACGATTTATGATCAGAACTATTAGGACTTTTGTTTAACTACTGTAATGTATATGTTTTAGGTGAAGAAGTTTAAAGGGAAGAAGCTCGGATTGCTAAGGAAACCAGGTAAGTGAATGCATTAAGATTTCCGGCCACTAGGGCCCTACACCGCAAGGGTATTAGGAAATCATTGAGATGTTAGTCTGTTGATTATGATTAGTTATTTCCATGATATATAGAATTTGTGTACGAAGATGTTAAGCTACGGGATGTTTTGTTGTCTTTATGGTATGACTTTTCTCTATGAACTTCATGTCTATGCATTATGTCCACGTTTATGATTAAGTTAAGAACATGAAGAGCAAATGTAACCATGATTAAGTGCAGAGCGGGGGAAAAGACTATGATATGAATGGCTCGCGAATCCTCCTACCGGTGGAGGCCGAGTTAATGATTATTATGGCTCGCGGATTCTCCCACTGGTGGAGGCCGAGTTAATGATTATTATGGCTCGCGGATTCTCCCACTGGTGGAGGCCGAGTTGATGACATGTATGGCTCGTGAATTCTCCCACTGGTGGAGGCCGAGCAAGTCGTTACTATGATTGCCGCGATAGGCAAATGACTATGTACCCCTGCCCTTCTCCCTCGTTTTCTGCCTTAATACATGCCATGTAAATAATGAAAATGAACATGAATGAAGAAAGGTTTATCAACTTGTATTCTATAATTTATGCACTCATGTATATTTGTCAGCATGCATTCCTTACTAAGCATTAGGCTTATAGTTGAACCTTATGGTGTAGGAGAAGAAGGTTCAGGTGAGGATACTTTATTCAAAGAGGATGCTTAAGGCTGGTTGCTGGAGGAAGCTCAAAATGACAGTGCAGGACTGGAAAGGCGATTTATGACCCCTGGTTAATGCTCTTTTGTTTCAGTATAATAAAGGATATGGTAGTTTGAGTAGGATGAGATTATTTTATAATGTTGAGCCTTGAGACTGTTTAGTTGATCACTGAGTCAGGGAATGATTATATAGATTTATAAATGACCTGTAGCTTAAGTCTTCCGCTATATGCATTCTGAATGAGTTGTGGTTCTTTCTGTTGGAAGGTGTCATTCGATGATTTAGTGTTTTCTACCGTAAGATGGAAGCTGGATGAGGTAGTCTTCCGGCTGACGTCATCGGCAGATGCCGAATGATAGTAGTTTGATGGTTTAGTCTTCCGGCTGACGTCATCGGCAGATGCCGAATGATAGTAGTTTGATGGTTTAGTCTTCCGGCTGACGTCATCGGCAGATGCCGAATGATAGTAGTTTGATGGTTTAGTCTTCCGGCTGACGTCATCGGCAGATGCAGAATGTGTTTTGTCGTTTAGTCACCGGTAGATGCAGAATGTGTTTTGTCGTTTAGTCACCGGTAGATGTAGAATGTGTTTTGTCGTCTAGTGACCGGTGGATGTTGGCTGACGTCACCGGAAGTTGTAAAAGTTATCTTGTCGTCTAGTGACCGGTGGATGTCACCGGATGATGTTTTAATTGAGCACGCGAGGCCCACGTGCCCACCGGAAGATGTCTCCTTTTAGGCGGTGTTAAGCGAGTCACGCGTAATGCACGTGATGACCGGACGATGAAATTTCTGAGGGTTGCCAACACATGCAACCCATGCAAACCCGAGTGGAATCATGTTAAGAGAGTTGAGGGCAGTTCTCCTTTGCCCGAACTTGACAAGAAACCGATGACCGAGTCTAGTCGCTCGACTCTGTGGAAGTTTGAGTCGACGAGGCGTAGGAAGTCGAGCACGAGAGGGTTCGTCTTCCTTGATGGTTCTACGTCTCTGTTTCCAGTTTAAATAATAAATAAATATATATATCATGCAAATGTGAATGTCTGTCGAGAAATAGAAAAGATGTAATAATAGTAAAAGTCAAGCGAACGATCAATGAAAGATTATGAACACGTGACGGCTCCTGGCCGGGGTCGTTACAAGTCAAGTAACAGTTAACCTCATTTGCTTGATATGTTCAGTTTGTTTGAAACAAATCGATTGAATTGAAGTTTCTTATACTCCATCAAACGCATTACTAAATCTTAATTACACGTCCTTGAAAGTTATTGGGTCCTCAATACACGTCGTTCTCATCACTGCAAGTTAAAACTTACGTTCTAACCACAAGTCCTGTAACAGTTAACCTCATTTGCTTGATACGTTCAGCTCCTTTGGAACAAATAGACTGAAATGAAGTTTTTTATACTCCATCAAACGCATTACTAAGTCTTAATTACGCGTCCTTGAAGGTTATTGGGTCCTCAATACACGTCGTTCTCATCACTTCAAGCTAAAACCTTAAAGGTGAAATGGATAACTTTTGTTCTAACCACAACTCATGTAACAGTTAACCTCATTTGCTTGATATGTTCTGTTTTTTTTTAATAAATCGATTGAATTGAAGTTTCTTATACTCCATCAAACGCATTACTAAGTCTTAATTACGCATCCTTGAAGGTTATTGAGTCCTCAATACACGTCGTTCTCATCACTTCAAGTTAAAACCTTGAAGGTGAAATGGATAACTTAGATTCTAACCACAAGTCATGTAACAGTTAACCTCATTTGCTTGATACGTTCATTTCTTTTGGAACAAATCGATTTAAGTGAAGTTTCTTATACTCCACCAAACGCATTACTAAGTCTTAATTACGCGACCTTAAAGGTTATTCGGTCCTCAATACACGTCGTTCTCATCACTTCACGTTAAAACCTTGAAGGTGAAATGTATAACTTAGGTTCTAACTACAAGTCATGTAACAATTAACCTCATTTGCTTGATACGTTCAGTTCGTTAGGAACAAATCGATTGAAATGAAGTATCTTATACTCCACCAAATGCAATACTAAGTCTCAATTATGCGTGCTTGAAGGTTATTGGGTCCTCAATACACGTCGTTCTCATCACATCAAGTTAAAACCTTCAGGTGAAATGTTTACTTAGGTTCTAACCACAGTCATGTAACAGTGAACGTCATTTGCTTGATACGTTCAGTTCGTTTGGAACCAATCGATTGAAATGAAGTTTCTTATACTTCGTCAAATGCATTACTAATTCTTAATTACGCGTTCATGAAGGGTATTGGGTCCTCATACACGTTGTTCTCATCACTTCAAGCTAAAACCTTAAAGGTGAAATGGATAACTTTTGTTCTAACCACAACTCATGTAACAGTTAACCTCATTTGCTTGATATGTTCTGTTTTTTTTTTTAATAAATCGATTGAATTGAAGTTTCTTATACTCCATCAAACGCATTACTAAGTCTTAATTACGCATCCTTGAAGGTTATTGAGTCCTCAATACACGTCGTTCTCATCACTTCAAGTTAAAACCTTGAAGGTGAAATGGATAACTTAGATTCTAACCACAAGTCATGTAACAGTTAACCTCATTTGCTTGATACGTTCATTTCTTTTGGAACAAATCGATTTAAGTGAAGTTTCTTATACTCCACCAAACGCATTACTAAGTCTTAATTACGCGACCTTAAAGGTTATTCGGTCCTCAATACACGTCGTTCTCATCACTTCACGTTAAAACCTTGAAGGTGAAATGTATAACTTAGGTTCTAACTACAAGTCATGTAACAATTAACCTCATTTGCTTGATACGTTCAGTTCGTTAGGAACAAATCGATTGAAATGAAGTATCTTATACTCCACCAAATGCAATACTAAGTCTCAATTATGCGTGCTTGAAGGTTATTGGGTCCTCAATACACGTCGTTCTCATCACATCAAGTTAAAACCTTCAAGGTGAAATGTTTAACTTAGGTTCTAACCACAAGTCATGTAACAGTGAACGTCATTTGCTTGATACGTTCAGTTCGTTTGGAACCAATCGATTGAAATGAAGTTTCTTATACTTCGTCAAATGCATTACTAATTCTTAATTACGCGTTCATGAAGGTTATTGGGTCCTCAATACACGTTGTTCTCATCACTTCAAGTTAAAACCTTGAAGGTGAATTGTTTAACTTAGGTTCTAACCACAAGTCATGTAACAGTGAACGTCATTTGCTTGATACGTTCAGTTTGTTTGGAACAAATCGATTGAAGTGAAGTTTCTTATACTTCGTCAAATGCATTACTAAATCTTAATTACGCGTCCATGAAGGTTATTGGGTCCTCATTACACGTTGTTCTCATCACTTCAAGTTAAAGCCTTGAAGGTGAAATGGATAACTTAGGTTCTACACACTAGTCATGTAACAATGAACGTCATTTGCTTGATACGTTCAATTCGTTTGGAACAAATCGATTGAAGTGAAGTTTCTTATACTTCATCAAACGCATTACTAATTCTTAATTATGTGTCCATGAAGGTTATTGGGTCCTCAATACACGTCGTTCTCATCACTTCAAGTTAAAATCTTGCAGGTGAAATGGATAACTTAGGTTCTAACCACATGTCATGTAACAGTTAACCTCATTTGCTTGATATGTTCAGTTCTTTTAGAACAAATCGATTGAAGTGATGTTTCTTATAGTTTATCATACCCTTCACTAAGTCTTAATTACTCGTCTTTGAAGGTTATTAGGTCCACAATACACGTCGTTCTCATCACTTCAAGTTAAAACCTTGAAGGTGAAATGAATAACTTAGGTTCTAACCACAAGTCATGTAACATTTAACCTTATTTGCTTGATACGTTCATTTCGTTTGGAACAAATCGATTGAAATGTAGTTTCTTATACCTAATCAAACGCATTACTAAGTCTTAATTACGTGTCCTTGAAGGTTATTGGGTCCGCAATACGCGTCGTTTTTATCACTTCAAGTTAAAACCTTGAAGATGATATGGATAACTTAGGTTCTAACCACAAGTCATGTAACAGTTAACCTCATTTGCTTGATATGTTCAGTTCGTTTGGAACAAATCGATTGAAGAGAAGTTTCTAATACTCCATCAAACGCATTACTAAGTCTTAATTACACGTCTTTGAAGGATATTGGGTCCTCAATACACGTCGTTCTAATCACTTCAAGTTAAAACCTTGAAAGTGAAATGGATAATTTATGTTCTACCTACAAGTCATGTAAAAGTTAACATCATTTGCTTTATACGTTCAGTTCTTTTGGAACAAATCGATTGAAGTGAAGCTTCTTATACTCCATCAAACGCATTACTAAGTCTTAATTACGCGTCCTTGAAGGTTATTGGGACCTTAATACACGTCGTTCTCTTCACTTCAAGTTAAAACTTACGTTCTAACCACATGTCCTGTAACAGTTAACCTCATTTGCTTGATACGTTCTGTTCGTTTGGAACAAATTGATTGAAGTGAAGTTTCTTATACTCCATCAATTGCATTACTAAGTCTTAATTACGCGTCCTTGAAGGTTATTGGGTCCTCAATTGTAACGACCCCAGTAGGGTCGGGACATAATTCATGACTTTCTTACTCATTTAATTCTTACGTTCTGCAAAAAAAAAAAAAAAAAAAAAACGTAGAACTTAAAACTTCACTCGCGGACAACATATCATCTGACAAAACTAAACCATCCAAAACTCGACTCTTTCATTAATCTAATAACTCTTTAGTTCGCAGAATTAAGCGACTATGCTCGGTTATCAGTTCCTTGACATAATCAGGCAGAAAAGAAATGCCCTCAGATCACACGACAGCATTCTGCTCGGGCTGCATGGGTTTGCATGCATCAGCTGATAGGGTACACATCTTACGATTTGACACGTGTACTCTGCACGACTCAATTATCGTTGCCCAATAGAAGACATCTTCCGGTGGGCACGTGCATCTCTAGTGATTCATTAAACATCACTTGACATAAGCGATACACTACATCGCCCGGTCGCTAGACGACAAAATAATACTTACATCATCTGGTATTTGAAATACACTACATCGCCCGATCGCTAGACGAAAAACAATACTTACATCATCTGGTATTTGAAATACACTACATCGCCCGATCGCTAGACGACAAACAATACATACATCATCCGGCATTTGAGATACACTACATCGCCAGATCGCTAGACGACAAAAAATACTTACATCATCCGGTATTTGACAAACGTTCGCCATCTACCGGTGACGTCAGCTGGATGATTCATTCCTTCAGCTTCTATCATTCAACTCACACCAGTGACGTTAGCCAGATGATCCGTTCATCCGACTTCTATCACACGGCAGTAAAACCCGAAATCCTTCAAGCAACTCATACCGACAGAAAGATAACCTGACCTTCACATATCTCATACTTCATAGACATAAACGTAGGCAGACATAAATCATGGACTCATCTTGAATACATGTAGCGGAAGACTTAGTTAAAACAACTCGTTCTATATCCTTATAAACATTCTCAGACTCAGTAATTAACCCAGACAATTTCAAAAGCTCGATGTCTTAAAAAAAAATCTCATTCTACTTAAACTTCCATATTCATAATCATCACTAAAATTATAAGAGCATTAACCAGGGGGTCTTGTTCACCATCCAGCCACAGAATTGCTCCTTGAACACCTTCCACCAACCAAACTTAGACATCTTCATTAACTTTGGAATCCTCACCTGATACTTCATCACCTACATCATAAGGTTCAACTATAAGCCTAATGCTTAGTAAGGAATGCAATGCTAACATGTATACGTGAATGCATAGTTGCAAGAAAATCATGTTCATGTTCGTTTCATGCTCTTTTCCTATTCTTATTCATCACTTTCATCATATGGATTAAGGGAGGATTTGTGCCGTAAAGGGGGGATGACAGTGCAAGTGTACATAGTCCCTTTCGGGCAGTATTCATGGTCCTTCTCTTTGGACAGTGACATACGCCAAACCGCCACCAGCCCTCACTTAATCCGGTTGCATAAGTTTCATATTCATTGTCATATCTTGTTCATGGGAAAAACATGCTCATAAAATATTTTCATATGCTTGAGAAGTAAATCATGATGCATGACATGGATGCTCTTAAATCATCAGACTATAGAAAGTATCATACCAGAACAGTCGAATTCATAGACTCTACTAGAACGTCTCATAACAAAATTCTCAATATCCATAAATCATCCAAGTATGAGAAATCTTACTAACACAGAACAAACATCAGACAACTGGAACTAACTAAATATCCTTGTGATGTAGGGCCCTATTGGCCGGAAGTCTTAATACATTCACTTACCTGGTTTCCTTAGCAATACTCGAGCACTTAACTTCAGACTTCTTTACCTAAAACATTTCACATTACAGTATTAAATAAAAATCCTAAAAGTTCTAACCAAAAGTCATCCTAGAAATAATCAGTTTCAACCTAATAACTAGTCACAGATCACGAATGCCACTAATATTTCACTGCCAAGAAGAATCCAAAGCTACGGGTCATAGCAGGGAAAGCAGAGTTCAAAATAGCCAATCAGTGACTACATTACAGAGTCTTACCTAGGGTGTGGGTTGTCGGGGCAAAGACTGAAAATCGGTCACCGAAAGGAGCTGTAGTTGGCCGAGGTAGAGAGCTCTGAGGAAGAGAGAAATCGCCGAGAGTGAATGCGTCGGCTACAGTGAGGTTTAAATGGGGTTTAAGGTTTCCATTTCCTATTTATATTTGATCCATCCATCCTTAATTACAACCCTGCCACCCAACCTAGTTTCACTCAACTTGTAATAAATATGTCTTGACTTTAAATTTAAAATCATAAAGGTTAATAAAAAGGGTGATAATCAAAATGGTTAAGAAAATCACCTGGCCGAAATTGTCAGGTGTTACATCCACCCCTCCTTAAACAAAATTTTCGTCCTCGAAAATTGCTTAAACAAAGAGCTCCGAATATTTGTCCAGCATGTCTTGTTGTAATTCCCATGTGGCTTCTTCAATACCATGATTCATCCATAAGACTTTCACTAGTTGAATTTCCTTATTCCTTAGAGTCTTAACTGCAAATTCTATAATCCTTACATGCTTCTCTACATACACCAGTGTCGGCTCGATTTCGATATCCACTAGCTTAACAACTTGTGTAGGATCTCGTATGCATTTTCTTAACATTGACACATGAAAAACATTGTGAACTTTTTCCAGTGATAGGGGCAATTGCAATCTATAAGTTGTGCTGCCGATCCTCTCCAATACAGGGAATGGTCCAACGAATCACAGATTAAGCTTTCACTTCTTTCCAAATCTTAGTACTCTTTTAAAGGGTGAAATCTTTAGAAAAACTTTATCTCCAACAGAGAACACCAGATCTCTCCTCCTTTGTTCTGCATAACTTTTCTGTCGGCTTTGTGCAGTAATCATTCTCCTCCTAATAATGGCAATCTTGTCTGACATCTGCTGCAAGATCTCAGGACCTAGGAGTTTTGCTTCACCGACCTTATCCCAGTACAAAGGTGATCTACACTTCCTGCCATACAGTGCCTCATAAGGTGCCATACCAATGGTGGACTGGTAACTATTATTGTAGGAGAATTCTACCAAGGGTAAGTATCGACTCCAAGATGTCTGGAAATCCAGCACGCACGCTCTCAACATATCTTCTAGTATCTGAATGGTCCTCTCAGATTGACCATCGGTTTGAGGGTGAAAAGCAGTGCTGAAAGACAATTTTATTCCTAATGTGCCTTGCAAACTTCGCCAAAATCTTGAGGTGAATCTAGGATTACGATCGGAGATAATAGACAAGGGGATCCCATGCAATCTGATAATTTCCTGAATGTACAGGTTAGCAAGTTGTTCCATTGTAAAAGTCATTCTTACTGGTATAAAGTGGGCTGATTTTGTCATTCTGTCAACCACAACCCAAATACTATCATGTCCTTTGATTGTCTTTGGTAATCCTACCACAAAATCCATGGCAATGTTCTCCCACTTCCATTCAGGGATCGGTAAGGGTTGAAGAGTACCTCCTGGGCATTGGTGTTCTGCTTTAACTTGTTGGCATATCAAGCATGACTCTACAAACTTGGCCACATCCCTCTTCAGGTTTGGCCACCAGTAATGTAACTTCAAGTCCCGATACATCTTGGTGCTATCAGGATGTACAGAAAAGGAAGATGAATGTGCCTCAGCCAAGATCAACTCACACAACTCCTTATCACTTGGAATGTACCATCGATTCCTAAATTTCAAAATACCATCGTTGGAGAGACTGAACTCAGAGGAGGCGTCTTTTAACTACTCATCATGCTATTATTCTTCTTCGAATCCTTTTGTTGTGCCTCTTTGATCCTGTCCAAAATAGTTAGTCGAATAGATAAATCAGTCAGTAAAGCTGACAGCTCGGGAACTATTTCCAATTCGAACTTCTGAACTTCATTCCTCAAAGGTACAGACATGGTTGATACCGCGGGTTGCATTGTTGTTGACATTCTGCTTAATGCATCAACCACAACATTGGTCTTACCCGGGTGATATTTAATTTCAAAGTCATAATCTTTAATAAATTCCAACCAACGTCTCTGTCTCATGTTTAAGTCCTTTTGAGTAAATAGGTATTTCAAACTTTTATGGTCGGAAAACACCTCACACTGTTGTCCATACAAATAGTGTCTCCAAATCTTTAATGCAAAAACAACTGTGGCTAACTCTAAATCGTGAGTGGGGTAATTCTGTTCATAACTCTTCAGCTGCCTAGAGGCATAGGCCACAACCTTACTTTCTTGCATCAAAACACACCCCAGACCAACTTTGGATGCATCACAGTAAAAACTAAACTTTCCTTCTTCGGTTGGGAGAGTCAATAGTGGGGCTGTTGTCAACTTCAGCTTAAGAGTCTGGAAGCAATCTTCACAAGCTTCAGTCCAAGAGTACTTGGTGTCTTTCTTTGTTAAATTAGTTAAAGGCTTAGCTATCATAGAGAATCCCTTAATGAACTTTCTATAATAACCTGCCAGACCAAGGAAACTGTGGACTTCACTAGCATTCCTTGGCTGTGGCCAATCCTTAACCGCCTGAACTTTGGTTGGATCTACTGATACGCCTTCAGTAGAGATGACATGGCCTAAGAAGTTGACCTTATCCAACCAGAACTCACACTTAGATAACTTGGCATAGAGTTGCCGCTGTTTTAATGTTGTCAAAACCACTCTTAAGTGTTCCTTGTGGTCAGCTTTAGTCCGTGAGTATATTAAGATATCATCTATGAACACAATTACAAACGTGTCCAAGTAATCACAAAACACTCGATTCATCAGGTCCATAAAGGGTGCAGGTGCATTGGTTAACCCAAACGACATCACAAGGAATTCATAATGTCCATAACGGGTCCTGAAGGCTGTCTTAGGTATATCACTCTCCTTAACCTTCAATTGGTAATAGCCCGAACGTAAGTCAATCTTTGAAAATACTTTAGCTCCTTGTAATTGGTCAAACAGGTCATCAATCCGGGTAAAGGGGTACTTGTTCTTAATTGTCAACTTGTTTAGCTCTCTATAGTCAATGTTCATTCTAAGAGAACCATCTTTCTTCTTAACGAATAGGACAGGTGCACCCCAGGGAGAACTACTAGGGCGTATAAATCCCTTGTCAACTAATTCCTGCAGTTGGACTTTTATTTCCTTCAGTTCAACAGGTGCCATGCGATAAGGGTTCTTGGATATAGGTAATGCCTCGGGATATGTATCAATTACAAAGTCAATTTCTCTATCAGGTGGTAACCCGGGCAAGTCGTCCAAAAAGGCTTCAGGAAACTCTCGGACTATAGGAATATCTTGTACTTTTACTTTATCCTTCACCCGATCATCAACTACACTAGCTAGATAACTCTCACAGCCACCTTTCAATAACTGTTGAGTCTCTAGAGAGGATATAATTGGTATTTTACTTATTTTTGGGATAGCTTGGAATGTATACCGATCTCCATTTGGGGTTCGGAATTCAACCAAACCAGACCTACAACTTATTGTGGCATGGTGTTTGAATAACCAATCCATCCCTAGTATAACTTCATACCCCTTCATGTCAATTACAATCAGTTCTACATATAACTTCTTATCTCCTAAGGACACAATGTCACCCTTCACTATCTGTTTAGAATGTAAGAATTTCCCTGACGGTAACATGACACTATATGGCCTATCAGCTGGTAAGTACCCTAACTTATGCTTACAGACAAACAAGGTTGCTATAAATGAGTGGGTGGCCCCCATGTCTATAAGTGTGTAAGCAGAAATACCACAAATCATAATTGTACCTGTTATGACTGTATGCTGCACAGCATCTTCATCTTCCATCATAGCAAAGACTCTGGGTGCTATTCTTGGTCAATTGGGGTCTGGTGGTATGGGGCAGTCTCTGACTACATGTCCGACCTTGTTACATCTGTAGCAACGGCCAGAGTGTAGCTTGCACTAGCCATGGTGGTTCTTCTGGCAGTTGGAGCATAAAGGGGCTAATGGTCGTTTTCCTTTTCCTTGATCATCATTTGGATTGAAGAGTCTCTTTATACCTTGCTGTTGTTGTTGTGGTCCTCTGTTCTGTTGCGGTTGTCATCCTTTGTTCTGACGTGGTGGCGGATGAGCCTCCTTAATGAACTTCCTTGGTTGTTCACGCTGCGCATATGTCGTTATCTCGGCTTCTTACAGTTCCAAGGCCTTAGCCGTCACTTCACCATATGGTATATCATGTATTCCAGCAGTCTTTACTCTCATATACAAACTCAGCTTCAATCCTTGAACAAATTGGTGGATCTTGTCCTCATCATCCTCAACCAATCGAGGAGCAAACCGTGATAAAGCCTCAAACCTACATATGTAATCCGCCACAGAGCTAGTTTGATGCAAATTCATGAACTCCTTTTTCTTGCTGGCCCGAACGGTCCTATTGAAATACTTATCAAAGAAAGCAGTCTTAAAAATTTCCCAGGTCATAGCTCCTGCATTAATGGTGCACTGGATTGAGTCCCACCAATGCCTTGCACTCAGTTCCAAATGAAAAACAGCATAAGTGACCCTATCTCCTTCATCAACCTTGGCGTACTTGAACATGTCCTCCATTTTCCGAATCCATTCCTCAGCATAAACAGGATCTGAAACTTGGCCAGTAAATGTTGGGGGTCTAATTCTATGGAAGCGCTCGCCACCATGATCATGGTTTGCATTAGAGCTAGAGTTCCCATGCTCTTCCCTGGTGGTCATAAGCTGCTCGATTTGGCGTGATTGGCGTATAACCAACTCCGTTAGCTGAGCAATAGTGGTACTATCCACATTGTCTTCTCTCTGTTGTCCCCTCACCATTTTGGGATTCCTAAGAAAATAATCATAACATATCTTAACTTAATGACATTACTAAAATCATAAACACTTACAATTGTTGGAGTGTACTCAGGTGGCAAACTGTGTTGGGAGGCAGTCTGCAGAATCGATTTTAGAACCCGATTTTGCTTTGATACCATAATTGTAACGACCCTAGTAGGCCCGAGACATAATTCATGACTTTCTTACTCATTTAATTCTTACTTTCTGCTAAAAAAAAAAAACTTAGAACCTAAAACTTGACTCGCGGACAACATATCATCTGACAAAACTAAACCATCCAAAACTCGACTCTTTCATTAATATAATAACTCTTTAGTTCGCAGAATCGAGCGACTATGCTCGGTTATCAGTTCCATGACATAATCGGGTAGAAAAGAAATACCCTCAGATCACACAACAGCATTCTTCTCGGGCTGCATGGGTTTGCATGCATCGGCCGATAGGGTGCACATCTTCCGATTTGACACGTGTACTCTGCACGACTCAATTATCGTTGCCCAATAGAAGACATCTTCCGGTGGGTACGTGCATCTCTCGTGACTCATTAAACATCACTTGACATAAGCGATCACTATATCGCCCGGTCGCTAGACGACAAAACAATACTTACATCATCCGGTATTTGAAATACACTACATCGCCCGATCGCTAGACGACAAACAATACTTACATCATCCGGTATTTGAAATACACTACATCGCCCGATCGCTAGACCACAAACAATACTTACATCATCCGGTATTTGAGATACACTACATCGTCCGATCGCTAGACGACATATAATACTTACATCATCCGGTATTTGACAAACATTCTCCATCTACCGGTGACGTCAGCCGGATGATTCATTCCTCCAACTTCTATCATTCAACTCACACCGGTGACGTCAGCCGGATGATGCTTTCATTCGACTTCTATCACACGGCAGTAAAACCCGAAATCCTTCAAGCAACTCATACCGACAGAAAGATAACCTGACCTTTACAGATCTCATACTTCATAGACATAAACGTAGGCAGACATAAATCATGGACTCATCTTGAATACATGTAGCAGAAGACTTAGTTAAAACAACCCGTTCTATAACCTTATAAACATTCTCAGACTCAGTAATTAAACCAGACAATTTCAAAAGCTCGATGTCTAAAAAAAAATCTCATTCTACGTAGACTTCCATATTCATAATCATCACTAAAATTATAAGAGCATTAACCAGGGGGTCTTGTTCGCCATCCAGCCACAGAATTGCTCCCTGAACACCTTCCAGCAACTAAACTTAGACTGTCATGACCCTTACACATTCCTAATTATTTTCCGTATAAATTTTTCTTTTTCATTTATAACTTTTAAATGAACTTAAAGCGGAAATAAAACTTATTAAATCGGAATCGAAGTTTGTTTAGAAAATCGTTGAAAACAAAACCCTAAATCAATTAAATAAAACTTAAAACAAATTAAATAAACCATTAAACAATTAATGAAAACTATTAAAACAAAGCAGAGGGCAGAAACGTAACTCTGCCAAAGAAAGGGAAGGGAGATCGATCTCCAAATTTCCTTATCTCACCAATAAATCCATCTTATTATTTGGGTTCTATTAAAACTGTCCGTTCGCAAAACGGACCTCGTTTACTATTTTTACTAAAACGTCCTTTATATTACGAGAAACTTAATTACTCGAAATATAGTGTTATTACTCCGAAAATTCACGTAAATTCCTTAGAATTTCTAATAATCGTTAGGATTCTAATAACGCTTTCTTTTTGTAAAACAGACCTGATTTGACATATTTACGAAAATGCCATCATATATTAAAATAATAATATCCAGAAAAGCTGGGTGTTACATTCCATCCACCTTATTTAAAATTTTGTCCTCAAAATTTGTTATAGCTTATAGTCATTGATATCATTGTCTTGCGGGCTTGTTTGGTCTTTTTCGCATATCATTCCTCCATTTCCCCAAAATCTCAAATTTCTCGTTAAAATTTGATCCAATCTATACTTGAGATAAATCTCTATGGTTGTATTTCATACTCCAGTAACTAAACGATGCGACATTAACCTCTTGACCACATCTACTGTGTTCGCTTCAGCTATCCACGTTCTTACTTATGCATCGAATCTTACCAAACTTTCTAAGTCCCTAAATCAAACGATTTTAGCTGCGCACTTGACCCATACGACTCACACACGTTTTGGTCTACACTTATTCATCCGAACGTTAACTCTCTATATCTTTCAGCTGGCCTTAAATTCTGGTCTCTGCTATTCCCCTATGTTGTAACCATACCTAAACTTCCTGTCCCTATTTAAACCTACTAAAATCTTAAGGTTTCCTCAACTCTTGGATTGTAAACCAACATTTTCGGAGATTCATCTACCTCAACCATGGTCGAAATGTACGTCTACTAATTTCCTGCATTTCCCCATGATGATCCCTCCTAAACCCTTTCATCAATATCACCCCAAGTTACCCACTTCCTTGGGCAACTTACCAACCTGATAATTATTTCAGGGTGGTTTCACAACTAAGTTCACACTACTATACTTCTCATACTATATCGTAAAATTTTCTCTCAAATTACTCGTTTCAACGCTACCCTCATAATTATGGTTGTAACACCATTGCCAAGTACCTTATGGCCTTAGCCACCTATCGAGCACTGACGATTCTACGTTCCCGAAATTCTATCTCTTTCCAACTATGTGCTTTATCGCTTAATTACTCACACAACCACCGACTTCACTTAGTCGATCATCACTTAATTTCTCAAATTCTTCACCTCTATTTTCCCATAACTTGAAACATCTCTTCGTTAAGGTTTATCCTCCTAGTTCCTCGAGCACAGACTTTTCTACTACCATCCCGGAGGTAAGCCTCAGACCGTGATCCTTAACTCGAACTGTGCTAACTATAGGCCCATAGCTTTTTTTTTTTTTTTTTGCAAGTGACATTCGTTCTTATCAATTTGCTATTTCTCCTAACGCTACATGCGTCAATCTTAACCTTTAAACATGACTTTTAAATTTAAGGTGTTAAACCCTTCTTCGATTAACTAAAACATTTGGGTTTCTAAAATTGTCCAGCCTTTGTCTACACTTTACTCGTCCCTCAATGCCTATAAAATTTATCAACAGTCCAACCCCGGTTTGATCCTTTTATTTTCTTCGCGGGTATGGGCTAGTACGAACACACATAAGCCGTGCCTAAATCTTTTGTCTACAACCCCATATTGGTCATTCACACTCTCTAAAATTTTTGGAGTAAGAGCCACTTCTCTTTCGAATATTGTTTTCGTCTTAATATTTTCAATCTCACGCGGATCTAAATTATACTAGTTCTTACCAGTCCTCTATCCACTTAGACGCATCATTGTACTTCGACAATCTAGGATAATCCTCAATAAGTTCTCATAACTAAGTTTTAAATTTCTCTTTGAAGTGTCATATTCTAAGACTCCGGGGGCTTATCAATTAGGGTTTAGTTTCTATCTACTCAAATCTCACCTCTCATAAATTGTACATCTCTAATGGTAACTAAATTCTAAGTTCACATCTCCTCACGGTTAAGTCAGACTAATCCTATTAACGTATAACCCTCTTTCTACAAGGTCTATATTATCCTGTATCTAACCTACTACCTTATCATCAAGGTTCCTTCTATTCTCTTACCTCTCTATTTTTGAGTCTACTTTTGTCTATCGTTTAATTATTATATTCGAATCCTCACTCTATACTACATATCTATTACTTTGTCCTTAAATTCAGTAACAGTTGAGATAAAAATATACTTGGGTTAGCTGAAGGCCTGTCATCATCATCAACGTCACCTTGCCCAATTAAGGCAAACATCCTCGGGGAAACCCTCTTCTGATCGGTAACCGTCTTTGGACAATTATGGGCGTAGTGGCCCACCTCACCACATCTAAAACATCGGTCCGTCCCCAATCTACACGTGCCAAAATGGGCCTTCTGGCACTTTCGGCATACGGGCCTCTCAGTAGATCCCTGAATTTTCTTTCCTCTTCCCTGGTCGCCCTTCTCGTTATAAGGCCTCTTAACGCCCCTATGTTGTTGTTGTTGTTGCCCACTTAGCTACCAAACCTCATTCTAAGGTCGAGGCTGGATCTCCCGAAAGAACCCACTTACTGGCTCCCTCGGTTTGACATAAGTTGGTTCAGCTGCCTCAATCTCTAGAGCTCTTGCCACAATCTCTATATAGGGCACATTCCGTACCCAGATATAGTAAGACGCATCCTGTGATGACCCGAATATGCACGTATGGGTACGATGGCTGAACAAACCGGAATCCAGATGGTGGTACGTCCGGGCAGTACGTCCACGCGGGTGAACCGGAAGGTGACAGGTCGTAAAAATGTCACAATCCCACATCGCTTGGGGAAGTATGTGGAAATGAAACATATGTAAAGAGACCCTTCCAACATAGCAAGACGCGTTTTGGAGCACGATTGGCAACGGATCCCATAAGAACTCCGAAGTTAAAAGTGCTTCGGCGAGAGCATCTCCAGGTTGGGTGACCTTCCGGGAAGTTCTCGCCAAACAAAGCCGTGAAGGGAGGATATTGAGCTGCGGCCCAATCCCCAGAGCGGACAATATCTTGCTAGGATAAGGGGTCGTTACAAATGGTATCAAAGCCTGTACCCAACCGAAAATGTGGCCAACGAGGACGTTGGGCCCCCGAGGGGGGGTGATTATGATGATCCGAATATGCACGTATGGGTACGATGGCTGCACGAACCGGAACCCGGATGGCGGTACATCCGCGCGGGCGAACCGGAAGGTGACAGGTGGTAAAAAGGGGGTCGTCACTCTCCCACATCGCTTGGGGAAGTATGTGGAAATGAAACATATGTAAAGAGACCCATCAAACATAGCAAGACGCGTTTTGGAGCACGATTGGCAACAGATCCCATAAGAACTCCGAAGTTAAAAGTGCTTTGGCGAAAGCAATTCCAGGTTGGGTGACCTTCCGGGAAGTTCTCGCCAAACAAAGCCGTGAGGGGAGGATATTGGGCTGCAGCCCAATCCCCAGAGCGGACAATATCTTGCTGGGATAAGGGGTCGTTACACATCCAAAATTTCTGACCAATTCCCTGTAAAAATCTGCGTACCTTGTCCTCATTAATGCTGACTTGACGTGGCGCGAATCGGGACAATGCCTCGAATCTCCTTACATACTCGGCAATAGAACCAACCTGCCGCAGCTGCATAAATTCAACCATTTTTGCCTCTCGTACGGTATGGCTAAAATACTTCTCATAAAACAGCATTTTGAATCGCTCCCAACCCATTATAGTCACATCTGTAGTAGTCTTGATTGAATCCCACCAAAATCGGGCATCCAGTGCTAAGTGGTAAGTCACCAATGCCACCTTCTGTCCATCCTCACTACTCGCATAGGCCAGCATGTCCTCCATGGTTCGAATCCACTCTTCAGCTGAAGAGGGATCCGTAGACTGTCCGTCGAAAACCGGAGGTCGCAACATCTTGAACCTCTCCATACTGGTATTGTTTGGAACGACTATATCTTGGGCTATCTGGTTCACACGGTCCACTAGGCTCCCAATTTGCTGCGCCTGCCTGTCCATATGCCGGGCCTGACGATCCAATAAATCCGTCAGTCTATCTTGGGCTTCGTCCCTGGCGTCTCTATCTCGGACCATTTTATAATTACTATAAAGGTTAAAACAAATAGTCCTAAGAAATGATAGCATTTAAACGTACTTACAGTTCAGGAAGCATGTCCGTGTAGTGGCTTGCGCAGTTGTGCAGTCTACAGAACCGATTTTAAAACCCGGGAGCTCTGATACCATAAATTGTCACGACCCTTACCCATTCCTAATTATTTTCCGTATAAATTTTTCTTTTTCATTTATAACTTTTAAATGAACTTCAAGCGGAAATAAAACTTATTAAATCAGAATCGAAGTTCGTTAAGAAAATCGTTTAAAATAAAACCCTAAATCAATTAAATAAAACTTAAAACAAATTAAATAAACCATTAAACAACTAATGAAAACTATTAAAACAAAGCAGAGGGTAGAAACGTAACTCTGCCAAAGAAAGGGAAGGGCGATCGATCTCCAAATTTCCTTATCTCACCAATAAATCCATCTTATTATTTGGGTTCTATTAAAACTGTCCGTTCGTAAAATGGACCTGGTTTACTATTTTTACTAAAACGTCCTTTATATTACGAGAAACTTAATTACTTGAAATATAGCGTTATTACTCCGAAAATTCTCATAAATTCCTTAAAATTTCTATTAATCGTTAGGATTCTAATAACGCTTTTTTTTCGTAAAACGGACCTGATTTGACATATTTACGAAAATACCATCATATATTAAAATAATAATATCCAGAAAAGCTGGGTGTTACATAGACATCTTCATTAACATTGTAATCCTCACCTTATACTTCATCACCTACATCATAAGGTTCAACTATAAGCCTAATGCTTAGTAAGGAATGCAATGCTAACATGTATAAGTGAATGCATAGTTGCAAGAAAATCATGATCATGTTCGTTTCATGCTCTTTTCTTGTTCTTATTCATCACTTTCATTATATGGATTAAGGGAGGATTTGTGCCGTAAAGGGGGGATGACAGTGCAAGTGTACATAGTCCCTTTCGGGCCGTATTCATGGTCCTTCTCTTTGGACAGTGACATATGCTAAACCGCCCCAACCCTCACTTAATCCGGTTGCATAAGTTTCATATTCATTGTCATATCTTGGTTATGGGAAAAACATGCTCATAAAACATTTTCATATGCTTGAGAAGTAAATCATGATGCATGATATGGATGCTCTTAAATCATCAGACTATAGAAAGTATTATACCAGAACAGTTGAATTCATAGACTCTACCAAAACGTCTCATAACAAATTTCTCAACATCCATAAATCATCCAAGTACGAGAAATCTTACTAACACAGAACAAACATAAGACAACTGGAACTAACTAAATATCCTTGTGATGTAGGGCCCTATTGGCTGGAAGTCTTAATACATTCACTTACCTGGTTTCCTTAGCAATACTCGAGCACTTCACTTTGGACTTCTTTACCTAAAACATTTCACATTATAGTATTAAATAAAAATCCTAAAAGTTCTAACCTAAAGTCATCCTAGAAATAATCAATTTCAACCTAATAACTAGTCACAGATCACGAATGCCACTAATATTTCACTGCCAAGAAGAATCCGAAGCTACGGGTCATAGTAGGGAAAGCAGAGTTCTAAATAGCCGATCAGTGACTACATTACAGAGTCTTACCTAGGGTGTGGATTGTCGGGGCGGAGACAGAAAATTGGTCACCAAAAGGAGCTGTAGTTGGCCGAGGGAGAGAGCTCTAAGGAAGAGAGAAATCGCCGAGAGTGAATGCATCGGCTACAGTGAGGTTTAAATGGGGTTTAAGGTTTCCATTTCCGATTTATACTTGATCCATCCATCCTTAGTTACAACCCTGCCACCCAACCTAGTTTCACTCAGATTGTAATAAATATGTCTTGACTTTAAATTTAAAATCATAATGGTTAATAAAAAGGGTGATAATCAAAATAGTTACGAAAATCACCTGGGCGAAATTTTCGGGTGTTACATCAATACACGTCATTCTCATCACTTCAAGTTAAAACCCCAAAGGTGAAATGGATAACTTAGGTTCTAACCACAAGTCATGTAACAGTTAACCTCATTTGCTTGATATGTTCAGTTCTTTTTGAATAAATCGATTGAAGTGAAGTTTCTTATTCTCCATAAAACGCAATACTAAGTCTTAATTACGCATCCTAGAAGGTTATTGGGTCCTCAATACACGTCGTTCTCATCACTTAAAGTTAAAAGCTTGAAGGTGAAATGGATAACTTAGATTCTAACCACAAGTCATGTAACAGTTAACCTCATTTGCTTGATACGTTCTGTTTGTTTGAAACAAATTGATTGAATTGAAGTTTCTCATACTCCATCAAACGCATTACTAAGTCTAAATTACGCGTCCTTGAAGGTTATTGGGTCCTCAATACGCGTCGTTCACATCACTTCAAGTTAAAACCTTGAAGGTGAAAAGTATAACTTAGGTTCTAACCACAAGTCATGTAACAGTTAACCTCATTTGCTTGATACGTTAGGTTCTTTTGGAACAAATCGATTGAAGAGAACTTTCTAATACTCCATCAAACGCATCATTAAGTCTTAATTACGCTTCCTTGAAGGTTATTGGGTCCTTAATACACGTCGTTCTCATCACAAAAAGCTAAAACCTTGAAGGTGAAATGGATAATTAAGGTTCTAACCACAAGTCATCTAACAGTTAACCTCATTTGCTTGATTCGTTTAGTTCTTATGGAACAAATCGATTGAAGTGAAGTTTCTTATACTCCATCAAACGCATTACTAAGTCTTAATTACGCAACCTTGAAGGTTATTGGGTCCTCAATCCACATCGTTCACATCACTTTAAGTTAAAACCTGGAAGGTGCAATGGATAACTTAGGTTCTAAACACAGTCATGTAACAGTGAACGTCAGTTGCTTGATACTTCTGTTTCGTTGAACAATCGTTTAAAGTCAAGTTTCTTATACTTCATGAAAGCATTATTAATTCTTAATTATGCGTCCATGAAGGTTATAGGGTCCTCAATACATGTCGTTCTCATCACTTCAAGTTAAAACCTTGAAGGTGAAATTGATAACTTAAGTTCTAACCACAAGTCATGTAACAGTTAACCTCATTTGCTTGATACGTTCAGTTTGTTTGAAACAAATCGATTGAATTGAAGTTTCTTATACTCCATCAAACGCATTACCAACTTTTAATTACGCGTCCTTGAAGGTTATTGGGTCCTCAATACGCGTCGTTCTCATCACTTCAAGGTAAACCTTGAAGGTGAAATGTATAACTTAGGTTCTAAGCCACAAGTCATGTAACATTAACCTATTTGCTTGATACGTTCAGTTCTTTTGGACAAAATCGTTGAAGTGAAGTTTCGTATACTCCATCAAACGCATTACTAAGTTTTAATTACGCATCCTTGAAGTTTATTGGGGACCTCAATACACGTCGTTCTCATCGCTTCAAGTTAAAAACTTACGTTCTAACCACAATCCTATAACAGTTAACCTCATTTGCTTGATACGTTTAGTTCGTTTGGAACAAATCGATTGAAGTGAAGTTTCTTATACTCTATCAAACGCATTACTAAGTCTTAATTACGCGTCCTTGAAGGTTATTGGGTCCTCAATACGCGTCGTTCACATCACTTCAAGTTAAAACCTTGAAGGTGAAAAGTATAACTTAGGTTCTAACCACAAGTCATGTAACAGTTAACCTCATTTGCTTGATACGTTCAGTTTGTTTGAAATAAATTGATTGAATTGATGTTTCTTACACTCCATCAAACGCATTACCAAGTCTTAATTATGCATCCTTGAAGGTTATTGGGTCCTCAATATGCGTCGTTCTCATTACTTCAAGTTCAAACCTTGAAGGTGAAATGTATAACTTAGGTTCTAATCACAAGTCATGTAACAGTTAACCTCTTTTGCTTGATACGTTCAGTTCTTTTGGAACAAATCGATTGAAGTGAAGTTTCTTATACTCCATCAAACGCATTACTAAGTTTTAATTACGCATCCTTGAAGGTTATTGGGACCTCAATACACGTCGTTCTCATCGCTTCAAGTTAAAACTTACGTTCTAACCACAAGTCCTATAACAGTTAACCTCATTTGCTTGATACGTTCAGTTCGTTTGGAACAAATCGATTGTAGTGAAGTTTCTTATACTCTATCAAACGCATTACTAAGTCTCAATTACGCGTCGTTGAAGGTTATTGGGTCCTAAATACACGTCGTTCTCATCACTTCAAGTTAAAATCTTGAAGGTGAAATTGGTAACTTAAGGTGTTCTAACCACAAGTCATTAACAGTTAACCTCATTGCTTGATATGTTCAGTCTCGTTTTTAAATAAATCGATTGAGTGAAGTTTCTTATACTCTATCAAACGCATTACTAAGTCTTAATTACGCATCCTTGAAGGTTATTGGGTGCTCAATACACGTCGTTCTCATCACTTCAAGTTAAAACCTTGAAGGTGAAATTGATAACTAGATTCTAGCCACAAGTCATGTAACAGTTAACCTCATTTGCTTGATACTGTTCAGTCTTGTTTGAATAAATTCGATTGAAGTGAAGTTCTTATACGCCTATCAAACGCATTACTAAAAGTCTTAATTACGCATCCTGGACGGTTATTAGGGTGTCTCAATACACCGTCAGTTCTCATCACTTCAAGTTAAAACCATTGAAGGTGAAATTGTATACTTATGAAATTCTAAGTCCACAAGTCATGTAAACAGTTAACCGTCATTTGGCTTGATAACGTTCAGTTTCGTTTGGAACAAATCGATTGAAGTGAAGTTTCTTATACTCTATCAAACGCATTACTAAGTCTTAATTACGCGTCCTTGAAGGTTATTGGGTCCTCAATACACGTCGTTCTCATCACTTCAAGTTAAAACCTTGAAGGTGAAATGTATAACTTAGGTTCTAACCACAAGTCATGTAACAGTTAACCTCATTTGCTTGATACGTTCAGTTCTTTTGGAACAAATCGATTGTAGTGAAGTTTCTTATACTCTATCAAACGCATTACCAAGTCTTAATTATGCATCCTTGAAGGTTATTGGGTCCTCAATACACGTCGTTCTCATCACTTCAAGTTAAAACCTTGAAGGTGAAATGGATAACTTAGGTTCTAACCACAAGTCATGTAACAGTTAACCTCATTTGCTTGATACGTTCAGTTCTTTTGGAACAAATCGATTGAAGTGAAGTTTCTTATACTCCATCAAACGCATTACTAAATCTTAATTACGCATCCTTGAAGGTTATTGGGTTCTCAATACACGTCGTTCTCATCACTTCAAGTTAAAACCTTGAAGGTGAAATGTATAACTTAGGTTCTAACCACAAGTCACGTAACAGTTAACCTCATTTTTGCTTGATACGTTCAGTTCGTTTGGAACAAATCGATTGAAGTGAAGTTTCTTATACTCTATCAAACACATTACTAAATCTTAATTACGCGTCCTTGAAGGTTATTGGGTCCTCAATACACGTCGTTCTCATCACTTCAAGTTAAAACCTTGAAGATGAAATGTATAACTTAGGTTCTAACCACAAGTCATGTAACAGTTAACCTCATTTGCTTGATACGTTCAGTTCTTTTGGAACAAATCGATTGAAGTGAAGTTTCTTATACTCCATCAAACGCATTACTAAGTCTTAATACGCGTCCTTGAAGGTTATTGGGTCCTCAATACACGTCGTTCTCATCACTTCAAGTTAAAACCTTGAAGGTGAAATGTATAACTTAGGTTCTAACCACAAGTCATGTAACAGTTAACCTCATTTGCTTGATACGTTCAGTTCTTTTGGAACAAATCGATTGAAGTGAAGTTTCTTATACTCCATCAAACGCATTACTAAGTCTTAATACGCGTCCTTGAAGGTTATTGGGTCCTCAATACACGTCGTGCTCATCACTTCAAGTTAAAACCTTGAAGGTAAAATGTATAACTTAGGTTCTAACCACAAGTCATGTAACGGTTAACCTCATTTGCTTGATATGTTCAGTTCTTTTGGAACAAATCGATTGAAGTGAAGTTTCTTATACTCCATCAAACGCATTACTAAGTCTTAATAGCATCCTTGAAGGTTATTGGGTCCTCAATACACGTCGTTCTCATCACTTCAAGTTAAAACCTTGAAGGTGAAATGTATAACTTAGGTTCTAACCACAAGTCATGTAACAGTTAACCTCATTTGCTTGATACGTTCAGTTCTTTTGGAACAAATCGATTGAAGTGAAGTTTCTTATACTCCATCAAACGCATCACTAAGTCTTAATTACGCAACCTTGAAGGTTATTGGGTCCTCAATCCACATCGTTCACATCACTTTAAGTTAAAACCTGGAAGGTGCAATGGATAACTTAGGTTCTAAACACAAGTCATGTAACAGTGAACGTCATTTGCTTGATACGTTCTGTTCGTTTGGAACAAATCGATTTAAGTCAAGTTTCTTATACTTCATGAAAAGCATTATTAATTCTTAATTATGCGTCCATGAAGGTTATAGGGTCCTCAATACATGTCGTTCTCATCACTTCAAGTTAAAACCTTGAAGGTGAAATTGATAACTTAAGTTCTAACCACAAGTCATGTAACACGTTAACCTCATTGCTTGATACGTTCAGTTGTCTTGAAAACAAATCGATTGAATTGAAGTTTCTTATACTCCATCAAACGCATTACCAACTTTTAATTACGCGTCCTTGAAGGTTATTGGGTCCTCAATACGCGTCGTTCTCATCACTTCAAGTTAAAACCTTGAAGGTGAATTGTATACTTAGGTTCTAACCACAAGTCATGTAACCAGTAACCCTTATTTGCTTGATACGTTCAGTTCTTTTGGAACAAATCGATTGAAGTGAAGTTTCTTATACTCCATCAAACGCATTACTAAGTTTTAATTACGCATCCTTGAAGTTTATTGGGACCTCAATACACGTCGTTCTCATCGCTTCAAGTTAAAACTTACGTTCTAACCACAAGTCCTATAACAGTTAACCTCATTTGCTTGATACGTTTAGTTCGTTTGGAACAAATCGATTGAAGTGAAGTTTCTTATACTCTATCAAACGCATTACTAAGTCTTAATTACGCGTCCTTGAAGGTTATTGGGTCCTCAATACGCGTCGTTCACATCACTTCAAGTTAAAACCTTGAAGGTGAAAAGTATAACTTAGGTTCTAACCACAAGTCATGTAACAGTTAACCTCATTTGCTTGATACGTTCAGTTTGTTTGAAATAAATTGATTGAATTGAAGTTTCTTACACTCCATCAAACGCATTACCAAGTCTTAATTATGCATCCTTGAAGGTTATTGGGTCCTCAATATGCGTCGTTCTCATTACTTCAAGTTCAAACCTTGAAGGTGAAATGTATAACTTAGGTTCTAATCACAAGTCATGTAACAGTTAACCTCTTTTGCTTGATACGTTCAGTTCTTTTGGAACAAATCGATTGAAGTGAAGTTTCTTATACTCCATCAAACGCATTACTAAGTTTTAATTACGCATCCTTGAAGGTTATTGGGACCTCAATACACGTCGTTCTCATCGCTTCAAGTTAAAACTTACGTTCTAACCACAAGTCCTATAACAGTTAACCTCATTTGCTTGATACGTTCAGTTCGTTTGGAACAAATCGATTGTAGTGAAGTTTCTTATACTCTATCAAACGCATTACTAAGTCTCAATTACGCGTCGTTGAAGGTTATTGGGTCCTAAATACACGTCGTTCTCATCACTTCAAGTTAAAATCTTGAAGGTGAAATTGGTAACTTAGGTTCTAACCACAAGTCATGTAACAGTTAACCTCATTTGCTTGATATGTTCAGTCTCTTTTTTAATAAATCGATTGAAGTGAAGTTTCTTATACTCTATCAAACGCATTACTAAGTCTTAATTACGCATCCTTGAAGGTTATTGGGTGCTCAATACACGTCGTTCTCATCACTTCAAGTTAAAACCTTGAAGGTGAAATTGATAACTAAGATTCTAGCCACAAGTCATGTAACAGTTAACCTCATTTGCTTGATACGTTCAGTTTGTTTGAAATAAATTGATTGAATTGAAGTTTCTTATACTCCTTCAAACGCATTACTAAATCTTAATTACGCATCCTTGATGGTTATTGGGTCCTCAATACGCGTCATTCTCATCACTTCAAGTTAAAACCTTGAAGGTGAAATGTATAACTTAGGTTCTAACCACAAGTCATGTAACAGTTAACCTCATTTGCTTGATACGTTCAGTTCGTTTTAAGCAAATCGATTGAAGAGAAGTTTCTAGTACTCCATACAACGGATCACTAAGTCTTAATTACGCCTCCTTGAAGGTTATTGGGACATCAATACACGTCGTTCTCATCACTTAAAGTTAAAACCTTGAAGGTGAAATGGATAATTAAGGTTCTAACCAAAAGTCATGTAACAGTTAACCTCATTTGCTTGATACGTTCAGTTCTTATGAAACAAATCGATTGAAGTGAAGTTTCTTATACTCCATCAAACGCAGGACTAAGTCTTAATTACGTGTCCTTGAAGGATATTGGGTCCTCAATGCACGTCGTTCTCATCACTTCAAATTAAAACTTAAGTTCTAACCACTAGTCATGTAACAAATAACCTCATTTGCTTGATATGTTCAGTTCTTTTTGAATAAATCGATTGAAGTGAAGTTTTTTATACTTCATCAAACGCATTACTTAGTCTTAATTATGCATCCTTGAAGGTTATTGGGTCCTCAATAAACGTCGTTCTCATCACTTCAAGTTAAAACCTTGAAGGTGAAGTGGATAACTTAGGTTCTAACCACAAGTCATGTAACAGTGAACGTCATTTGCTTGATACGTTCTGTTCGTTTGCAACAAATCGATTGAAGTGAAGTTTCTTATACTTCAGGAAACGCATTATTAATTCTTAATTATGCGTCCATGAAGGTTATTGGGTCCTCAATACACGTCGTTCTCATCACTTCAAGTTAAAACCTTGAAGGTGAAATGGATAACTTATGTTCTAACCACAAGTCATGTACTCATTTGCTTGATACGTTAAGTTTGTTTGAAATAAATTGATTGAATTGAAGTTTCTTACACTCCATCAAACGCATTACCAAGTCTTAATTATGCATCCTTGAAGGTTTTTGGGTCCTCAATACGCGTCGTTCTCATTACTTCAAGTTCAAACCTTGAAGTTGAAATGTATAACTTAGGTTCTAATCACAAGTCATGTAACAGTTAACCTCTTTTGCTTGATACGTTCAGTTCTTTTGGAACAAATCGATTGAAGTGAAGTTTCTTATACTCCATCAAACGCATTACTAAGTCTTAATTACACGTCCTTGAAGGTTATTGGGACCTCAATACACGTCGTTCTCATCGCTTCAAGTTAAAACTTACGTTCTAACCACAAGTCCTATAACAGTTAACCTCATTTGCTTGATACGTTCAGTTTGTTTGGAACAAATCGATTGAAGTGAAGTTTCTTATACTCTATCAAACGCATTACTAAGTCTCAATTACGCGTCGTTGAAGGTTATTGGATCCTCAGTGCACGTCGTTCTCATCACTTCAAGTTAAAATCTTTAAGGTGAAATTGGTAACTTAGGTTCTAACCACAAGTCATGTAACAGTTAACCTCATTTGCTTGATATGTTCAGTTCTTTTTTAATAAATCAATTGAAGTGAAGTTTCTGATACTCCATCAAATGCATTACTAAGTCTTAAATACGCATCCTTGAAGGTTATTGGGTCCTCAATACACGTCGTTCTCATCACTTCAAGTTAAAACCATGAAGGTGAAATTGATAACTAAGATTCTAACCACAAGTCATGTAACAGTTAACCTTATTTGCTTGATACGTTCAGTTTGTTTGAAATAAATCGATTGAATTGAAGTTTCTTATACTCCATCAAACGCATTACTAAGTCTTAATTACACGTTCTTGAAGGTTATTGGGTCCTCAATACGCGTCATTCTCATCACTTCAAGTTAAAACCTTTAAGGTGAAATGTATAACTTAGGTTCTAACCACAAGTCATGTAACAGTTAACCTCATTTGCTTGATACGTTCAGTTCGTTTTGAACAAATCGTTTGAAGAGAAGTTTCTAGTACTCCATACAACGGATCACTAAGTCTTAATTACGCCTCCTTGAAGGTTAATGGGTCCTCAATACACATCGTTTTCCTCACTTAAAGTTAAAATTTTGAAGGTGAAATGGAAAATTAAGGTTCTAACCAAAAGTCATGTAACAGTTAACCTCATTTGCTTGATACGTTCAGTTCTTATGGAACAAATCGATTGAAGTGAAGTTTCTTATACTCCATCAAACGCATTACTAAGTCTTAATTACGTGTCCTTGAATGTTATTGGGTCCTCACTACACGTCGTTTTCATCACTTCAAGTTAAAACTTAGGTTCTAACCATAAGTCCTGTAACAGTTAACCTCATTTGTCTGATACGTTCAGTTCGTTTGGAACAAATCAATTGAAGTGAAGTTTTTTATACTCAATCAAACGCATTACTATGTCTTAATTACGTGTCCTTGAAGGTTATTAGGTCCTCAATACACGTCGTTCTCATCACTTCAAGTTAAAACCTTGATGGTGAAATTGATAACTTAGGTTCTAACCACAAGTCATGTAACAGTGAACGTCATTTGCTTGATACGTTCATTTCGTTTGGAAGAAATCGATTGAAGTGAAGTTTCTTATACTTCATGAAACGCTTTATTAATTCTTAATTATGCTCCATGAAGGTTATTATGTCCTCAATACATGTCGTTCTCATCGCTTCAAGTTAAAACCTTGAAGGTGAAATGGATATGTACTACCCGGCTTTACGGGATTTTTATATTATAATATATGATGGCATTTTTGTAAATATGTCAAATCAAGCTCGTTTTACGAAAATAAAATGTTAATGGGATCCTAACGATTATTAGTAATTTTAAGGAATTTACGAGAATTTTCGGTGTAATAACGCTATATTTCAAGTAATTAAGTTTCTCGTAATATAAAGGACGTTTTGGTAAAAATAGTTAACGAGGTCTGATTTGCTAGCGGACAGTTTTAATAGAACCCTAATAATAAATTGGAGTTATTGACAAGATAAGGAAATTTGGAGAAACCGAATAGTTAGCCGATTCACGAAACGAAGGACGAAATGAATATAAAATATGTACTAAGAGCAAAATGGTAATTTTGCATACCAAATTTCAATTAAAAACATCACAGCCCTCTTCTCCAGAAACACTTCTGCGATTTTAAGTTTTCTCTCCCTCACCCTCTCGACATTTCCTTTTCTCCAGCGGCGTTCCTCCATTCCGACCACCGTTTCTCCTCTGATCGATCTCCGTTTTTCACATTTTCTCCTCCAACCGACGCTCTAGGTATGAATCTATAGTTTTAGAGCGTTAGTTTTCGATTTTTAGAAAGTTATACAGTTAGGTTTTTGTTTAGGGTTATCGTAAATATCGAGATTTAGGGTTCGAAATTGATAGGTTTGCCATAATTATGGATATAGTGAATGTATTGAACGTTATTGGACGAACTTAATTGATTTAGGACGAATGTTAAATTTTGTGAAATTTCGAGATTTAGGAAAAGCTTGTAATTAGGGATTTGAGGTGCCGAGCGTGTAATTACTCTATGAAATAGCTCAATGAATTTGATTAAAGCTATAGGAAATTTCTTTAGTTAAGGTTTTGTTAATTTGGACGTTTAGTAGCTGAAATTAGTTTTAACGGCGAATATTGTGTTTTACCTCAGACAAACAACGCTCGTGGACGGAGCTTGAGCTGCAACGGATACGAGGTAAGTTCTCGTGATTTTCTCTGGCCAATTGGCCTACACCGTACGTCGAAGTCATCTCGAGGAGTTTTGGTGACGCGAATGTTTAAATTGTTTTTGTCGGGTAGTTAGGATTAGTTCTGTATAGGTTATGCTTTTAAATGCTTTATTGTCTCGATGGTACGAATCATGTATGTTTACTTTTTGTCATATTGAACTGTTCACGCATCACGTGTTTTAAAAGAGCATGAAAATTAATTTCTGCACGATGTTTTAAAGAAAATGGCGATGTGGCCTAGAGAGAGGCTCGACCTATTGTGAAGATCGACTACGGATTTGTCACAATACCACATCTAACACGTACTCATACAGTTATAGGTCATGCGAGATGGGGCTCAGACACGGCTGTACGTGTTGTAAGCGTGTACCCCCCTCCTCTAGCTGGAAAGAGTAGTCCGACCGCTGGATGGGCTCTCTCCGGTTAGGGGGCTGAGATCTCGGTGACACCCACAGAGTAAAGATAAAGAAAATGCTGCACGGTTTCTGAATTCATATGCATAGCATGCATTTACATTTACTAGAGCTTGCTTAGATTTTTATCTCATAGGTGTCTGTATGGGGTAGGTGACTTCGACATAGGTGAGGACGAGATCCCTCCACCTGAGGAGTGACGCAGTTGACGGAGGATGATCGCGGGAGTGTGCTAGCGCAGTCGAGGCGCATTTTGACCCGTGGGTGTATGGTTAGGTGTTTTGGGATTGTTTGATAACCTTGTATTGATAGAACATATTAGGATGTTTGGATCTGGTTAAAGATAAAACAATGTATAGATGTTTTGGTAACTATTTATAAAACGTTTTGTTAAGGTTTTTATTTAGATTGTACGAACTGCTTGGTGGTTTTAAACAGGAGGAAATGTTTAGTTTTCAAATGGATCCACGCAGTTCATTTTCACAAAACGTATCTTGTTTAACTTCGTTTCGAGTCGGTTTTGAGTGGTATTTCGGATAAATATGAGTATCGTGTAGTTTTATGTCAAATGAAATTGTGAAGATGGGTATATGTTTAATGATAATTGAGGATAAAATGAAGATGGATAGAAGTTGTTAATATGCAGGGGATGGTTTAATTGAAGGAGATTTGCTCTCTGGAATCTCGGATTCCAAAGAGCTATTTAGAAAAAAAAATACAAGGGCCAGCTATCTGGAATACAGAGAGCTTGGCGAGCGATCGCCTGGAAGGTGATCGCGGGCCAAAGTGAGATCGCCGAAGGGGTGATCGTGCATCACAGGTGAGGGGCGACTGATCGCCCCTCCTTTGTTTGCATTCAGCGATCGATCTCCCGAAATAGGAGATCGATCGCCACATATATTTTATGGGACAAAGTCCCTTATGCCCTCACTTGTGGCCGATTTTCTTTTAAGTTATAATTGTTTTTATTAAAATGTTTTAATTGTTATTTAATTAGTTTTGTATTTTGTTTTAAATGATTTAAAGACTAGATTTTTATTCCGACTTCAATTCTGATTTCGATTTCGATTTAAATTCCGCCTAGAGTTTATTTAAAGTATAGGATAAAAAAAAAATATATATATATATATACGGGAAATTGGGTACAGTATTAGGGTCGCTACAATTTATGGTATCAGAGCCTCCAGGTTTTAAAATCGGTTCTGTAGACTGCTCGACTGCACAGCCACTACGCGGACATTCTTCATCAACTGTAAGTATGTTTATAGCTTTATTTGATTTTCATTTTTTATAGAGTATTTGTTTGAACTTTATAGGAGTTATTTATAAAAATTGTGCGTCAAGGAAATGACCGAGATGACCGAGATGATACGATAGACACCCTCAAAGATTTTATTGCCCAGAAGTCTCAGTATATGGAGCGACAGGCTCGGCAGATGGAGAGATGGGCACTCTGATAGACCGAGAGGGCGTTAGAGCTCGAGAGACAGCTATATCGGGCAACCGTGGGATGGAGAGATTTTAGAAGCTTCAGCCCCTTATATTTAACGGATAGTCTACGGATCCCTCTTCAGCAGAGGAGTGGATTCGCACCATGGAGGACATGCTGGCCTATGTTAGCATTGAGGACAGAGAGAAGGTGGCGTTGGTGACTTACCACCTAGAGTTAGATGCTCGGTTTTGGTGGGATTCCACCAAGACGACCACCGATGTGACGATTATGGGATGAGAGAGATTCAGAGAGTTGTTCTATGATAAGTATTTCAGCCATACAGTACGGGAGGCGAAGATGGTTGAATTTATGCAGTTGCGGCAGGTTAGTTCTATTGCCGAGGATGTGAGGAAGTTTGAAGCCCTTTCTCGATTCGCGCCACGTCAGGTCAGCGTTAACGAGGACAAGGTATGCCGATTTTTACAGGGACTTAGTCAGGAATTCCGGATGCGTCTTACTATATCTGGAGTACGGAATGTATCATATGACGAGATTGTGGCCAGGGTGCTTGATATTGAGCCAGCTGATAGAGATTCTGTCAAATCGAGGGAGCCATCTAAGGGCTTCTTCCGAGAGATCCGTCCTCAGTCACTGAACAGAGGTTGGCAACCTAGAGCACAGCCCCAACAGCAACAGAGGGGTGTTAAAAGACCTCTTGAGGGAGGTAATGATCGGGGTAAGGAGAAACAGATACAGGGGACTTCTCAGATACCTCTTTGCCCTAAATGCAAGAGGGAACACACTGGCCAGTGCAGATTTGGCACGAGTGTGTGCTATCGTTGTGGAGATGCGGGCCATTTCGTCAGAGATTGTCCGAAGCCCGGCCGAGATTAGTTAGGCAGTGATCAGATGAGGATTATGCCGAGAATCTTCGCATTTATAGAGCCTGGTGATGTCGACGACGAGGCTCATCCTTCTGTGATAGCAGGTACTATTCTGATTATGGGCACCGCTGTTTTTACTTTGATGGATACGGGAGCTACGCACTCCTTCATATCGACTGCATGCATGACTAGATTGGGATTAGAGTCTGAGTTAGTTGGGGTTGAGTATAGAGTGATGCTACCTTCAGGAGAGCTTATGCAGTCAGAACGTATTCTCCAGGGCAACGTCATCTCAGTGGGGGATATTACCCTTTATGCTCGTTTGATAGTTATGAGCATAGAGCGGTATGATCTTATCTTAAGGATGGACTTGCTTGCACAGCACTTCGCCACCATCGACTGTCGATCCGGGATTGTGACCTTTCGACCCCCGGGTAAAGCTGAGTTTTCTTATCAAGCGATGAACCGATTGAGTGGATCGCCTATTTCTTATTCCATGAAGGTCAACGAGCAGTTTAAAGGTGCGTGCTTTATTTATTTTGCCTCAGTATTTGATGATCAGTTACTCAGCAGAGTAAAGCATAGTGACATTCCTATAGTCAGAGAGTTCTTTGAGATATTCCTTGATGATCTTCCTGGGTTACCGCCAGACTAGGAGATTGAGTTTACTATTGATGTTTATCCAAATGCCGCGCCAAGGTTTAAGAACCCATATCAGTTGGCACCAGCCGAGTTGAAAGAGCTGAAGACTCAGCTTGACGAGTTGACGGTGAAGAATAAATATCTGTTGCCCCAGATTGATGACCTATTTGATCAGCTACAGGGTGCCAGAGTATTTTCTAGGATTGACCTATGCTCGGGTTACTATCAGTTGAAGGTCTGGAAGGAAGATATACAGAAAATGGCTTTCCGAACGAGGTATGGGCATTATGAGTTCCTTGTCATGTCTTTTGGACTTACTAATGCCCCTGCAGCGTTTATGGATTTGATGAACCGGATCTTCAAGGAGTATCTGGACAAGTTCGTTGTGGTTTTCATTGACGATATTTTGGTCTATTCCAAGACGAAGGAAGAGCACGAGGAGCATCTGAGGATTGTTCTGAGGATTCTGAGTCAACGCCAGTTATACCCAAAGTTTTCTAAATGCGAGTTTTGGCTAGATAGAGTGAGCTTCCTTGGCCATATTATATCGCAGAATGAAGTTTCTATGGATCCGAGCAAAATTCAGGTGGTCAGAGATTGGCCACAGCCGAAGAACGTACGAGAGGTGCGTGGATTTCTCGGATTAGCTGGTTATTATCGGAATTTTATAGAGGGATTTTCGAAGATCGCAGTTTCTCTTTCACGATTGACTCGGAAGAATGAGAGATTTATATGGTCAGCTGCTTGTGATGACAGTTTTATGGAGTTAAAGCAGAGATTGACCACCGCTCCAGTATTGTTGCTACCTGTTGAAGGTGACAAGTATAGTATATATTGTGATGCGTCTGGAGTTTGACTCGGTTGTGTATTGATGCAAGAGGGGAGAGTTATTGCTTATGCTTCTCGGCAGCTGAAGCCGTACGAGCAGAATTACCCTACGCACGACCTTGAATTAGCAGCTGTGGTCTTCGCATTGAAGATATGGAGACATTATTTATATGAGCAGCAGTGCGAGATATTTTCCTACCACAAGAGCTTGAAGTATTTATTTACGCAGAAGGAGCTGAATATGCGACAGAGACGATGGCTCGAGTTCGTCAAGGATTATGATTTTGATATCAAGTACCATCCAGGAAAGGGGAACAAGGTTGCTGATGCTTTGAGTAGAGTGCCTTCTACGAGTCAGCCTTTACTAGCAGCAATGTCATTTACGCTACGGTCTGAGATTGAGAGGTTCGATGTGGAGATAGTGGCAGAGTTGTCCAGTATGCTCACCAACATTTCTCTCAGGCCGACTATTTTTGATAGGATACGCGAAGCTCAGCAGAATGATACGGAGTGTGAGGAGCTTCGATCGAGTATGAAGTTAGGTGACTCGTCGGATTTCCACTTATCAGATGATGGTGTTCTAAAGTTCAGGCATAGGTGGTACGTGCCTAACGACGAGGATCTGAAGAAGGAGATATTGATCGAGGCACATTCTTCGGCATATTCTGTGCACCCAGGAAGTACTAAGATGTACCGAGATTTAAAGCAACACTTCTGGTGGCCGAACTTGAAGAGAGAGGTCACCGTACTAGTACGTTGAAACCTGTCTGGTTAGTCAACAGGTAAAGGCAGAGCACCAGAGACTGGTCGGAACATTATTGCCACTGCCGATTCCGGAGTGGAAGTGGGAGCAGATCTCCATAGATTTTATTGTGGGGCTCCCGAGGATGACAAAGGGCCATGACGGCATATGGATTGTAGTGGACCGATTGACAAAGTCGGCCCACTTCTTATCTATGAGGATGGCATCTTCTATGGATCAGCTCGCCGAGCTTTACGTGCAGGAGATTGTTAGACTGCATGGAGTGCCAGTTTCTATAGTCTCAGATCGTGATCCGAGATTTACGTCGAAGTTCTGGAAGAGCCTGCATAAAGCTATGGGGACTAAGCTTAATTTCAGCACGGCATTTTATCCTCAGACTGATGGTCAGACAGAGAGGACGAATCAGATTCTTAAGGATATGCTCAGAGCTTGTGTGCTGGAGTTTCAGGGCTCGTGGAGCCGATATTTGCCTCTGATTGAGTTCTCGTACAATAACAGCTTCCAGGCTACGATTGGCATGGCTCCGTATGAGGCACTGTATGGTCGGAAGTGTAGGTCTCCGTTGTATTGGGACGTGGTTGGCGAGGCCAGCATCGTTGGTCCAGAGATTCTATAGCAAACGGCAGAGAAGATTGCCATTATCCGACAGCGTATTGAGGTAGCTCAGAGCAGACAGAAGAGCTATGCAGACACGAGACAGAGAAAGCTTGTAACACCCGACATTTCGGCCAGGTGATTTTCTGACCATTTTCATTGTCACCCTCTTATTTAACCGTTATGATTTAAATTTAATGTTAAGACAAATTTATTACAAGTTGATTAAAACTAGGTTAGGTGGCAGTTTTGTAATTAGAATTGATGGATTAAGTATAAATAGGAAATGGAAACCTTAAACCTCATTTACTACCACTGTAGCCGACATTTCCTCTCGGCGATTCCTTCTTTCCCAAGTTTTTGCTCTCGGCTACCAGAACTTCCCTTACCGACGGCTGGTTTCGAGATTGCTCTTCTCTGCAAATCCACACCCGAGGTATGAAATGGACAATGTAGTCATTCATTAGTAAATAGAGCTCTGTTTTCAGCTCGGCACTGAGTTCGGATATTTCTAGCAGT
Source organism: Begonia masoniana (assembly GCA_022432975.1). NCBI lineage: Eukaryota > Viridiplantae > Streptophyta > Magnoliopsida > Cucurbitales > Begoniaceae > Begonia > Begonia masoniana. The sequence continues at coordinate 45,872,295 of CM039504.1, read as the reverse complement.
GGCCGAGTAGTTTAAGACTTTTCAAAATCTGAGAGTAAAGATGTCATCCTGAATCGATTCCGAACATTTTAAATAACCAACTCGGATTTAACCAATGGTAAAACCTGTCCACCTAGTTTCGGATTTCAGACTGCAGTGTGCCAAACAGAGTAATCGGAATGACTTTAGCTATTAGATCCTAGGATGGTTTATGATTAGGACTTTGTTTTAACTACTGTAATGTACATGTTTTAGGTGAAGAAGTTTAAAGGAAAGAAGCTCGGATTGCTGAGGAATCCAGGTAAGTGAATGTGTTAAGATTTCCGGCCACTAGGGCCCTACACTGCAAGGGTATTAGGAAATCACTGAAATGTTAACTTGTTGACTATGATTTGTTATTTCCACGACATGAAGAAGTTGTGTAAGTAAATGTAAAGTTACAGGATGTTCTACTTGTCCTTATGGTATGACTTTTCTCTGTGAACCTCATGTCTATGCATTATGCCCACGTTTATGATTAAGTAGAGAACATGAAAAGTAAATGTAACCATGATTAAGTGCAGAACGGGGAAAAGACTACGCTATGTATGACTCGCGAATTCTCCCACTGGTGGAGGCCGAGTAGTGATATGTATGACTTGCGAAATCTCCCACTGGTGGAGGCCGAGTAATGATATGTATGACTCGCGAAATCTCCCACTGGTGGAGGCCGAGTAATGACATGTATGGCTCGCGAATTTTCCCACTGGGGAGGCCGAGTGATGTATCATGGTTGCCGCGATAGGCAAATGATTATGTATGACTGCCGCGATAGGCAAATGACTATGTACCCCTGTCTTCCTCCCTCGTTCCCTGCCTTAATACATGTTATGTAAAAGATAAAGATGAACACGAATGATGAATGGTTTATGAACTTATGTCTCTTTAAATTGTGTACTCATGTATATCTGACAGCATGCATTCCTTACTAAGCATTAGGCTTATAGTTAAACCTTATGGTGTAGGTGAAGAAGGTTCAGGTGAGGATGTTATGTTCAAGGAGGATGCTTAAGGCTGGTTGCTGGAGGATGCTCAAGGTGACAGTGCGGGACTGGAGAGGCGATTTATGACCCCTGGTTAAGACTCTTATGTTACAGTATGTTAAAGAATATGGTAGTTTAAGTAGGATGAGATTATTTTAAAACGTTGAGCTTTGAAACTGTCTAGTGGATCACTGAGTCAGGGAATGATTATATAGATTTATAAATGGTCTGTTGCTTAAGTCTTCCGCTATATGCATTTTGAATGAGTTGTGTTTTCTTTCTGTTGGAAGGAGTTATTTGATGATTTAGAGTTCTCTACCGTAAGACGGAAGCTGGAAGGGGTAGTCTTCCGGCTGACGTCATCGGCAGATGCCAAAAGAGTAGTTGTTGATGGTTTAGTCTTCCGGCTGACGTCATCGGCAGATGCCGAAAGAATAGTTGTTAATGGTTTAGTCTTCCGACTGACGTCATCGGCAGATGCCGAAAGAATAATTGTTTGATGGTTAGTCTTCCGGCTGACGTCATCGGCAGATGCCGAAGGGTAGTTGTTTGATGGTTTAGTCTTCCGGATGACGTCACCGGAAGATGTAAAATGTGTTTTGTCGATTAGCGACCGGAAGATGTAAAATGTGTTTGTCGATTAGCGACCGGAAGATGTAAAATGTGTTTTGTCGATTAGCGACCGGAAGATGTAAAATGTGTTTGTCGATTAGCGACCGGAAGATGTAAGTGTGTTTGTCGTCTAGCGACCGGATGATATTTTAAATTAGCACGCGAGGCCCACGTGCCCACCGGAAGATGTCTTCTTTTAGGCGATGTTAAGCGAGTCACGCGTAATGCACGTGATGACCGGACGACTAAATTACTGAGGGTTGTCAACGCATGCAACCCATGCAAACCCGAGTGGTATTAGGTTAAGAAAATTGAGGGCACCTCCTCTTTTCCCGAAATTGTCAAGAAGCCAATGACCGAGTCTAGTCGCTCGACTCTGTGAAGGTTGAGCCGACGAGGCGTGGGAAGTCGGGCACGAGAGGGTTCGTCTTCCTTAATGGTTCTGCGTCTCTATTACCAGTTTAGAAAAAAAAAGTATATGTAAAATGTGAAAGTCTGTTGAGAGATAGTAAGTGAATGTAATATTAGTAAAAGTCAAGCAAACGATTAATGAAAGAATATGAACACGTGACGGCTCCTGGTCGGGGTCGTTACAAAGCTAGAGTTCGAAGAAGGCGACGAGGTTTACCTTAAAGTTTCTCCGTTCAAAGGCGTTATGAGATTTGGAAGGAGGGGCAAGTTAAACCCTCGTTATGTGGGGGCCCTTTCCTATTCTGAAAAGGGTCGGGAAGATGGCGTATAGATTAGAGCTTCCGGCTTCTATGGAGGGTATCCACGATGTACTCCATGTATCTATGCTTCGGAAGTGTTTGCGCGATCCATCGCATATCGTCGAGGCTAGAGAGATCAAGGTACAGCCTACCTTGACTTACGAGGAGAGGCCCGTACACATTTTAGAATCCTCCATCAAGGTATTGCGCAACAAGGAGATTCCGCTGGTCAAAGTTTTGTGACGGAACCACGAGGTGGAAGAGGCTACCTGGGAACGACAGCAGGATATGATGGCTAAGTATCCTGAGTTGTCTGTATGATTTAATTTTGTGGACAAAATTCTAAATGGTGGATGGAATGTAATGCCCGGCTTTACGGGATTTTTATATTATAATATTTGATAGCATTTTTGTAAATATGTCAAATCAAACTCATTTTACGAAAAGAAAAAGTTAATGGGATCCTAACGATTAATGGGAATTTTAAGGAATTTACGAGCATTTTCGGAGTAATAACGCTATATTTCAAGTAATTAAGTTTCTCGTAATATAAAAGACGTTTTGGTAAAAATAGTAAACGAGGTCCGATTTACGAACGGACAGTTTTAATAGAACCCTAATAATAAGTTGGAGTTATTTACAAGAAAAGGAAATTTGGAGAAACCGAATAGTTAGCCGATTCACGAAACGAAGGACGAACCAAATATAAAATATGTACTAAGGGCAAAATGGTAATTTTGCAAACCAAATTTTAATTAAAAACATCACAGCCCTCTTCTCCAGAAACATTTCTGCGATTTTAAGTTTTCTCTCCCTCACCCTCTCGGCATTTCCTTTTCTCCAGCGGCGTTCCTCCATTCTGACCTCCGTTTCACCTCCGATCGATCTCCGTTTTTCACGTTTTCTTCTCCAACCGACACTCTATAACCTTCAAAGACGCATAGTTAGGACTTAGTAATGCGTTTGATGGAGTATAAGAAACTTCACTTCAATCGATTTATTAAAAAAGAACTGAACATATCAAGCAAATGAGGTTAACAGTTACATGACTTGTGGTTAGAACCTAAGTTATCCATTTCACTTTCAAGGTTTTAACTTGAAGTGATGAGAACGACGTGTATTGAGTACCCAATAACCTTCAAGGACGCGTAATTAAGACTTAGTAATGCATTTGATGGAGTATAAGAAACTTCACTTCAATCAATTTATTCCAAACGAACTGAATGTATCAAGCAAATGAGGTTTACTATTACAGGACTTGTGGTTAGAAACTAAGTTTTAACTTGAAGTGATGAGAATGACATGTATTGAGGACCCAATAACCTTCAAGGACGCGTAAATAAGACTTAGTAATGCGTTTGATGGAGTATAAGAAACTTCACTTCAATCGATTTGTTCCAAACGAACTGAACGTATCAAGCAAATGAGGTTTATATTCAGGATTGTGGTTAGAAACTAAGTTTAACTTGAAGTGATGAGAACGACGTGTATTGAGGACCCAATAATCTTCAAGGACTTGTAATTAAGACTTAGTAATGCGTTAGATGGAGTATTAGAAACTTCTCTTCAATCGATTTGTTCCAAACGAACTGAACGTATCAAGCAAAGGAGGTTAACATCACTTCAAGTTAAAATCTTGAAGGTGAAATCGATAAATTAGGTTCTAACCACAAGTCATGTAACAGTTAACCTCATTTGCTTGATACGTTCAGTTCGTTTGGAACAAATCGATTGAAGTGAAGTTTCTTATACTCCATCAAACGCATTACTAAGTCTTAATTACGCGTCCATGAAGGTTATTGGGTCCTCAATACAAGTCGTTCTCATCACTTCAAGTTAAAACCTTGAAGGTGAAATGGATAACTTAGGTTTTAACTACAAGTCATGTAACAGTTTACCTCATTTGCTTGACACGTTCATTTCTTTTGGAACAAATCGATTATAGTGAAGTTTCTTATAATCCATCAACCGCATTACTAGGTCTTAATTACGCGTCTTTGAAGGTTATTGGGTCCTCAATACACGTCGTTCTCATCACTTCAAGTTAAAACCTTGAAGGTGAAATGGATAACTTAGGTTTTAACTACAAGTCATGTAACAGTTTACCTCATTTGCTTGATACGTTCAGTTCGTTTGGAACAAATCGATTGAAGTGAAGTTTCTTATACTCCATCAAACGCATTACTAAGTCTTAATTACGCGTCCTTGAAGGTTATTGGGTCCTCAATACACGTCGTTCTCATCACTTCAAGGTTTTAACTTGAAGTGATGAGAACGACGTGTATTGAGGACCCAATAATCTTCAAGGACTTGTAATTAAGACTTAGTAATGCGTTAGATGGAGTATTAGAAACTTCTCTTCAATCGATTTGTTCCAAACGAACTGAACGTATCAAGCAAAGGAGGTTAACATCACTTCAAGTTAAAATCTTGAAGGTGAAATGGATAACTTAGATTCTAACCACAAGTCATATAACAGTTAACCTCATTTGCTTGATACGTTCAGTTTGTTTGGAACAAATCGATTGAATTGAAGTTTCTTATACTGCATCAAACGCATTACTAAGTCTTAATTACGCGTCCTTGAAGGTTATTGGGTCCTCAATACGCGTCGTTCTCATCACTTCAAGTTAAAACCTTGAAGGTGAAATGTATAACTTAGGTATTAACCACAAGTCATGTAACAGTTAACCACATTTGCTTGATACGTTCAGTTCGTTTGGAACAAATCGATTGAAGATAAGTTTTCTAATACTCCATCCAACGCATCACTAAGTCTTAATTACGCCTCCTTGAAGGTTATTGGGTCCTCAATACACGTCGTTCTGATCACTTAAAGTTAAAACCTTGAGGGTGAAATGGATAATTAAGGTTCTAACTGTAGCGACCTTAACATTGTACCCTTATGTTCCCGTATTATTTTTTTTTATATATACTTAAAACTTTAAGTTTAACGTTCGAGCGGAAATAAAACTTAAAATAATTTCTTAAAAACAATTAAAACAAATATCTAAAACAATTAAAAATATTTGAAAACAATTAAAAAAATTAAGCATCGGCCGAGGGACAAAAAGGGATTTTCATCCCTAATATATAGGGGCGATCGCAACAGGCGAACATTCGCCTGTCGCAAAATCGCCTGTGGCGATCAATCGCCACACTCCCTGGAAAATTCCAGGGAGTGGCGACCAATAGGCGATCGATCCCCACCCTTGGGCGATCGATTGCCATCCTCCTCTGGAATCCAATTCCAGAGAGTGCCTCCCTCGCCCGCTTCCTTTCTCTCCATTTTCTTCTTGCAGCCATATACACATAACCTACAACACTTCTAACTTAACCCACAACTATCAACATACATACATATTTTTCTACCATACAATTGACATAAACTTTCCCAACGTTCATACGTTCTCCATAACCTCATCTAAAACCGACTCAAAATGCATTTAAAACGAAGTACATTTTCCTGAAAATGAACTGCATGGATATGTTTAAAACCTAAACAAATCCACCTGTTTTGAAATCAAACAAAAGGTTATAAAATCAATTTTCAAAACATTTCAAAACATCAATACATAACCTATCCAGATCCAAACATCCTATAATGTTCTATCTATACAATTAAACTATCTACTTCCACCGTTAACCCGACAATTCCCAAAAACCCTCAAAACATCTAACCATGAGTCTCACGGGTCAAAATGCGCCTCGACTGCGCCAACACACTCCCGCGACCATCCTCTGTCAACTGCATCACTCCTCAGGTGGAGGGATCTCGTCCTCACCTATGTCGAAGTCACCTACACCATACAGACACCTATGAGATAAAAATCTCAGCAAGTTCTCGTAAATGTAAATGCATGCTGTGCATATGAGTTCAGAAATCATGCAACATTTTCTTTATCTTTACTCTGTGGGTGTCACCGAGATCTTAGCCCCTAACCGGAGAGAGTACATCCAGCGGTCGGACTACTCTTTCCAGCTAGAGGAGGGGGGTGCACGCTTACAACACGTACAGCCATGCCTGAGCCCCATCTCGCATGACCTGTAACTGTATAACTGTATGAGTACGTGTTAGATGTGGTATTGTGACAAACCCGTAGTCGATCTTCACAATAGGTCAAAGCCCCTCTCCAGGCCACATCGCCATTTTCTTTAAAACATCGTGCGGAAATTCATTTTCATGCTCTTTTAAAATACGTGATGCATGAACAAGTTCAATATAAACATAAGCAAGCAACATGTGTACCATCAAGACTATAAATGCATAAACTATAAAACAAACCAACCTAACTACCCAACCAAAAAATTAAACAAGCACGTCACCGAAACTCCTTGAGACGACTCCGACGTACGGTGTAGGCCAATCGGTTAGAGAAGATCACCTCATGTGCGCTGCAGCTCAAGCTCCGTCCACGAGCGTTGTTTGTCTGAGGCAAAACACAACATCGATTGAAGTGAAGTTTCTTATACTCCATCAAACGCATTACTAAGTCTTAATTACGCATCCTTGAAGGTTATTGGGTCTCAATACACGTCGTTCTCATCACTTCAAGTTAAAACCTTGAAGGTGAGATGGATAACTTAGGTTCTAACCACAAGTCATGTAACAGTTAACCTCATTTGCTTGATACGTTCAGTTCGTTTGGAACAAATCGATTGAAGTGAAGTTTCTTATACTCCATCAAACGCATTACTAAGTCTTAATTACGCATCCTTGAAGGTTATTGGGTCCTCAATACACGTCGTTCTCATCACTTCAAGTTAAAACCTTGAAGGTGAAATGTATAACTTAGGTTCTAACCACAAGTCATGTAACAGTTAACCTCATTTGCTTGATACGTTCAGTTCTTTTGGAACAAATCGATTGAAGTGAAGTTTCTTATACTCCATCAAACGCATTACTAAGTCTTAATTACGCATCCTTGAAGGTCTTTTTGGTCCTAAATACACGTCGTTCTCATCACTTCAAGTTAAATCCTTGAAAGCGAAATTGATAACTTATGTTCTAACCACAAGTCATGTAACAGTTAACCTCATTTGCTTGAAACGTTCAATTTGTTTGGAACAAATTGATTGAAGTGAAGTTTCTAATACTCCATCAAACGCATTACTAAGTCTTAATTACGCATCCTTGAAGGTTATTTGGTCCTCAATACACGTCGTTCTCATCACTTAAAGTTAAAACCTTGAAGGTGAAATGGATAACTTAGGTTCTAACCACAAGTCATGTAACAGTTAACCTCATTTGCTTGATACGTTCAGTTCTTTTGGAACAAATCGATTGAAGTGAAGTTTCTTATACTCCATCAAACGCATTACTAAGTCTTAATTACGCGTCCTTGAAGGTTATTGGGTCTCAATACACGTCGTTCTCATCACTTCAAGTTAAAACCTTGAAGTTGAAATGGATAACTTAGGTTCTAACCACAAGTCAAGTAACAATTAACCTCTTTTACTTGATATGTTCAGTTCTTTTGGAACAAATCGATTGAAGTGAAGTTTTTTATACTCCATCAAATGCATTACTAATTCTTAATTAGCGCGTCCTTGAAGGTTATTGGGTCCTCAATACACGTCGTTCTCATCACTTAAAGTTAAAACCTTGAAGATGAAATGAATAATTTAGGTTGTCACCACAAGTCAAGTAACAGTTAAGCTCATTTGCTTGATACATTCAGTTCTTTTAGAACAAATCGATTGAAGTGAGGTTTCTTATACTCCATCAAACGCATTACTAAGTCTTAATTACGCGTCCTAGAAGGTTATTGGGTCCTCAATACACATCATTCTCATCACTTCAAGTTAAACCTTGAAGGTGAAATCGATAAATTAGGTTCTAACCACAAGTCATGTAACAGTTAACCTCATTTGCTTGATACGTTCATTTCTTTTGGAACAAATCGATTTAAGTGAAGTTTCTTAGAATCCATCAAACGCATTACTATGTCTTAATTACGCGTCCTTGAAGGTTATTGGTTCCTCAATACACGTCGTTCTTATCACTTCGAGTTAAAACCTTGAAGGTGAAATGGATAACTTAGGTTTTAACTACAAGTCATGTAACAGTTAATCTCATTTGCTTGATACGTTCAGTTCTTTTGGAATAAATCGATTGAAGTGAAGTTTCTTATACTCTATCAAACGCATTACTAAGTCTACATTACACGTCCTTGAAGGTTATTGGGTCCTCAATACACGTCGTTCTTATCACTTCAAGTTAAAACCTTGAAGGTGAAATGGATAACTTAGGTTTTAACCACAAGTCAAGTAACAATTAACCTCTTTTACTTGATATGTTCAGTTTTTTTAGAACAAATCGATTGAAGTGAAGTTTTTTATACTCCATCAAACGCATTACTAATTCTTAATTGCGCGTCCTTGAAGGTTATTGGGTCCTCAATACACGTCGTTCTCATCACTTCAATTAAAAACCTGAAGTGAAATGTTAAACTTAGGTTGTCTACCACAAGTCAGTAACAGTTACCTCATTTGCTTGATACGTTCAGTTTGTTATAACAATCGTTGAAGTGAAGTTTCTTATACTCTGACAACGCATTACTAAGGCTTAATTACGCGTCCTAAAGGTTATTGTGGTCCTCAATACACGTCGTCTCATCACTTCAAGTTAAAACCTTGAAGGTGAAATGTATAACTTAGGTTCTAACCACAATCATGTAACGTTAACCTCATTTGCTTGATACGTTCAGGTTTGTTTGGAACAAATCGATTGAAGGAAGTTTCTTATACTCCATTAAACGCATTACTAAGTCTTATTACGCGTCCTTGAAGGGTATTGGGTCCTCAATACACGCGTTCTCATCACTTCAAGTTAAAACCTTAAAGGTAGAAATGGATAACTTAGTTCTAACCACAAGTCATGTACAGTTAACCTCATTTGCTTGATACGTCAGTTGTTTGGAACAAAATGATTGAAGAGTTTCTTATACTACATTTTAACGCATTACTAAGTCTTAATTACGCGTTCCTTGAAGGTTATTGGGTCCTCCATACGCGTCGTTCTCATCACTTCAAGTAAAGACTCTTAAAGGTGATAATGTTTTCTTTTAAGTTCTAACCACACGTCATGTAACAGTTAACCTCATTTGTTGATACGTTCAGTTTGTTTGAGAACCATAAGCGACTGAATTGAAATTTCTTAACTCCATCAAAACGCATTACTAAGTTCTTAATTACGCGTCCTTGAAGTTATTGGATCCTCTATCGACGCCTCGTTTCTCAACACTTACAGTTAAACCTTTGCAGGTAAATGGATAATTTAGGTTCTAACCACAAAGTCATGGTACTAGTTAACATTCATTTGCTTGATTACGTTCAGTTCTTTTGGAACAAATCGATGAAGTTAAAATTTGGTCATACTCCATCAAATGCCTTACTACGTCTTCATTACGTGTCCTTGAAGGTTATTGGGTCCTCAATACACGTCGTTCTCATCACTTCAAGTTAAAACCTGAAGGTGAAATGGATAACTTAGGTTCTAACCACAAGTCATGTAACAGTTAACCTCATTTGCTTGATACGTTCAGTTTGTTTGGAACAAATTGATTGAAGTGAAGTTTCTAATACTCCATCAAACGCATTACTAAGTCTTAATTACGCATCCTTGAAGGTTATTTGGTCCTCAATACACGTCGTTCTCATCACTTAAAGTTAAAACCTTGAAGATGAAATGGATAACTTAGGTTCTAACCACAAGTCATGTAACAGTTAACCTTATTTGCTTGATACGCTCAGTTCTTTTAGAACAAATCGATTGAAGTGAAGTTTCTTATACTCCATCAAACGCATTACTAAGTCTTAATTACGCGTCCTAGAAGGTTATTGGGTCCTCAATACACATCATTCTCATCACTTCAAGTTAAAACCTTGAAGGTGAAATCGATAAATTAGGTTCTAACCACAAGTCATGTAACAGTTAACCTCATTGGCTTGATACATTCATTTCTTTTGGAACAAATCGATTTAAGTGAAGTTTTTTAGACTCCATCAAACGCATTACTAAGTCTTAATTACGCGTCCTTGAAGGTTATTGGTTCCTCAATACACGTCGTTCTCATCACTTCGAGTTAAAACCTTGAAGGTGAAATGGATAACTTATGTTTTAACTACAAGTCATGTAACAGTTAATCTCATTTGCTTGATACGTTCAGTTCTTTTGGAATAAATCGATTGAAGTGAAGTTTCTTATACTCCATCAAACGCATTACTAAGTCTACATTACGCGTCCTTGAAGGTTATTGGGTCCTCAATACACGTCGTTCTTATCACTTCAAGTTAAAACCTTGAAGGTGAAATGGATAACTTAGGTTCTAACCACAAGTCAAGTAACAATTAACCTCTTTTACTTGATATGTTCAGTTCTTTTAGAACAAATCGATTGAAGTGAAGTTTTTTATACTCCATCAAACGCATTACTAATTCTTAATTGCGCGTCCTTGAAGGTTATTGGGTCCTCAATACACGTCGTTCTCATCACTTCAATTTAAAACCTTGAAGGTGAAATGGATAACTTAGAATCTAACCACAAGTCAGGTAACAGTTAACCTCATTTGCTTGATATGTTCAGTTTGTATGATTGAATTGAAGTTTCTTATACTCCATCAAACGCATTACTAATCCTTAATTACGCGTCCTTCAAGGTTATTGGGTCCTCAATACGCGTCGTTCTCATCACTTTCAAGTTAAAACCTTGAAGGTGAAATGTATAACTTAGGTTCTACCACAAGTCATGTAACAGTTAACCTCATTTGCTTGATACGTTCAGTTTGTTTCGAACAAATCGATTGAAGGAAAGTTTCTTATACTCCATGAAATGCATTACTAAGCCTTAATTACGCGTCCTTCAAGGTTATTGGGTCCTCAATACGCGTCGTTCTCATCACTTCAAGTTAAAACCTTGAAGGTGAAATGTATAACTTAGGTTCTTACCACAAGTCATGTAACAGTTAACCTCATTTGCTTGATACGTTCAGTTTGTTTCGAACAAATCGATTGAAGGAAAGTTTCTTATACTCCATGAAATGCATTACTAAGTCTTAATTACGCATCCTTGAAGGTTATTGGGTCCTCAATACACGTCGTTCTCATCACTTCAAGTTAAAACCTTGAAGGAGAAATGGATAACTTAGAATCTAACCACAAGTCATATAACAGTTAACCTCATTTGCTTCATACGTTCAGTTTGTTTGGAACAAAATGATTGAATAGAAGTTTCTTATACTACATTAAACGCATTACTAAGTCTTAATTACGCGTCCTTAAAGGTTATTGGGTCCTCAATACGCGTCGTTCTCATCACTTCAAGTTAAAACCTTAAAGGTCAAATGTATATTTTAGGTTCTAACCACAAGTCATGTAACAGTTAACCTCATTTGCTTGATACGTTCAGTTTGTTTGGAACAAATCGATTGAATTGAAATTTCTTATACTCCATCACTTTTAACTGGAATGTCACCCAACCTGGAATTGCTCTCGCCGAATCACTTTTAACTTTGGAGTTCTTATGGGATCCGTTGCCAATCGTGCTCCAAAACACGTCTTGCTATGTTGGGAGGGTTGCTTTACATATGTTTCATTTCAACATAATTCCCCAAGCAATGTGGGATTGTGACAACTCCCTTTATATGACCCGTCACCTTCCGGTTCTCCCGCGCGGACGTACCGCCATCCGGGTTCCGGTTCGTGTAGCCATCGTACACATACTTACACATTCGGGTCATCACAGATGGTTTGTGAAATTTAGCGATTTAAATTTTAGTTGAGAAAATTTTATTATGACCCGCGAGGTGTCAAAGTAAGTGTACAATTTGGATACTGTTGATAGAGAGGTTCTGTGGGAACATTGCTAGGGAAGTGTGGACTCAGGTGGTCGTAATAGTGACTAAGGTAGGGTCAACAAAATTATACATGAGTTTAGTTTACAGCTCCGATGTAAGTAGAAATTGTTATACCCGATAGGTGGATAAGGTAGTAGTGCAATTGAGATTTAGCGTTGGAATAGGTAAATTAAAAAGGCTTTGAGGGCGTGAAGTGGTTAGGTACATGTTCGATAAACACGGGATTAAGAAAGATAGAAACTAAAGGAACTCAATTTGAGGAATTGAAGTTAAAATAAAGGGGAGTTTAGATTGCAACTTGGGTGTTGTTAGGAGTCCTTGAACGTTAGTCAACCCAGATGATGTTGGGAAGTTGAAGTTATTTCGAGGATTGAGGATAGAGATAATCATTAGTAGAGACCAATTGATAAGTTAGAGGCTTAACGTTTTGTGGTGATTAAATATAGACCAACTCGTGCTCGGGTCATTAGGTGTCTAATACACAGGTGGAGATCGTTTGGTTAAGGACTTGGGAAATTTGGTAAGATTTGATGCGTAAGTGAGAATGTGTTTAGGCTAATGAAAAGTAAGGAATGCGGTTAGGAGGTTAATGTAGAAAGTCAGTTGGTGTGCATCCCGACTGTAAACTGAGTCGATGGAATTATGTTGAAGTTCGGGTTACAGCCCAAAATTTGATGAAATTGCAGGACATTCAATTTGAGCTGACGTGCGTTCTAACTACGGGCAAAGTCGATGAATTACGAAGGAGTTTGAGCTACAGCCCAGGGGTTGGAAGAATTTTAGATGGTATTCGATCTAACTGACGTTAACAAGTTCGTACATAGATGCATCTAGAGAAATGGCTAAGAGAAACTTCAATGGAAGAAAACCTTGAAGTGCTTCATTAGGAAATTGAGGACTTGAATTAGGCTTCAATCGAAGAAGCCCGAATATAAGACCAAGTTAGAAAGGAAGGGAAGCTTAACTTATGGATGATTAAATGGAAGCCAATGTATATGTGAATTTGATTGTGCATATCAATGCAGTTGGGTTGTTCAAATTGGAGATTTAGGAGTTTATTAGCGTCCGATGCCTAACTAGGGACGTGTTTAGTCAAATCAAACTGGTGGATGTGATCAGAAGAATATTGTTGAGTCGTTGGTTTAAGGGATTTAGTTCAAAACCATAGAGATTGACCCCAAGTGTGATAGGATTAGAGTTCTTAAGGAGAGATACGAGTTTTGGAAAGATAGAAGGAAGAGGCTCGAGAGGAACGGGACGATAGTAAGTTGAAGAATAAGGCCGCAAGACAAAATACAATAATATCGAGGACTATAAGTTAAGTCAAATTTTGGGGACAAAATTTCAATTAAGGTGGGTAGAATGTAACACTCGGTTTTCGACGGGTTTTCAATTTTCCACATATGAATGGTATTTTCGTAAATATGTCAAATTAAGCCCGTTTTACGAACGAGAAGTTTCGTTAGAGCCCTAGTAATTAATGAGAAATTTTAGAAGAATAAGAAAATTTCATAAATCCAAATTGACAGTATAACGCCCAAGTGTTCGGTTTCCGCTATAAGAGGTAATTTCGTAAATAATTGAAATATGTCCGTTTTTTAAATCGAGACCTTTAATGGAACCCTTATGATTTATAGGAATTTTAAGGGAAAGATGAGAATTTTTTAAATCCAAATCGAAGGTGAAACGGTAAAGTTTCCGTTTTTACCCTTGTAGCGATTTATTTTGTAGAAATAGCAAAATAAATCCGTTTGACAAACAGAAAGTTTTATTAGAGCCCTAAGAATAAGTTGGAATTATTGGTGAAATAAGAAAATTTTAGAGAAACCGAATCGATAGACGAATAATAGGATAAACGAAAAGTTCAATGGAGGGATAAACTTGTCTTTTTACAATTTAATTAATTAAAAAGGGGCAAAGCGCTTCTTCTCCCTCACTTGGCAAATTTTAGAGAGGAATTTGTTTATCCTCTCTCTGGCGACCAAGCTTCCAACGGCGGTTCTCCTCCGTTTCTCCACCGATTTCTCTTCGATCATCAAACGTTCTTCATGTTTTCTCTTCCCCTCGCGATTCTAGGTAAGTCTCTAGCGTTTTCCAGCTTTAGTTCTCTACTTTTAGAGATTTAAACGTTTAGGGTTTCGTAGGGATTTCATAGAAATAGCCGGGTTTTGTTAGAATAGGTTATTTATCGCTTTATTGATGATTATTGAGCATTATTGGATGGATTGGTTAGGTGTATTAAGCGTTTAATTGAAAGATCGATTTTGGAGCTCTAGAAACCTCCATTAATGGGTGTTTGTAATTGGTGAGCGTAAATTGCTCGATGAAATGCCCGAGTGAAGTTAATTAGAGTTTTAGGAAATTTTCTTTAGTTAGGAGTTTCGTAAATTTCTGGAATTTTATGTTTAAGCTCGGTTTTAACAAAGAACACTATGAATTGATTTAGGTGATCATGCTCGAGATGAGGAGCTCAGTGTGCTGCAGATGACAAGTAAGTTTTCGTGACTTACTCTGGCCGATTGGCCTACACCATACGTCGATTTTGGTTGTTGAGGATATTTGGTGCAATGTGTGTTTATATGCTTTGGATGGGTAGTTTAGGCTTAGCTATTTATAGGTTATGCTTGTATGATGTTTTGATGGTATTCACGCTGTTTATGTTTGCTTTATGCATTTTACTGCTCATGCATCACGTCTTTTAAAAAATAGCATGAAAACGAATTTCTGCATATGTTTAAGAAAACGAAATGAATCTACGTAATCTGTTATCTGGTCACGGTGTGGTGGTTTAGCCCTCGGTGACATTCTGCCTGCGACCTAATTATAAGATAAAATGAACCAACGAACGAAATGAATCTACGTAATCTGTATGTGACGTAATGAAAAAGAACACGCCTGAATGATTCTCGAAACTCATATGCATAGCATGCATCTGCATTTACGAAACTTACTGAGCCTTTAACTCATAGTGTGTCTGTATGGTGTAGGTGATCGTGATATAGGTGAGGATGAGGTCCCTCCACCCGTGGAGTGATGCAGTTGGCGGTGGATGGCTCGTGGCGGTGTGTTGGCGCAGTCGATGCTTAACCTGACCCGTGGGGATGTACGTATGTATTTTGAGGATACTGGGGTGTTTTGGGTTAATGATGGATTAGTTGGATAAAATTATATAGAAAACATATTAGGATGTTTGGTTCTGGTTAATTGATAGATAAATGTACTGATGTGTTGAACGTTTTGATAACCATTTTATAAAACGTTTTGTTAAAGTCTTATTTTGATTTTATAGAAATGTTTGGAGACGTTTTAGGTTATGCGTGGTTATGCTCGAGTTTTGGAGCTATCCACACAATTTGTTTTCGTAAAAAGGTATTTCGTGTTAAATGCGTTTTGAGTCAGTTTTGAGTGAAATTATGGAGGACGTGGGAGTAATGATAGACTTGATGTTAAAACGATTAATTGAGGTGTATGTAGAGTTAGGTTTATGTAGTTGGGAAATTTTATAGGAGTTAGGTGTTATGCAGGAGAAGAAAGAAGGGAAGAAGAAAAAGAGGTGGCCAGAGGAGATGGCGATCGATCGCCCATGGGTGGGGATCGATCGCCCAAGGGTCGCATGCTCTGGAAAAATTTCCACAGCGTGTAACGATCGATCGCCCATGGGTGGGGATCGATCGCCCAAGGGTCGCATGCTCTGGAAAAATTTCCACAGCGTGTAACGATCGATCGCCCGAGACGGGCGATCGATAGCCCCTCGATTGATCGCCGCGATCTATGATCGCCACTTCTTTGGGGCGATTGCCCGTTTCTGCCCCCTGTCCTCTGCCGATTGTTTCATTTTATTTCAAATGGTTTTTATTTAATTATTTTAATTATTTTAAGGTTTTATTAAATGGTATTCAAATTAAATTCGAACGTTTTACAAGTTCTGGTTTCCGCTTTAAATTTCGATCGAACGATAGGTTTAAAGTTCTAAGTATAAAAAAAATAATAAGGGAAAATAGGGTACAGTATTAGGGCCGTTACAAGTGAAGTTTCTTATACTTATTCAAACGCATTACTAAGTCTTAATTATGCATCCATGAAGGTTATTGGGTCCTTAATACACATCGTTCTCATCAGTTTAAGTTAAAATCTTGAAGGTGAAATAGATAACTTAGGTTCTAACCACAAGTCCAGTAACAGTCAGCCTCTTTTGCTTGATACGTTCAGTTCTTTTGGAACAAATCAATTGAAGTGAAGTTTCTTATACTTCATCAAACGCATTCCTATGTCTTAATTACGCGTCCATGAAGGTAATTGGGTCCTCAATACTCGTCGTTTCATCACTTTAAGTTAAAACATTGAAGGTGAAATAGATAACTTAGGTTCTAACCACAAGTCTAGTAACAGTCAGCCTCATTTGCTTGATACGTTCAGTTCTTTTGGAACAAATCAATTGAAGTGAAGTTTCTTATACTTCATCAAACGCATTACTGAGTCCTAATTACGCGTCCTTGATGGTTATTGGGTTTGAATACACGTCGCTCTCATCACTTCAAGTTAAAACCTTGAAGGTATCAATGGATAATTTAGGTTCTAACCACAAGTCATGTAACAGTCAACCTCATTTGCTTGATACGTTTAGTTCTTTTGAAACAAATCGGTTGAAGTGAAGTTTCTTATACTTCATCAAATATATTACTAAATTTTAATTACGCATCCATGGAAGGTTATTCGGGTCCTTAATACACGTCGTTCTCATCACTTTAAGTTAAAACGCTGAAGGTGAAATAGATAACTTAGGTTCTAACCACAAGTCCAGTAATAGTCATCCTCATTTGCTTGATATGTTCAGTTCTTTTGGAACAAATCAATTGAAGTGAAGTTTCTTATACTTCATCAAACGCATTACTAAGTCTTAATTACGCGTCCTTGAAAGGATATTAGGTCTCAATACAAGTCGTTCACATCACTTCAAGTTAAAACCTTAAAGGTATAAATGGATAATTTAGGTTCTAACCACAAGTCATGTAATAGTCAACCATATTTGCTTGATACGTTAGTTCTTTTGAAAAAAATCAATTGAAGTGAAGTTTCTTATACTTCATCAAACGCATTACTAAGCAATAATTACGCATAAATGAAGGTTATTGGGTCCACAATACACGTGTTCTCATCACTTTAAGTTAAAATCTTGAAGGTGAAATTGATAACTTAGGTTCTAACTACAAGTCCAGTTACAGTCAGCCTCTTTTCCTTGATGCGTTCAGTTCTTTTGGAAAAAATCGATTGAAGTGAAGTTTCTTATACTTCATCAAACGCATTTCTATGACTTAATTACGCGTTAAAGAAGGTTATAGGGTCCTCAATACGCGTTGTTCTCATCACTTTAAGTTAAAACGTTAAAGGTGAAATAGATAACTTAGGTTCTAATCACAAGTCAAGTAACAGTCAGCCTTATTTGTTTGATACGTTCAGTTCTTTTGGAACAAATCAATTGAAGTAAAGTTTTTTATACCTCATCAAACAGCATTATTAAGTCTTAATTACGCATCCTTGAAGGTTATTGGATCTCAATACACGTCGTTCTCATCACTTCAAGTTAAAACCTTGAAGGTATAAATGTATAATTTAGGTTCTAACCACAAGTCATGTAATAGTCAACCTCATTTGCTTGATACGTTCTGTTCTTTTGAAACAAATCGATTGAAGTGAAATTTCTTATACTTCATCAAACGCATTACTAAGTCTTAATTACGCATCCATGAAGGTTATTAAGTCCTCAATACACGTTGTTCTTATCACTTTAACTTAAAACGTTAAAAGTGAAATAGATAACTTAGGTTCTAAACAAAACTTCAGTAAGAGTCAGCGTAATTTGCTTTATACATTCAGTTCTTTTGGAACAAATCAATTGAACTGAAGTTTCTTATACTTCATGAAACGCATTACTAAGTCTTAATTACCCGGCTTTGAAGGTTATTCGTTCTCAATACACGTCGTTCTCATCACTTCGAGTTAAAACGTTGAAGCTATAAATGGACAATTTAGGTTCTAACCACAGGTCATGTAACAGTCAACCTCATTTACTTGATACGTTCACCTCTTTTGAAACAAATCAATTGAAGTGAAGTTTCTTTTACGTCATCAAACGCATTACTAAGTCTTAATTACGCATCAATGAAGGTTATTGGGTCCTCAATACACGTCGTTATCATTACTTTAAGTTAAAACGTTGAAGGTGAAATAAATAAATTAGGTTCTAACCACAAGTCCAGTAACAGTCAGCCTCATTCGCTTGATACGTTCAGTTCTTTTGGATCAAATCAATTGAAGTGATGTTTCTTATACTTCATCAAACGCATTACTAAGACTTAATTACGCATCCTTGAAGGTTTTTGGGTCTCAATACACGTCGATCTCATCACTTCAAGTTAAACCTTGAAGGTATAAATGGATAATTTAGGTTCTAATCACAAGTCATTTAACAGTCAACATCATTTGTTTGATACGTTCAGTTCTTTTGAAACAAATCATTGTAGTGAAATTTCTTATACTTCATCGGACGAATTACTAAGTCTTAATTACGCATCCATGAAGGTTATTGGTCCACAATACACGTGTTCTCATCACTTTAAGTTAAAATCTGAAGGTGAAATTGATAACTTAGGTTCTAACTACAAGTCCAGTTACAGTCAGCCTCTTTTCCTTGATGCGTTCAGTTCTTTTGGAAAAATCGATTGAAGTGAAGTTTCTTATACTTCATCAAAACGCATTTCTATGACCTTAATTAACGCGTTAAAGAAGGTTTATAGGGTCCTCAATACGCGTTTGTTCTCATCACTTTAAGTTAAAACGTTAAAGGTGAAATAGATAACTTAGGTTCTTACTTCACAAGTCAAGTAACCAGTCAGCCTTATTGGTTTGATTACGTTCAGTTCTTTGGAACAAATCAATTGAATTAGTTTTTATACCTCATCAAAACACATTATTATTACATCTTAATTACGCATCCCTTGAAGGTTATTGGATCCTCAATACACGTCGTTTCTCATCACTTAAAGTTAAAACCTTGAAGGTATAAATGTATAATTTAGGTTCTAACCACAAGTCATGTAATAGTCAACCTCATTTGCTTGATACGTTCTGTTCTTTTGAAACAAATCGATTGAAGTGAAATTTCTTATACTTCATCAAACGCATTACTAAGTCTTAATTACGCATCCATGAAGGTTATTAAGTCCTCAATACACGTTGTTCTTATCACTTTAACTTAAAACGTTAAAAGTGAAATAGATAACTTAGGTTCTAAACAAAACTTCAGTAAGAGTCAGCGTAATTTGCTTTATACATTCAGTTCTTTTGGAACAAATCAATTGAACTGAAGTTTCTTATACTTCATGAAACGCATTACTAAGTCTTAATTACCCAGCTTTGAAGGTTATTCGTTCTTAATACACGTTGTTCTCATCACTTCGAGTTAAAACGTTGAAGCTATAAATGGACAATTTAGGTTCTAACCACAGGTAATGTAACAGCCAACCTCATTTACTTGATACGTTCACCTCTTTTGAAACAAATCGATTGAAGTGAAGTTTCTTTTACGTCATCAAACGCATTACTAAGTCTTAATTACGCATCCATGAAGGTTATTGGGTTCTCAATACACGTCGTTATCATTACTTTAAGTTAAAACGTTGAAGGTGAAATAAATAAATTAGGTTCTAACCACAAGTCCAGTAACAGTCAGCCTCATTCGCTTGATACGTTCAGTTCTTTTGGATCAAATCAATTGAAGTGATGTTTCTTATACTTCATCAAACGCATTACTAAGACTTAATTACGCATCCTTGAAGGTTTTTGGGTCTCAATACACGTCGATCTCATCACTTCAAGTTAAACCTTGAAGGTATAAATGGATAATTTAGGTTCTAATCACAAGTCATTTAACAGTCAACCTCATTTGTTTGATACGTTCAGTTCTTTTGAAACAAATCATTGGAGTGAAATTTCTTATACTTCATCGGACGAATTACTAAGTCTTAATTACGCATCCATGAAGGTTATTGGGACCTCAATACACGTCGTTCTCATCACTTTAAGTTAAAATCTTGAAGGTGAAATTAATAACTTAGGTTCTAACCACAAGTCCAGCAACAGTTAGCCTCTTTTTCTTGATACGTTTAGCGCTTTTGGAATAAATCGATTGAAGTGAAGTTTCTTATACTTCATCAAACACATTCCTATGTCTTAATTACGCGTCCATGAAAGGTTATAGGGTCCTCAATACGCGTCATTCTAATCAGTTTAAGTCAAAACGTTTAAGGTGAAATAGATGACTTAGGTTCTAACCACAAGTCCAGTACCAGTGTGCCTCATTTGCTTGATTTGTTCAATTCTTTTAGAACAAATCAATTGAAGTGAAATTTCTTATACTTCATCAAACGCATTACTAAGTCTTTATTATGCATCCTTGAAGGTTATTGGGTCTTAATACACGTTGTTCTGATCACTTCAAGCTAAAACCTTAAAGGTATAAATGGATAATTTAGGTTCTAACCACAAATCATGTAACAGTCAACCTCATTTGTTTGATACGTTCAGTTCTTTTGAAACAAATCATTGGAGTGAAATTTCTTATACTTCATCGGACGAATTACTAAGTCTTAATTACGCATCCATGAAGGTTATTGGGTCCACAATACCCGTCGTTCTCATCAGTTTAAGTTAAAATGTTGAAGGGGAAATAGATAACTGAGGTTCTAACAACAAGTCGAGTAATAGTCAGCCTTATTTGCTTTATACGTTCAGTTCTTTTGGAACAAATCAATTAATGTTAAGTTTCTTCTACTTCATCAAACGCATTACTAAGTCGTAATTACGCGTCCTTGAAGGTTATTAGGTCTCAATAGACGTCGTTCTCATTACTTCAAGTTAAAACATTGAAAGTATAAATGGATAATTATGGTTCTAACCACAAGTCAAGTAACAATCAACCTCATTTGCTTGATACGTTTAGTTCTTTTGAAACAAATCGATTGAAGTGAAGTTTCTTATACTTCATCAAACGCATTACTATGTCTTAATTACGCATCCATGAAGATTATTGGGTCCTCATTGCACGTCGTTCTCATCACTTTAAGTTAAAATCTTGAAGGTGAAATAGATAACTTAGGTTCTAACCACAAGTCCAGTAAAAGTCAGCCTCTTTTTGTAACACCCCTAATACTGTACCCGTATTTCCCGTATAATTTTTCATTTTATACTTTTTACTTTTCTATGCTTTAAATAAAACTTAATGCGAAATCTAAACCGAAGTTGAAATCAGAATTTAAGTCGGAATTAAAACTGAACTTTAAAAGCATTTAAAACAAAACCTTTAATAAATAATTAAAACTAAAACATTTAATAAAACTTAAATAAAACAATTAAAAGAAGGGAGGGCAGAATCGGAATTCTGCCCTCGTGAATGGAGCAGCGCTCGGTCGCTGCAGCATGCAGCGACTGAGCGCTGCATGCGCTGCAGTGTGCAGCGACCAGTCGCTGCACCACTGCAGCGACTGATCGCTGCATGCAGTGATCAACTGATCACTGCATGCAGCGATTGATCTCTGCATGCAGCGATCGATCGCTGCACACAAAGTGCAGCGATCCCTTACAGAAATCGATCGCTGCACACTGAGTGCAGCGATCCATGCCTTCTTTCTTTTTTCTTTCTATTCCTTCATTCTGCCTTTCCTTTTTCTTCACTATTGCTCTCTGGAATTCCAGAGAGCATACACTTAAAACACAAATCACAGGATCCGATTTCAGAGACTAACAACATATTCTTTTTACCAATTTTTCATCAATAACCTAATATACTTATACTTATAACTTATGCTCAATGCTCAATCGACTGGCAGCGGACTTTGCGAAATCCAACTGCGTGGATAGCTCTAAAAACTGAGCTATCCGTAACGACCTACAAACAACATTTCAAAACATTTTCATTTTAACTTAACATTTAAACCAAAGCGTTTTACATACAATTACCAAAACGTTATCTAACCCCTATCCAGATCCAAACAACCTAAATATGTTCTATACAGTTCATCATCAATCCAAAATATCACGAAGAACCCCCCAAAACCTTTACATACACCCACCACGGGTCAAAACGCGCCTCGACTGCTCAACGCACTCCCACGGCCATCATCCATCAGCTGCTCCTACGTCAGGAGGAGGAATATCATCCTCACCTGGATCTACGTCACCTACACCATAAATATAAGTCGTGAGCTTAAGGCTCAGTAAGTCTACGTGAATGCTTATGCATGAATATGTTTATGCAGTTTTTATAACACCGTCACTCATGCATTTCATTCTTTCATTCATTCATTCTCATTCATTCATTCTCACCATGACATTCTTTTGGTTACCGAAGTCTATTCACTCGGCAGATGGTTAGGGCCCGTCAAGCGGTTAGACAGCCCACACCATCTGAAGGGAGGAAGACCCGCTCACCACGGAACGCCGGGTCTGAACCTCACCCCGATAACCACATACAGAGGGTTGTTTACATGATACTTTACTTGCCTTTACGTGCATTTCTTTTTCATGAAAACTATGCTCAAATTCATTTTCATGACGTTTTTAAAACTATGATGCATGAACAGATATAAACATAACATATCAATTATCATACGTACCATCAAGACACTCAGGCATAACCTACAAAAGAACCAATCCTAACTACCCAACCAAAGCATTTAAACAAAAAATTCTCCAATTTCCTCGAACAACAAAAGATCCTATGGTGTAGGCCAATCGGCCAATCAAGTCGCGGAGACTTACCTGAAGTCCTTAGCAAATCGAGAGCCGTCAGGGAGCTTCGTTCACCTAAGCCAATTTACAACAGTTTTCGTTAAAATTAGTTTAAACTCCTAAACGTCCAATTTAACAAAACCTTAACTAAAGAATTTTCCTAAAATCTTAACTTAACTAATCGAAGCATTTAAACCAACAATTAATGCTCGATAGTCCGTAATCCAAATTAACGAGTTTTGCCCTAAAACCCGAAAATTAACCAATTTATAATATTTTCACTAATTGATTTAACTTCGTCCCATAACGTCCAATACGTTCAATATATACCTAATCACGGCTAACCTATTAATTACGTGCCCTAATTCGCATTTTTAACGGATTTAAATCGAAACCCTAACTTTCTAAAACATCGTAAAACTTGAAATAAAGGCTCTAAGATTATAGACACATACCTAGGGTAGCGAGAGAAGGAGAAACTGTGAAGGATCGAAGTCGATCGGAGGTCGGAACGGAGCTCGGCGTCGTCGGCAGAGGAGAAACCGAGGGTTTCTTCTCTTCTCTGGTCGCGGGAGAAAGAAAAGACAGAATGAAAATTGATTCTGTCGAAGGAAGAGGATTTTTGTTTTTATAAAATAAATATTTACCTTGGAAATTACCATTTCGCCCTTCTTCAGTTTTTATATTAGTTTCGTCCTTCGGTTCGTTAATCGTCCAGCTGTTTGGTTTGACTAAACCTCCTTATTTCACCAACAAGTCCAACTTAATATTTCGATTTAATAAAACTGTCCGTTCGCAAAATCAGACCTCGTTTACTATTTTACGAAACGTTCAATTACTTTACGAAAGACGTAATTACTCGGAATATAACGTTTAAACTCCGAAAATTCTCATAATTTCCTTAAAATTCTTATTAGTCGTAGGGTCATAATGACCTTTCTTTCGTGAAATGGACCTTATTTGACATATTTACAAAAATGCCATTTAATAACATAATATATCAATATAATATATTAAATCCAAAAATCCGTACAAGCCGGATATTACACTTTTGCTTGATACTGTCAGTGCTTTTGGAACAAAACGATTGAAGTGAAATTTCTTATACTTCATCAAACGCATTACTATGTCTTAATTACGCGTCCATGAAGGTTATAGGGTCTCAATACGCGTCGTTCTCATCACTTCAAGTTAAAACCTTGAAGGTGAAATAGATAACTTAGGTTCTAACCACAAGTCATGTAACAGTTAACCTCATTTGCTTGATACGTTCAGTTCTTTTGGAACAAATCGATTGAAGTGAAGTTTCTTATACTTCATCAAACGCATTACTAAGTCTTAATTACGCGTCCTTGAAGGTTATTGGGTCTCAATACACGTCGTTCTCATCACTTCAAGTTAAAACCTTGAAGGTGAAATAGATAACTTAGGTTCTAACCACAAGTCATGTAACAGTTAACCTCATTTGCTTGATACGTTCAGTTCTTTTGGAACAAATCGATTGAAGTGAAGTTTCTTATACTTCATCAAACGCATTACTATGTCTTAATTACGCGTCCATGAAGGTTATAGGGTCCTAAATACGCGTCGTTCTCATCACTTTAAGTTAAAACGTTGAAGGTGAAATAGATAACTTAGGTTCTAACCACAAGTCCAGTAAAAGTCAGCATCATTTGCTTGATATGTTATGTTCTTTTGGAACAAATCAATTGAAGTGATGTTTCTTATACTTCATCAAACGCATTACTAAGTCTTTATTACGCGTTTTTGAAGGTTATTGGGTCTCAATACACGTTGTTCTCATCACTTCAAGGTTAAAACTTGAAGGTATAAATGGATATTTTAGGTTCTAACCACAAGTCATGTAACAGTTAACCTCCTTTGTTGATACGTTCAATTCTTTTGAACCACATCATTTGAAGCGAAGTTTCTTATACTTCATCAAACGCATTACTAAGTCTTAATTACGCGTCCTTGAAGGTTATTGGGTCTCAATACACGTCGTTCTCATCACTTCAAGTTAAAACCTTGAAGGTGAAATTGATAACTTAGGTTCTAACCACAAGTCATGTAACAGTGAACCTCATTTGCTTGATACGTTCAGTTCTTTTGGAACAAATCGATTGAAGTGAAATTTCTTATACTTCATCAAACGCATTACTATGTCTTAATTACGCGTCCATGAAGGTTATAGGGTCCTAAATACGCGTCGTTCTCATCACTTTAAGTTAAAACGTTGAAGGTGAAATAGATAACTTAGGTTCTAACCACAAGTCATGTAACAGTCAACCTTATTTGCTTGATACGTTCAGCTCTTTTGGAACAAATCAATTGAAGTGATGTTTCTTATACTTCATCAAACGCATTACTAAGTCTTTATTACGCGTTTTGAAGGTTATTGGGTCTCAATACACGTTGTTCTCATCACTTCAAGTTTAAAACTTGAAGGTATAAATGGATATTTAGGTTCTAACCACAAGTCATGTGACAGTTAACCTCATTTTGTTGATACGTTCAGTTCTTTTGAAACAAATCATTTGAAGCGAAGTTTCTTATACTTCATCAAACGCATTACTAAGTCTTAATTACACAACCTTGAAGGTTATTGGGTCCTCAATCCACGTCGTTCTCATCACTTTAAGTTAAAACGTTGAAGGTGAAATAGATAACTTAGGTTCTAACCACAAGTCCAGTAACAGTCAACCTCATTTACTTGATACGTTCAGTTCTTTTGAAACAAATCGATTGAAGTAAAGTTTCTTATACTTCATCAAACGCATTACTATGTCTTAATTACGCATGGTTCCTCAATACACGTCGTTGTTATCACTTTAAGTTCAAATCTTGAAGGTGAAATAGGTAACTTAGGTTCTAACCACAAGTCCAGTAACAGTCAGCCACTTTTGCTTGATACGTTCAGTTCTTTTGGAACAAAAAGATTGAAGTGAAGTTTCTTATAATTCATCAAACGCATTCCTATGTCTTAATTACGCGTCCATGAAGGTTATTGTGTAACACCCGGTTCTTTACGGGATTTTGTAATTATAAATATACAATGGCATTTTTGTAAATATGTCAAATTGAGTCCGTTTTACAAAAAGAAAGCGTTATTACGATCCTAATAATTAATTTGAATTTTAAGAAAATTTTAGGAATTTTAGGAGTTGTTACGCTAATTTTACGAGAATTACGTTTCTCGTGATATAAATGACGTTGTGGTAAAAATAGTAAACGATGTCAGATTTGTGAACGGACAAATTTAATTGAACCCTAATAATAAGTTGGATTTATTGGCGAAATAGGAAAATGTGGAGAAAATGAATCGTTAGCTAATTAACTGAACAAAGGACGAAACAAATAGAAAATCAAATGAAGGGCAAAATGGTAATTTTCCAGGTGAAATTTTAATAAAAATCACATTTCCTCTTTCTCCTCCATCACTCCACGCGAATTCTCCTCTCCAACGACGATTCGTCCTCTGATCGACTCGTTTTCTTCGTGTTTTCTCCTCCAAACTACACTCTAGGTATGGTTCTACGTTTTTGAAAAGTTTATTCGTAGTTTTTGGGTCGTTTAACGGTTAGGGTTTCGTTTAGGATTTTGTTAAAAATGCCAATTTGAGTTTGAAATCGATAGATTTACCGTGTTTGTGAATATAATGGATATATCGAGCATTATTAGATGAAGTTAGTTTGATTTGCGAGAAATTTTAGGGTTTTATGGATTTCGAGGTTTGAGAAACCTCCATTAATAGAGTTTAGGGCTATTGGTGAGCATAAGTTGCTCGATGAAATGCCCGAGAGAGTTGAATTAGAGTTGTAGGAGATTTCCTTAGTTAAGGTTTCGTTAGTTTGGAAGTTTAATGGTTTAAACTCGTTTTAACGACAAATGTTGTAAATTGCCTTAGGTGAACAACCCTCGTAGACGGAGCTGGAATTCCAACGGACACGAGGTAATTTCTCGTGACTTACTATGGCCGATTGGCCTACACTGTACGTCGAAGTCGCGTCGAGGATCTTTGGTGATTTATTTGCTTAAATGCTTTGGTTGGGTAGTTAGCATTAGTTCTTTTATAGATTATGTTTTTTATTGTCTCGATGGTATGTATGATGTATGTTTATTTTAAGCACGTAATTGTTCATGCATCATGGTTTTCAATATAAGCATAGAAAATGAATTTCCGCACTATGTTTTCATGAAAAGAGATGTGGCCCGAAAGGGGGCTATCGATCTATTGTGAAGGCCGAAAAGGGGCTTATCACAATACCACATCGCCTAAAACGAAATGAATCAACGTAATCTATTATCTGGTCATGAGAGGTGGGGCTCAGGCACGACTATTTACGGATGTGAGCATGTACCCCCCCCCCCCCCCCCCGCGGATACGTGGAAAGGGTTGTCCGACCGCCGGATGTGCCCTCTCCACATAGCGGGCTGAGATCTCGATGATATTCTGTCTGCGACGTAATGATAAGAAAATGTTGCATGATTTCTGAACTTCATATGCACAGCATGCATCTGCATTTACGAAACTTGCTAAGCCTTTAGCTCATAGTTGTCTGTATGGTGTAGGTGATCATGATACAGGTGAGGACGAGATCCCTCCACCCGAGAAATGATCAGTTGAAGAATGATGGCCCGTGGGAGTGTCCTGGCGCAGTTGGTGCGTGTTGACCCATGGGGATAGTTGTAAGTATTTTGGGAAAATTGTATAGTTAGAAACATTTTAAGATGTTTGATTCTGGATAAAAAACATACGGGTTTCGGATGTTTTGGAAAATCATTTTATAAATTGCTTTTGGAAAGTCTTTTCTTGTAAATATACTTGAACTGCTTGGATTTCTATTTTAGACAGGGAAAATCATTTAGGTTTTAAACGGATCCACGCAGTTCGCTTTTATGAAAGTTTACTATGTTTTTAAACACGTTTTAGGATATGATTTTATGTTAAGTGTTTCAGTCATAATTGAGGAAGAAATTGGAAGTATAGGTGTATGTATATGCAAGGGAAGAAAGAAAAAAGGAGGGGAAAACTCCTTGGAATTTCGTATTCCAGGGAGGTTGCCGATCGATCGCCGGAGGAGGGGATCGATCGGCAATTAAGGTCACCACTCTCTGGAAAAATCCAGAGAGTGTGGCGATCGATTGACCAAAGGATGGGCGATCGATCGCCGGTGTGAGGGACGAACGATCGCCCCTCTATTTTCATGGTTGGCGATCGATCGCCTGCCAAAGGGGCGATCGATCGCCTCTGCCTTTTATGGGACGATTGTCCCTTTTGCCCCTCGATTTGTGGCCAATGATTTTAATTGTTTTATAAATTGTTTTAAGTTTTATTAAAATGGTTTTAAAATAGTTTCCAAACGATTTAAACGATTTAGTCTACGATTTAAATTCCGCCCAAACGTTACGAAGTTCATAAAAAAAAATAATACGAGAAAATTAGGAAGAGTGATATAAGGGACGTTACATATTGGGTCCTCAATACTCATCGTTCGCATCACTTTAAGTTAAAACGTTGAAGGTGAAATAGATAACTTAGGTTCTAACCACAAGTTCAGTAACAGTCAGCCTCATTTACTTGATATGTTCAGTTCTTTTGGAACAAATCAATTGAAGTGAAGTTTCTTATACTTCATCAAACGCATTATTAACTCCTAATTATGCGTCCTTGAAGGTTATTGGGTCTCAATATACGTCGTTCTCATCACTTCAAGTTAAAACCTTGAAGGTATTAATGGATAATTTAGGTTCTAACCACAAGTCATCTAACAGTCAACCTCATTTTGTAACGACCACATTAAGGGCCAAGATTAAACCGTGACTCTTTTAGATTTATCTATATATCCTTACTAATTTTATTTAAACTATACTCCATGGTATTTCTATTATTTTTTTTTTAAACAAATATAAATCGGCTCAAGACATCACTCAGCCATGAAATCCATTACACATCTGCCGGCGAGCAGTGCAAAAAGCATCAGCCGATGAGCAGGAACTTCAACACTTAAACTGCATCTACCGACAGAGAAATAACTCACAACTGCCGATCATAAAACGACAGGACTCAATACTCATTCACTTACTCCTGCCGATCGCTAAACGACAAGCACAGAGTTCGCTTCTGCCGGTAGTGAAAATCTACATCATTCGGTATTTGAAATACCTTACATCTACCGATAGACATGTGCAATTCACGTGTCCATTTAATACATCTTCCGATAGAAATCATCCGCTGGTAGATGCAAACTCTTAACATCTTCCGATAGGGAACATCTATCGGTGGATGCAAACTCTTAAGAGGCTTCAAACCACATTGACTCAACACTCATATGTATGAAAATCAGAGACTCATCCAAAAATTCTTATAACGGAAGACTTAGTTAAAGTAACTCTTTCCATATCTTTAAAATCATCCACAGACTCAGTAGTTAAACCAGACAATTTCGAAGTTCAATGTTAAAATATAATCTCATCCTACTTATACTTCCATATTCATATTCATCACTAAAATTATAAGAGCATTAACCAGGGGGGGTCTTGTTCTCCATCCAGCCACAGAGTTGCTCCCTGAACACCTTCCAGCAACCAAACTTAGACATCTTCATTAACTTTGAGATCCTCACCTGAAAACTCGTCACCTACATCATAAGGTTTAAACTATAAGCCTAATGCTTAGTAAGGAATGCAATACTAACAAGTATGCATGAATGCTCATTTTAAGAAACAAATGCTCATGAATCTTTTCTTATTCATATTCATACTCAAGGTCTTCGTTCTTGTTCATCGTTCGTATTCATCGTTCATAATCATCATTCATGCTCATCATTCATATTCATCATTCATATTCATCAATCATATTCATCATTCATATTAATCATTCATATTCATCATTCATATTCATCGATCAGGTTGTGTGAATTAAGAGAGGATTTGTGCCGGTAAAGGGGGTTGACAGTGAGAGTGTACATAGTCCATTGCAGGTCGTAATCATGGTCCTTCCTTTTGGACAGTGACATACGCCAAACCACCCCCAACCCTCGCTTAATTCACGTTGCATAAGTTTTATATTCTTATCTTGTTCATGAGAAAAACATGCTCTTAAAACATTATCATATGCATAAAACGTTCGTGATGCATGAACATGAGAACTCCTAACTCATCAAGTCACAGACTAGTGCATTCATCCGACGAAAAATCATACCATTAAGTCAAACATAAACATAAGTAACAGACAATAGCTTAAATAACTTCTAATCATCGTATCAGTTTCGACCTAGCATCCTTGTGATGTAGGGCCCTAATGGCCGGGAATCTTACACATTCACTTACCTGGTTTCCTTAGCAACTTGAACTCCTTTTCTTCAAACTTCTTCACCTAAAATATTTCACATCACAGTAGTTAAAACAAAACCCTAAAAGTCCCAATCACAAGTCATCCTAGAATCTAATAACTAAAGTCATTCCCGAATCTCCTAGTCTAGTTCTCTGTGCGCAGTTAGAAATCCAAAACCAAAACAGCTAGGTCCAACTAACGATTAATCAGGGTCAGTTATATTAAATGTCCAGAATCGATTCGGAAATGACATTACAAAATCCAGATTATAAATGTTGCTATTGCTACTCGGCCATTGGAGAAACCAAACTCCAACACCAAGCCGAAAAAGAGAATTTAACAACTAACTGACAACTACATTGTCTAATCCATACCTCGAGCGTAGAGTATCCGAGAAATGGCAAGGGAACCGATCGTCAAAGGAGGGATTACTAGCAGGCAGAGAGCGAGAGCTCGGGAGAGATAATCGCTGAAAGGAGAAAGTGTCGGCTACAGTGGTGTTGGTGAGATTTAAAAACTTTCCATCTCCTTTATATATCGATCACAGCCCACCCTAATTTCAATTTTTCCACTGAATCTAGTTCACACAATTTGGAACAAATCTTGGTATTAAATTTAAATCAAAAGGTCCAAAAATAAGGGTGACAGTTAATTCCGTTAAGAAAATCACCTGACTAAAATGTCGGGTGTTACATCCACCCCTCTTTAAACAAAATTTTCGCCCCCGAAAATTGATCAAACAAAGAGCTCCGGATAATTGTCCAACATATCTTGCCGTCGTTACCATGTGGCTTCTTCAACTCCATGATTTGTCCATAAGACCTTAACCAATGTAATTTCCTTATTCCTCAGAGTTTTTACAGTAGATTCCAAAATTTGCACTGGCTTCTCTTCATACATTAGTGTTGGCTCAATTTCGACATTCACTGACTTAAGAACTTGTGTAGGATCCCGTATGCATTTTCTTAACATTGACACATGAAAAACATTGTGAACTTTTCCAACGAAGGAGGCAATTGCAGTGTATAAGCTGTGCTGCCGATCCTTTCCAAGACAGGGAATGGTCCAACGAATCATGGATTAAGCTTTCCCTTCTTACCAAATCTAAGTACTCCCTTAAATGGTGAAATCTTCAGAAATACTTCTTCTCCGACGGAGAACACCAGATCTCTCCTCCTTTTGTCTGCATAACTTTTCTGTCGGCTTTGTGCAGTAACCATTCTTTTTCTGATAATGGTAATCTTGTCTGACATCTGTTGCAAGATCTCTGGACCTAGGAGTTTTGCTTCACCGACCTCATCCCAATACAAAGGTGATCTGCACTTTCTGCCATAAAGTGCTTCATAAGGTGCCATACCAATGGTTGACTGGTAACTATTATTGTAAGAAAATTAAATCAAGGGCAGGTATCGACTCCACGTTGCCTGAAACTCTAACACACAAGCCCTCAACATATCTTCAAGTATCTGAATAGTCCTCTCAGATTGACCATCGGTTTGAGGGTGAAAAGCAGTGCTGAAGGATAACTTTGTTCCTAATGTGCCTTGCAAACTTTGCCAAAATCTTGAGGTGAATCGAGGATCACAATCGGAGACAATAGATAAGGGAATCCCATGCAATCTTATAATTTCTTGAATGTACAGGTTAGCGAGTTGTTCCATTGTAAAAGTCATTCTTACTGGTATGAAGTGTGCTGATTTTGTCATTCTGTCAACCACAACCCAAATACTATCATGT
This sequence comes from Begonia masoniana, assembly GCA_022432975.1. NCBI lineage: Eukaryota > Viridiplantae > Streptophyta > Magnoliopsida > Cucurbitales > Begoniaceae > Begonia > Begonia masoniana. The sequence goes on along the minus strand of CM039504.1, from coordinate 45,840,257 downwards.
CCTTTGATTGTCTTTGGTAATCCTACTACAAAATCCATGGCAATGTTTTCCCACTTCCATTCAGGGATCGGTAAGGGTTGAAGAGTACCTCCTAAGTGTTGGTGTTCTGTTTTAACTTGTTGGCAAATCAAGCATGACTCTACAAACTTGGCCACATCCCTCTTTAAGTTTGGCCACCAATAATGTAGCTTCAAGTCCCGATACATCTTGGTGCTACCAGGATGCACAGAAAAGGAAGAAGAATGAGCTTCAGCCAAGATCAACTCACGCAACTCCTTAACACTCGGAATGTACCATCGATTCCTAAATTTCAAAATACCATCATTGGAGAGACTGAATTCAGAGAAGGCATCCTGCAACTTACTCATCATGCTATTATTCTCCTTTGAATCCTTCTGCTGTGCTTCTTTGATTTTATCCAAAATATTGGTCGAATGGTTAAGTCAGCAAGTAAAGTTGACAACTCAGGAACTATTTTCAACTCGAACTTCTGAACTTCCTTCCATAATGGTACAGACATGGTTGATACTGCGGGCTGCATTGTCTTAGACATTCTACTCAATGCATCAGCCACAGCATTGGCCTTACCCGGGTGATACTTGATTTCGAAGTCATAATCCTTAACAAACTCCAACCAACATCTTTGTCTCATGTTTAATTCTTTTTGGGTGAAAAGGTACTTCAGGCTTTTATGGTCAGAAAACACCTCACACTGTTGACCATACAAATAGTGTCTCCAAATCTTTAAAGCAAAAACAACTGCGGCTAACTCTAAATCGTGAGTGGGGTAATTCTATTCATAACTCTTCAGCTGCTTAGAGGCATACGCCACCACCTTGCCTTCTTGCATCAAAACACACCTCAGTCCAACTTTGGATGCATCACAGTAAACACTAAACTTTCCTTCTTCGGTTGGGAGAGTCAGTAGTGGGGCTGTTGTCAACTTCAGCTTAAGTGTCTGGAAGCCATCTTCACAAGCTTCAGTCCAAGAGTACTTGGTGTCCTTCTTAGTCAAACTTGTTAAAGGTTTAGCTATCATTGAAAATCTCTTAATAAACTTCCTATAATAACCTGCCAGACCAAGGAAACTGCGGACTTCACTGGCATTCCTTGGCTGTGGTCAGTCCTTAACTGCCTGAATTTTGGTTGGATCTATTGATATACCTTCAGCAGAGATGACATGGCCTAAGAAGTTAACCTTATCCAACCAGAATTCACACTTGGACAACTTGGCATAAAGTTGTTGCTGTTTCAGGGTTGTCAAAACTATTCTTAAGTGTTCTTCGTGGTCAGCTTCAGTCCGTGAGTATATAAGAATATCATCTATGAATACAATCACAAACTTGTCCAAATATTCACGAAACACTCGGTTCATGACACAAAATCCCTTAGAAAAGGGTCCGTGTGAAACCCACAAAATACTCAAGAGTGTGCTCGGTTGTGTGGTTGTGTAAATAGCCGAAAATGAGAGCTAAAATGTTAATAAAATGCAAATAAAATATAAGGTGAGGGTGAGTGCTAGTGATGGTCGAATATGATATGCATGATAATGGGATGGAATGAGAAGAAAAATAAAAGAAAGAGATGAAGAGAAAGAGTGTGTGAGAAAGTGATGTGATGAATGATAATAATAAGAAATAAATGACAATAAAATAAAGGGTGGAGTGTGGGAGTTTGATGGCTGAAAATTAAAGGTGAGAGTGTGTGTGGAAGTGTTGCGGAAATGAAAATAATGGAAATTCCTTTGGCGGATCCGTAGAGCGATCTTATGGTTTAAGCTCTCGGATAAACGATTTTCCAAAGAAAATCGACCACCTAGGGCCTAGGTTTTCATCCTCAATCCTAATCCCAATAGAAAAGGTGAGGGAAAAAATAAGAATTAATCTAGCAACCCAAAGCTAGATTAATAATAGAGGGCTACTCCACTTGGTTCAAAGAACCAAGGAAAAACTCTAAAGGATAACCACCTTGGAGTAGAGAAATAGAAATTTTATAAATGAGCAAAAGTTGTTTACAAACACCAATCCTATGCTTAAATAGAAAATCCTAGGGTGGATGATTAAGGTTTCCATAAGGATGAATGAATAGTGGCCATTGGATGAAAAAGGATGGATGGCCAAGATCAAGGCAAACAAGCACACATCCTAGGGAGGAGATGAATGCCATGCCTAAATGGATCAATGGAGGGAATCTTGCCACATCATCAATCCATGTTGCCACTAACTCTTGTACTTGCAAAATTATACCTTTAAATGTGGGCTCTTCTTTGGGCCATGGCTTCCTTTGGGCTCCATTTGTTGTAGACTTTTTCCTTCAATATTTGAGTTGAAATTCTTCAACCCATAATCCACCAACATACATCTAACCCTAACAACACAATCTAATGCATGAAATGAAATTATAAAATCCTTACAATAAAGGCGAATGTATGCCAAATAAGTTCAAAATAAAAATTACAAAAATAGGGCCCGGGAAGACAAATTCCCATTGGGCTAAGTATGACTCCTCCAAGCGATCCATATGCAATCCTTCTTCATAAATTTTTCCTACAAAAATAAAAACACGTAATAAATAGAGAATTTAGATAAAGCACGGGATTCTACTAAGTATATTTTAAATGCAACCCGAGGCATGTCATCCTCTCCGGGTGATTTGAGGATTTGACCTCAAATCCGATGGTTGACTTTTCTCAAGAAAGACTCCAACAATTTCTCGACTATTAGTTTGTTTATTACTTTTGAGAGATTTGAGTTTGAAGGCAATGAAGATATGTTTTTTTTTTGTTAAAATTTCTAGGTGACATGGAGGAGGGATGGTCTTATTAAAATTTTCTTTGGTAAGGGTGGTGAGATTGAATTCAACGGCTACTTTGGAGGGCGATTGCTCGGTGATGGAAGGAAATTTTCCAAAGTAGGCGAATCCGACAAATAGTAAGGTGGAAATGCTAAAATCCTTCAACCAAAGAAATAGTCCAATAAATCTTAAAACCACAAAAGAAAATTTTCTTACCAATAGAACCTTAACTCTAGTCCTATGGTAGAATTTGTGATAGACACATGGTGGGAAATGGTGTGGTGGTAGGATTATTAGAGCTTGGTTCCAACTAACCTTAAAATTCCAAATCATTAAATAGATGGAGGTTAGTGAACTTATTATTACCAATTCAACGATTCCTTTGACCCTAGTTCGATGGTAGAATTTGTGAACATCACGTAGTGAGGTTAATGGTTGCCACTTGATACTAGGTAAGGTTAATCGTTTCGTTATCTCACCCAATTGTACAATATGGCATTTGTTGGGTGAATTGACTGTGGACATTATCTTATTTTGCCTAATTCCACCATAGTTCAAAGTAGTACGAGGTGTTGAGTATATGGAACAGGCTAATTTCTTCGAAATTGGGTGGAAGGGATGGTTTATCCTTTCAATATTAGGAAGGGAGTAAGGTAGACCAATGATCATATTAGAAATTCCAAAAATACTCTCTTCACTTAACTTCCTCTTTTCTTGTGGCCATGTTGATTCTCCTTTCAAATGACAAGGAATCTTTTCTTCTTCCACCATTTCTTCCCAAAGGTCATTTGTTTTAAGGAAGGGTAAATTTGAAGGTTGGGCGGAGGGTACGTCGGCATAAAGAGGATTATGATACCACTTGATGTCACTTGAGTGAGTGGGTTTTTAGGTTGAACCATCCAATTGGTATTCAATATCATGTATGGGTAACCTTGTGGCAATTCCTCCTTTAAGCATTCACTTTCTTCCTCCTTAAAGATATCTTCCTCCTTAAAAATATCTTCCTCCTCTTGATTGTCCGTATCAAGAAGTGGGCCTTCTTCGGGATAACAATCAATTTCTCCTAATGTCTCTTCCTCCTCTTTAGTTAAGCTCGGTGTTTCGTCTAAAATTTCTTGCAATTCAACGTTACTTAAGACTTCTTCATTGAGTTCATTAATCTTTTGGGGCAAAGTAGGTGGTGTATTTGCAAGTAAGGTGTCTTGAACCCACTTTTCCAAAAGGTGGCAAGTATTCTTAAGTACGTGTAAAGTCTCATCTAGCCTAATCGGTTTGGAAGGTAGAATGGGTGGTTGGTTAATCCTAGTCTTTGTCTCCATTTTATTCCTTAAATTTCTCCCATGAGTGGATGGATATTTACGACTATTTTGATTCCTAAATTGGGAGGAGCTAGGATAACATGTAGGATGATCTTCCTTAAAAACTTTGATCCTAAAATTGGGTTCTTGCTTTGGTTGTTTTTGGGAAAATCTCTCTTCTAAAAACATTTTCATTATTGTCCAAGAAATCAAGTCTTCTTTCTTAACTCTTCTTCTTCTCCATGCTACATATTTTTCCCATGAAGACTTAGCATCCTTGGTTAAACACTTAGAGGCGAAGTCAACTTTTTCCCAATCACAATAATATCCATAAGCAAACTTCTTTTCTATCCTTTTAATCCAAGAGGAATATTCATCCTTACCATAGAGACCACTAAATAGAAAAATGTTTGGTTCTTGATTATGTGGGGAAAATTTATTTCTATTAGTCATGTCTAAGTGTTTTAATTAGAAATTTAAATTCTTATCTAAGTTGTTCATCCAAAAGTGAGTGAGATGATTATTTTATTTAATGTCTTAGGAAAATTTTAGTGCTAAGGTATATTTCCTAGCTAAGACAATAAATAAATAAGGATCATGTTCACAATAAATATTTTAAAATTTTGGAAGTCAACAAACAACTTAGGTGACTAAAACAAACACTTAGCAAAGACTAAATTTAGCAACAAATTTTCAATACGTGCAATTACTACAATTTTCAATCAAATATCAACCAAGTTACCAACTTTAAGCAAGAATTAATCAAAATAATATTAATACCACTAATAGATTTCAAAAATCAGCAAGGAATAATGTCAAAACACCAATTCTACTCACGTTAAACATGCTGGAATTTTTAATTTAAGAGCAGAATTTTTTTTTTTTATGTAGTTCATAACATTAATTTAGCCGATTTTTAATTAAGATGTGTTACAAATTTTGCAAGTCACTTAGGGTACTCAAAGGCTAGCATAGAATAGGTGATTCTCACGAAAAATTTAAGTGCAAACATTCAGTAATTTAACATGCAATTTTTGAGCATAATATAAGGCAAACCGAGAAGATATTTCAAGCAAGAATCTAATTTTGGTAATGATAGATCTAGGCCAATTTTAAACACCAAAATTTCCAGAATTAATAGTATACTACTAGCCAGTATTTAGGTGTGATTCTTAGCTTAAAATAACAACAACATAAGCTATAGAAAATGATGCAATGAGCAAGCAACAACCGATGAGAAAAATAAGTATAAACCGATTTTTGATTAATCTTTCTTGGCCGAATTTCTAAGCAACATTAAGATCAGATTTTATATATTAATGACATGAATTTTAGAGGTAAATCTTAGCCAAGACACAGCAAGATATGATAGAAAAAGCCGAAACAAGAATCATGCATAAACCGAGGAGAGAAACAATAATAACCAACCGATTTTATAGCCTTAGTTTAAGCCGATTTAAAGCAACATTATAATCAAATTTTTGGAGCATGCTATTGACATATTTTAGATGAAATAAACAAGGCTCCAACATAGCAAGTATCATAGAAAAATCGTGGCATGAAGAGATGTAGAAACCGAGCAAAAATCAAAGGGAACCCGAGAAGACATAACATCAAAATAAGCCGGTTTTATATTATCACTTAAGGCCGATTTTTAAACAACATTTCGCCAATATTTTGACCATACTTTCTATTAGATTTAAATGTAAATATTGACTCAAAACACAGCAAAATGATATAGAAAAATCGATGAGAAGATAGGCTTAAAAATAAAGAAGAACAAGTATGAAAATAAAAAGAAAATGCATAGAAATATCATGCTTACCTTTGGTCGATTTTTGCACCTTTGCATACAATTTTTTTTCCACAATATATTAAGCATTAAAATAGCAATAAAATGGCAGCAAATGCAATAGTTAGATTAGCACAAAGTTAACACAACATTAAAGGAAATAATGCGAGAAAAGAAACGAGCGCTATCCCGGTTTTTGTATATAGCTTTTGGCTATTGCCAAATGCATCAAAAACACATTGTGGGAAGCCTATCGCTCTGATACCACTTGATACAAAATCCCTTAAAAAAGGGTCCGTGTGAAACCCACAAAATACTCAAGAGTGTGCTCGGTTGTGTGGTTGTGTAAATAGCCGAAAATGAGAGCTAAAATGTTAATAAAATGCAAATAAAATATAAGGTGAGGGTGAGTGCTAGTGATGGTCGAATATGATATGCATGATAATGGGATGGAATGAGAAGAAAAATAAAAGAAAGAGATGAAGAGAAAGAGTGTGTGAGAAGATGATGTGATGAATGATAATAATAAGAAATAAATGACAATAAAATAAAGGGTGGAGTGTGGGAGTTTGATGGCTGAAAATTAAAGGTGAGAGTGTGTGTGGAAGTGTTGCGGAAATGAAAATACCTTTGGCGGATCCGTAGAGCGATCTTACGGTTTAAGCTCTCGGATAAACGATTTTTCCAAAGAAAATCGACCACCTAGGGCCTAGGTTTTCATCCTCAATCCTAATCCCAATAGAAAAGGTGAGGGAAAAAATAAGAATTAATCTAGCAACCCAAAGATAGATTAATAATAGAGGGCTACTCCACTTGGTTCAAAGAACCAAGGAAAAACTCTAAAGGATAACCACCTTGGAGTAGAGAAATAGAAATTTTATAAATGAGCAAAAGTTGTTTACAAACACCAATGCTATGCTTAAATAGAAAATCCTAGGGTGGATGATTAGGGTTTCCATAAGGATGAATGAATAGTGGCCCTTGGATGAAAAAAGATGGATGGCCAAGATCAAGGCAAACAAGCACACATCCTAGGGAGGAGATAAATGCCATGCCTAAGTGGATCAATGGAGGGAATCTTGCCACATCATCAATCCATGTTGCCACTAACTCTTGTACTTGCAAAATTATACCTTTAAATGTGGGCTCTTCTTTGGGCCATGGCTTCCTTTGGGCTCCATTTGTTGTAGACTTTTTCCTTCAATATTTGAGTTGAAATTCTTCAACCCATAATCCACCAACATACATCTAACCCTAACCACACAATCTAATGCATGAAATGCAATTATAAAATCCTTACAATAAAGGCGAATGTATGCCAAATAAGTTCAAAATAAAAATTACAAAAATAGGGCCCGGGAAGACAAATTCCCATTGGGCTAAGTATGACTCCTCCAAGCGATCCATATGCAATCCTTCTTCATAAATTTTTCCTACAAAAATAAAAACACGTAATAAATAGAGAATTTAGATAAAGCACGAGATTCTACTAAGTATCTTTTAAATGCAACCCGAGGCATGTCAGTTCATCAAATCCATAAAAGTTGCAGGTGCATTGGTTAATCCAAACGACATCACAAGAAATTCATAATGTCCATAACGGGTCCTAAAAGCTGTCTTAGGTACATCTTCCTCCTTAACCTTCAGTTGGTAGTACCCCGAACGCAAGTCAATCTTTGAAAACACTTTAGCTCCTTCTAATTGGTCAAACAAGTCGTCAATTCGGGGCAAGGGGTACTTATTCTTAATTGTCAACTTTTTCAGTTGTCGGTAATCTATGCACATCCTTAGGGAACCATCTTTCTTCGTAACAAATAACACAGGTGCACCCTAGGGAGAACTACTAGAGCGTATAAATCCCTTGTCTACTAATTCCTATAGTTGGACTTTTAATTCCTTCAGCTCAACAGGTGCCATGAGATAAGGGTTTTTAGATACGGGTAATGCCTCGGGATATGTATCAATTGCAAACTCTATTTCTCTATCAGGTGGTAATCCTGTCAAATCATCCAAAAATGCCTCAGGAAACTCTCGGGCAATAGGGATATCTTGTAATTCTATCTCATTCTTCACCTGAACATTGATGCGAACCTCGGATCGAAAGGACCCGGGACCCGACAACAACGCGGAATAATTGAAAGGAACGCCTTTTGATTCAAGAACAAAGTAAGGAACTAAGATCCCAATCGAAGAATTCGATGGAACCCTAGTTATCAAAACAGGAGCTTGACCCGAGCCACACCTGTTGGCTGAACCAAAGCTATCAAAACAGAAGCTTGACCCAGACCAAACTCGTTGGTAAGAACCAAAGCTATCAAGCGAGATTCTTCAAGCGTGACTTGAAGAAGATCGTTGTTCTTCGCAAAGAACTAAAGAGAAATCCTCTCTAAAAAAAAACACTCAATTTTTTAATTCAAACTTGTTCCTCTATTAAATCAAATAGTTTGTCATTAAATAGGCTACACATTAAAACTAAATTAAATAATAATAAAAAACGAAAATTAAAATAAAATAACTAATAAAATCGTGAGATAATGATCCTTGGCATAATCAGATATCATCTCACGTTTGAATATGATTTGAATTGATTTGAGTAGATTCTGTCGGATAAGATCTTTTCCCACGAGATTTATATGATTTGCAAGTTCTTTGCACGTGACCTTTTAATTCCTCGTATATGCATGTGCTTGGCACATGTCCTCTTTAATTCCTACATGTGCATGTGTATGGCACATGTGTTTTAATTCTTACATGTGCATGTGCGTCGCACCTCCCTTTCTTCAAAAGATCTTCCAATAATCTTAGGCTTCTTACTCTACTCATTGGGCCGCCTGTATCTTCAATTGAATCTTTGTTCTTGGGCCTTGATCTGGTCTCAATTTGGATCACATCATAAACCAAATCATATGGATCTTTATCTCTTTCCAATCCACGTGAATCTTTATCTCTTTGTAGTTTGTGTGGATCTCTACCCTTTTCTCTCCAATCCATTGGGCTTTGTGGAGCCCAACTCCGTGCCTTACTTTGCCAAGTTCGTGGGGCCCACTTCCATGCTACAAAGCTCTTTATTTTTATAGTCTCTTGCTTTTGTTGTGATTGCTCTTTTCCTCGGGTTTCCATGACTAAACCATGTAAAGCTTTGTTCGTTGGACCTCCTTTATCTTCTTATAGATCATGGTCCTTGACAATGAAATTTATCGCTTCTCGGTTCACATCAAACATCCATTATACTAGCTAGGTAACTCTCACAGCTGCCTTTCAACATCCGTTGAGTCTCTAGTGAGGATATAATCGGTATTTTACTTATCTTTGGGATAGCTTGAAAGGTATACCGATCTCCATTCGGGGGTCTGAATTTAACCAAACCAGACCTACAACTTATCGTGGCATGATGTCTAAATAACCAATCCATTCCCAGTATAACTTCATACCCCTTCATGTCAATTACTATTAGTTCTACATATAACTTCTTATCTCCTAATGACACAATATCACCTTTCAATATCTGCTCAGAATACAAGGACTTTCCTGATGGTAACATCACACTATATGGCCTATCAGCTGGTAAGTATTCTAACTTATGCTTACAGACAAACAGGGTTGCTATGAATGAGTGTGTGGCTCCTGTGTCTATAAGTGTATAAACAGAAACACCACAGATCATAATTGTACCTGATATGACTGTATGCTGCACAGCATCTTCATCCTCCATCATAGCAAAGACTCTGGGTGCCATTCTTGCTCGATTGGGTTCTGGTGGCATGGGGCAGCCTCTGACTACATGTCCGACCTTGTCACACCTAAAACAGCGGCCAGAAAGTAACTTGCATTCGCCGGGGTGGTTCTTCTGACATGTGGGGCATAGAGGGGCCATTGGTCGCTTTTCTTTTCCTTGATCATCATTTGGATTGAAGGGTCTCTTTATGCCTTGATATTGTTGTTGTGGTCCCCTGTTCTGTTGCGGTTGCCATCCTTTGTTCTGACGTGGTGGCGGCTGAGCCTCTTTAGTAAACTTCCTTGATGATTCGTGCTGCGCATATGTCAATATCTCAGCCTCTTCCAGTTCTAGAGCCTTAGCTGTCACTTCAGCATAAGGTACATTATGTATTCCAGCAGTCTTTACTCTCATATACAGACTTGGTTTCAGTCCTTGAACAAATTGGTGGATCTTATCCTCATCATCTTCTATCAGTTTGGGTGCAAACCGACTTAAAGCCTCAAACTTGCATATGTAATCCGTCACAGAGCCAAACTGACGTAAACTCATGAACTCGTTCTTCTTGTTGGCCCGAATAGTCCTATTGAAATACTTGTCGAAGAAAGTAGTCTTAAACATTTCCCAGGTCATAGCTCATGCATTAATGGTGCTCTGCATTGAATCCCACCAATGTCTTGCATCCAATTCCAAGTGGAAAACGGCATATGTTACCATGTCCCCTTCCTCAACCTTTGCATACTTGAACATGTCTTCCATCTTCCGAATCCATTCCTCAGCATAAACAGGATCCGAAACTCGACCATTGAATGTCGGGGGTCGAAGTTGGTGAAAACGCTCACCACCATGATCATGAGTTGCATTAGTACTAGAATTCGCTTGTTCTTCCCTAGCAACCATCAGCTCTTCGATCGGGCAAGATTGGCGCATGACCAACTCTGTCAACTGAGCAATGGCATTGCTATCCTCATTAGCCTCTCTTTGCTGACCTCTTACCATTTTGAGATTCCTAAACAAATTTTCATAAATATATCTTAACATAATGACATTACTTAAAAACGTAAATACTTACAGTTACTGGAGTGTACTCAGTTGGCAATCTGTGCTGGGAGGCAGTCTGCAAAATCGATTTTAGAACCCGGTTTTGCTTTGATACCATAATTGTAACGACCCCAGTAAGGGCCGAGATTAAACCGTGACTCTTTTAGACTTATCTATATATCTTTACTAATTTTATTTAAACTATACTCCATGGTATTTCTATTATTTTTTTTAAAAAAACAAATATAAATCGGCTCAAGACATCACTCAGCAATGAAATCCATTACACATCTGCCGGTGAGAAGTGCAAAAAGCATCAGCCGATGAGCAGGAACTTCAACACTTAAACTGCATCTACCGACAGAGAAATAACTCACAACTGCCGATCATAAAACGACAGGACTCAATACTCATTCACTTACTCCTGCCGATCGCTAAACGACAAGCACAGAGTTCGCTTCTGCCGGTAGTGAAAATCTACATCATCCGGTATTTGAAATACCTTACATCTACCGATAGACATGTGCAATTCACGTGTCCATTTCATACATCTTCTGATAGAAATCATCCGTCGGTAGATGCAAACTCTTAACATCTTCCGATAGGGAACATCTATCGGTGGATGCAAACTCTTAACAGGCTTCAAACCACATTGACTCAACACTCATATGTATGAAAATCAGAGACTCATCCAAAAATTCTTATAACGGAAGACTTAGTTAAAGTAACTCTTTCCAATATCTTTAAAATCATCCCCAGACTCAGTAGTTAAACCAGACAATTTCGAAGCTCAATGTTAAAATATAATCTCATCCTACTTATACTTCCATATTCATATTCATCACTAAAATTATAAGAGCATTAACCAGGGGGGTCTTGTTCGCCATCCAGCCACAGAATTGCTCCGTGAACACCTTCCAGCAACCAAACTTAGACATCTTCATTAACTTTGAGATCCTCACCTGAAAACTCGTCACATACATCAAAAGGTTTAAACTATAAGCCTAATGCTTAGTAAGGAATGCAATACTAACAAGTATGCATTAATGCTCATTTTAAGAAACAAATGCTCATGAATCTTTTCTTATTCATATTCATACTTAAGGTCTTCGTTCTTGTTCATCGTTCGTATTCATCGTTCATATTCATCATTCATATTCATCATTCATATTCATCATTCATATTCATCATTCATATTCATCATTCATATTCATCATTCATATTCATCATTCATATTCATCATTCATATTCATCATTCATATTCATCATTCATATTCATCATTCATATTCATCATTCATATTCATCATTCATATTCATCATTCATATTCATCATTCATATTCATCATTCATATTCATCATTCATATTCATCATTCATATTCATCATTCATATTCATCATTCATATTCATCATTCATATTCATCATTCATATTCATCATTCATATTCATCATTCATATTCATCATTCATATTCATCATTCATATTCATCATTCATATTCATCATTCATATTCATCATTCATATTCATCATTCATATTCATCATTCATATTCATCATTCATATTCATCATTCATATTCATCATTCATATTCATCATTCATATTCATCATTCATATTCATCATTAAAATCTTATCCCCAGACTCAGTAGTTAAACAGACAATTTCGAAGCTCAATTGTTAAAATATAATCTCATCCTACTTATACTTCCATATTCATATTCATCACTAAAATTATAAGAGCATTAACCAGGGGGTCTTGTTCGCCATCCAGCCACAGAATTGCTCCGTGAACACCTTCCAGCAACCAAACTTAGACATCTTCATTAACTTTGAGATCCTCACCTGAAAACTCGTCACATACATCAAAAGGTTTAAACTATAAGCCTAATGCTTAGTAAGGAATGCAATACTAACAAGTATGCATTAATGCTCATTTTAAGAAACAAATGCTCATGAATCTTTTCTTATTCATATTCATACTTTAAGGTCATTCATATTCATCATTCATATTCATCGTTCAGGTTGTGTGAATTAAAAGAGGATTTGTGCCGGTAAAGGGGGTTGACAAGGAGAGTGTACATAATCCCTTGCGGGTCGTAATCATGGTCCTTCCTTTTGGATAGTGACATACGCCAAACCACCCCCAACCCTCGCTTAATTCACGTTGCATAAGTTTTATATTCTTATCTTGTTCATGAGGAAAAAATGCTCTTAAAACATTATCATATGTATAAAACGTTCATGATGCATGAACATGAGAACTCCTAAGTCACAGACGAGTGCATTCATCCGACAGAAAATCATACCATTAAGTCAAACATCAACATAAGTAACAGACAGTAGCTTAAATAACTTCTAATCATCGTATCAGTTTCTACATAGCATCCTTGTGATGTAGGGCCCTAATGGCCGGGAATCTTACATATTCACTTACCTGGTTTCCTTAGCAACTTGAACTCCTTTTCTTCAAACTTCCTCACCTAAAACATTTCACATCACAGTAGTTAAAACAAAACCCTAAAAGTCCCAATCACAAGTCATCCTAGAATCTAATAACTAATGTCATTCCCAAATCCCCTAGTCTAGTTCTCTGTGCGCAGTCAGAAATTAAAAACCAAAACAGCTAGGTCCAACTAACGATTAATCAGGGTCGGTTATATTAAATGTCCAGAATCGATTCGGAAATGACATTACAAAATCCAGGTTATAAATGTTGTTGTTGCTACTCGGCCATTGGAGAAACCAAAGTACAACACCAAGCCAAAAAACAGAGTTTAACAACTAACTGACAACTACATTGTCTAATCCATACCTCGAGAATATAGTATCCGAGAAATGGCAAGGGAACCGATCGTCGAAGGAGGGGTTACTGGCAGGCAGAGAGCGAGAGCTCGGGAGAGGAAATCGCTGAAAGGAGAAAGTGTCGGCTACAGTGGTGTTGGTGAGATTTAAAAACTTTCTATCTCCTTTATATATCGATCGCAGCCCACCCTAATTTCAATTTTGTCACTCAACCTAGTTCACACAATTTGGAACAAATCTTGGTATTAAACTTAAATCAAAAGGTACAAAAATAAGGGTGACAGTTAATTCTGTTAAGAAAATCACCTGACTGAAAATGTCGGGTGTTACACATTTGCTTGATACGTTCAGTTCTTTTGAAAAAAATCAATTGAAGTGAAGTTTCTTATACTTCATCAAATACATTACTAAATCTTAATTACGCGTCCTTGAAGTTTATTGGGTCCTCAATACACGTCGTTCTCATCAACTTCAAGTTAAAACCTTGAAGGTGAAATGTATAACTTAGGTTCTAACCACAAGTCATGTAACAGTTAACCTCATTTGCTTGATACGTTCAGTTCTTTTAGAACAAATCAATTGAAGTGAAGTTTCTTATACTTCATCAAACGCATTACTAAGTCTTAATTACGCGTACTGAAGGTTATTGGGTCTCAATACACATCGTTCTCATCACTTTAAGTTAAAACCTTGAAGGTATAAATGGATAATTTAGGTTCTAACCACAAGTCATGTAACAGTCAACCTCATTTGCTTGATACGTTAAGTTCTTTTGAAACAAATCGATTGAAGTGGAGTTTCTTATATTTCATCAAACTCATTACTAAGTCTTAATTACGCATCCACGAAGGATATTGGGTCATTAATACACGTCGTTCTCATCACTTTAAGTTAAAATCTTGAAGGTGAAATAGTTAACTTAGGTTCTAACCACAAGTCATGTAACAGTCAGCCTCTTTTGCTTGATACGTTATGTGCTTTTGGAACAAAACGATTAAAGTGAAGTTTCTTATACTTCATCAAACGCATTCCTATGTCATAATTACCCGTCCATGAAGGTTATAGGGTCCTCAATACGCGTCGTTCTCATCACTTTAAGTTAAAACGTTGAAGGTGAAATAGATACCTTAGGTTCTAACCACAAGTCCAGTAACAGTCAGCCACATTTGCTTGATATGATCAGTTCTTTTTGAACAAATCAATTGTAGTGAAGTTTTTTATACTTCGTGAAACGCATTACTAAGTCTTTATTACGCGTCCTTAAAGGTTATTTGGTCTCAATACACGCTGTTCTCATCACTTCAAGTTAAAACCTTGAAGGTATAAATGGATAATTTAGGTTCTAACCATAAGTCATGTAACAGTCAATCTCCTTTGCTTGATACGTTCGGTTCTTTTGAAACAAATCGATTGAACTGAAGTTTCTTATACTTCATCAAACGCATTACTAAGTCTTAATTACGAATCTATGAAGGTTATCGGGCCCTCAATACACGTCGTTCTCATCATTTTAAGTTAAAACGTTGAAGGTGAAATAGATAACTTTGGTTCTAACCACAAGTCCAGGAATAGTCAGCCTCATTTACTTGATATATTCAGTTCTTTTGGAACAAATCAATTGAAGTGATGTTTCTTATACTTCATCAAACGCATTACTAAGTCGTAATTACGTGTCCTTGAAGGTTATTGGGTCTCATTAAACGTCGTTCTCATCACTTCAAGTTAAAACCTTTAAGGTATCAACGGATAATTTAGATTCTAACCACAAGTCATGTAACAGTCAACCTCATTTCCTTGATACGTTCAGTTCTATTGAAACAAATCGATTGAAGTGAATATTCTTATACTTCATCAAACGCATTACTATGTCTTAATTACCCATCCATGAAGGTTATTGGGTCCTCAATACACGTCGTTATCATCACTTTAAGTTAAAACGTTTAAGGTGAAATACATAACTTAGGTTCTAACCACAAGTCCAATAACAGTCAGCCTCTTTTGCTTGATACGTTAAGTTCTTTTGGAACAAATCAATAGAAGTGAAGTTTCTTATACTTCATCAAACGCATTCTTATGTCTTAATTACGCGTACTGAAGGTTATTGGATCCTCAATACTCGTCGTTCTCATCACTTTAAGTTAAAATGTTGAAGGTGAAATAGATAACTTAGATTCTAACCACAAGTCCAGTAACAGTCAGCCTTATTTGCTTGATATGTTCAGTTCTTTTGGAACAAATCAATTGAAGTGAAGTTTCTTATACTTCATCAAACTCGTCACTGAGTCCTAATTACGCGTCCTTGAAGGTTATTGGGACTCAATACACGTCGTTCTCATCACTTAAAGTTAAAACCTTGAAGGTATCAATGGATAATTTAGGTTCTAACCACAAGTCATGTAAAAGTCAACCTCATTCGCTTGATACGTTCAAATATTTTGAAAAAATTTGATTGAAGTGAAGTTTCTCATACTTCATCAAATACATTACTAATCTTAATTACGCATCCATGAAGGTTATTCTATCCATAATACATGTCGTTCTCATCACTTTAAGTTAAAACGTTGAAGGTGAAATAGATAACTTAGGTTTTAACCACAAGTCGAGTAACAGTCAGCATCATTTGCTTTATACGTTCAGTTCTTTTGGAACAAATCAATTGAAGTAAAGTTTCTTATACTTCGTCAAACGCATTACTAAGTCTTAATTAAGCGTCCTTGAAGGTTATTGGGCCTCAATACACGTCGTTCTCATCACTTTAAGTTAAAACCTTGACGGTATAAATGGATAATTTAGGTTCTAACCACAAGTCATGTAACTGTCTATAATACCCAGCTTCTCTGTATATTATTATTTTAATATATAATGGTATTTTCTAAAAATGTCAAATCAGACTCGTTTTACGAACAGAAGGTTTCGTTGGGATCTAATTATTAATATAGATTTTAAGAAATTTACGAGAATTTCCGGAGCAGTAACGCTTAATTCCAAGTAATTATGCTTCTCGTAATATAAAGGACGCTTTAGTAAAAATAGTAAACGAGATCCGATTTACGAACGGACAGTTCTGTTAGAACTTTAGTAATAAGTTGGACTCATTGGCGATGTCACGACCCTAATACTGTACCCGTATTTTCCGTACTATTTTTTTATCCCAATAATTACTTTAAATAAACTCTAAGCGAAAACTAAACCGAAATCGAAACCAGAATCGAAATCGGAATTTAAATCTAACCTTTAAAACACTTAAACAATTAAAACTATTTAATTAAAACTATTTATAAAAACAATCCTTTTTATTTATTCTTGTTTTATTTTTCATTCGGGTACTATTCACGTGAACAGTAAGTTACTGTTCACGTGAACAGTACACTACTGTTCACCACTGTTCACGTGAACAGTGCACTTGGCACCAAATCGCTGCAATGTGGAGCGAATGATCGCTGCAATGTGGAGCGAATGATCGCTGCAATGTGCAGCGACTGATCGCTGCACATTGCAGCGACTAATCACTGCAATTGCAGCGATCACAGCGATCGATCGCTGCACATTGCAGCGATCGCTCGCTGCCATCGCTGCACAATGCAGCGATCGCTCGCTGCTAGCGATCGCTTAACACAGCGATCGCTCGCAACCAGCGCCCAGTCGCCACCCTTCTTCTTTCTTCCCTTCACTTCTTTCTTTTATACAATTTTTATACAATTGCTCTCTGGAATCCGAATTCCAGAGAGCAAACACCAACTTTTCTTTCACCTTCCCCTGCACACCTAACACTTCAACACATCTCCCATTTCATCCATAATTACCACTAAACGTACAATTTACACATACTCTAAACACACTTAAACATGTGATAAAACTTTCTAAAAACGAACGGCGTGGATAGCTCTAAAAACCGAGCATATCCGTACCAATCCTAAAACCATTCAAAACATTTCTATAACGTTAAATAAAAGCTTTAAACCAAAACATTTTCTATATACTATTTACCAAAACGTTTGAACCATTGAATAAACCTATTAACTACCATTACCAAGCATCCTATAATGTCTATACAAAGTTATCAAACAATCCCAAAACACCTAACCATACACCCACGGGTCAAAATACGCCTCGACTGCTCAGCACACTCCCACGGGCCATTCTCCGTCAACTGCATCACTCCTCAGGTGGAGGGATCTCGTAGTCACGTGTATCAGGATCACCTACACCATACAATACACTATGAGATATAAATCTCAGTAAACTCTACGTAATGCAGATGCGTGCAATGCGTGCAGTACATATGTCATTCGTTAAACAAGCAGATATTAGATTCAGATTCGTTACGTTGCAGACAGATTGTCACCGAGGGCCGTGACCAGATAACAGATTACGTAGATTTTGTTGGTTCATTTTACTTTTTAATTAGGTTGCAGACAGAATGTCACCGAGATCTAAACCATCTCGCCGTGACCAGATAACAGATTACGTAGATTCATTTTGTTCGTTGGTTCGTTTTACTTTTTAATTAGGTCACAGACAGATTGTCACCGAGGCTAAACCACCTCGACGTGACCAGATAACAGATTATGTAGATTCATTTCGCTCTCTTAACCAGATGCGTTAAATGACATGATGCATGAGCAGTCAAATACATACAGTAAACAACCAACATGTGTACCATCAGGACGATAAACAAACATAACCTATAAACGTCTAACCTAACTACCCAACTGACACAATTTAAACAAAAGCATCTCCAAAACTCCTCGAGACGACTTCGACATACGGTGTAGGCCAATCGGCCAAAGAAGATCACGAGAACTTACCTCGTGTCCAAAGCAGCTCAAGCTCCGTCCACGAGCGTTGTTTGTCTGAAGCAAAACACAATATCGACGTTAAAACGAGTTTAAGCTATCGATCGTCCAACTTTACCAAAACCTTAACTAAGGAACTTCCTAAAGTTCTAATCCAATTCATTGAGCTATTTTATTCGAGCAATTTACGCTCAGCACCTCAATTCCCAATTTACGAGTTTTCCCTAAAATCTCGAAATTTCACAAATTCTAACATTTTTCCTTAATCAATTAGATTAGTCCAATAACGTCCAATACGTTCAATATATACTTAAATACGGCAACCTATTAATTACGAACCCTTAATCGACGTTTTAACGAAAACCTAAACAAAAACCCTAAACGTTAAACTCTACGAAACTCGAAAACTAACGTTCTGAAATCATAGATTCTTACCTAGAGCGTCGATTGGAGGAGAAAACACGAAGATTGGAAGACGAACGGAGGAGAAACGGAGGTCGGAATGTGAGAAACCCTCGCGGGCAGAGAGGAGGCCGAGAGAAATTTGGGGAAACAGGAAGCTCGGCGTGAAAATGATGAAGGAGAGAAGAGAATTTGAGTTTTTAATTAAAAATTAACTTTACAAATTACCATTTTGCCCTTAGTACATATTTTATATTTGTTTTGTCTTTTGTTTCGTTAATCGGCCAATGATTCGGTTTCTCCAAATTTCCTTATTTCACCAATAAATCCGACTTATTATTTGGGTTCCAACAAAACTGTCCGTTCGTAAAACGGACATTGTTTACTATTTTTACTAAAACGTCCTTTATATTATGAGAAACTTAATTCCTCGAAATATAGCGTTATCACTCCGAAAATTCTCGTAATATTCTTAAAATTCCTATCAATCGTTAGGATCATAATAAAGCTTTCTGTTCTCAAAACAGACCTGATTTTACATATTTTCAAAAATGTCATCATATATTATTATATTAATATCCCGAAAAGCCGGGTATTACATTCCATCCACCTTATTTAAAATTTTGTCCTCAAAATTTGCCTTAGCTTATAGCTCTTGATATCGACTTCTCTTGTCTTGTGGCGTTTTACTTCGGTTAATCATCTGTACTTACAGTCCCTTCCTAACCCGAAATCCCACTTTATTTTCCAACATTGGCCCTAACTTCGTATTCTCTACTTTCGATTTGATCGTATACATCCTCTATCACGTACTAAGCGTAATCCAAATTCTCAAATCTCAAAACTCAACTCGACAACATATTTGTCACTTTTTTTTTTATTGACGTTTTTCTTCCGCTGTCCCTTTAGGTCAGAGCTATATCTAAACTTCCTAACACCAGTCCAATTGAGTGCTTACTATTTCATCAAAATTCTGGGCTGTAACCCATACCTCAACGCAATTCCCTCGATCCTGTTCACAATCGGGATACACACCAACCAAATTCCTACATTAACTTCCTAATCGTAATCCTCATTTTCAGTTTACGTATCAAATCTTACCAAATCTCTAAGGCTTAACCAAACGACCTCTAACTGTGTACTTGACACTTAACGACCTGAGTACGCGTTGATCTATATTTAATCACCCAAAACGTTAAGCTCTCTATCAATTAGTCTCCACTAAAAGATTATTATTATCCTCAACCCTCAAAATAACTTCAGTTTATTGAATATGTACCTAACCACTTCACGCACTCACGGCCGTCACAAATTACTTCCTCCTACGCTAAGTCTCAATTACCCTACGACCTTACCCACCTATCGGGTATAATAATTTCTATATATCTATATTGGAGTTGTAAAACTAGCCTCACGTATAATTTCGTTGGCCTTACCTTAGTCTCTTTTATGACCACCCGAATCGACATTTCCCTAGTAATGTCCCCACAGAACTTCTTCGTCAACACTATCCAAATTGTATACTCCCTTGGGCACCTCGCCAGTCTTAATAAAAATTATCAACTAAGATTCGAATCTCTAATTTCACGAACCATCTCATCGAGATTACCCGAGGTTTCAATGAGTCCATCTGGGATAAGGTTACTACTCGCTTACGTTCCTGGTCCCTTTGTAACTAAAACGTTATAAACACCATGTATCGTTCTAAGCTACCTCAATGAATTCTGTCGCTATATCTTTCCTCTTACTATATACATTACTCTCATTTGTTTAGCTCAACTCCTTGTTAACCCTACGTACAATGGAATCACTAAGTTTTGTCGTAATTTCGCTCCAACTATCTAACTGTTATTCCTACTACCGCACAAGGATTTTCTTCGAAGTTACTAAGTGGTCCACGCTCTTTTGTTCCCCCTAGTCGGGTTTTTAATATCCTACTTGACAATTATTTTGAGTTTAACTCTTGAATTCTATCTTCGTCTCGACACTCTCAACTTCTCACGAATCCCCAACGTACGAATTCTATGGTACCCCTCTCATCTATTTAAACACACTCTAAGCATTACAACAATCTAGGGTATTCCTCAATAAGTTTATATCTAAACTTTCATCTTTCTTGATTAGTCTTATTCTAATACTCCAACGGATCGCCAAATAAACTCCATTCTACCTATTTGAAAGTCATATCCCTTAGGGCGTACTCCTCTAATGGTACTAGATTCTTAGTTGTACAACCTCATATGGTTAAGTCAAGCTAATCCTACTAATGCATAATTCTATATCTATAAGGTCTATATTGTCCTATATGTAGTCTACTATCTTCTCATCGAGGTTCGCCTAGTAACCCTTCTTACCCACATGCTATTCTCTTACCTCCCTATATTCTTTCTATATAGTATACATATTGTCATACCAGCAATTAAAACAGTACCTGTGATTAGAGAAGGCTGGGCACCAGCGTCGACGTCACCAGGCTCACTAAAGGCGAAGATCCTGGGCATGACCCTCCTCTGATCTCCAATCAACTGATCCCTGCCCGGCTTCGGGCAATCTTTAACGAAGTGGTCAACTCCACCACATCTAAAACATTTGTTCGTGCCCACCCGGCACTCACCGCTGTGTTCCTTCTGGCACTTAGGGCACCAAGGCACTTGAGAAGCCCCTTGTACCTGCTTACCCTTCCCCCTATCATTGCCTCCCT
Organism: Begonia masoniana; assembly: GCA_022432975.1. Taxonomy (NCBI): domain Eukaryota; kingdom Viridiplantae; phylum Streptophyta; class Magnoliopsida; order Cucurbitales; family Begoniaceae; genus Begonia; species Begonia masoniana. The sequence continues at coordinate 45,818,920 of CM039504.1, read as the reverse complement.
CTAGAGGCCTTTTAACACCTCCATGCGGCTGTTGTTGCGGCTGTGCTCTCGGTTGCCAGCCCTCACTCCTGATTTGAGGGTGAATCTCTCGAAAGAAGCCCTTAGATGGCTCTCTCGGTTTGACAGAATCCCTATCGACGGCCTCAATCTCTAGCGCCCTGGCTACAATCTCGTCATAGGATACATTCCGTACCCCAGATATAGTAAGGCGCATCCGGAATTCCTGGCTAAGTCCCTGTAAAAATCGGCGTACCTTGTCCTCATTAATGCTGACCTGACGTGGTGCGAATCGGGACAGTGCTTCAAACTTCCTCACATACTCGGCAATAGAACTAATCTGCCGTAACTGCATAAATTCGACCATCTTTGACTCTCGTACGGTATGGCTGAAATACTTATCGTAGAATAACGTCCTGAATCGCTCCCAACCCATAATTGTCACATCGGTGGTCGTCTTCACAGTGTCCCACCAGAATCGGGCGTCCAACGCTAGGTGGTAAGTCACCAACGCCACTTTCTCTCCGTCCTCAATGCTCGCATATGCCAGCATGTCCTCCATGGTGCGAATCCACTCCTCAGCTGAAGAGGGATCCGTAGACTGTCCGTTAAATATAGGGGCTGGAGCTTCTGAAATCTCTCCATCCCACGATTACCTAGAATGGCTGCCTCTTGAGCTCTAACGCCCTCTCGGTCAATAAGGGTGCCCAACTGTTGAGACTGTCTCTCCATCTGTTGAGCCTGTCGCTCCATATGCTGAGACTGCTGGGCAATAAAATCTTTGAGGGTGTCGATCGTATCATCTCGGTCGTCTCGGTCATTTCCTCGACGCACCATATCTATATACTCCTATAAAATTCAAAAGCAAACATCTCTAAGAAACTGAAATCGAATAAAGCTATAAACATACTTACAGTTGATGAAGAATGTCCGCGTAGTGGCTGTGCAGTAGAGCAGTCTACAGAACCGATTTTAAAACCCGGGGGCTCTGATACCATAACTTGTCACGACCCTAATACTAGTACCCGTATTTCCCGTACTATTTTTTTATCCCAATAATTACTTTAAATAAACTCTAAGCGAAACTAAACCGAAATCGAAACCAGAATCGAATCGGAATTTAAATCTAACCTTTAAAACACTGCACATTGCAGCGATCACAGCGATCAATCGCTGCACATTGCAGCGATCACAGCGATCAATCGCTGCACATTGCAGCGATCACAGCGATCAATCGCTGCACATTGCAGCGATCACAGCGATCAATCGCTGCACATTGCAGCGATCACAGCGATCAATCGCTGCACATTGCAGCGATCACAGCGATCAATCGCTGCACATTGCAGCGATCACAGCGATCAATCGCTGCACATTGCAGCGATCACAGCGATCAATCGCTGCACATTGCAGCGATCACAGCGATCAATCGCTGCACATTGCAGCGATCACAGCGATCAATCGCTGCACATTGCAGCGATCACAGCGATCAATCGCTGCACATTGCAGCGATCACAGCGATCAATCGCTGCACATTGCAGCGATCACAGCGATCAATCGCTGCACATTGCAGCGATCACAGCGATCAATCGCTGCACATTGCAGCGATCACAGCGATCAATCGCTGCACATTGCAGCGATCACAGCGATCAATCGCTGCACATTGCAGCGATCACAGCGATCAATCGCTGCACATTGCAGCGATCACAGCGATCAATCGCTGCACATTGCAGCGATCACAGCGATCAATCGCTGCACATTGCAGCGATCACAGCGATCAATCGCTGCACATTGCAGCGATCACAGCGATCAATCGCTGCACATTGCAGCGATCACAGCGATCAATCGCTGCACATTGCAGCGATCACAGCGATCAATCGCTGCACATTGCAGCGATCACAGCGATCGATCGCTGCACATTGCAGCGATCACAGCGATCGATCGCTGCACATTGCAGCGATCACAGCGATCGATCGCTGCACATTGCAGCGATCACAGCGATCGATCGCTGCACATTGCAGCGATCACAGCGATCGATCGCTGCACATTGCAGCGATCACAGCGATCGATCGCTGCACATTGCAGCGATCACAGCGATCGATCGCTGCACATTGCAGCGATCACAGCGATCGATCGCTGCACATTGCAGCGATCACAGCGATCGATCGCTGCACATTGCAGCGATCACAGCGATCGATCGCTGCACATTGCAGCGATCACAGCGATCGATCGCTGCACATTGCAGCGATCACAGCGATCGATCGCTGCACATTGCAGCGATCACAGCGATCGATCGCTGCACATTGCAGCGATCACAGCGATCGATCGCTGCACATTGCAGCGATCACAGCGATCGATCGCTGCACATTGCAGCGATCACAGCGATCGATCGCTGCACATTGCAGCGATCACAGCGATCGATCGCTGCACATTGCAGCGATCACAGCGATCGATCGCTGCACATTGCAGCGATCACAGCGATCGATCGCTGCACATTGCAGCGATCACAGCGATCGATCGCTGCACATTGCAGCGATCACAGCGATCGATCGCTGCACATTGCAGCGATCACAGCGATCGATCGCTGCACATTGCAGCGATCACAGCGATCGATCGCTGCACATTGCAGCGATCACAGCGATCGATTGCAGCGATCGATCACTGCACATTGCAGCGATCGCTCGCTGCCATCGCTGCTAGCGATCGCTTAACACAGCGATCGCTCGCAACCAGCGCCCAGTCGCCACCCTTCTTCTTTCTTCCCTTCACTTCTTTCTTTTATACAATTTTTATACAATTGCTATCTAGGATCCGAATTCCAGAGAGAAAACACCAACTTTTCTTTCACCTTCCCCTGCACACCAAACACTTCAACACATCTCCCATTTCATCCATAATTACCACTAAACGTACAATTTACACATACTCTAAACGGACTTAATTATGTGATAAAATTTTCTAAAAACGAACGGCGTGGATAGCTCTAAAAACCGAGCATATCCGTACCAATCCTAAAACCATTCAAAACATTTCTATAACGTTAAATAAAAGCTTTAAACCAAAACATTTTCTATATACTATTTACCAAAACGTTTGAACCATTGAATAAACCTATTAACTACCAGTAACAAGCATCCTATAATGTCTATACAAAGTTATCAAACAATCCCAAAACACCTAACCATACACCCACGGGTCAAAATACGCCTCGACTGCTCAGCACACTCCCACGGGCCATTCTCAGTCAACTGCATCACTCCTCAGGTGGAGGGATCTCGTAGTCACCTGTATCAGGATCACCTACACCATACAATACACTATGAGATATAAATCTCAGTAAACTCTACGTAAATGAAGATGCGTGCAGATGCGTGCAGTACATATGTCATTCGTTAAACATGCAGATATCAGATTCAGATTCGTTACGTTGCAGACAGATTGTCACCGAGGCTAAACCTCCTCGCCGTGACCAGATAACAGATTACGTAGATTTTGTTGGTTCATTTTACTTTTTAATTAGGTCGCAGACAGAATGTCACCGAGATCTAAACCATCTAGCCGTAACCAGATAACAGATTACGTAGATTCATTTTGTTCGTTGGTTCGTTTTACTTTTTAATTAGGTCGCAGACAGATTGTCACCGAGGCTAAACCACCTCGACGTGACCAGATAACAGATTACGTAGATTCATTTCGTTCTCTTAACCAGATGCGTTAAATGACATGATGCATGAGCAGTCAAATACATACAGTAAACAACCAACATGTGTACCATCAGGACGATAAACAAACATAACCTATAAACGTCTAACCTAACTACCCAACCGACACAATTTAAACAAAAGCATCTCCAAAACTCCTCGAGACGACTTCGACATACGGTGTAGGCCAATCGGCCAAAGAAGATCACGAGAACTTACCTCGTGTCCAAAGCAGCTCAAGCTCCGTCCACGAGCGTTGTTTGTCTGAAGCAAAACACAATATCGACGTTAAAACGAGTTTAAGCTATCGATCGTCCAACTTTACCAAAACCTTAACTAAGGAACTTCCTAAAGTTCTAATCCAATTCATTCAGCTATTTTATTCGAGCATATTACGCTCAGCACCTCAATTCCCAATTTACGAGTTTTCCCTAAAATCTCGAAATTTCACAGATTCTAACATTTTTCCTTAATCAATTAGATTAGTCCAATAACGTCCAATACGTTCAATATATACTTAAATACGGCAACCTATTATTACGAACCCTTAATCGACGTTTTAACGAAAACCTAAACGAAAACCCTAAACGTTAAACTCTACGAAACTCGAAAACTAACGTTTTGAAATCATAGATTCTTACCTAGAGGGTCGATTGGAGGAGAAAACACGAAGATTGGAAGACGAACGGAGGAGAAACGGAGGTCGGAATGTGAGAAACCCTCGCTGGCAGAGAGGAGGCCGAGAGAAATTTGGGGAAACAGGAAGCTCGGCGTGAAAATGATGAAGGAGAGAAGAGAATTTGAGTTTTTAATTAAAAATTAACTTTACAAATTACCATTTTGCCCTTAGTACATATTTTATATTTATTTTGTCTTTCGTTTCGTTCATCGGCCAACGATTCGGTTTCTCCAAATTTCCTTATTTCACCAATAAATCTGACTTATTATTTGGGTTCCAACAAAACTGTCCGTTCGCAAAACGGACCTCGTTTACTATTTTTACTAAAATGTCCTTTATATTACGAGAAACTTAATTACTCGAAATATAACGTTATCACTACGAAAATTCTCGTAATATTCTTAAAATTCCTATCAATCGTTAGGATCATAATAAAGCTTTCTGTTCTCAAAACAGACCTGATTTGACATATTTACAAAAATATTATCATATATTATTATATTAATATCCCGAAAAGCCGGGTATTACAGGCGAAATAAGGAGTTTTGGTGAAACCGAATAGTTAGCCGATTAACGATACGAAGGAAGAAACAAATAGAAAATCAAAAGAACGGCAAAATGGTAATCTGCCAAATCAAATTATAAAATAACAAACATTTTCTCTCCTCCCTCATTTCCTCTCTGCTCCACGAACCAGAGAACCCTCCATGCGACTTCTCTCTCACGCACGAGCTCGGCCGACGCCCGTTTCTCCTCCGATCGATCTCTGCTCTTTACGTTTTCTCCTCCGATCAACGTTCTAGGTAAGATTCTACAGCTTTCAGACGTTAGTTTTCAGTACTAACGAAGTTATACGGTTAGGGTTTTCGTTAGGGTTTATGTTAGAAATCCGATTTAGGGTTTGAGATTGATAGGTTTATCGAGTTTAGGGATATAAAGGACGTATTGAACGTTATTGGACGAAGTTAAACTAATTTGTGAGAAATGTTAACTTTAATGAATTTCGGGTTTTTGGAAAAAGCTCGTTATCGGATGTTTCGTAGAATCGAGCGCGAATTGGTTGTTGACATGCCTCGATTAATTAAGTTAAAGCTTTAGAAGAATTTCCTTAGTGAAGGATTTCGTTAATTTGGACGTTAACGGTTCAAACGCATTTTAATGATAATTGTTGTGAATTGCCTTAGGTAAACCACGCTCGTGGACGGAGCTGAGCTGCAACGGACACGAGGTAAGTTCTCGTGACTTACTCTGACCGATTGGTCTACACCGTACTTCGATGTAGCGTCGAGGATCTTAGTGGATTGTTTGTTTTAAATTTCTCTGGTTGGGTAGTTAGGTTTAAACGTTTTGTAAGTTATTTCCTTTACAGTCTTAATGGTACGCATGCTTGTTTGTTTACATTTAGATTGAACTGTTCATGCATCACGTATTTTAAACTAAGCATGAAAATGAATTTCCGCACGATGTTTTCATAAAACCGTTGTGGCCCAGAAATTGGGGGCTATTGATCTATCGTGCGGGCCGATTAAGGGTCTGGCCGATACCACATCTCATGTACTGTAATTAATGAACGTAATCTGTTATCTGGTCACGCGAGGTGAGGCTCAGGCACGGCTGTACGTGTTGTAAGCGTGTACCCCCTCCTCTAACCGCACGGGGTAGTCCGACCGCTGGATGGGCCCCCTTCGGTTAGGGGGATGAGATCTCGGTGATATACTATCTGCGACGCTCTGTATGTTAAGCATGATTTCCGAACTCCATATACACTGCACGCATCTGCATTTATGTAGAATTTACTGAACCTTTAGCTCATAGTGTGTCTGTATGGTGTAGGTGACATCGAGCCAGGTGAGGACGACGTTCCTCCTCCTGATGTGTGAGGCAGTTGGCGGAAGGTGGATTGCGGTGGTGTGTTGCGCAGTCGATGCTTAACCGACCCGTGGGGATGTATGTATAGATTTTGAGGGTTTTTGGACTGATAATTGTATAGACATTTTAGGATGCTTGGTTCTGGCTAGAAGTTAGGTTCATGTGTTGAGGTTTAAATGTTTTGAAAACCTGTTTTTTATAAACTGCTTGGACGTTTTAAATCAGGAGGAAAGATACACTTTCAAACATACCCATGCCGTTTGTTTTTACAAAAGTTTGAAGTTCGTTTAAGCCGAATAGTTGGGTAGATAATTGGTGAATTATGTATGTTTCAGGATATATGAAATGAAGAATTAGAGTGAATTGTGCAGGGGATGTGAAGTTTAGCTCTCTGGAATCTCGGATTCCAGAGATAGGGATTAGTCGCTGCAATATGCAGCGATTGCAGCGACCAGTCGCTGCTTCTCTTTTTCCTCTGCCTTCCGGTTTTACCCTTGACCGATTTGATAAATGTTTTACTGGTTTTATTAATTGTTTTAAATAGATTTAAGTTTATAAATATTTTGTTTTAAGTGGTTTAAAATGTAGACTTCAATTCCGCTTAAGTTTAATTAAGTTTAAAAAAAATATATATATATATATGTATGGGAAAATGGGTACAGTTTTAGGGACGTTACATTTATGGTATCAGAGCCCCCGGGTTTTAAAAATCGGTTCTGTAGACTGCTCGACTGCACAGCCACTACGCTGACATCTTTCATCAAGTGTAAGTCTGTTTATAGTTTTATCTGATTTTGTTTCTTAGGATTATTGCTTTGATTTTTAGGAGTTATAAAATATGGTTCAAGGAAAAGATCCACGGGATGACGCGCTAGATCGATTTACGGAGTTGCTGGACCGTCAGGCCCAGCATTTAGACCGACAAGCTCAACTTATAGCTAGGCAATCTCGTCAGATCGAGATATTGACAAACCGAGAAAGCCCAAGGACCCAAGGAGTGGTCACTCCCAATAACCATGGTACGAAGAGGATGGGCGGAGAGGAAACCAAACAAAGCCGACACAAGCGCGTACAAGGAACTTCTTGGAAACCTCTGTGTCCTGAATGCCAGAAGGAGCACTACGGTGATTGTCTGACGCGTACTAATAGGTGTTATCGATGTGGGGAAGCTGGACACTATATCATGAATTGTCCATTATTGAACCGAAATCAACCAGGCGGAGATCAACAGGACAGGAATCAAAGAAAAATTGTGCCGAGAGTCTTTGCCTTAATCGGGCCTAGCGACGCCGACGATGGGGCCCAGCCTTCTACAATTGCAGGTATTGTTTTAATTACCTGTGTGATAATATACGTATGATGGATAAATATATAGACCTGAAATTAGTAAGGAAGAGAATAATAGGTGGGTAAGAATGGTTACTAGGCAAACCTCGACGAGAAGATAGAAGACTACATATAGGACAATATAGACCTTATAGATATAAGGTTATACATTAGTAAGATTAGCTTGACTTAACCGTAAGAGATTGCGCACCTAAGAACCTAGTTAACATTAGAGGAATGCGCCCTAAGAGATATGATTTTCAAATAGATAAAAATTGGGTTTATTTGGCAATCCCTTGGAGTATTAGAATACGACTAATCAAGAAAGATGAAAGTTTAGATATAAACCTATAGGGGGATACCCTAGATTGTTAAAATATTGGGAGTGTGTTTAAATAGATGAAGTATCGTAGAACACGTATATTGAGGATTCGTGTGAAGTTGAGAGTGTCTAGACGAAGATAGAATTCAAGAGATAGACTTAGAATAATTGTCGAGTAGAATAGTTAGAATCTGACTAGGACGAACGAAAGATGGTAAGATTAGTCAATAAATTCGATGTAGCCTTGCGTGAATTTAAGGAGGAAGTGAAAAAGATTGTTGGAATAAAATGAGAGGTTAAGATTGGAAGTAGGTGAGGGTTTAATGGCCAGCAAATTGTGAAATTTGCGAATTATAGAATAAAGAGGATGAGGATTTTGACTGAAACCATCTAAGTAAGCTTAGCAGTGAGACTAAGTTAGCAAATTTTCAAGTGTTCGACTTGTGTTTGGCAAGTCAAGACCAATAACTACATAAATGACCTAAAGTTAGAACGTACAGAGTAGAGCATATCATGGGTGGAAATTTTAGAATTGACGGCACTCGGAGTTAATAGAGATCTAAGATAGACAAAGGAGTGTAACGTAAGTAGTATGAGACTTTTAGTTAAGAATATAGTGATAGAATTCAAGGACGAAGTTTAAAATGAATGTGATGTTTGTAAGAAATTCTGGTAACATAGTTTGAGGAAAATAACAGTGTGAACTTAGTTGTGAAGTCCGCCCTGAAGTAACTGGCGGGATTGGTAAGTTGCCAAGGAAAGTGTGTGAATTGGGAGAATTGGTAAGACTTAATGTGTGAGTAAGGATATATACAATCCAATTGATAGTAGAGATTACGAATTTAAGGCTAATGTTGGAAGGTATAGTCGACGTTTTGGTTTAGAATCATAGAGATTGACCCTAGGGATGACGGGATCAGAGTTAATAAGGAGAAGTTCGAATTTTGTTAGAGATAGGATCCTAGGTAAGTAGCGACTGTAGCTCCTAGTTTGACTCACATAGACCAAGTAGTGTTAGTATAACAATGACGACTTAATTAGGAAACCCGCACCGAAATAGTCTCCAAATGTCAAGGGGTTACCCAAGAAGATAGGTGACTAGGAAATCCTATGGGTGATACAGTTACAAGGAGTCGTTACCCGAGCGAATATAGGAATTTGGGTTGGCATGCGTTTCAACTACTGACGGAGTCAATGAAAATTACGGAGAAGTTTGGGCAAATCTATTGGAGATTTAAGAACTTAACTAAACTCAATACTTTAGTAAGGAAGTGTACGATCAATCGAAGGTAGAGAATACAGATGTAGGCTGATATTAGTGGGTACAGAGGACAGTTTTGGTTAAGAACTACGAAGAATGACCGTAAGTATAGATGATAATCGAAGGATAAGGCCGCATGACATGAAACATTAATATCAAGGACTATGTGTTACGGCAAATTTTGAGGAAAAAATTTTAAATAATGTGGATGGAATGTAATACCCAGCTTCTCTGGATATTATTATTTTAATATATAATGGCATTTTGTAAAAATGTCAAATCAGGCCCGTTTTATGAACAGAAGGTTTCGTTGGGATCCTAATTATTAATATGGATTTTAAGAAATTTACGAGAATTTCCAGAGCAGTAACGCTTAATTCCGAGTAATTATGCTTCTCGTAATATAAAGGACGCTTTAGTAAAAATAGTAAACGAGGTCCGATTTACGAACGGAAAGTTCTGTTAGAACCCTAGCAATAAGTTGGACTCATTGGCGAAATAAGGAGTTTTGGTGAAACCGAATAGTTAGCCGATTAATGAAACGAAGGACGAAACAAATAGAAAATCAAAAGAAGGGCAAAATGGTAATCTGCCAAATCAAATTATAAAATAACAAACATTTTCTCTCCTCCCTCATTTCCTCTCTGCTCCACGAACCAGACAACCCTCCAGGTGACTTCTCTCTCACGCACGAGCTCGGCCGACGCCCGTTTCTCCTCCGATCGATCTCTGCTCTTCACGGTTTCTCCTCCGATCAACGTCCTAGGTAAGATTCTACAGCTTTCGAACGTTAGTTTTCAGTTCTAACGAAGTTATACGGTTAGGGTTTTCGTTAGGGTTTATGTTAGAAATCCTATTTAGGGTTCGAGATTGATAGGTTTATCGAGTTTAGGGATATAAAGGATGTATTGAACGTTATTGGACGAAGTTAAACTAATTTGTGAGAAATGTTAAATTTAATGAATTTTGGGTTTTTAGAAAAAGCTCGTTATCGGATGTTTCGTAGAATCGAGCGCGAATTGGTTGTTGACATGCCTCGATTAATTAAGTTATAGCTTTAGAAGAATTTCCTCAGTTAAGGATTTCGTTAATTTGGATGTTAACTGTAACACCCCTAAAACTGTACCCGTATTTCCCATATTATATTTTTTTTTTTTTATCTTTACATTTTACAAACTTTAAAACTTGACGTTAACCAGAATTGAAATCGAAACCGAAACCGGAATCGAAATCGAAGTTCGTTTGGTAAATCATTTAAAACATAAACTAAAACTATTTAAATAAAACTTAAAAACATTTAATTAAAAACTTTAAAACCAATTAAAAGGTGGGAGGGCAGAATTGGAACTCTGCCCTCAAACTTTGAGCAGCGACTGGGCGCTGCCATTTGCAGCGCCTGGTCGCCGAGTGCGCTGCAGCATGCAGCGCCCGATCGCTGCATGTTGCAGCGCTCGGTCGCTGCAAGCGCTGCAGCATGCAGCGCCCGATCGCTGCATGTTGCAGCGCGCGGTCGCCGCACCTCCAGGCCTCCAACGCCTTTCTTTCTTTCTCTCGCGTCTTTCACTTCACACTTATGCTCTCTGGAATCTTGAATTCCAGAGAGCAACATGCATTTCATCTAATCTCTAACTCCATTCATTTACACCAATAATCACAATAACTAATCATAATCTATCTCAACCAACTCGCGTCAGACTTTACGAAGTCCAACAGCGTGGATAGCTCTAAAAACCGAGCTATCCGTATCAACCTAAAACCAATCAAAGCAGTTTTCCAAAACATTCAGTAAACAGTTTAAACCAAACATTTTACATACAATTTTCAAAACATTACCTAATTTCTATCCAGATCCAAACACCCTAAATATACTATACAATTATCAACTCAAAACATCCCAAAATAAACCCAGAGTCCAGACATACATCCCCACGGGTCATATCGCGCCTCGACTGCCCCAGCGCACTCCCACAGCCATCATCCATCAACTGCATCCCTCGTCAGGAGGAGGAACGTCGTCCTCACCTGGCTCAATATCGCCTAAGAGATTACCTACACCATACAGACACATATGAGATATTGAAATCTCAGTAAGCTACGTAGATGCAGATGCATGCATGCGTGCGTATGCCATTCAGAAAACGTTCAGATTACCAATTCAGATTCATTTACCAATGCCTTTACAGATTCATTTACAGATACATTTACAGATACATTACGTCACAGACAGAATTGTCACCGAGATCTCAGCCCACTAAATGGAAAGGATACATTCCGCGGTCGAACTACCACTTTCCACTTAGATGGGGGGGGGTACATGCTCAAAAAAACCAACAGTCATGCCTGAGCCCCACCTCGCGTAACCAGAAACAGATTACATTCATTAATTACAGATTACGTTCATTAATTACAGATTACCTTTATTTTCTTAAAACACGTGCGGAAATCCATTTTCATGACATTTGAAATCCGTGATGCATGAACAGTTCATATAAGCAGAAAGTAAACAACCAACGTGCATACATTCATGGCAGTAAAGCAGAACCTATAAACAACTAACCTAACTACCCAACCAGAATAACCTAAAACAAACAGTTCCTCGAGTATTCTCGAGACGACGACGGAGTATGGTGCAGACCTTTGGGTCAAAGTAAGTCACGAAAACTTACCTGGAGTGCACTGAATGGCTAGCTTCGTCCACGGGAGTCGCGTGTCTGAGGAAAGCACGATATTTACCATTAAAACTAATTTAAACAATTAACGTCCAAATTTAAAAACTTAACTAAAGAATTTCTCCTAAATTCTTTATTTAGCCAATCAAAGCGTTTATAACGTTAATTAACGTTTGATAATTCGAAATTCCAATTAACGAGTTTTTCTCAAAAACTCGGAAAAATAAACCAATTTTTAACTTTTTCGCAAATTGATTTTTCTTCGTCCAATAACGTCAAATACGTTCAATACATACTTAATCAAGGCCAACCTATTAATTACGAACCCTAATTCGCGTTTTTCGTCGAAACCCTAATTGAAACCCTAACACTAATCGGACCGAAAACTCGAAATAAACGTTCAGAGACTGTAGGTACATACCGAGGGTAGCGAGAGGAGAAGAAAGCGTGAAGAAATCGGGACGAACGGGGGTCGGACGGAGGTCGGATGGTGATCGCCGTCGGCGGCCAGGGAGAGAAGCTTGCTCTCTGTCGTGGGAATCCAGGGAGAAAGAGTGAAATGTGAGGGAGAGAAAATAGTTTAGGTTGTTTTATAAAAATGAAATTGTAATTTACTATTTTGCCCTTATCCACCTTTTATATTGATTTCGCTCTTCGGTTCGTTAATCGTCCAACAATTCGGATTCTCGAAAATTCCATATTTTGCCGATAACTCCTTTTCGTTACTTGGGATTTATTAAAACTGTCCGTTCGCAATTCGGACCACGTTTACTATTTTTACTTAAGCGTCGTTTATATTTCGAGAAGCGTATTTATTCGGAATATAGCGTTTAAGCCCCGAAAAATTCCGTAAATTCCTTAATATTCCTATTGATCATTAGGATAGTAATGACGCTTTCCGTTTGCGAAACCGACCTGATTTGACATATCTAACAAAATGCCATCCAATAATATAATAATAATAAAGTAATTAAGTCCGTACAACCGGGTATTACATTAACGGTTCAAACGCATTTTAATGATAATTGTTGTGAATTGCGGAGCTTGAGCTGCAACGGACACGAGGTAAGTTCTCGTGACTTACTCTGACCGATTGGTCTACACCGTACTTCGATGTAGCGTCGAGGATCTTAGTGGATTGTTTATTTTAAATTGCTTTGGTTGGGTAGTTAGGTTTAAACGTTTTGTAGGTTATTTCCTTTACAGTCTTGATGGTACGCATGCTTGTTTGTTTACATTTAGATTGAACTGTTCATGCATCACATATTTTAAACTAAGCATGAAAATGAATTTCCGCACGATGTTTTCATAAAACCGTTGTGGCACAGAAATTGGGGGCTATTGATCTATCGTGCGGGCCGATTAAGGGTCTGGCCGATACCACATCTCATGTACTATAATTAATGAACGTAATCTGTTATTTGGTCACGCGAGGTGGGGCTCAGGCACGGCTGTACGTGTTGTAAGCGTGTACCCCCCTCCTCTAACCGCACGGGGTAGTCCGACCGCTGGATGGGCCCCCTTCGGTTAGGGGGATGAGATCTCGGTGATATACTGTCTGCGACGCTCTGTATGTTAAGCAAGATTTTCGAACTCCATATACACTGCACGCATCTGCATTTACGTAGAATTTACTGAACCTTTAGCTCATAGTGTGTCTGTATGGTGTAGGTGACATCGAGCCAGGTGAGGACGACGTTCCTCCTCCTGATGTGTGAGGCAGTTGGCGGAAGGTGGATTGCGGTGGTGTGTTGCGCAGTCGATGCTTAACCGACCCGTGGGGATGTATGTATAGATTTTGAGGGTTTTTGGACTGATAATTGTATAGACATTTTATGATGCTTGGTTCTGGCTAGAAGTTAGGTTCATGTGTTGAGGTTTAAATGTTTTGAAAACCTGTTTTTTATAAACTGCTTGGACGTTTTAAATTAGGAGAAAAGATACACTTTCAAACATACCCATGCCGTTTGTTTTTACAAAAGTTTGAAGTTCGTTTAAGCCGAATAAGTGGGTTGATAATTGGTGAATTATGTATGTTTCAGGATATATGAAATGAAGAATTAGAGTGAATTGTGCAGGGGATGTGAAGTTTAGCTCTCTGGAATCTCGGATTCCAGAGATAGGGATTAGTCGCTGCAATATGCAGCGACTGGTCGCTGCAATATGCAGCGATTGCAGCGACCAGTCGCTGCTTCTCTTTTTCCTCTGCCTTCCGGTTTTACCCTTGACCGATTTGTTAAATGTTTTACTGATTTTATTAATTGTTTTAAATAGATTTAAGTTTATAAATGGTTTTGTTTTAAGTGGTTTAAAATGTAGACTTCAATTCCGCTTAACTTATATATATATGTATGTATGTATGGGAAAATGGGTACAGTTTTAGGGACGTTACACTGTCAACCTCATTTGCTTAATACGTTCAGTTCTTTTGGAACAAATTGATTGAAGTGAAGTTTCTTATACTTCATCAAACGCATTACTAAGTCTTAATTACGCGTCCATGACGGTTATCGCTCTCAATACACGTCGTTCTCATCACTTTAAGTTAAAAACTTGAAGGTATAAATGGTTAATTTAGGTTCTAACCACAAGTCATGTAACAGTCAACCTCATTGGCTTGATACGTTCAGTTCTTTTGAAGCAAATCGATTGAAGTGAAGTTTCTTATACTTCATTAAACGCATTACTGAGACTTAATTACACATCCATGAAGATTTTTTGTTCTCAATACACATCGTTCTCATCACTTTAAGTTAAAACGTTGAAGGTGAAATAAATAACTTAGATTCTAACCACAAGTTTAGTAAGAGTCAGCCTCATTTGCTTGATACGTTCAGTTCTTTTGGAACAAATCATTTGAAGTGAAGTTTCTTATATTTCATCAAACGCATTACTTAGTCTTTATTACGCGTCCATGAAAGTTATTGGGTCTTAATACACGTTGTTCTCATCACTTCAAGTTAAAACCTTGAAGGTATCAGTGGAAAATTTAGGTTCTAACCACAAGTCCTGTAACAGTCAACCTCATTTGCTTGATACGTTCAGTTCTTTGAAACAAATCCAGTGAAGTTTCTTATACTTCATCAAACGCATTACTAAATCTTAATTACGCATCCATGAAGGTTATTGGGTCCTCAATACACGTCGTTCTCATCACTTTAAGTTAAAACGTTAAAGGTGAAATAGATAACTTAGGTTCTAACCGCAAGTCTAGTAACAGTCAGCCTCATTTGTTTGTTACATTCAATTCTTTTGGAACAAATCAATTGAAGTGAAGTTTCTTATATCTCATCAAACGCATTACTAAGTCTTAACTACGCATCCTTGAAGGTTATTTGATCTCAATACACGTCGTTCTCATCACTTCAAGTTAAAACCTTAAAGGTATAAATATATATTTACAGTTCTAACCACAAGTCATGTAACATTCAACCTTATTTGCTTGATACGTTCAGTTCTTTGAAACAAATCCAGTGAAGTTTCTTATACTTCATCAAACGCATTACTAAGTCTTAATTACGCATCCATGAAGGTTATTGGGTCCTCAATACACGTCGTTCTCATCACTTTAAGTTAAAACGTTAAAGGTGAAATAGATAACTTAGGTTCTAACCGCAAGTCCAGTAACAGTCAGCCTCATTTGTTTGTTACATTCAATTCTTTTGGAACAAATCAATTGAAGTGAAGTTTCTTATATCTCATCAAACGCATTACTAAGTCTTAACTACGCATCCTTGAAGGTTATTTGATCTCAATACACGTCGTTCTCATCACTTCAAGTTAAAACCTTAAAGGTATAAATAGATATTTACAGTTCTAACCACAAGTCATGTAACATTCAACCTTATTTGCTTGATACGTTCAGTTCTTTGAAAAAAATCCAGTGAAGTTTCTTATACTTCATCAAACGCATTACTAAGTCTTAATTACGCATCCATGAAGGTTATTGGGTCCTCAATACACGTCGTTCTCATCACTTTAAGTTAAAACGTTAAGGTGAAATAGATAACTTAGGTTCTAACCGCAAGTCCAGTAACAGTCAGCCTCATTTGTTTGTTACATTCAATTCTTTTGGAACAAATCAATTGAAGTGAATTTCTTATATCTCATCAAACACATTACTAAGTCTTAACTACGCATCCTTGAAGGTTATTTGATCTCAATACACGTCGTTCTCATCACTTCAAGTTAAAACCTTAAAAGTATAAATAGATATTTACAGTTCTAACCACAAGTCATGTAACATTCAATCTTATTTTCTTGATACGTTCAGTTCTTTTGAAACAAATCGATTGAAGTGAAGTTTCTTTTACTTCATCAAACGCATTACTAAGTCTTAACTACGCATCCTTGAAGGTTATTTGATCTCAATACACGTCGTTCTCATCACTTTAAGTTAAAACGTTAAAGGTGAAATAGATAACTTAGGTTCTAACCACAAGTCATGTAACAGTCAACCTCATTGCTTGATACGTTCAGTTCTTTGAAACAAATCGATTGAAGTGAAGTTTCTTATATCTCATCAAACGCATTACTAAGTCTTAACTACGCATCCTTGAAGGTTATTTGATCTCAATACACGTCGTTCTCATCACTTTAAGTTAAAACGTTAAAGGTGAAATAGATAACTTAGGTTCTAACCACAAGTCCTGTAACAGTCAACCTCATTGCTTGATACGTTCAGTTCTTTGAACAAATCGATTGAAGTGAAGTTTCTTATACTTCATCAAACGCATTACTAAGTCTTAATTACGCATCCATGAAGGTTATTGGGTCCTCAATACACGTCGTTCTCATCACTTTAAGTTAAAACGTTAAAGGTGAAATAGATAACTTAGGTTCTAACCACAAGTCATGTAACAGTCAACCTTATTTGCTTGATACGTTCAGTTCTTTGAAACAAATCGATTGAAGTGAAGTTTCTTATACTTCATCAAACGCATTACTAAGTCTTAATTACGCATCCATGAAGGTTATTGGGTCCTCAATACACGTCGTTCTCATCACTTTAAGTTAAAACGTTAAAGGTGAAATAGATAACTTAGGTTCTAACCACAAATCCAGTAACAGTCAGCCTCATTTGTTGTTACATTCAATTCTTTTGGAACAAATCAATTGAAGTGAAGTTTCTTATACTTCATCAAACGCATTACTAAGTCTTAACTACGCATCCTTGAAGGTTATTTGATCTCAATACACGTCGTTCTCATCACTTTAAGTTAAAACGTTAAAGGTGAAATAGATAACTTAGGTTCTAACCACAAGTCATGTAACAGTCAACCTTATTTGCTTGATACGTTCAGTTCTTTGAAACAAATCGATTGAAGTGAAGTTTCTTATACTTCATCAAACGCATTACTAAGTCTTAATTACGCATCCATGAAGGTTATTGGGTCCTCAATACACGTCGTTCTCATCACTTTAAGTTAAAACGTTGAAGGTGAAATAGATAACTTAGGTTCTAACCACAAATCCAGTAACAGTCAGCCTCATTTGTTGTTACATTCAATTCTTTTGGAACAAATCAATTGAAGTGAAGTTTCTTATATCTCATCAAACGCATTACTAAGTCTTAACTACGCATCCTTGAAGGTTATTTGATCTCAATACACGTCGTTCTCATCACTTTAAGTTAAAACGTTAAAGGTGAAATAGATAACTTAGGTTCTAACCACAAGTCATGGAACATTCAACCTTATTTGCTTGATACGTTCAGTTCTTTGAAACAAATCGATTGAAGTGAAGTTTCTTATACTTCATCAAACGCATTACTAAGTCTTAATTACGCATCCATGAAGGTTATTGGGTCCTCAATACACGTCGTTCTCATCACTTTAAGTTAAAACGTTAAAGGTGAAATAGATAACTTAGGTTCTAACCGCAAGTCCAGTAACAGTCAGCCTCATTTGTTTGTTACATTCAATTCTTTTGGAACAAATCAATTGAAGTGAAGTTTCTTATATCTCATCAAACGCATTACTAAGTCTTAACTACGCATCCTTGAAGGTTATTTGATCTCAATACACGTCGTTCTCATCACTTCAAGTTAAAACCTTAAAGGTATAAATAGATATTTACAGTTCTAACCACAAGTCATGTAACATTCAACCTTATTTGCTTGATACGTTCAGTTCTTTGAAAAAAATCCAGTGAAGTTTCTTATACTTCATCAAACGCATTACTAAGTCTTAATTACGCATCCATGAAGGTTATTGGGTCCTCAATACACGTCGTTCTCATCACTTTAAGTTAAAACGTTAAAGGTGAAATAGATAACTTAGGTTCTAACCGCAAGTCCAGTAACAGTCAGCCTCATTTGTTTGTTACATTCAATTCTTTTGGAACAAATCAATTGAAGTGAATTTTCTTATATCTCATCAAACACATTACTAAGTCTTAACTACGCATCCTTGAAGGTTATTTGATCTCAATACACGTCGTTCTCATCACTTCAAGTTAAAACCTTAAAAGTATAAATAGATATTTACAGTTCTAACCACAAGTCATGTAACATTCAATCTTATTTTCTTGATACGTTCAGTTCTTTTGAAACAAATCGATTGAAGTGAAGTTTCTTTTACTTCATCAAACGCTTTACTAAGTCTTAATTACGCATCCATGAAGGTTATTGGGTGCTCAATACATGTCGTTCTCATCTTTTTATGTTAAAACGTTGAAGGTGAAATAGATAACTTAGGTTCTAACCACAAATCCAGTAACAGTCAGTCTCATTTGCTTAATACGTTCAGTTCTTTTGGAACAAATCAATTGAAGTGAAGTTTCTTATACCTCATCAAACGCATTACTATGTCTTAATTACGCATCCTTGAAAGTTATTGGATCTCAATACATGTCGTTCTCATCACTTCAAGTTAAAACGTTGAAGGTATAAGTGTAAAATTTAGGTTCTAACCACAAGTCATGTTACAGTCAACCTGATTTGCTTGATACGTTCAGTTCTTTTGAAACAAATCGATTGAAATGAAGATTTGTGTACTTCATCAAATGCATAACTAAGTCTTAATTACGCATCCATGAACGTTATTGGGTCCACAATACAGGTCGTTTTCATCCTTTTAAGTTAAAACTTTGAAGGTGAAATAGATAACTTAGGTTCTAACTACAAGTCTAGTAACAATCAGGCTCATTTGCTTGATACGTTCAGTTATTTTGGAACAAATTAATTGAATTGAAGTTTCTTATACTTCATCAAACGCATTACTAAGTCTTAATTACGCGTCCTTGAAGGTTTTTGGGTCTCAATACACATCGTTCTCATAACTTCAAGTTAAAACCTTGAAGGTATAAATGGATAATTTAGTTCAAACCACAAGTCACGTAACAGTCAACCTGATTTGCTTGATACGTTCAGTTTTGTTTAAACAAATCGATTGAAGTGAAGTTTCTTTTACTTCATCAAACGCACTACTAAGTCTAAATTACGCATCCAGGAAGGTTATTGGGTCCTCAATACACGTCGTTGTCATCACTTTAAATTAAAACGTTGAAGGTGAAATAGATAACTTAGGTTCTAACCGCAAGTCCAGTAACAATCAGCCGCATTTGTTTGATACGTTCAATTCTTTTGGAACAAATCAATTCAAGTGAAGTTTCTTATATCTCATCAAACGCATTATTAATTCTTAATTACTCATCCTTGAAGGTTATTGGATCTCAATACACGTCGTTCTCATCACTTCAAGTTAAAACCTTGAAGGAATAAATAGATATTTAAGGTTCTAACCACAAGTCATGTATTAGTCAACCTTATTTTGTAACACCCGACATTTTCAGCCAGGTGATTTTCTTAACGGAATTAACTGTCACCTTTATTGTTGATCTTTAATTTAAATTTTAATGCCTAAGCTTATTTGGTTTCTATTTGTGTGTTGGCAGAACCGTAATTAAGAGTGATTTTATTTAGTATAAAAAGAAAATGGAAACCTTAAACCTCACTTAAACCCCACTGTAGCCGACATTCTCTCTCGGCGATTCCCGTGCTTCCAGAGCTCTTTCTCTGTCAGTGACTCCCTCTTTGGCGATCCATTCCTCCAGCCTCCACTCTGATAACCTACATTCGAGGTAAGATTTAGACAATGTAGTTGCCATGTGATTATTTGGAACTCTGTTTTCAGCTAGAACCCAATGTTTCAAGATTCTTCAATGGCCGAATAATAGGAACATTTATAATCGGTGTTTGGTAATAGCATTCCTGATTCGAATCTGGACTTTAAGATAACCGACTGGAACTAGTGGTTAGGTTGAATTAGGCTATTTTAGATTTTTGAAAACTTAGTCCACACACAAGGTGCTCGGCTGTTAGGACTCAGGAATACAGATTCTAGGATGACATTTAGTTAGGACTTTTCTAGCTTTGATTTCAGAATATTTAGGATCTATTTTAACTCTGAAATGTGAAATGATATCAGGTGAAGAAGTTTGAAGTGTGCATGAATTTGCTAAGGAAGCCAGGTAAGTGAATGTATTAAGATTTCTGGCCATTAGGGCCCTACATCTTAAGGGTACTAAATTAGTTATGTGTTTGATGTTTGTTTTAAGTAGTAAGATGGTTTGTTCTTGGATGATTTACGGATGTTTGAGAACTATGTTATGTGATGTTCTGATAGAGTCTATGAAGTCAACTGTCTAGTATGATATTTTTCATAGTCTGATGATTTAAGAACATTCATGTCATGCATCATGATTTACTTCTCAAGCATATGAAAATGATTTATGAGCATGTTTTCCCTCATGAACAAGATATGAGAATGAGTATGAAACTTATGCAATCGGATTAAGTGAGGGTTGGGGGCGGTTTGACATATGTCACTGTCCAAAGAGAAGGACCATGAATACGGCCCAAAAGGGACTATGCACACTTGCACTGTCATCCCCCCTTTACGGTACAAATCCTCCCTTAATCCATATGATGAAAGTGATGAACAAGAACACGAATAAGAACAAGAAAAGAGCATGAAACGAACATGATCATGATTTTCTTGCAACTATGCATTCACGTATACATGTTAGTATTGCATTCCTTACTAAGCATTAGGCTTATAGTTTAAACCTTATGGTGTAGGTGACGAAATATCAGGTGATGATTCCAAAGTTAATGAAGATGTCTAAGTTTGGTTGCTGGAAGGTGTTCAGGGAGCAATTCTGTGACTGGATGGCGAACTAGACCCCCTGGTTAATGTTTTTATGATTTTAGTGATGATTATAAATATGGAAGTCTAAGTAGGTTGAGATTATTTTAAAACACCGAGCTTTTGAAATTGTCTGGTTTAATTACTGAGTCTGAGAATGTTTATAAGGATATAGAACGAGTTATTTTAACTAAGTCTTCCACTACAAGAATTCTTGATGAGTCTCTGATTTTCATTTATAAGAGTGATGAGTCAATGAAGTTAGAAGTCTGTGTATATTTGCATCCACCGATAGATGTTCTCTATCGGAAGATGTCTTAAAAGAACAAGTGGATTACACATGTCTATCGGTAGATGTTGTGTATTTCAAATACCAGATGATGCAAGTGTCGTTTTGTCGTCTAGTGATCAGGCGATGTAGTGTATTTCTAATGTCGGGCGATGTACCAATCGTTTTGTCATCTAGCGATCGGTAGATGTTGTGTATTTCAAATACCGGATGATGTAAGTGTTGTTTTGTCATCTAGTGATCGGGCGATGTAGTGTATTTCAATTACCGGATGACGTAGATGTTGTTGTCGTTTAGTGACCGAGTGATGTTTAATGAGTCCCGAGAGATGCACGTGCTCACCGGAAGATGTCTTCTATTGGGCAACGATAACAGAGTCATGCAGAGTACACGTGACAAATTGGAAGAGGTGCACTCTGTTAGCAGATGCATGCAAACCCATGCAGAATAACGTCGAATAATCTGGGGGCATTTCTTTCCTGCCCGAATTTGTTATAGAACTGATGACTGCGTATGGTCGCTCGACTCTGTGAACGAATATGTTGTTAGTTTTAAGATGAAGTCAAGTTCGATGAATCTAGTTTCTGTCTGTCATGTTAAAGTCCTTAAGTTCTGTTGAGGAAAG
The DNA here is from genome assembly GCA_022432975.1 of Begonia masoniana. Lineage (NCBI taxonomy): Eukaryota > Viridiplantae > Streptophyta > Magnoliopsida > Cucurbitales > Begoniaceae > Begonia > Begonia masoniana. Next base: position 45,797,036 of record CM039504.1, on the reverse strand, counting down.
GTAAAAAAAAAATAATAATAATACAAAGGGGACCTTAGTGTAAAGTGGTCAAAGGGTGAAAGATCTAAAGAGATCAGGGTAAATATGAATTTAAGAGGTTAAGTTATGAATTACGTGGCGACTCCAACTGGGGGTCGTTACAATTATGGTATCAAAGCAAAACTGGGTTCTAAAATTGATTCTGCTGACTGCCTCCCAGCACAGATTGCCACCTGAGTACACTCCAGCAACTGTAAGTGTTTATGATTTTAGTAATGTCATTAAGTTAAGATATGTTACGATTATTTGTTTAGGGATCTCAAAATGGTAAGAGGTCAACAGAGAGAAGACAACGTGGATATTAACACCATTGCTCAGCTGACAGAAGTAGTTATTCGCCAATCACGCCAAATAGAACAGCTTATGGCCACTATATAGGAACAAGGGAACTCCAGTACTAATGCAACTCATGATCATGGGGGTGAGCGTTTCCACCGGTTTCGACCCCCGGTATTTATTGGACAAGTTTCGGATCCTGTTTATGCTGAGGAATGGATTCGAAAAATCGAGGACATGTTCACATATGCAAAGGTTGAGGAAGGAGATAAGGTCACATATGTTGTTTTTCATTTGGAACTAAGTGCAAGGCATTGGTGGGACTCAATCCAGAGTACCATTAATGCAGGACCTATGACCTGGGGAAGGTTTAAGACTGCTTTCTTTGACAAATATTTCAATAGGACCGTTCGGGTCAGCAAGAAGAAGGAGTTTATGAATTTGCGACAAACTGGCTCCATGGCAGATTACATATGCAAATTTGAGGCTTTATCACGGTTTGCTCCCCGATTGGTTGAGGATGATGAGGACAAGATTCACCAATTTGTTCAAGGACTAAAACCGAGTTTGTATATGAGAGTAAAGACTGCTGGGATACATGATATACCATATGGTGAAGTGACGACTAAGGCCTTGGAGCTGGAAGAGGCTGAGATAACGACATATGCGCAGCGTGAACAGCCGAGGAAGTTCACTAAGGAGGCTCAGCCGCCACCACGTCAGAACAACGGATGGCAACTGCAACAGAACAGGGGACCACAACAACAACAGCAAGGTATAAAAAGACCCTTCAATCCAAATGATGACCAAGGGAAGGGAAAACGACCATTAGCCCCTCTATGCTCCAACTGCCAGAAGAACCACAATGGCGAGTGCAAGCTACACTCTGGCCGTTGCTACAGATGTGACAAGGTCAGACATGTAGTCAGAGACTGCCCCATGCCACCAGACCCTAATCGAGCAAGAATAGCACCCAGAGTCTTTGCTATGATGGAGGATAAAGATGTTGTGCAGCATACGGTCAGAACAGGTACAATTATGATCTGCGATATTTCTGCTTACACACTTATAGACATGGGGGCCACCCACTCATTTATAGCAACCCTGTTTGTCTGTAAGCATAAGTTAGGATACTTACCAGCTGATAGGCCATATAGTGTCATGTTACCGTCAGGGAAATCCTTACATCCTGAACAGATAATGAAGGGTAACATTGTGTCCTTAGGAGATAAGAAGTTATATGTAGAGCTGATTGTAATTGACATGAAGGGATATGAAGTTATATTAGGAATGGATTGGTTAACCAGACATTATGCCACGATAAGTTGTAGGTAGGGATTAGTTGAGTTTCGACCCCCAAATGGAGATCGGTATACCTTCCAAGGTATCCCAAAAATAAGTAAAATACCGATTATATCCTCACTAGAGACTCAACGGTTATTGAAAGATGGCTGTGAGAGTTATCTAGCTAATGTAATCAATATTCGGGTAAAGAATAAAGTAGAACTTCAAGATATTTCCATAGTTAAAGAGTTTCCTGAAGTATTTATGGATGACTTGCCCAGATTACTGCCTGATAGAGAAGTTGAATTTGTAATCGATACATATCTCGAGGCATTACCTATATCCAAGAACCCTTACCGAATGGCACCGGCTAAGCTGAAGGAATTAAAGGTCCAACTGCAGGAATTAGTAGACAACGGGTTTATATGCTCTAGTAGTTCTCCCTGGGGTGCACCTGTCTTATTTGTTAAGAAGAAAGACGGTTCTCTTAGAATGTGCATAGATTACAGAGAACTGAATAAGTTGACAATTAAGAACAAGTACCCCTTGCCCCGGATTGATGACCTGTTTGACCAATTACAAGGAGCTAAAGTATTTTCAAAGATTGACTTACATTCGGGCTATTACCAATTGAAGGTTAACGAGAGTGATATACCTAAGACAGCCTTAAGGACCCATTATGGACATTATGAATTCCTTGTAATGTCGTTTGGGTTAACCAATGCACCCGCAGCCTTTATGGACTTGATGAATCGAGTGTTTCGTGATTACTTGGACAAGTTTGTAATTGTGTTCATAGATGATATCTTAATTTACTCACGGACTAAAGCTGACCACGAGGAACACTTAAGAGTAGTTTTGACAACATTAAAACAGCAGCAACTCTATGCCAAGTTGTCTAAGTGTGAGTTCTGGTTGGATAAGGTCAACTTCTTAGGCCATGTCATCTCTGCTTAAGGTATATCAGTAGATCCAACCAAAAATCAGGCAGTTAAGGATTGGCCACAGCTAAGGAATGCCAGTGAAGTCCGCAGTTTCCTTGGTCTGACAGGTTATTATAGGAAGTTTATTAAGGGATTCTCTATGATAGCTAAACCTTTAACAAGTTTGACTAAGAAGGACACCAAGTACTCTTGGACTGCAGCCTGTGAGGATGGCTTCTAGATACTAAAACAGAAATTAACAACGGCCCCTCTTTTGACACTCCCAACTAAAGGAGGAAGATTCAATGTCTATTGTGATGCATCCAAAATTGGATTGAGGTGTGTCTTAATGCAAGAAGGCAAGGTTGTGGCATATGCTTCTAGACAACTGAAAGGTTATGAGCAGAATTACCCCACCCACGATTTGGAATTAGCGGTTGTAGTTTTTGCACTAAAAATTTGGAGGCACTACTTGTACGGACAACGGCGTGAAGTGTTTTCAGACCATAAAAGTTTGAAATACCTATTTACTCAAAAGGAATTAAACATGAGACAGAGACGTTGGTTGGAATTTGTTAAAGATTATGACTTTGAAATTAAATATCACCCGGGTAAGGCCAATGCTGTGGCTGATGCATTAAGCAGAATGTCAAAGACAATGCAGCCCGCGGTATCAACCATGTCTGTACCATTATGGAAGGAAGTTCAGAAGTTCGAGTTGGAAATAGTTCCTGAGTTGTCAACCTTACTTGCTGATTTAACCATTCGACCAACTATTTTGGATAAGATCAAAGAGGCACAACAGAAGGATTCAAAGGAGAATAATAGTATGATGAGTGAGTTAAAAGATGCCTCCTCTGAATTCAGTCTCTCCAATGATGGTATTTTGAAATTTAGGAATCGATGGTACATTCCAAGTGATAAGGAGTTGCGTGAGTTGATCTTGGCTGAGGCACACTCCTCTTGTTTCTCTGTACATCCTGGTAGCACCAAGATGTATTGGGACTTGAAGCCACATTATTGGTGGCCAAATTTAAAAAGGGATGTGGCCAAGTTTGTAGAGTCATGCTTGATATGCCAACAAGTTAAAGCAGAACACCAACGCCCAGGAGGTACTCTTCAACCCTTACCGATCCCTGAATGGAAGTGGGAAAACATTGCCATGGATTTTGTGGTAGGATTACCAAAGACAATCAAAGGACATGATAGTATTTGGGTTGTGGTTGACATAATGACAAAATCAGCACACTTTATAGCAATAGGAATGACTTTTACAATGGAACAACTTGCTAACCTGTACATTCAGGAAATTATCAGATTGCATGGGATCCCCTTGTCTATTGTCTTCGATCGTGATCCTAGATTCACCTCAAGATTTTGGCAAGGTTTGCAGGGCACATTAGGAACAAAATTGTCTTTCAGCACTACTTTTCACCCTCAAATCGATGGTCAATCTGAGAGGACCATTCAGATAGTAGAGGATATGTTGAGAGTGTGTGTGCTGGATTTCCAGACATCTTGGAGTCGATACTTACCCTTGGTGGAATTCTCCTACAATAATAGTTACCAGTCCACCATTGGTATGGCACCTTATGAAGCACTTTATGGCAGAAAGTGTAGATCACCTTTGTACTGGGATGAGGCCCGTGAAGCAAAACTCCTAGGTCTCGAGATCTTGCAACAGATGTCAGACAATATTACAATTATTAGGAAAAGAATGATTACTGCACAAAGCCGACAGAAAAGTTATACGGACCAAAGGAGGAGAGATTTGGTGTTCTCTGTTGGAGATGAAGTTTTTCTAAAGATTTCACCATTTAAGGGAGTACTAAGATTTGGCAAGAAGGGAAAGCTTAATCTGCGATTCGTTGGACCATTCCCTGTCTTGGAGAGGATCGGCAGCACAGCTTATAGACTGCAATTGCCACTATCACTGGAAAAAGTTCACAATGTTTTTCATGTGTCAATGTTAAGAAACTACATACGGGATCCTACACAAGTTGTTAAGCCAGTGGATGTCGAAATTGGGCCAACATTAATGTATGAAGAAAAGCCAGTGCAAATTTTGGAATCTGTAGTGAAAACTCTGAGGAATAAGGAAATTCCGTTGGTTAAGGTCTTATGGACAAATCATGGAGTTGAAGAAGCCACATGGGAACGACAGCAAGATATGTTGGAAAAATATCCAGAGCTCTTTGTTTGATCAATTTTCGGGGACAAAAATTTTGTTTAAGGAGGAGTGAATGTAACACCCGACATTTTCAGCCAAGTGATTTTCTTAACGGAATTAACTGTCACCTTTATTGTTGATCTTTAATTTAAATTTTAATGCCTAAGCTTATTTGGTTTCTATTTGTGTGGTGGCAGAACCGTAATTAAGAGGGATTTTATTTAGTATAAAAAGAAAATGGAAACCTTAAACCTCACTTAAACCACACTGTAGCCGACATTCTCTCTCGGCGATTCCCGTGCTTCCAGAGCTCTTTCTCTGCCGGCGACTCCCTCTTTGGCGATCGATTCCTCCAGCCTCCACTCCGATAACCTACATTCGAGGTAAGATTTAGACAATGTAGTTGCCGAGTGATTATTTGGAACTCTGTTTTCAGCTAGAACCCAATGTTTCAAGATTCTTCAATGGCCGAATAATAGGAACAATTACAATCGGTGTTTGGTAATAGCATTCCTGATTCGAATCTGGACTTTAAGATAACTGACTGGAACTAGTGGTTAGGTTGAATTAGGCTATTTTAGATTTTTGGAAACTTAGTCCACACACAAGGTGATCGGCTGAAAAGACTCAAGAATACAGATTCTATGATGATATTTAGTTAGGACTTTTCTAGCTTTGATTTCAGGATATTTAGGATCTATTTTAACTCTGAAATGTGAAATGATATCAGGTGAAGAAGTTTGAAGTGTAGTGCATGAATTTACTAAGGAAGCCAGGTAAGTGAATGTATTAAGATTTCCGGCCATTAGGGCCCTACATCTTAAGGGTACTAAATTAGTTATGTATTTGATGTTTGTTTTAAGTAGTAAGATGGTTTGTTCTTGGATGATTTACGGATGTTTGAGAACTATGTTATGTGATGTTCTGATAGAGTTTATAAAGTCAACTGTCTAGTATGATATTTTCCATAGTCTGATGATTTAAGAATATTCATGTCATGCATCATGATTTACTTCTCAAGCATATGAAAATGATTTATGAGCATGTTTTCCCCCATAAACAAGATATGAGAATGAATATAAAACTTATGCAACCGGATTAAGTAAGGGTTGGGGGCAGTTTGACGTATGTCACTGTCCAAAGAGAAGGACCATGAATACGGCCCGAAAGGGACTATGTACACTTGCACTGTCATTCCCCCTTTACGTCACAAATCCTACCTTAATCCATATGATGAAAGTGATGAACAAGAACACGAATAAGAACAAGAAAAGAGCATGAAACGAACATGATCATGATTTTCTTGCAACTATGCATTCATGTATACATGTTAGTATTGCATTCCTTACTAAGTATTAGGCTTATAGTTTAAACCTTATGATGTAGGTGACGAAATATCATGTGAGGATTCCAAAGTTAATGAATATGTCTAAGTTTGGTTGCTGGAAGGGGTTCAGGGAGCAATTCTGTGGCTGGATGGCGAACAAGACCCCCTGGTTAATGCTTTTATGATTTTAGTGATGATTATTGTCACGACCCTAATACTGTACCCAATTTCCGGTACTATCATTTTTTTTTTACACTTTTAACTTTAACTGTACTTAAGGCGAAATCTCAATCGAAATTGAAATCGAAGTTCGTTTAGTAAATCGTTTAAAACAAATACTAAAACAATTAAAACTTAAAACAATTAAATCAATTAAAACTATTAACTAATTAAAATAAAACTTAAAAAAAATTATCATGCCATGGCGATCAGTCGCCCATAAAAGGGGCGACTGATCGCCCTTCGGCGATTGCAACAGGCGACCAGTCGACTGTTGCAAATCACCTGTGGCGATCAGTCGCCACGCTCTCTGGATTTCTCCAGAAAGCGGCGACCAGCAATCGCCTAGCAATCGCCTCTCCAACGATTTCCAGGCAGGGAGAGGCGATTGATCGCCTCCAAGAGGCGATTGATCTCCTCCAAGAGGCGATCAATCGCCATGCTCTATGGAATTTCTCCAGGGAGCACAGCTTTCTCCTCCCCTCTTTCTTTCTTCCTTCGTTTCCTCCCACCCTGCATTTCACATTCACAACTCAAGACACACAACAACCTCATCTCCCTTCTCACTCCTTCTTCACAACATCCTTACCTACAACTTACAATATACACTTCCAACATGAAATTTATCCAAACACTCAAAACCGACACAATTCACTTTTTAAATATAATCAAATTTCATGAAAACGAACCGCGTGGTTCCGTTTAAAAGTTTAACATTTTTTCCTGTTTGAAAAACGTCAAAAGCACTACAAAATGCAATATATTATCTATTCAGTCACCAAACATCCTAAAATGTATCAAATTCTACGATGAATCTATCTAATTCACCATTAACCGAAACATCCCCAAAAACTCTCAAAAGGTATCTAACCATGAGTCAACCAGCCTGGCCAAAACACGCCCCGCCGCCACGAGCTCCGTCCATCGACCAACTACGCTTGATCATCATAAGGAGGTTCCTCACCTTCGTTCTCGTCACCTACATCATACGATAAATACATTAAGCCTAATGCTTAGTAAAGAGTGCACTAAATATAACTATTACATATATGCATGTCATTTATAAAACATGTTCATTTCGTTTTTGTCTTTCTATCATTAGCACATTGTCTACTATATAGACCTCGATCTTGCCCCGTAAGAACCAAGACTTGCTCCGTGAGAACCAATACTTGCCCCGTGAGAACCAATACTTGCCCTGTGAGAACCAATAGCATAACACGTGAGATCCATTACACATTATCGTTGTTTAGTTCAATTTTTCATAAACATGCTCATAAATAGTTCGTATGCACTTTAATAAAACATGATGCATGAGGAGCAACACACGTAAAAACACCTATCGAACGACCACTAACTAATCGCTAAGGCACTACTTTAAGCTACCCATCTTACCACCAATCCTTATAACTACCTAACCTCATCATAATCAACATTATCAACATCGTTACGACGTAGGACCTTAGGTGCCGGAAAACCTAACACTCACTTACCTGGCGTCCTAGATATGTCGAGCACCGTCCTTGAGCTTGGGGTTACCTAAGGTAGTTTCATAAAACGTCATTAGTTTTAACTCTCAATCATAAAATCTAAAACTAAACGAAATCTCGAGCTAAGCCAATTCTTCCAAAAACTTTACTTCACTTCGTTTGAGCATTTCGTCGAGCACATTGTGCTCACATTTACTAAAACTCCATTAATATTTTTCTCCAACCACCTTCAACAACCAATATTAACTCTAATAAACTACAAAAATCATAAATTTGTTAAACTCACTTAAATAACCACCATTATATCATCAATGAGTAATAAATTAACAACCCTATTGATTTCTAACGAAATCCCTAAATTTCTTCACAAACCCTAAACCAAAACCACTACAAAAAAGACAACTAACTTGACTAAAACATTGGGCTTACTTGGAGGGTTGATTTGTTGAAGAAACTTGAAGGAAAACCGCCAAAAATGGAGAAGTTGGTCGATCATTGGAGATGGCGATGAATGAGAGGGAAATAGCGAGGGAGAGGGAGAGGATCGCATGCTCTGGAGGGAAGAAATGAGAAAGAGAGAAGATTTTTAAGTTTTTAATAAAATTTGACTTAGTAAATTACCTAATTGTCCTTAGTTAATTTCTTAACTTAAATCGTTATTTCGTCTATCGGTTTAGCTTCTCCAAAATTCCCTTATTCCTCCAAATATTTCTATTTATTCTTAGAGTCCTAACGAAACTTCTCGTTCGCAAATCAGACTAAATTCACTATTTCTACGGATTATGACTCTATAAATGCTTACAATATTTAAAACTCGAAACCAAAAACTCAAAATCCCTAAAACGAAATTCCCGGGCGTTACATCCTACCCTCCTTATTTAGAATTTTGTCCCCAAAATTTCGTACCTGAACAACTCTGGATATCTGTCCATCATGTCCTATTGTCGCTCCCACGTTGCTTCCTCTACGTTTTGGTTTCTCCACAGTACTTTAACAAGAGGGATTGACTTATTACGCAGGACCTTAACCGAAGACTCCAAAATCTGTATCGGCCTCTCTTCATAGGTTAAGGTTGGCCGTATCTCAAGATCAACTGGTTCAACCACGTGCGTAGGATCCCGTATATACTTCCTCAACATCGACACGTGGAATACGTTATGCACACCCTCCATAGACAATGGTAACTGAAGCTTATACGTTGTAGCTCCGATTCTCTCTGTAATTGGGAACGGTCCAACAAAACGGTGAAACTTTCAAAAACACTTCATCCTCAATAACAAACTCTAGACTTCGTCTTCTCCGATCAGCATAGCTCTTTTGGCGAATCTGTGCAGTTTCCATCCTCTGTCTGATCAAAGCAACCTTCTCAGACAACTGTTGCAAAATTTCAGGGCCGATCAATTTAGCTTTGCCCACTTCATCCCAAAACAGCGGCGACCTACACTTTCTGCCATAAAGCGCTTCGTACGGAGCCATTCCAATCGTGGACTGATAACTATTATTATAAGCAAATTCAACCAAAACCAAATATCGACTCCACGACGCCTGAAACTCCAACACGCATGCTCTCAGCATATCTTCGAGTATCTGAATTGTCCTCTCAAATTGTCCGTCAGTCTGTGGGTGGAAGGCTGTGCTAAAAGTTAACTTAGTACCCATAGCGCTTTGCAAACTTTTCAAAAACCTCGAGGTAAACCTGGGATCCCGATCCGAAACAATCGACACAGGGACCCCGTGTAATCTAATAATCTCTTGGATATAAAGTTCTGCAAACTGATTCATCGTGTAAGTCATCTTTACAGGCAAGAAATGAGCCACTTTCGTCAATCTATCAACCACGACCCATATACTGTCGTGCCCTTTTATTGTCCTCGGTAATCCAACTACGAAGTCCATTGCAATTTGATCCCATTTCCACTCGGGAATCGGTAAAGGTTGTAACATCCCGCCTAGCCTCTGGTGTTCTGCCTTAATTTGTTGGCAGACAAGACAGGATTGTACATAACTGGCCACATCACGCTTCATGTTTGACCACCAATAGTGCACCTTCAGGTCTCGGTACATCTTGGTGTTACCTGGATGCACTGAGAACAACGATGAATGTGCCTCTGACATAACCAACTTCCTCAACTCTTCGTCCTTTGGAACGTACCAGCGGTCTCGAAACCTCAAAATGCCATCCACTGAGTAGCTGAAATCGGAAGGTACAATTGATAATTTTGATACAATAGCCACCTTTTCTTCCGTATCTAACTGTTGAGCCTCTTTTATTTTGTCCAACAGGGTGGGCCGTATTGTCAATTCAGCAAGTAGGGCCGAAAGTTCTAAAACTAATTCAAGTTCAAACCCCTGCATCTCCTTTCTCAATGAAGCTGACATACAAAAAGCAACTGACTCCTCTGCCCTAGGCATCCTACTCAAAGCATCTGCCACTGTATTTGCCTTTCCAGGATGATACTTGATTTCAAAGTCGTAGTCTTTCACGAATTCTAACCATCTCCTCTGCCTCATATTTAAATCTTTCTGTGTAAACAGGTATTTTAAACTTTTATGGTCCGAAAACACTTCGCACCTCTGTCCGTAGAGGTAGTGTCTCCATATCTTTAATGCGAATACCACCGCTGCCAGTTCTAAGCGTGTGTCGGGTAATTTTCCTCATAACTTTTCAATTGCCTAGAAGCATAGCCAACGACCTTTCCTTCCTGCATCAACACGCATCCCAATCCAACTTTGGACGCGTCACAATAAATACAGTATACCCCATTCTCCACTGGTAGAGTCAGTAAAGGCGCTGTGGTCAACTTTTGCTTCAAGGTCTGAAAGCTTTCTTCACATGCCTTAGTCCACTCGTACTTCACTTCTTTCTTCGTTAAGTTCGTCAAAGGTTTGGCTATTACTGAAAACCCTTGGATAAACTTCCGATAATACCCTGCTAGGCCTACGAAACTCCGTACATCACTTGCATTTCTCGGTCGAGGCCACTCCCTTACCACTTGAATCTTGGCCGGATCCACAGAAACGCTTTCTTTTGAAATCACGTGGCCTAAGAAATTCACCTGACTCAACCAGAATTCGCACTTAGAAAGCTTAGCATACAACTGGTGTCGCTTCAAAGTAGTCATAACAGCCCTTAAGTGCTCTACATGTTCTTCGTCGTTTCGAGAATAAATCAAAATATCATCTATGAACTGTAACACCCGACATTTCGGCCAGGTGATTTTCTGACCATTTTCATTGTCACCCTCTTATTTAACCTTTATGATTTAAATTTAATGTTAAGATAAAATTATTACAAGTTGAGTAAAACTAGGTTGGGTGGCAGTTTTGTAATTAAAATTTATGGGTTAGGTATAAATAGGAAATGGAAACCTTAAACCTCATTTATTACCACTGTAGCCGACATTCCCTCTCGGCGATTCCTTCTCTCCCAAGCTTTTACTCTCGGCTATCAGAACCTCCCCTTGCCGACGGCTGGTTTCAGCCTGCTTTTCTCTGCAATCCGCACCCGAGGTATGAAATGGACAATGTAGTCATTTATTAGTGATTTAAAGCTCTGCTTTCAACTCGGCATTTGAGTTCGGATTTCTAGCAGTGGCCGAGTAGTTTTAGACTCTTTTAAGTCTGAAAGTAGAAATGCCATCCCAAATCGATTCTGAACATTTTAAAGTAACCAACTCGGATTTAATCAATGGTAAAACCTGTCCACCTAGTTTCGGATTTCAGACTGCAGTGTGTCAAACAGTGGAATCGGAATGACTTTAGCTGTTAGATTCTAGGATGACTTTCGAGTAGAACTTTTAAGACTTTATTTTAACTACTGTAATGTGGAATGTTTTAGGTGAAGAAGTTGAAGAGAAAGTGATTCAAGTTGCTAAGGAATCCAGGTAAGTGAATGTACTAAGTTTCCGGCCAATAGGGCCCTACATCAAAGGATTATGTTACATTTAGCGAACGTTGTCAGCTATAAGTTCGATGAAATGTCGATGGATATGATTCTGGTATTCTGATATACTCCCCTGTCTTAGTTCGATGATTAAGTGCATTTATGTTATGCATCATGTTTTACTTCTCAAGCATATGAAAATGTTTTGAAATATGTTTTCTCATGAATAAAATAAGAAGATAAAACCTATGCAACGTGGTTAAGTGAGGGTTGGGGGTGGTTCGGCGTATGTCACAGTCCGCAGTAGGACATATGAATACGACCCGCAGTAGGGACCATGATCAAACTCACTGTCGAACCCCCTTTACCAGCACAAATCCTCTCTTAATCCACATAATGTAATGAAGAATACGAATGATGAATATGAGCATGTCCATGAATGATGATTATGATCAATGAATACGAGATACGATTATGAATGATGATTAAGACTAAGTACACGAAAAGAAAAGACTCATGAGCATGTTTTTCTCCAAGTTATGCATTCATGAACTCATAATAGTTTGCATTCCTTACTAAGCCTTAGGCTTACAGTTACACCTTATGATGTAGGTGAAGAAATATCAGGTGAGGATTTCAAGATTGATGAAAGTGTCTGAGTTCGGTTGCTGGAAGTGATCAGGGTGGAAAATCTGTGGCTGGATGGCGAACATGACTCTCTGGTTTAAGCTTTTAAGATTTTAATAATGTTTATGAACAAGGAAGTCTAAGTATGATGAGTTTACTTTCGAATATTGAGTTTTAAGTCTGTCTAATATGAGTACTGAGTCTGAAAACATTTATGAAGATATAGAATGAGTTATTTTACCTAAGTCTTCCGCTGTGTGAGTTTGAATGAATTTATGGATTATTCCGATGAGTTTTGGCCATTAAGATTTAAGTTATGAGGTCTACGTTTATCTAGATAGAAGTCTGAGAAAACCAGGATGTCTTCCGCTGAGGAATATTGGAGGGAATGAGTTTGTCTACCGGCTGACGTCATCGGAAGAGGAAAAGTATTTGTCTTCCGGCTGACGTCATCGGTAGAAGAAATGTGATGGGAGTCGGGAGAGTTTGTCTTCCGACTGACGTCATCGGAAGAGGAAAAGTATTTGTCTTCCGGCTGACGTCATCGGTAGAAGAATTGTGATGGAAGTCGGGTAGGTTTGTCTTCCGACTGACGTCACCGGTAGAGGAAGTGAGTTCCTTGTCGTTTACTCACCGGTAGAGGAAGTGAGTTCTTTTTCGTTTATTGACCGGTAGAGGAAGTGAGTTTTAATGAACCACGCGAAGTTTTAATTGATCACACGGGTTGCACGTGACTGTCGGCAGATGCAAATATGTGTGCCTGCCGATAGATGTTTAATGAATCATGTGGGATGCACGTGCTGACCGGCAGATCAACTAGAAGCTCGTCGTTTAGTGATCGGCAGGAGTGAGAGTTATAATGGATATATTCAGTGAATTGAATGAGATGTTTTAAGTTATGTTAAGTCGAAAAAAAATATAGATGAATAAATATGTGGACTATTATGAGCAAGTTACGTCACGAGTTTAGTAACAAACCGAGTTTAAGGATTCGGGGCGTTACATGAACACTATAACAAACTTATCCAAGAACTCCCGAAACACTCTGTTCATGAGGTCCATAGACGCCGCTGGAGCATTGGTTAAACCGAAGGACATAACCCTAAACTCATAGTGCCCATAACGTGTTCTAAAGGCAGTCTTTGGTACATCCTCGGCTCTAATTTTTAACTGATAGTACCCGGAACACAAATCGATCTTAGAAAATACCGTGGCTCCTTGCAACTGGTCAAATTGATCATCTATCCTTGGTAACGGGTATTTATTCTTTATAGTCAGCTTATTTAACTCACGGTAATCTACGCACATTCTTAAGGAGCCATCTTTCTTCTTTACAAATAAAACCGGAGCGGCCCAAGGAGAAATGCTTGGCCGTACAAAACCCTTGTCTGTTAGCTCTTTCAGCTGAATTTGCAATTCCCTCAGTTCAACCGGTGCCATTCTATAAGGATTCTTAGATACTGGTGCCGAACCAGGAATAATCTCAATTGTGAACTCCATTTCCCGAACTGGAGGCAGTCCGGGCAACTCGTCCAGGAATACTTCCGTAAAGTCCCTAACCACTGGAATGTCACATAACTTTAGCTCATCTCGCACGCTTACTTCCTCAACACTTGCTATAAATCCAAAACACCCATGCTTCATCAAGTATAAAGCACTTACAGGCGAGCCGGGTAACTCGTCCAGGAACACTTTCGAAAAACTTTCCTCCACCATGTCACTTAACTTCCGCTCATCTTGCTTTCTTACATCCACGATGCTTGCTACAAAACTGAAACATCTGGGTTTTATGGAGTACTGGGCGCTCATTGACAATACAAGAGGCATCTCACTCGTACGGAGGGTCGCTGGAAAACTGTAATTCTCCCCACTCGGGGGTCTAAAATCTACTACTCCAGACCTATAATTGATTGTGACATAATGCCGAAACAACCAATCTATGCCCAAGATTACATCATACCCCTTCATACTTATGATGATTAGGTTCGCATACAGTTGCCGACTACCAACAGATATAATTTCACCCCGTATCGCCTGATCGGAGTGCAAATACTCTCCGGAAGGCAACATAACACTATAATCACGATCAGCTGGGACGACATCTAACTTCCATTTAACCGTATACTTCTGTGCTATGAAGGAATGGGTTGCCCAGTGTCAATTAGAACATGAGCCGTGTTTCCACAGACCAAAATAGTACCTGTAACAACTGAAGGCTGAGCAACTTCCTCATCTTCAATCAGAGAAAAGATCCAGGAGGGACCGCCCGGTGGCCTCCTACTTGGCTCTAGGCAATCCACAGCCTTGTGGCCCACTTTGTCACATCAAAAATATCGTCCACTATATAGCTTGCACTCCCCATGATGATTCTTTTGGCAAATAGGGCATAAAGGAGCCTGCGACGCCCCTTGTGGATGTTTACCCCTATCTTGAACTCTAGGCGTCTCATTCGCCCGATTGACACCACATTGTGGTTGTGGCTGCCAACCCTGATTCTGTTGTTGTGGTCGCACATCTCTGACAAACCTTCTCGACGCTTCTCTCTGTCGCTGAAGCTTCATTTCTATATCATCAACTCCAAGAGCCCTTTCCACTATCTTATGATAAGGCACGTTCTCGTCATCCACTGTCATCACCCCTTTTTGAATTTCTAATTTCAGACCTTGTACAAACTGGTGAATTTTGTCCTCCTCTTCATAGATCATATATCCGGCATACCGAGATAATGACTCAAACCTTCGCACGTATTCGGCCACCGTCCCCGTTTGGCGCAATTGGGCGAACTCCACCTTCTCACTAGCCCGAAGAGTGCGACTGAAATACTTGTTGTAGAATACCGTTTTGAATCTTTCCCATCTCATAACCTCCACATCTGTAGTAGCCTTAATCGTGTCCCACCAGAATATAGCGTCTTTCTCCAAATTGAATACTGCCAACATCACCTTATCGGCTTCCTCTACTTTTACATAGGCAAACATACTTTCAATCTTACGAATCCACTGTTCGGCACTCGTAGGATCTGAAGACTGTCCGTCGAAAGCCGGAGGCCCAAGGCGTCGAAATCTCTCTCCACCTTGGTCCCGTGAAGAACTTCTTTGTCCATTCCCATTTCCCTCTCGATTTAGTAAAACCCCAATCTGATCCGACTGTTGTTGCAATATATCCATGAATTGGTCCATAGGGTTCCCTGGAGGCGGTCTAGGTGCTCTCGGCATATTTTGTTCCTAAACACATTAGACAATACGAAGCAATATAAATATCTAGGAATTATACTTAAACGTAAACACTTACAGTCAATGGAGAGTTCCCGTACGGCGGTGTGTTTGGCAGGCAAATCACAAAATTGCTTTTAAAACTCCGTCTCTCTGATACCATAACTATCACGACCCTAATACTGTACCCAATTTCCCGTACTATCATTTTTTTTTACACTTTTAACTTTAACTGTACTTAAGGCGAAATCTCAATCGAAATTGAAATCGAAGTTCGTTTAGTAAATCGTTTAAAACAAATACTAAAACAATTAAATCAATTAAAACTATTAACTAATTAAAATAAAACTTAAAAAAAATTAACATGCCATGGCGATTGCAACAGGCGACCAGTCGCCTGTTGCAAATCCCCTGTGGCGACCAGTCGCAACGCTCTCTGGATTTCTCCAGAGAGCGACGACCAGCAATTGCCTCTCCAGCGATTTCCAGGCAGGGAGAGGCGATCAATCGCCATGCTCTCTAGAATTTCTCCCGAGAGCACAGCTTCTCCTCCCCTCTTTCTTTCTTCCTTCGTTTCCTCACACCCTGCATTTCACATTCACAACTCAAGACACACAACAACCTCATCTCCCTTTCACTCCTTCTTCACACCATCCTTACCTACAACTTACAATATACACTTCCAACGTGAAATTTATCCAAACACTCAAAACCGACACAATTCACTTTTTAAATATAATCAAATTTCATGAAAACGAACCGCGTGGTTCCGTTTAAAAGTTTAAAATTTCTTCCTATTTGAAAAACGTCAAAAGCACTACAAAATGCAATATATTATCTATTCAGTCACCAAACATCCTAAAATGTATCAAATTCTACGATGAATCTATCTAATTCACCATTAACCCAAACATCCCCAGAAACTCCCAAAAGGTATCTAACCATGAGTCAACCAGCCTGGCCAAAACACGCCCTGCCGCCACGAGCTCCGCCCATCGACCAACTACGCTTGATCATCATAAGGAGGTTCCTCACCTTCGTTCTCGTCACCTACATCATACGATAAATACATTAAGCCTAATGCTTAGTGAAGAGTGCACTAAATATAACTGTTACATATATGCATGTCATTTATAAAACATGTTCATTTCGTTTTTGTCTTTCTATCATTAGCACATTGTCTACTATATAGACCTCGATCTTGCCCCGTAAGAACCAAGACTTACCCCGTGAGAACCAATACTTGCCCCGTGAGAACCAATACTTGCCCCGTGAGAACCAATAGCATAACGCGTGAGATCCATTACACATTATCGTTGTTTAGTTCAATTTTTCATAAACATGCTCATAAATAGTTCGTATGCACTTTAATAAAACATGATGCATGAGGAGCAACACACGTAAAAACACCTATCGAACGACCACTAACTAATCGCTAAGGCACTACTTTAAGCTACCCATCTTACCACCAATCCTTATAACTACCTAACCTCATCATAATCAACATTATCAACATCGTTACGACGTAGGGCCTTAGGGGCCGGAAAACCTAACACTCACTTACCTGGCGTCCTAGATATGCCGAGCACCATCCTTGAGCTTGGGGTTACCTAAGGCAGTTTCATAAAACGTCATTAGTTTTAACTCTAAATCATAAAATCTAAAACTAAACGAAATCCCGAGCTAAGCCAATTCTTCCAAAAACTTTACTTCACTTCGTTTGAGCATTTCGTCGAGCACATTGTGCTCGCATTTACTAAAACTCCATTAATGTTTTTCTCCAACCACCTTCAACAACCAACATTAACTCTAATCAACTACAAACACCATAAATTTGTTAAAATCACTTAAATAACCACCATTATATCATCAATGAGTAATAAATTAACAATCCTATCGATTTCTAACGAAATCCCTAAATTTCTTCACAAACCCTAAACCAAAACCACTACAAAAAAGACAACTAACTTGACTAAAACATTGGGCTTACTTGGAGGGTTGATTTGTTGAAGAAACTTGAAGGAAAACCGCCAAAAATGGAGAAGTTGGTCGATCGTTGGAGATGGCGATGAATGAGAGGGAAATCGCGAGGGAGAGGGAGAGGATCGCATGCTCTGGAGGGAAGAAATGAGAAAGAAAGAAGATTTTTAAGTTTTTAATAAAATTTGACTTAGTAAATTACCTAATTGCCCTTAGTTAATTTCTTAACTTAAATCGTTATTTCGTCTATCGGTTTAGCTTCTCCAAAATTCTCTTATTCCTCCAAATATTTCTATTTATTCTTAGAGTCCTAACGAAACTTCCCGTTCACAAATCGGACTAAATTCACTATTTCTACGGATTATGACTCTATAAATGCTTAAAATATTTAAAACTCGAAACCAAAAACTCAAAATCCCTAAAACGAAATTCCCTGGCGTTACAATTATGAATATGGAAGTCCAAGTAGGATGAGATTATTTTAAAACACCGAGCTTTTGAAATTGTCTGGTTTAATTACTGAGTCTAAGAATGTTTATAAGGATATAGAATGAGTTATTTTAACTAAGTCTTCCGCTACAAGAATTCTGGATGAGTCTCTGATTTTCATTTATAAGAGTGATGAGTCAATGAAGTTAGAAGTCTGTGTATATTTGCATCCACCGATAGATGTTCTCTATTGGAAGATGTATGAGCTTGCATCCACCGATAGATGTTCTCTATCAGAAGATGTCTTAAAAGAACACGTGGATTACACATGTCTATCAGTAGATGTTGTGTATTTCAAATACCGGATGATGCAAGTGTCGTTTTGTCGTCTAGTGATCGGGCGATGTAGTATATTTCTAATGTCGGGCGATGTTGTGTATTTCAAATACCAGATGATGTAAGTGTTGTTTTGTCGTCGAGTGATCGGGCGATGTAGTGTATTTCAAGTACCGGATGACGTAGATGTTGTTGTCGTTTAGTGATCGAGTGATGTTTAATGAGTCACGAGAGATGCACGTGCCCACCGGAAGATGTCTTCTATTGGGCAACGATAACTGAGTCATGCAGAGTACACGTGACAAATCGAAAGAGGTGCACTCTGTTAGCCGATGCATGAAAACGCAAACCCGAGCAGAATAACGTCGAATAATTTGGGGGCATTTCTTCCCTGCCCGAATTTGTTATAGAACTGATGACTGCGTATGGTCGCTCGACTCTGTGAACGAATATGTTGTTAGTTTTAAGATGAAGTCAAATTCGATGAATCTACTTTCTGTCTGTCATGTTAAAGTCCTTAAGTTCTGTTGAGGAAAGGGAAAAAAATAAAATAAAATAATACAAAGGGGACCTTAGTGTAAAGTGGTCGAATGGTGAAAGATCTAAAGAGATCAAGGTAAATATGAATTTAAGAGGTTAAGTTATGAATTACGTGGCGACTCCAACTGAGGTCGTTACATATTTGCTTGATACGTTCAGTTCTTTTGAAACAAATTGATTGAAGTGAAGTTTCTTTTACTTCATCAAACGCTTTACTAAGTCTTAATTACGCATCCATGAAGGTTATTGGGTCCTCAATACATGTCGTTCTCTTCACTTTAAGTTATAACGTTGAAGGTTAAATAGATAACTTAGGTTCTAACCAAAAATCCAGTAACAGTCAGCCTCATTTGCTTGATACGTTCAGTTCTTTTGGAACAAATCAATTGAAGGGAAGTTACATCCTTGAAGGTTATTGGATCTCAATGCATGTCGTTCTCATCACTCCAAGTTAAAACCTTGAAGGTATAAAGAGATATTTAAGGTTCTAACCACAAGTCATGTATTAGTCAACCTTATTTGCTTGATACGTTCAGTTCTTTTGAAACAAATCGATTGAAGTGAAGTTTCTTTTATTTCATTAAACGCTTTACTAAGTCTTAATTACGCACCCATGAAGGTTATTGGGTCCTCAATACATGTCGTTCTCATCACTTTAAGTTAAAACGTTGAAGGTGAAATAGATAACTTAGGTAGTAACCACAAGTCCAGTAACAGTCAGCCTCATTTGCTTGATACGTTAAGTTCTTTTGGAACAAATCAATTGAAGTGAAGTTTCTTGTACCTCATCAAACGCATTACTATGTCTTAATTACGCATCCTTGAAGGTTATTGGATCTCAATACACGTCATTCTCATCACTTCAAGTTAAAACCTTGAAGGCATAACTGGATAATTTAGGTTCTAACCACAAGTCATGTAACAGTCAACCTAATTTGCCTTATACGTTCAGTACTTTTGAAACAAATCGATTGAAATGAAGTTTTGTATACTTCATCAAACGCATTCCTAAGTCTTAATTACGCATCCATGAAGGTTATTGGGTCCACAATACACGTCGTTTTCATCACTTTAAGTTAAAACGTTTAAAGTGAAATAGATAACTTAGGTTCTAACCACACGTCCAGTAACAATCAGTCTCATTTGCTTGATACGTTCAGTTCTTTTGGAACAAATCAATTGAAGTGAAGTTTCTTATACTTCATCAAACGTATTACTAAGTCTTAATTACCCATCCTTAAAGGTTTTTAGGTCTCAATACACGTCGTTCTCATCACTTCAAGTTAAAACCTTGAAGGCATAAATGGATAATTTAGGTTCTGACCACAAGTCATTTTACAGTCAACCTCATTTGCTTGATACGTTCAATTCTTTTGAAACAAATCGTTGAAATGAAGTTTCTTGTACTTCATCAAACGCATTACTAAGTGTTAATTACGCATCCATGAAGGTTATTAGGTCCTCATTACATGTCGTTCTCATCACTTTAAGTTAAAATGTTGAAGGTGAAATAGATAACTTAGGTTCTTACCAAAAGTCCAGTAACGGTCAGCCTCATTTGCTTGATACGTTCAGTTCTTCTGGAACAAATCAATTAATGTAAAGTTTCTTATACTTCATCAAACGCATTACTAATTCTTAATTACGCATCCCTGATTGTTATTGGATCTCAATACACGTCGTTCTCATCACATCAAGTTAAAATTTTGAAGGTATAAATGGACAAGTTAGCTTCTAACAACAAGTCATGTAACAGTCAACCTGATTTGCTTGATACGTGCAGTTCTTTTGAAACAAATCGATTGAAGTGAAGTTTCTTATACTTCATCAAACGCATTACTAAGTCTTAATTACGCATCCATGAAAGTTATTGTGCCCTCAAAACATGTCGTTCTCATCATAGTAAGTTAAAACGTTGAAGGTGAAAGAGATAACTTAGATTCTAACCACAACTTCAGTAAGAGTCAGCGTCATTTGCTTGATATGTTCAGTTCTTTTGGAACAAATCAATTACAGTGAAGTTTCTTGTACTTCATCAAATGCATTACTAAGTCTTAATTGCGCATCTTTGAAGGTTTTTGGGTCTTAATACACGTCGTTCTCATCTCATCAAGTTAAAACGTTGAAGGTATAAATGGATAATTTAGGTTCTAACCACAAGTCATGTAACAGTCAACCTCTTTTGCTTGATACGTTCAGTTCTTTATAAACAAATCGATTGTAGTGAAGTTTCTTTTACTTCATCAAACGCATTACTAAGTCTTAATTACGCATCCATGAAGGTTATTGGGTCCTTAATACACGTCGTTCTCATCACTTTAAATTAAAACGTTGAAGGTGAAATAAATAACTTAGGTTCCAACCACAAGTACAGTAACAGTCAGCCTCATTTCCTTGATACGTCCAGTTCTTTTGGAACAAATCATTTGAATTAAAGTTTCTCATACTCCATCAAACGCATTACTAAGTCTTAATTACTCATCATTGAAGGTTTTTGGGTCTCAATACACGTTGTTCTCATTACTTTAAGTTAAAACCTTTAAGGTATAAATGGATAATTTAGGTTCTAACCACAAGTAATTTAACAGTCAACCTCATTTTCTTGATACGTTTAATTCTTTTACAACAAATCATTGAAGTGAAGTTTCTTGTACTTCATCAAACGCATTACTAAGTCCTAATAACGCATCCATGAAGTTTATTGGGTACTCAATACACGTCGTTCTCATTTATTTAAGTTAAAATCTTGAAGGTGAAATAGATAACTTAGGTTCTAACCACAAGTCCAATAACAGTCACCCTCTTTTGCTTGATACGTTCAGTGCTTTTGGAACAAATCGGTTGAAGTGAAATATCTTATACTTCGTCAAACGCATTCCTATGTCTTAATTATGCGTCCTTCAATGTTATAGGGTCCTCAATACACGTCGTTCTCATCACTTTAAGTTAAAATGTTGAAGGTGAAATAGATAACTTAGGTTCTAACCACAAGTCCAGTAATAGTCTGCCTCATTTGCTTGATACGTTCAGTTCCATTGGAACAAATCAATTGAAGTGAAGTTTCTTATAGTTCATTAAACACATTACTAAGTCTTAATTACGCGTCCTTGAAGGTTTTTGGGTCTCAACACACGTCGTTCTCATCACTTCAATTTAAAACTTGAAGCTATAAATGGATAATTTAGTTCTAACCACAAGTTCTGTAACAATCAACCTGATTTACATGATACGTTCAGTTCTTTTGAAACAAATTGATTTAAGTGAAGTTTCTTTTACTTCATCAAACGCATTACTAAGTCTTAATTACGCATCTAGGAAGGTTATTGGGTCCTCAATACACATCGTTCTCATCACTTTAAGTTAAAATGTTGAAGGTGAAAGAGATAACTTAGGTTCTAACCACAAGTCCAGTAACAGTCAGCCTCTTTTGCTTGATACGTTCAGTTCTTTTACAACAAATCATTGAAGTGAAGTTTCTTGTACTTCATCAAACGCATTACTAAGTCCTAATAACGCATCCATGAAGTTTATTGGTACTCAATACACGTCGTTCTCATTTATTTAAGTTAAAATCTTGAAGGTGAAATAGATAACTTAGGTTCTAACCACAAGTCCAATAACAGTCACCCTCTTTTGCTTGATACGTTCAGTGCTTTTGGAACAAATCGGTTGAAGTGAAATATCTTATACTTCGTCAAACGCATTCCTATGTCTTAATTATGCGTCCTTCAAGTTATAGGGTCCTCAATACACGTCGTTCTCATCACTTTAAGTTAAAATGTTTGAAGGTGAAATAGATAACTTAGGTTCTAACCACAGTCCAGTAATAGTCTGCCTCATTTGCTTGATACGTTCAGTTCCATTGGAACAAAATCAATTGAAGTGAAGTTTCTTATAGTTCATTAAACACATTACTAAGTCTTAATTACGCGTCCTTGAAGGTTTTTGGGTCTCAACACACGTCGTTCTCATCACTTCAATTTAAAACTTGAAGCTATAAATGGATAATTTAGTTCTAACCACAAGTTCTGTAACAATCAACCTGATTTACATGATACGTTCAGTTCTTTTGAAACAAATTGATTTAAGTGAAGTTTCTTTTACTTCATCAAACGCATTACTAAGTCTTAATTACGCATCTAGGAAGGTTATTGGGTCCTCAATACACATCGTTCTCATCACTTTAAGTTAAAATGTTGAAGGTGAAAGAGATAACTTAGGTTCTAACCACAAGTCCAGTAACAGTCAGCCTCTTTTGCTTGATACGTTCAGTTCTTTTGGAACAAATCAATTGAAGTGAAGTTTCTTATACCTCATCAAACTCATTACTAACTCTTACTTATACCTCCTTGAAGTTTTTTGGATCTCAATAGGCGTCGTTCTCATAACTTCAAGTTAAAACCTTGAAGGTATAAATGGATAATTTAGGTTCTAACCACAAGTCACGTAACAGTCAACCTGATTTGCTTGATACGTTCAGTTCTTTTGAAACAAATCGTTTGAAGTGAAGTTTTTTTTACTTCATCAAACGCATTACTAAGTCTTAATTATGCATCCATGAAGGTTATTGGGTCCTCAATACACGTTGTTCTCATCACTTTATGTTAAAACGTTGAAAGTGAAATAGATAACTTAGGTTCTAACCACAATTCCAGTAACAGTCAGCCTCATTTGCTTGATACGTTCAGTTCTTTTGGAACTAATCTATACCTCATCAAACGCATTACTAACTCTTAATTACGCATCCTTGAAGGTTGTTGGATCTCAATACATGTCGTTCTCATCACTTCTAGTTAAAACCTTGAAGGTATAACTGGATAATTTAGGTTCTAACCACAAGTCATGTAACAGTCAACCTGATTTTCTTGATACGTTTAGTTCTTTTGAAACAAATCGATTGAAGTGAAGTTTCTTTTACTTCATCAAATGCATTACTAAGTCTTAATTACGCATCCATGAAGGGTATTGGGACCTCAATGCACGTCGTTCTCATCACTTTATGTTAAAACGTTGAAGGTGAAATAGATAACTTAGGTTTTAACCACAACTTCTGTAACGACCCTAATACTGGACCCTATATTTTCCGTATTATTTTTTTTTATCTTTGTAAAGTTCGTAACGTTTGAGCGGAATTTAAATCATGGACTAAATCGTTTAAATCGTTCGAAAACTATTTCAAAACCATTTGAATAAAACTTAAAACAATTTATAAAACAATTAAAATCATCGGCCACAAATCGAGGGGCAAAAGGGACAATCGTCCCATAAAAGGCAGGGGCGATCGATCGCCCCATTACCAGGCGATCGATCGCCCCATTACCAGGCGATCGATCGCCATAACAGAAATAAGAGGGGCGCTCGATTGCCCCTCACACTGGCGATCGATCGCCCCGCGATCGGTCGCCAAGCTCTCTGGATTTTCTAGAGAGCGGCGACCATAGTTGTTGAACGATCACGTTCTTAGGCGATCGATCAGCAACCGCCTTGGAATCCGAAATTCCAGGAAGCTCGCCTCTCTCTTTTTCTTCCTTCTTCCTTCTTTCCTGCACATTTTCCTTACCACACATACACACTAAAACATTTCAACATAAAACCATTCCTAACTTCCCTCGTTTCTCCTTTCATCAACGACCGAATAAACAACCTAAAACATATCTTTGAACGTGTTTAAAAAGATAGCAAACTTTCTTAAAAACGAACTGCGTGGATCCATTTAAAATCTAAACAATTTTGCCTGTTTAAAATAAAACTCCAAGCAGTTCACTGAAATCCGAATAAAAGTCTTAACAAAACATTTTATAAATTAAGTTTACCAAAACATCAAAATATATCCTATCCACTATCCAGATACCAATGTCCTAAAATGTTCTACCTATACAACTTTCCTACGTTTCTATCTGTTCAAAACATCAGTACATTTACTTATGTCCCCACGGGTCAAAATGCGCACCGACTGCCCAGCACACTCCCACGGACCATCTTTCTTCAACTGCTCATTCCTCGGGTGGAGGGACCTCGTCCTCACCTGTCTCAAAATCACCTGCACCATACAAACAACTATGAGCTAAAGGCTCAGCAAGTTTCATAAATGCAGATGCATGTTGTGCATATGAGGTTCGAAAATCATGCAACATTTTCTTATCATTACGTCGCAGACAGAGTATCACCGAGGTCTCAGCCTATTAGATGGAGAGGACACGTCCCGCGGTTGGACAACCCTCTCCACCTAACCGGGGGGGTACACGCTTACATCCGTATACAGCTATGCATGAGCCCCACCTCGCATGACCAGATAACAGATTACGTAGGTTCATTTCGTTATAGGCGATGTGGTATTGTGACAAGCCCCTTTTGGCCTTCACAATAGATCAATAGCCCCCTTTCGGGCCACATCTCTTTTCATGAAAACATAGTGCGGAAATTCATTTTCTATGCATAATTGAAAACCATGATGCATGAACAATTACGTACTTAAAGTAAACATACAACATACATACCATCGAGACAATAAAAGCATATCCTATAAAAGAACTAATCCTAATTACCCAACCAAAACATTTAAACAAGCAATTCACCCAAGATCCTCGACGAGACTTCGACGTACAGTGTAGGCCAATCGACCATAGTAGGTCACGAAAACTTACCTCGCGTCCGTTACAATTCTAGCTCCGGACACGAGCGTTGTTTACCTAAGGCAAATTCACAACATTTTTCGTTAAAACGAGTTTAAACCGTTAAACGTCCAAATTAACAAAACTTTAACTAAAGAAATTTCCTAAAACACTAATCTAGCTTATTGAGGCATTTCTATCAAGTAATCCACGCTCGACACCTCAAAACCATCATTAACTGAGTTTTCCAAAATCACGAAAATTGCTCAAACCCTAATATTCCACAATGAATCGATAAATCTTCATCCAATAACCCTAACGAACCCTAATCGTTTAACTTCGTGAAAACCGAACAATAACCTTCCAAAACTATAGAATCATATCTAGGGTCGAGATTGGAGGAGGAAACGTAAAGGGTCAGAGTCGATCGGAGGAAGAATGATCGTCGGAATGGAAGAAAGCCGTGATAAAAACCATGAAAAGCATTCAAGAAAACACATTAAAATAAAAGGAAAACAATCGGCCAAAGAACCAGACAAAACACGGGGCAAAACTGGTAGATCGCCCATAAAAGCAACAGTTGATCGATCAGCCACTTCAGCCGATCGATTTGCAGTTATAAAAATGTGGGTGCGATCAATCGCCCCACACATCAGGCCATCGATCGCCCCTGCGATTGATCCCCAGCTGATCGATCGCTCCTTCGGGCGATCGATCGGCACACTCTCTGGATTTTCCAGAGAGTTCCGACAATCAATGCTGATCGATCGCCTCCTTAGGCGATCGATCGGCATGCTCTCTGGAATCCAAAATTTCCAGAGAGCATACTTCTTCCTCTTTTTCCTTCTTCTTTCCCCGCATATCCAACACACTTACTCTTCCACTTCTTCTCCCCTAAGACTTCAACATCACATACATACTAAAACACTTCATAACCTCACTCATTCCTCATACTTTTCCCCACTTCATCAATCATTAAACCAACCCAAAACGTATCCTCAAATACAATAAAAACGAGACTAAAACCACGAAATCCAACTGCGTGGATAGCTCTAAAACTCGAGCGTATCCATACTTAACCTAAAACACCTCCAAACAATTCCATAAAAATCCAAATGAAACTTAGTAAAACGTTTTATAAAAACAAGTTTTCCAAAATATCAAAACGTCTTTTTATCTACTATCCAGATACCAAACATCCTAATATGATTCAACTGTACAATTTTTCTATCTTTCTATCTATCAAATCCCAAAACTCTTACTTACATCTCCACGGGTCAAAATGAGTGTCGACTGCTCAGCACACTCCCACGGGCCATTCTTCTTCAACATGCTCAGACGTCGGGTGGAGGAACGTCGTCCTCACCTGTATCAAATTTACCTACACCATAGAAAATAAACTATGAGCTAAAGAGCTCAGCAAATCTACGAAAATGTAAATGCAAATGCATGCTGTGCATAAATCATGCAGATCATTTCATTACAAAATAGATTGTTACAGAACAGAACGTCACCGGGGTCTAACTCTCATCATATGGAGAGGGCATGTCACGACCCGAGAGGGGTCTAACAGAAACGCAAGGTTAAACGATCAACCTCGGGGAGATCCACCGTCTAACCTATGGCTGAGTGCAGAAATTTTAACACTGATCCAGAACCTCCTCGAAGTAACAAATATGAGAGTACAAACAATAGTAGAAATACAGGATAAACAAGATAATTACATGCCAAAGTAAGATACAATCTCGAATATGTTCTTACATATTACAAAATTGAAGAAAATAAATGTGAGACTTAAAGAAAATCCAGCCCGAAAGAGCCCATCCCTTACTCTTTCTTCTTATATCTGAAAAGGGAAAGTCGATAGGGTGAATGACAAACTCAGTATGGAGTACTATTCCTACCACTATTGTAACACCCGACAATTTCGGCCAGAAGATTTTCTTAACCATTTTAATTGTCACCCTTTTTATTGACCTTTATGATTTTAAATTTAATGCCAAGACTTATTTATTACAAGTTGAGTGAAACTAAGTTGGGTGGCAAGTTTGTAATTAAGGTGGATTTTATTGGTATAAATAGGTTATAGAAAATTCTTAAACCACATTAAAACCTCACTGTAGCCGAAATTTCCTCTCTCAGAGATTCCTTTCCTTCCAGAGCTCCCTCTCTGCTAGCTATTCCTTCGCCAGCGACCAGTTCTTCAGCCTCCACTTTGACAATCTACGTTCCAGGTAAGATTTAGACAATGTAGTTACTGGGTAGTTACTTAGAGCTTTGTCTTCAGCTAGAACTTGAGGTTTCGGATTCTTTGCTAACAGAGTAATGGTAGTGACAATCATGATCTGTGTTTAGTAATGGCATTTCTGATTCCATTCTGGACATTTAGATAACAGACAATGTTTAGTTGTTAGACTTAATCTGGTTATTAAGTTCTGGAAGTTTATTCTGTACAAACTAGGCGCTCGACTAGGAAGATTAGAAATATTTATGTTAGATACTAGGATGACTTTTAATTAGGTTTTGATTTAACACTGTAACGTGAAATGTTTCTAGGTGAAGAAGTTTGAAGAGAAGTGCTCAAGTTGCTAGAGAAACGGACTTAATTTGACATATTTACAAAAAATTCTATTATTTACTGGAATATTAAAATCCCGTAAAATCGGGTGTTACACAGTCATCCTCAATTGCTTGATACGTTAAGTGTTTTTGAGATAAATCGATTAAAGTGAAGTTTCTTATACTTCATCAAACGCATTACTAAGTCTTAATTACGCGTCCATGAAAGTTATTGGGTCATCAATACACGTCGTTCTCATCACCTTAAGTTAAAACGTTGAAGTTGAAACAGATAACTTAGTTTCTAACCACAAGTCCAGCAACAGTCAGCCTCATTTGCTTGATACGTTCAGTTCTTTTGGAACAAATCGATTGAAGTGAAATTTCTTATACTTCATCAAATGCATTACTCAATCTTAATTACGCGTCCATGAAAGTTATTGGGTCGTCAATACACGCCGTTCTCTTCACTGTAAGTTAAAACCTTGAAGGTGAAATGGATAACTTGGGTTCTAACCACAAGTCATGTAACAGTCAACCTCATTTGCTTGATACGTTCAGTTCTTTTGGAACAAATCGATTGAAGTGAAATTTCTTATACTTCATCAAATGCATTACTAAGTCTTAATTACGCGTCCATAAAGGTTATTGGGTCCTCAATACACGTCGTTCTCATCACTTCAAGTTAAAACCTTGAAGGTGAAATGGATAACTTAGGTTCTAACCACAAGTCATGTAACAGTCAACCTCATTTGCTTGTTACGTTCAGTTATTTTGAAACAAATCGATTGAAGTGAAATTTCGTATACTTCATAAAACGCATTACTAAGTCTTAATTACGCGTCCATAAAGGTTATTGGGTCCTCAATACACGTCGTTCTCATCACTTTAAGTTAAAACAATGATGGTGAAATGGAAAATTTAGGTGCAAACCACAAGTCTTGTAACAGTCAACCTCATTTGCTAGATACGTTCAGTTCTTTTGGAGCAAATCGATTGAAGTGAAATTTATTATACTTCATCAAATGCATTACTAAGTCTTAATTACTCTTCCATGAAGGTTATTGGGTCCTCAATACAAGTCGTTCTTATCACTTCAAGTTAAACACTTGAAGGTGAAATGGATAACTTAGGTTCTAACCACAAGTCATGTAACAGTCAACCTCATTTGCTTGATATGTTCAGTTCTTTTGGCGCAAGTCGATTGAGGTGAAATTTTTATACTTCTTCAAATGCATTACTAAGTCTTAATTACGTATCCATGAAGGTTATTGGGTTCTCAATACACTTCGTTCTCATCACTTTAAGTTAAAACGTTGAAGGTGAAATAAATAACTTAGGTTCTAACCACAAGTCCAGTAACAGTCAGCCTCATTTGCTTGACACGTTTAGTTTTTTTGGAACAAATCGATTGAAGTGAAGTTTCTTATACTTCAACAAACGCATCACTAAGTCTTAATTACGCGACCTTGAAGGTTATTGGGTCCTCAATACACGTCGTTCTCATCACTTCAAGTTAAAACCATGAAGGTGAAATGGATAACTTAGTTTCTAACCACAAGTCATGTAACTGTCAACCTCATTTGCTTGATACGTTCAGTTCTTTTGGAACAAATCGATTGAAGTAAAATTTCTTATACTTCATTAATACGCATTATCAAGTCTTAATTATGCTTCTATAAAGGTTATTGGATCCTCAATACACGTCGTTCTCATCACTTCAAGTTAAAACCTTAAATGTGAAAGGGATATTTTAGCTTCTAACCAAGAGTCATGCAACAGTCAACCTCATTTGCTTGATACGTTCAGTTCTTTTCGAACAAATCGATTGAAGTGAAGTTTTGTTATATTTCATCAAACACATTATTAAGTTTTAATTACGTATCCATGAAGGTTATTCGGTCCTCAATACACGTCATTCTCATCACTTTAAGTTAAAACATTAATGGTGAAATAGATAAGTTAGGTTCTAACCACAAGTCCAGTAACAGTCAGCCTCTTTTGCTTGATACGTTCAGCTCTTTTAAAAAAAATCGATTGAAGTGAAATTTCTTATACTTCATCAAACGCATTACTAAGTCTTAATTACGCATCCATGAAGGTTATTGGGTCCTCAATACACGTCGTTTTCATCACTTTAAGTTAAAACATTGAAGGTGAAATAGATAACTTAGGTTCTAACCACAAGTCCAGTAACAGTCAGCCTCTTTTGCTTGATACGTTCAGCTCTTTCTGAACAAATCAATTGAAGTGAAGTTTCTTATACTTCATCAAACGCATTACTAAGTCTTAATTACGCATCCATGAAGGTTATTGGGTCCTCAATATACATCGTTCTCATCACTTCAAGTTAAAACCATGAAGGTGAAATGGATAACTTAGGTTCTAACCACAAGTTATGTAATAGTCAACCTCATTTTTCTTGATACGTTCAGTTCTTTTGGAGCAAATCGATTGAAGTGAAATTTCTTATACTTCATCAAACACATTACTAAGTCTTAATTACGCATCCATGAAGGTTATTGGATCCTCAATACACGTCGTTCTTATCACTTCAAGTTAAAACCTTAAAGGAGAAAATGGAGAATTTAGGTTCTAACGACAAGTCATGTGACAGTCAACCTCATTTGCTTGATACGTTCAGTTCTTTTAAAAAAAATCGATTGAATTGAAGTTTCTTATACTTCATCGAACGCATTACTAAGTCTTAATTACGCTTCCATGAAAGTTATTGGGTCCTCAATACACGTCGTTCTCATCACTTCAAGCCTTAAGGTGAAATGGACAACTTAGGTTCTAACCACAAGTCATGTAACAATCAACCTCATTTGCTTGATACTTCAGTTCTTTTGGCGGAAGTCGATTGAAGTGAAATTTCTTATACTTCATCAAACGCATTACTAAGTCTTAATTACGCATCCATGAAGATTATTGGGTCCTCAATACATGTCGTTCTCATGACTTTAAGTTAAAACATTGAAGGTGAAATAGATAACTTAGGGTCTAACCACAAGTCCAGTAACTGTCACGACCCCAGTAGGTCGCGGCATATTCTCAATATAACTTAGTCATTTAAATCTTAAAACAACTACTGGTAATTTTTTTAAAAATAAAACTGGTGGATGTTTAACTTAGACAAACAACTGAACGTTCCGAAGAGGTTGATATCTCAAACTCCCAAAATTTAAATCTTGTATACATCGGACCTCGTATTTATTCTCAGAGTTGAACGACATACATTGGGTAACAATCTTGTCCACAAGATCGATCAACATAATTGTCCACGGACTACTTTGATATTTTTGTCCACTGACTGTTAAAATTTATCGCTCTCTGTTCAAATGACTTCATCGTCCACAGACGAACGTCCATAGACTTACTTAAATATATCGTCCACGGACCACGTGACTTGATTGTCCACGGTCCACGTTACTTTTCACCCTTGGGTTACACAGACTTTCGTTCGCAGACCAACGTCCATAGATTTACTTAAGTTTGTCTTCCACGGACCACATGATTTCGTCGTCCACAGTCACATGACTACTTACTTTGGACGACGTATTCGTCCAAGTAACTCTGGACAATGATTTACATTTTTACTTACAACTCTAGACGACTATTTATACTTACAACTCTGGACCCTGTTTTTACTTACGACTTTAGACGACTGTTTTTACTTACAACTCTGGACGACTATTTTTACTTATAAAACAGAACACATAGACAACCGTTCGATCGCCTCCCCTGGCGAACGTTCGGCTAGCTCTCTGGAACTGACTCTATAAGTAATCTCACATCTCAATTCACAGAAATCCTTCTTACTCATAAAACTTAAACAAGCGTAGTGGAAGACTTAAAGAAAAATAGATGAACCTTTAGTCTTAAAATCCTCTTAAACCATATCAGTACTTGACTATCACAGTATTTATCGTTCATAGAAATCTTTATCTTACTTTCACTCAATATCATAGTCATATTAAAACATACTAAGAGCATCATTCCATGGGTCAAATTCGCCACCAAGCCACAAATCCATGCCATGAGCACCATCCAGCAACCCGACTTAGACATCGTCATTTGATTTGCAATCCTCACCTTTTAGTTCGTCACCTACATTGTAAGGTTTAAACTATAAGCCTAATGCTTAGTAAGGAGTGCAACATATACATAAATACTCATGAATGCATGCTTCGTGAAAATCATATTCTTGTTCATATTTCATACATAAATAAAATCATGTTCGTGCTCATGTTCTTGTTTCGTACTCAAGGAAAAAGGGGGATTTATGCAAGAGTAGGCACAGACACCAACTTGCCCTCGTCTACTCGTAGACCACATAACTTGCCCTCCTCTACTTGGTAGACCACATAACTTGCCCTCGTCTACCTCGTAGACCACATAACTTGCCCTCATCTACTTCGTAAACCACACAACTTGTCATGAACATGCCCTATGCCCTACTCGTTAACTACCCGCACTTGACCATTGTATACATTACATGCTCTTTACTTCTTTTACCGAAAACGTGCATGTAGAAACATTTCATATACTCTTGAAGGAAAAACATGATGCATGAGAGAGTTGCACATAAAACATCACACTATAGAAAACGAGCCATCGTCATATGACATATTATAATGCTACTCTATTCAGTACAACATAACACTCAACCAATCATAAATTAAGTAATAAACATAAGTATAAATTTCCTAGTACCTTGGTGATGTAGGGCCCTAATAGCCGAAAGCCTACACACTCACTTATCTGGCTTCCTTAGCAATCCGTGCACTTCACTTTAGACCTTCTTCACCTAGGGAATTTCACATTACAATGTTAAAATCAATTCTAAATATTCTAAAATCAAAACCGGTTAAGTTCTTAACTAAGGTAACCCCCTAAGAATTCGGTTTATAGTTTTTAAGCATTCCAACGTACACCTTTAGTGCATATCTTTATCTCCAAAAGCATCAATGGCATTTTAAATCCTTCATCCACCAGAACTTAAACCAACATTCAGTATTT
Source organism: Begonia masoniana (assembly GCA_022432975.1). Classification (NCBI taxonomy): domain Eukaryota; kingdom Viridiplantae; phylum Streptophyta; class Magnoliopsida; order Cucurbitales; family Begoniaceae; genus Begonia; species Begonia masoniana. The sequence continues at coordinate 45,764,109 of CM039504.1, read as the reverse complement.
CTCAACCTATCATCAATAGCATCCTACATTCCAACATATAAGCCAATGATACAACAGTCATAAAAATACTAACATTACTCTAACATTTTCAAGCCTTAGAACTTCAAACCCGAACCAATGTGAAATCCAAAATCGAGGTTAACTGTCCAGAATACTTAAAATCTTACCTAGGGATTGAATCTTGAAGATAACGGAGAATGAAGAATCGGTTGCGAGGAAACCAGTGGCTGCACGAAAGGGGAGTCGCTGAAGGGAAAGAAAAATTGTAAAGAAAGAGAGAGGAGTCGGCTGGCAGGAAATGAAAGGGTGGTTTTACCTTTAAATACTAACATTAACTTTCTTAATTACCATTCTGCCACATAACCTAGCTTTCTGGCTAAAATATTACCAAAGATGAGTTGCCTTACCTTAAATTTCCCCGATTATCCTCCAAATCTTCCCCTAATAAGCGTAAAATAATAATTCCTATTATAAAAAGAGACAGTAGAGCTTTAGTATTCCGGATCCATGTTTAAAATTAAGACATGAAAGTTCCAGGTGTTACAGTAACAGTCAGTCTCATTTGCTTGATATGTTCCGTTCTTTTGAAACAAATCGATTGAAGTGAAGTTTCTTATACTTCATCAAACGCATTACTAAGTCTTAATTACGCGTCCTTGAAGGTTATTGGGTCCTCAATACACGTTGTTCTCATCACTTCAAGTTAAAACCATGAAGGTGAAATGGATAACTTAGGTTCTAACCACAAGTCATGTAACAGTCAACCTCATTTGCTTGATACGTTCAGTTATTTTGGAACAAATCAATTTATGAAATTTCTTATACTTCATCAAACGCATTACCAAGTCTTAATTATGCGTCCATGAAGGTTATTGGGTCCTCAATACACGTCGTTCTCATCACTTCCAGTTTAAACCATGGAGGTGAAATACATAACTTAGGTTCTAACTACAAGTCATGTATCGGTCAACCTCATTTGCTTGATACGTTTAGTTCTTTCGGAGCAAATCGATTGAAGTGAAATTTCTTATACTTCATCAAATGCATTACTAAGTCTTGATTACGTGTCCATGAAGGTTATTGGGTCCTCAATACACGTCGTTCTCATCACTTCAAGTTAAAACCTTGAAAGCTTAAAATGGATAATTTAGGTTCTAACAACAAGTCATGTAACAGTCATCCTCATTTACTTGATACGTTCAGTTATTTTGGAACAAATGGATTTAAGTGAAATTTCTTATACTTCATCAAATGCATTACTGAGTCTTAATTACGTATCCATGAGGGTTATTGGATCCTCAATACACGTCGTTCTCATCACTTCCAGTTAAAATCATGAAGGTGAAATAATTAACTTAGGTTCTAACCACAAGTCACGTATCAATCAACCTCATTTGCTTGATACGTTCAGTTCTTTTGGAGCAAATCGATTGAAGTGAAATTTCTTATACTTCATCAACAATATTACTAAGTCTTAATTACGCATCAATGAAGGTTATTGGGTCCTCAATACACGTCGTTCTCATCACTTCAAGTAAAAACCTTGAAGGCAAAATGGATAATATAGGTTCTAACCACAAGTCAAGTAACAGTCATCCTCATTTGCTTGATACGGTCAATTCTTTTAAGACAAATCGATTGAAGTGAAGTTTCTTATACTTCATCAAACGCATTACGAAGTCTTAATTACGCATCCATGAAGGTTATTGGGTCCTCAATACACGTCGTTCTCATCACTTTAAGTTAAAACGTTCAAGGTGAAATAGATAACTTAGGTTCTAACCACAAGTCCAGTAACAGTCAGCCTCATTTGCTTGATACGTTCAGTTCTTTTGGAACAAATCGATTGAAGTGAAGTTTCTTATACTTCATCAAACGCAATACTAAGTCTTAATTGCGCGTCCTTGAAAGTTATTGGGTCCTCAATACACGTCGTTCTCATCACTTCAAGTTAAAACCATGAAGGTGAAATGGATAACTTAGGTCCTAACCACAAATCATGTAACAGTCAACCTCATTTGCATGATACGTTCAGTTATTTTAGAATAAATCCATTGAAGTGAAATTTCTTATACTTTATCAAACGCATTACTAAGTCTCAATTACGGTTCCATGAAGGTTATTGGGTCCTCAATACACGTCGTTCTCATCAGTTCAAGTTAAAACCTTGAATGTGAAATGGATAACTTAGGTTTTAACCACCAGTCATTTAACTGCCAACCTCATTTGTTTGATACGTTCAGTTCTTTTGGAGCAAATAAATTAAAATGAAATTTCTTAAACTTCATCAAACGCATTAGTAAGTCTTTATTACGAGTCCAAAAAGGCTATTGGGTCTTCAATACACGTCGTTCTCATCACTTTATGTTAAAACTATGATGGTGAAATGGATAACTTATGTTTTAACCACAAGTCATGTAACAGTCAACGTCATTTGCTTGATATGTTCAGTTCTTTTGGAGCAAATCGATTGAAGTGAAATTACTTATATTTCATCAAACACATTACTAAGTCTTAATTACGCTTCCATGAAGGGTATTGGGTCCTCAATACACTTCGTTCTCATCACTACAAGTTAAAACCTTGAAGGTGAAATAGATAATCGTCGTTCTCATCACTTTAAGTTAAAATGTTGAATGTGAAATAGATAACTTAGGTTATAACCACAAGCCATGTAACTGTCAAGCTCATTTTGTAACGACCGCTATTCCCAGCAAGATATTGTCCGCCTTGGGGATTAGGCTGCAGCCTAATATCCTCCCCTCACGGCTTTGTTTAGCGAGAACTTCCCGGAATATCACCCAACCTGGAATTGCTCTCGCCGAAGCACTTTTAACTTCGGAGTTCTTGCCAATTGTGCTCCAAAACGCATCTTGCTATGTTTGGAGGGTCTCTTTACATATGTTTCATTTCCACATACTTCCCCAAGCGATGTGGGATTGTGACGACCCTTTTTTTACGACCCGTCACCTTCCAGTTCGCCCGCGCGGATGTACCGCGATCTGGGTTTCGGCTCGTGAAGCCATCATACCATACTTACACATTCGGGTCATCACAATCACCCCCCCTCGGGGGCCCAACATCCTCGTTGGCCACATTTCTGGTTGGGTACAGGCTCTTATACCATTTGTAACGACCCCTATTCCAAGCAAGATATTGTCTGCTCTGGGGATTGGGTAGCAGCCCAATATCCTCCCCTCACGACTTTGTTTGGCGAGAACTTCCCGGAAGGTCACTCAACCTGCAATTGCTCTCGCCGAAGCACTTTTAACTTCTGAGTTCTTATGGGATCCATTGCCAATTGTACTCCAAAACGCGTCTTGCTATGTTGGGAGCATCTCTTTACATATGTTTCATTTCGACATACTTCCCCAAGCGATGTGGGATTGTGACGACCCCCTTTTTACGACCCGTCAACTTCCGGTTCGCCCGCGCGGACGTACTGCTATCCGGGTTCCAGTTCGTGCAGCCATCGTACCATACTTACACATCCGGGTCATCACACATTTGCTTTATACTTTTAGTTCTTTTAGAACAAATCGATTGAAGTGAAGTTTCTTATACTTCATCAAAAGCATTATTAAGTCTTAATTACGCGTCCTTGAAGGTTATTGGGTCCTCAATACACGTCGTTCTCATCACTTCAAGTTAAAACCTTAAAGGTGAAAATGGATAATTTAGGTTCTCACCACAAGTCATGTAACAGTCAACCTCATTTACTTGATATGTTAAGTTCTTTTGAGACAAATCGATTGAAGTGAAGTTTCTTATACTTCATCAAACGCATTACTAAGTTTTAATTATGCGTCCATGAAGGTTATTGGGTCCTCAATACACGTCGTTCTCATCACTTTAAGTTAAAACATTGAAGGTGAAATAGATAAGTTAAGTTCTAACCACAAGTCCTGTAACAGTCAGCCTCATTTGCTTGATACGTTCAATTCTTTTGGAACAAATCGATTGAAGTGAAGTTTCTTATACTTCATCAAACGCATTACTAAATCTTAATTACGCGTCCTTGAAGGTTATTATGTCCTCAATACACGTTATTCTAATCACTTCAAGTTAAAATCATGAAGGTGAAATGGATAACTTAGGTTTTAACCACAAGTCATGTAACAGTCAGCCTCATTTGCTTGATACGTTCAATTCTTTTAGAACAAATCAATTGAAGTGAAGTTTCTTATACTTCATCGTACGCATTACTAAGTCTTAATTACGCGTCCATTAAGGTTATTGGGTCCTCAATACACGTCATTCTCATCACTTCTGTAACGTCCCTTAAAACTATGCCTCAAATTTCCCATATAAATTTTTCTTTTTTAAACCTCTAAATCAATTAAAAACATCCTCAAAACCATTTAAAGAAAACTTTAAATTGAATATATAACAATAAAGGAAAAACCAAAGCTGGCAATCGGGGCAAAATGGGCATAATGCCCAAAATTTGCTAGCCAATCGATCGGCCATTTCAGCCGATCGATCGCCTGTTGCAAAAATGTGGGGGCGATCGATCGCCCCATATCAGGCAATCGATCCTCCAGCCGATCGATCGGCACACACTCTGGAAAAATCCAGAGCGTTGCCACACTTCTTGTGTAGCGACCCTTAACTCTATAACACGTATTTCCCACAAAACTCCTTGTTATTTTTTTTTAACCATAAGCAAATTTTGATTCTTTTTAAAGCTTTAAACCAAAATCTAAATCGTTGAAATAGTTTGAAAAATAGTTAAAGAAAATATATTAACATATATTCATGAATGAAGGGGCAAAAGGGGATATTTGCCCGAAAAATATGTAGCCGATCGATCGGCAGGTGTAAAAATGGGGGGGGCGATCGATCGCCCCTCCATCAAGCGATCGATCGCCCCTCCCACCTGGCGATCAATCCTAGCCGATCAATCTCCCATTCGAGCGATCAATCGGCGAACTCTCTGGTTTTTCCAGAGAGTTGCCATCCTTTAAGCCTATCGATCGCCCCTTTGGCGATCGATCGGCAGACGCTCTGGATTCTCTCCAAAGCGCTGCTTCCCCATTTCCATTTCTTCCTTCCCTTTTCTTTTCTTTTCTTCTCCCTACACACAACACAACTCATACATACACTTCAACACACAAACACTCATAACCTCACTCATTCCTCATACATTTCCCCACTTCACCAATCATTAAAACCAACCCAAAACGTATCCTAAAACACAATAAAAACGAGACTAAAACCACAAAATTCAACTACATGGATAGCTCTATAACTCGAGCATATCTGTGACTCAACCTAAAATAACCCCAAACAATTCCATTATAATCGTAATAAAAGGCTTAGCAAAACATTTTATGAAACTAGTTTACCAAAACATCAAAACATCTTTTTGTCTACTATCCAGATACCAAACATCCTAAAATGGTTCAACTATACAATTTTCTTATCCTTCTATCTATCAAAATCCCCAAAACACATACTTACATCCCCACGGGTAAAAATACACACCGACTGCCCAGCGCACTCCCACGGGCATTCTTCTTCAACCTGTTCATTCCTCGGGTGGAGGGTTCTCATCCTCACCCGTATCAAAATCACCTATACCATAAAGACAACTATGAGCTAAAGGCTCAGTAAGCTTCGTAAATGCAAATGCATGTTGTGCATATGCCGTTCATAAATCATGCAGACATTTTCATCGTGTCATTACAGAACAGAACATAATGTCACCGAGGTCTAACTCTCACCATATGGAGAGGGCACGCCTGGCGGTTAGACAGCCCTTTCCATTTACCGGGGGAAAAACATGCTTCCATCCGTAAACAGCCATATCTAAACCCCACCCCATCGTGACCAGATTACATACATTCGTTTCTTTAATTCATTTCTTTTCTTAAACACGTGTAGAAATCCATTTTCATGCTATTTCGAAAGAGCGTGATGCATGTACAAAAGAGACATAATGTAAACATAAAGCATGAGTACCATCAAAACACAGCAAACATAACCTATTAAAACTCTAATCCTAAACTACCCAACCAAAGCATTAAAATATACCTAACTCCAAAATCGTCAACAACGAACTCGACTTATGGCATAGGACTATCGGCCACAGTAAGTCACGAAGACTTACCTCGCGTCTATTGCAATTCAAGCTCCATCCACGAGCGTTGTTCACCTATGGCAATTCATAACAACCGTCATTAAAACCGAGTTTAAACCGTTAAACTTCCAACTAATGAAACTCTTAACTAAAGTAATCTCCTAAAACTCTAATTTAACTCATTGAGGCATTTCGTCGAGCAATTCGCGCTCGACATTTCAAAACCTCCATTAATAGAGTTTTCCAAAGCTCCAAACCTTCAAAACCCTAACATTCGCCAATAAATTTTCTAACTATGTCCAATAACCACCAATACGTCAATTAGAGGCATAACTACGCTAAACCTATCAATTTCAAACCTTAATCTGCGTTTTTAACGAAAACCCTAAACGAACCCTAATCGTTTAACCACCCAAAAATTGGGAATAAACCGTCCAAGACTATAGATTCTTACCTAGATTGTTGATCGAAGAAGAAAACGTGAAGAAAACTTGTTGATCGGAGGACCAACAATGATGAATCGTGGAAGAACGCCGGGGAGGAGAGAAAATTGCCAGAGAAGGTGATTTTCACTCTGAAAAATCGTAAGTGCCAAAAAGAAAGGGGAAAATTAACTGTATTATAAAATTTTGGGTTGCTAAATTACTTATTTACCCTTCTTTATGATTTTCTATTTATTCCTTCACTTATTTTGTTAATTGATCTATCGATCTGGTTTCCCCAAATTTTCTTATTTCAAAAGTAATTCCAATTTATTACCAGGGCTTTATTGAAACTTTCCGTTCGCAAAACGGATTTAACTTGACATATTAACAAAAATGCCATTATATATCGGAATAATAAAATCTCGTAAAATCGGGTGTTACATTCCATCCACCTTCATTAAAATTTGACCTCAAAATTTGATTATACAAACAGTTCAGGATACTTCGACATCATATCCTGCTGCCTCTCCCAAGTAGCTTCCTCTATATCTTGGTTCTGCCATAGGACTTTGACTAAAAGAATTTCTTTATTGCACAATACCTTGATGGAGGACTCTAGAATCCGCACCGGCTTCTCCACGTAAGTCAGTGTGGGTTGTACCTCAATCTCCTTTACATCCACTACACGAGATGGGTCACGTAAGCATTTTCTGAGCATGGACACGTGAAACACATTGTGGATGCTCTCCATCGATTCCGGAAGCCGTAACCGATAAGCCATATTCCCGAGCCTCTTCAGAATAAGGAAGGGCCCCACAAAATGAAGGCTTAACTTGCTCTTTCTTCCAAACCGCATTACGCACTTAAACCGAGAAATCTTCAAATACACTTCATCACCCTCATTGAACTCCAATTCCCTCCGTCTGGTGTCAGCATAACTCTTTTGGCGGCTTTGTGCTATCTCTATACGTTGCCTGATAACAACGATCTTCTCCGACGTTTGCTGTAAAATATATGGGCCAATTATGCTAGCCTCGTCGACCTCATCCCAATACAGTGGAGACCTGCATTTTTGACCATACAACACCTCGTACGGAGCCATGCCAATCATAGCCTGGAAGCTATTGTTGTACGAGAAGTCAATCAAGAGCAAATATCAGCTCCATGAGCCCTGAAATTTCAACACGCAAGCCCTGAGCATATCCTCAAGAATCTGATTTTTTTCTTTCTGTCTGTCCGTCAGTCTGAGGATGAAACGCTGTGCTGAAATTTAGCTGAGTTTCCATCGCTTTATGCAGACTCTTCCAGAATTTCGAAGTAAATCTGGCATCTCTATCAGAAACGATCGAAATGGGTACTCCGTGCAATCTAACAATCTCTTGCACGTACAGCTCGGGAAGCTGATCCATGGAATATGTCATCTTCACTGATAGAAAGTGGGCTGACTTAGTCAAACGGTCCACAATAACCCATATGCCATCATGTCCTTTCGTCGTTCTCGGGAGTCCCACTATGAAATCCATGGATATCTGTTCCCATTTTCACTTCGAAATCGGCAGTGGTTGCAATGTTCCGGCTGGCCTTTGGTGTTCTGTTTTAACCTGTTGGCAAACCAAACAGGTTTCCACATACTTGACGACCTCTCTCTTCATGTTCGGCCACCAGAAGTGTTGTTTCAAATCTCTATACATTTTTGTGCTGCCTAGATGTACAGAGTATGCCGAAGAATGCGCCTTAGTCAAAATTTCCTTCTTTAACCCCTCGTCGTTAGGCACGTACCACCTGTGCCTGAATTTTAAAAAACCATCCTCCGACAAGTTGAAATCAGATGAGTCCTCGAATGTCGCAATCAATTGAAACTTCTCACATTTTGAGTCTTTTTATTGAGCTCCTCGGATTTTGTCCAAAATCGTCGTCCTTAGCGAAATATTTGCAAGTATGGTGGACAACTCCGAGACAATCTCCACATTATGCTTCACAATCTTGGACCTCAACATCACCGACATTGTTGCAAGCAAAGGCTGACTCGCAGTGGGCATCCTGCTCAAGGCATCTGCGACTTTATTTGCTTTTTCCCGTGTGGTACTTGATTTCGAAATCATAATCTTTAACAAATTCCAGCCACCTTCGTTGCTGCATATTCAGCTCTTTCTGTGTAAACAAATACCTCAGGTTCTTGTGGTCTGAAAATATCTCGCACTGCTACACATATAAATAATGTCTCTATATCTTTAGTGCGAGTACAACTGCCGCTAGTTCTAGGTCATGCGTTGGATAATTCTGCTCGTACAGCTTCAACTTCCGAGAAGCATACTCAATAACCCTTCATTCCTGCAGAAATACGCATCCGAGTCCAACTCCAGACGCATCGCAATATATGCTGAACTTGTCACCTTCAACAAGAAGTGTCAATACTGGAGCTGTAGTCAATTTCTGCTTTAACTCCATAAAAATCTTGTCGCATGTAGCCGACCACATAAATTTCTCATTCTTCCAGGTCAAGCGTGAGAGGGGAATAGCAATCTTCAAAAATCCCTCAATGAATTTCCGATAATATCCAGCCAACCCAAGAAATCCACGTACCTCTCGCACGTTCTTAGGCTGCGGCCATTCTTTAATAACTTGTATCTTGCTCGGATCCACAGAAACTCCTTCACGCGATATAATATGGCCAAGAAAGCTGACCTTGTCCAACCAAAACTCGCACTTAGAAAATTTTGGGTAAAGCTGGTGTTGACTCAGAATTCTCAAAACAATCCGTAGATGCTCCTCGTGCTCTTCCTTCATCCATGAATAGATCAAGATGTTGTCGATGAAAACAACAACAAACTTGTCCAAATACTCCTTGAAAACGTGGTTCATCAAATCCATAAACGCTGCAGGGGCATTCGTAAGTCCAAAGAACATCACAAAGCGTGGAATTGGCTGGGAAAAATAAAAAGCAAATGGACGATGGAAATAGTGGCAACTAAAAAGGAGAGCACTAAAAGACAAATGCAAATGGATGACTGAGAAGCGTGGACAATAGAAGGCACTAAAAGACAAATGCAAATGGACGACTGAGAAGCGTGGACGACTGGAATAGTGGCAGAAGCTGAAATAAAATTTTAAAACAAAAAGAAGAAAGAAACACGCATAATTTCAGGGATTGGAGAGAGAATCGAAACATGCATAATTCTAGGGATTGGAGAGAGAAATGGGGATAGCATGCATAACAAAAAGAGAGATTTTTCTGAAGAGACATTCTGGCAGAGAGAGAACTGGATCTAGAGAAGAACACCGACGACGAATTTTCTAATCTTCTTCCTTTTCTTTTCACTGTTCATGATTTTTATTATTACTTTGAAGTTTTATTCAATTGTGTCTAGTAGCTAAACTAATCTTCTTGGTTAGGACGTTAGTACTCGTTACGGTTTTTGTTGCAATCTTAGTGTTGTTATTGTGCTTGTTTATTGAACAATTATTTTTGATATTCCTTGCTTAATTCAGATCATATCGATAGATAGATTGATTATTCATATTTATGTTGTATCGAAAGATAAATATAAATGCTAAGATGCACGAATAATTAATCGGATTAAATTGTTACAACGTAGTTAGCATTGATTCGATTGGCAATAAGAATAGGGCAATTAGGAAATTCAATGTTAGTTAAATTCCTTCAAAGTCGAGAGAAATTCTAAGTTGAATTTACCTAGGCAATTCAAAAGAATCCTAGAATTATTTCATTCTTGCTGTTCATAGACATTGCTGCAGAGCATTACCAGAGCATCAGCAGTAAAACTATCGTAACGAAGAAATTGATCCATGGCCAAGACTTCTATTTCTTGATTTTATCTCGTTTATCCTACTTTATTTTGTTACATCATCATTCAAATTTTATTTCTAATTATTTTCAACTATCATTTTAATATTTTTATAAGATTTTTATAGCAATTAAACTCAATTAAGATTATCCTCCTAGGATCGATATTTTTACTTACTTAATTATTTCGTTAGCGACACATGCACTTGCGTATAAGTGTGTAAAATCACTAACAATACCCATGCCCTAACAATACTCATGCCCTTTACGCTTATGTTATGCATTTAATTGTCCATGCATCACCGTTTTATAAAATGACATGAAAAACAAGTTTACACATTGATTTTATGAAAATGAAAATGTAAGAAATGCAAGTAAAGTATTAGGCAAACAACCCTATGCATGGTGATTATCGGGGTGAGGTTCAGACCTGACATTCCGTGGTGAGCAGGTTTTTCTCCCTTCAGATGGTGCGGGCTATCTAACTGCTTGATGTGCCTTATCCATCTGCCAAGTGATATGCTTCGATAACCAAAGAATGTCACGTACTGAAAATGAAATGAATGAACGGCCTTCATAAAAATTGCATATACATGTTCATGCATAGACATTTACGTAGAATTTACTGTGGTTTATTCTCATAGGTGTCTTTATGGTGTAGGTGATCTTGAAACAGGTGAGGATGACGTTCCTCCACCCGATGCATAAACAGGTTGAAAAAGGGTACTCGTGGGAGTGCGTTGACCAGTCGAGACAAATTTTGACCCGTGGGAGTAAATGGTTAAGTATGTTGAAGTTTTGGGTATGTTAGGTAAATAGGAGGGTTTATGTCGGGCTGATGGGTGATTAGCTAGAAAGATACTGATATTTTGATGTTTTATGGATAGATGTTTCTTTTGGATATTGATGAACTAGGTTGATTTGATACTTGAAATGGATTAGATTTTTATGAATTGAGTCGATTTTGATAATTTTAGGTTGAGGATTTTGATTTATGGATGTGTATTTTGGTAGATTGAGGAAAGTATAAGGTAGTGGTGTTTTAGTATAGTCAGTGGAAAAGAGAAATGGAGGAGACGTGTGAAGAAGAAGTAAGGAAGCAGCATTCTAGAATTTAACTCCAAAGAGCTTGTCGATCGATCGCCAGGGAGTGCGATCGATCGGCTACTAAGATTTATCAAGTGTTCTAGCAACAATTCGGTCGAAGGCGTCGACAAAAAGGGTTGAGAAATCGACCCCTTAGAGTTTCACGGCAATAGAATTGTCGACCGATTAATAAGCAATTTGGTTGAAGGTGTCGACAAAAGGGTTGAAAAATCGACCCCTTAGAGTTTTACGCCTATGGAATTGTCGATCAAAAGCGTCGTCCGATTTTGTGGACGAAAACGTTGACCGATAAGTAAGCAATTCGACTGAAAATGTCGTCGATTTTATGGACAAAAACGTCGACCGATCTCATTACAGAGGCCATGCCGACCGATCTCATTACAGAGGCCACGTCGACCGATCTCTTTACAGAGGCCACATCGACCGCCACTGTTTAATTTGATGAAACCCGAGAGGGAGTGTTGTCTACCAAAAGGAGTTGTCGACCCCCACTGTTCAATTTGATGAAACCCGAGAGAGAGTGTTACTGTTCAATTTAATGAAACCCGAGAGGAAGCGTTGTCTGCCGAAGGTAGTTCCTCGACCGAAATTTTCGACCAAAGTTGAGAAGAGTTTCAACCCGAGAGGAATTAAGTGTTGATATGTTATAGACGTCGACCGATTCTGTTGTGGGTCGTAATTATTCATGTAATGTGTCTTGTCGACTGAAACCCCAATTTTATTATTTTAACATTGGCACTTAAGTTTAGTTTCAATTCAAGAATTCCACATGTAGTACGTCTTCCGCTGAATGAAGTCATTCGTTTTTACACGTGTATGACTAAGGATTGAAATAAAGTTAAAATTTTATGGGATTTTTGAGAATAGTGACAAGGGTAAATTTACGGGACGTTACAAAGTTGAAGATATCATTGTCTAGTCTCCTTAAATTCAGAGCGTGTATTTAACAACTTTGCAAATGTAAAAGTCTTGTCTGTTTACCGTCAAAAGCAAGTACTATCCAAAAACAAAAACTAAGATATCGAATATCTATCCTCCTTAAGTTCAAAATATGCATTTAAGGTGTAATAACCCAAAAATTTTACCGAATAAATTAAAAGTCCTGTTAGAATTTCGTGGGAGATTTTAACAGGCTAATTAGCTTATTAAAACTTAGGATTTTGTTTGGATGGGGATTTCCAAAATTTATAATCAAAGGACGAAATTTAACGAGATTTCGAGGGGGCCGAATGTGAGGGAGGGCAAAACGGTAATCGACATTTTATTATTTTGTTTTGTTTTAAAAGAAAATATTTTTATGTTTTCTTTTAAAACAATCGAATGGCTTCACGAAGAAGCCATTTGGTTATTCTTTCACGGCAGAGAATAGAAGCCGAGAAAGAAGGGGGGAGAGAGATTTTTTTTATC
>CM039504.1:45706734-45751183 GCA_022432975.1 Begonia masoniana | reverse complement strand
ACAAAGATTGTGTTTGCACCTAAATTTTCCATTTCACCATCATTGTTTTAACTTAAAGTGATGAGAACGACGTGTATTGAGGACCCAATAACCTTTATGGACGCGTAATTAAGACTTAGTAATGCGTTTTATGAAGAATACGAAATTTCACTTCAATCGATTTGTTTCAAAATAACTGAACGTAACAAGAAAATGAGGTTGATTGTTACATGACTTGTGGTTAGAACCTAAGTTATCCATTTCACCTTTATGGTTTTAACTTGAAGTGATGAGAACGATGTTTATTGAGGACCCATTATACTTCAAGGACGCGTAATTAAGACTGAGTAATGCATTTGATGAAGTATAAGAAATTTCACTTCAATCGATTTGTTCCAAAAGAACTGAACGTATCAAGCAAATGAGGCTGACTGTTGCTGGACTTGTGGTTAGAAACTAAGTTATCTGTTTCAACTTCAACATTTTAACTTAAGGTGATGAGAACGACGTGTATTGATGACCCAATAACTTTCATGGACGCGTAATTAAGACTTAGTAATGCGTTTGATGATGTATAAGAAACTTCACTTTAATCGATTTATCTCAAAAACACTTAACGTATCAAGCAATTGAGGATGACTGTGTAACACCCGATTTTATGGGATTTTAATATTCCAGTAAATAATAGAATTTTTTGTAAATATGTCAAATTAAGTCCGTTTTGCAAACAAAAAGTTTTAATGGAGCCTTAATAATAAATTGGAATTTATGGTGAAATATGAAAATTTGGAGAAAACGAATCGTTGGATAAATAACAAAATAAGTAACGGAATAAATAGAAAATCAATAGAGGGTGTTATGGTAATTTTGCAAGCCAAAATCTTTAATAAATAATTTTCTCTCCCTCCCTCTTCCACACTTACGCAACTTCTGTAACGACCCGGGGAGGATCGCCACGAAATTCGTGACTTGTCTTAAAACTTTAATTCATATTTGAACTCTTTTCTCCTTCTCTGTTTTTTTTTTATATAACAGTATACCTAACAGGCTTAAGGACTTCAACTTAACAGATGGAAAATCAGTCCCTCATACGTGACTTCTTCATGACATTATTTACTTAATCATTCACAGACATGAGCGACCATACACGGTCATTGATTCTATGACGAAATCGGGCGGTGGAGGATTGCCCTCGGGTCGCCCTACGTTATTCTACCCGAATTGCATGGGTCTGCATGCATCGGTGGATGAAGCGCATATTATCCGACCTATCACGTGCATATCATGTGACTCTCTCATCGACGTTCAGTAGAAAACATCTACCGATGAGCACGTGCTTCTCTCGTGAACGTCTAAAACATCATCCTGTAGTGGACATCTACCAGTAGACACGTGCAGCTCTCGTGAACGTCTAAAACATCATCCGGTAGTGGACATCTACCGGTAGACACGTGCAGCTCTCGTGATCATTAAAACATCTACCGATAGACATGTGAAATTCACGCGTTCCTCTAAGACATCTTCCGATAGCTTACAAGCTCTATATCATCCGATCACTAAACACTCTACTTCTGCCGATCGCTAGACGACAAAATAGCACTTTCATCATCCGATGGCTAAACACTCTACATCTGCCGATCGCTAGATGACAAAATTTATACTTACATCATCCGAAGGCTAAACACTCTACATCTGCCGATGAAGAAACATACTACATCTTCCGGTGACGTCATCCGGAAGACTCAATCGTTCGATTCCTATCATTTGACATCTGCCGATGACGTCAGCCGGATGAATGCCTCATCCAGCTTCTATCTTACGGCAGTAAAATACTATAATCATCAAACAACCTCATCCAACAGAAAATACTACAACTCACCTAAATCTTAACCTGGAAATTATAAACCCTATTGAGTAAAAACCATATCCCATTCAAGATACGCATAGCAGAAGGCTTAAGCAAAACAGACCATTCAATAATCCTTAAAATAGTTAACAGACTCTGAAGTCAAACCATTCAAATCCGAATCTCATTGTTATAAGAAAATTCTATTCTACTTAGTCATCTGTTTGTCATAAACTTCTCTGACTTACTATGAGCATAACCAGGGAACTTAATCGCCTATCCAACCTTGCACTGTCACACCGGGCATCCTCCGGCAACCAGCTTTAAACCTCCTCATCTCTGGACTGAAATTCCTCACCTGCTAACTCTTCACCTACATCATAAGGTTTAACTATAAGCCTAATGCTTAGTAAGGAATGCAACAATAACATGAATGCATGAATGCATAATTCGAAGAAATACATGGTCATTAGCCTTTTCTTGTTCATAATCATCATCCATAGTCATGAATCATATTCATCATTCGTAATCATTGTTCATAATCATTGTTCATATTCATCATTTAAGTTGTGTGGAATGAGAGAGGATTTGTGCCGGTAAAGGGGGTTCGACAGTGATTTTGATCATGGTCCTTACTGCGGGTCGTATACATATGTCCTTCTTTGGACTGTGACATACGCCGAACCGCCCCCAACCCTCACTCAACCACGTTGCAGGGATTTTATCATCTTATCTTGTTCATGAGAAAACATGCTTTTAAAACATTTTCATATGCATAAAATAGTCATGATGCATGTACTTGGAAATTCTTAAATCATCAAGCTGCAGAACAGAATACCATTCGACATGAAGCCTTATCCTTGAGCTAATCATCGGCATAAGCTTTAGACAGTAACACAAGGGGAACTTCTAATCATCATGTGAGTTTCTACCTAGCATCCTTTGATGTAGGGTCCTAATGATCGAGAAACCTACACATTCACTTACCTGGTCTCCTTAGCACTTTGAGTTCCTTCCTCTTCAAACTTCTTCACCTAGAACATTTACATTACAGTAGTTAAAACAAAATCCTAATAGTTCTAATCTCAAGTTATCTTAAGATCTAATAGCTAAGAGTCATTCCCGAGTTCTTAGTTTAATACTCAATGTAACCCGAAATCCCAAAATCAAAATAGACGGATTCGATAAATGATAACTCAGGGTTGGTTGTTTTAAATGTCCAGAATCGATCCGGAATGACATTACCAACCTCGGGTTTCAAAATGTTCTTATCAATACTCGGCCATTGAAGAATCCAAAACTTCAATACAGAGCTGAAAACAGAGCTATAAACTAACAGATAGCCACATTGTCTAATGCATACCTCAGGCGCAGAGTAGTCGAGTGGTGGCGGAGTAAACCGGCCGTCGAGGAGAGTTTGCTGATAGCAGAGAGTAAGAACTTACGAGAGAAGAAATCGCCGGAAAGGAAGGTGTCGGCTACCGTGGTTTAAATGAGGTTTGAATCCTTTCCTTTTTCTTTAAATACTGGCCTCAATCCTCCAATATTACCACTTTGCCACTCAACCTAGTTTAGATCCACATGTAATTAATTAAGCTTGGCATAAAATCCTAAACTGCGAAGATTAAATATTTATGACTGTTAAAACAATTAGGAAAACAATCACCTGGCCGTTATCTCGGGTGTTACAACTTCACTATGCAATTCCCCTCTCCAGGCGATTTTCCCTCCCTCGCGCGACTCTCCTTTCCGGTGACGAAAGCTTGTTCTCCGGCAACTCGTTCTCCACGATTTCTTCTCCATCTTTGCTCCCTAGGTAAGGCTCTAAGCTTTTGGGACGTTAGATTTTTGATTTCTATAGTTATACAGTTAGGGTTCGTTTAGGGTTTTGTTATAAACGTGAAATATGATTTGAAATAGATAGGTTTATCATGTTTATGATTCTAATAGGCGTATTTATGGTGATTTGTGAGAGTTAGTTTAAATTGATGAGGGTTGTTGAAAAGTTTGGTGGTTGGAGGTTTTAAAAACTCCATTAATGGAGGTTTGAAAATTCACGAGCATGAATTGCTCGATAGAATGCCTCAACGAGTTAAATTAGAGTTTTAGGAAATTTTCTTTAGCTAGGAGTTTGTAGTTTTCCAAACTCAATAGTTTAGACTCGGTTTTAATGATGAATATTGTGAATTGCCATAGGTGAACAACGCTCGTGGATGGAGCTTGAATTGTAACGGACGCGAGGTAAGTCTACGTGTTTGTTTGGCCGGTAGGCCTACACCGTAATTCAAGTTTGTGGTTGAGGATTTTGGTGTTATGTGCTTTTATATGCTTTTGTTGGGTAGCTAGGGTTAGTTGTCTTTCATAGGTTATGCTTGCGACGTTTGATGGCATCCACGATATATGTTTACATTATGTTAATTATGAACCTTACATGCATTACGTTCTTTCAAAATAGCATGAAAAATGGATTTCTGCACGTGTTTAAGAAAATGAAACGAATTAAAGAAATGAATGTACGTAATCCGGTCATGACGGGGTTCAGACATGACTGTTTACGGATGGAAGCATGTTTTTCCCCCGGTAGATGGAAAGGGCTGTCCAACCGTCGGACGTGCCCTGTAAAATCCGTCAAAATTTAATTAAGGCAAATTTTTGAATAAAGTTTTCGCAAAATTTAAGTATAGATTTTAACCTAGTTGGTAATTTTCGTCAAGTAGTAACGTATAAATTTTCTGGTCAATTATGGCTCGTACGGAAAAATTTAAGGAAATTAAATTAAAATTGTAAGTTGACGTTCGGGTGTCTCAAGTGAATTTAGTTCACGAGAGAAGAACGTCGGAAATTACTGAAGGTAATTATTCGGTAAGAATTGAAATTGAAAAGTTTGATCATGATATTTGTTTAAATATAAAATAAAATAACTAAAATAATAAATAAATTTATTAAAAATTAAATTTTAAAATGATAAGGTTTTCAAAGAAAACCTTATCGTTTTCTCTCTGCCGACAGAACACCGAAGAGAGGGAGAGGGAGCCGATGCGAGGGGGAGGTCGCGATTCTAGAACAACCACCGCTCGGGTCAATCTTGGTGTCAGAATGTTTGTCTCGACGAGTAGAGTAGCGTTGCTGAAGGGCGTTCTTGGCGGTAAACTCCATTTCTTTCGATTTACGCTTGAAAAGTTTCGGGATTTTTGAGTTGTGTCGATCTGCTGTTTTTGGCCAATTGTTTGTTGGTTTTGGCTGGAACCGATCGGAATGGAAGTGGGAAACGGGTTAGAAGCAGATTTTGGTCGAAAAGTGGTCGGAAAAAAGGTTTTGGGTACTCAGCCGTCGTTGGCCGAGTTGACTCGGTCAGTGGACGAGTTGACTCAGAATAGGGCCGAGTTGACTCAGCGCTGGGTTGAGTCAACTCGAGCCCAAGGCCGAGTTGGGCCTGGGCTTGATTCGGTTGAGCCCGACTTGGGTTCGACTCGATCCAAGCCGGGTCTGGTTTGTCCGACCCGATATGGACCGAACCAACCCGAATCGGTCCGATCCAAATAAGACCCAATCCAGTTTGATCCGACCCGAACCTAGCCAACTTGAACCGGTCTGGACCGAACCGGTCCGGTCAGTCAAAGTCAACCATTGACCATTGATCGTTGACAGTTGACTTTGACCATTGACTGTTGACTTTGACTTTTTGACCAAAATTCAACCTGAGTCGTTTGGGCCCGTTTTCACCCCGGTTCACATTTTATATCGTTTCTTACCCTTATTAGACTTTAACGGGGTTCCTCCATCGTTTTTGTTTCCTAGTGTAGAGGATATTGGTGGGTTAGAAACGATTTTTTAGGATCTACCAGCTGCCGGGGTTAGGAAGACTCGCCTCACAGGTATAGGTTATTACTTTTGTTGCGTTGTGCCTAGCCTAGCCTGCACGTATATTATTTTGGTGTAATACAACTAGTATTCACATCGACAGTTTTATTAGTGGGTGCATTCCACATCAGTTAGGCATGTATACACTTTACTTGATATATACGGCATCGTAGAGTTTAACTACCATGTTTTACTCTCCTTAGCGGACAGACTCAAATTGAGGTATATTATATTGGCCTGCCGATGGGTTTTATTCAGGTGTT
This sequence comes from Begonia masoniana, assembly GCA_022432975.1. Lineage (NCBI taxonomy): Eukaryota > Viridiplantae > Streptophyta > Magnoliopsida > Cucurbitales > Begoniaceae > Begonia > Begonia masoniana. The sequence goes on along the minus strand of CM039504.1, from coordinate 45,745,234 downwards.
GGTTCTTCTGTGGGGCCAATTGGAGTTGATATTGGACAAACTGTCTGGCACTCTCATCCGGGCCCGTACGCTGAGAGTATCAGGGGGTTTATCTCAGACGTACCCGCGTATGGAGCAGCGGTACTCCCCGCTTATGGAGATGCTGTACTCCCCGCGTATGGAACATTGGTACTCCCCGCTTATGGAGATGGACTCTGAGCTATGCTAGTCCAGCGGTACTCCCCGCTTATGGAGATGGACTCTGAGCTATGCTTGTCGAACGGTACTCCCTGCTTATGGAGATGGACTCTGAGCTATGCTAGTCCAATGGTACTCCCCGCGTATGGAGATAAACTCTGAGCTATGCTAGTCCAGCGGTACTCCCCGCTTATCGAGATGGACTCCGAGCTATGCTAGTCCTGATTGATAAGTCCACTGTGTGGTCCCCTTGAGCACAGGGTTGAGTGGTTCGTCCCTCCTAGTGTACTCTAGCGTGTGTGTCTCGGTGGCCTAGGGTTGAGTGGTTGTTGTCCCTCCTGGTTGATCCTGATTGATAAGTCCACTGTGTGGTCCCCTTGAGTCCTGGGTTGAGTGGTTCGTCCCTCCTAGTGTGCTCTAGCGCGTGTGTCCCGGTGGCCCAGGGTTGAGTGGTTGTTGTCCCTCCTGGTTGATCCTGATTGATAAGTCCACTGTGTGGTCCCCTTGAGCCCAGGGTTGAGTGGTTCGTCCCTCCTAGGGTGCTCTAGCGCGTGTGTCCCGGTGGCCCAGGGTTGAGTGGTTGTTGTCCCTCCTGGTTGATCCTGATTGATAAGTCCACTGTGTGGTCCCCTTAAGCGCAGGGTTGAGTGGTTCGTCCCTCCTAGTGTGCTCTAGCGCGTGTGTCCCAGTGGCCCAGGGTTGAGTGGTTGTTGTCCCTCCTGGTTGATCCTAATTTATAAGTCCATTGCGTGGTCCCCTTGAGCCCAGGGTTGAGTGGTTGTTTGTACCTCTTGGTGTACTCTAGTGAGTGTCCCGGTGGCCCAGGGTTAAGCGGTTGGTTTTCCCTCATGGTTAATCTTAATTTATAAGTCCACTGCGTGGTCCTCTTGAGCCCAGGATTGAGTGGTTGTTTGTCCCTCTTAGTGTGCTCTAGCGCGTTCCCATGATGGCCCAGGGTTGAGTGGATTGAATCCCTCCTGGCTGGTAAGTCCATTGTGCGGTTCCCACGATTAGCCTATGGTGAGTGGTTATTGAATCCCTCCTGGTTAGTAAATCAATGACGCGAACCCCATGATCGCCATGATGAGTGGTTATTGGATCTCTGCTAGTTGGTGTATTTTATTTTTTCCCTTATGAGATTCTGCCTCGTGTTATCTCTGTTCTTCGGTGGAGTATGGTTTGGGAAATCCTAGCGTGACTTCTTTTGGTTTTTCTGTACACCTGACTATGCATGATAGTTGTAATGCCCCGAGTCTGCCAGACCCGGTTTCGCTACCCAAAACATTGAACTGAACTAAGAGAAAATACGGGAAATTTTAAATTTTCTCTCAGTGATTATGATTCTATCTTTAATCCTCAACTGTACAGCGGAAAACACATTAAGTAGACAAGGTTTATAATTAGACAAAACGTTAAGACACTTAACCGAAGAGAATCGAAAACTCAAGGACATCTACCGATCACAAAACGACAAGGCATAGTGCACGCTCCTACCGATTGACACATGCACATCATGTAATTTATTAAACTTCATCCTATCACAAAACGACAAGACTTAATATCGGCTTTTACCGATTGACACATGCACGTCACGTGACTCATTATACTCTTTCCGATCACAAAACGACAAGACTTAATACATACTCATGCCGATAATGGAAAACCTACATCTACCGATTGACACATGCATGTCACGTGACTCATTATACTCCTTCTGATCACAAAATGACAAGACTTAATACACACTCATGCTGATAATGGAAAACCTACATCTACCGATTGACACATGCATGTCACGTGACTCATTATACTCCTTCCGATAACAAAATGACAAGACTTAATACATACTCATGCCGATAATGGAAAACCTACATCTACTGATTGACACATGCATGTCACGTGACTCATTATACTCCTTTCGATCACAAAACGACAATACATAATACATACTCATGTCGATAATGGAAAACCTACATCTACCGATTGACACATGGGCAGCACGTGACTCATTAAGCTTCATCCCGATAGAGGACATGATCCGATGGAAGACTTCATTCGATGGAAGACTTCATCCGATAGAAGACTTCATCCGATAGAGACTTCATCCGATGGAAGACTTTATCCGATAGAGAGGAAACTTTCAGACTTTCATAAACTTCAACATGACTGAATAAACTAACACATAGTTGGACCATAATCTCATTAGAATATGTGTAGCGAGAGACTCTAACAAAACAGATCATTCTCAAACTCAGAAGTTAGACAGTCAAGTTCCAGTATCAATTGTTTTAAGGAAACATCCTACATAGACCTCAGTATTCATAACCTTACTAACATGATAAAAGTAATAACCAGGAGTTGAAATCGCCTTCCCAGCCACCAGTCTGTCACCCTGAGCACCTTTCAGCAACCAGCCTTAATCATCCTCATTAGACTTGAAATCCTCACCTGGTAGTTCTTCACCTACATCATAAGGTTTAAACTATAAGCCTAATGCTTAGTAAGGAATGCAATGCTAACATGTATGCATGAATGCACAAGTTATAGAAACACATGTTCATGATCTTTTCGTGTTCTTGTTCATGTTCATCGTTTTCATCATATGGATTAAGGGAGGATTTGTGCCGAAAAGGGGGTTGACAGTGAGAGTGTACATAGTCCCTTGTGGGTCGTATTCATGGTCCTCCTTTTGGACAGTGACATACGCCAAACCGCCCCCAACCCTCTCTTAATCCTTGTTGCATAAGTTTCATGTTCATATCTTATTCATGGGAGAAATCATGCACTTAAAACATTTTCATATGCTTGAGAAAACATTAATGATGCATGAGCATGAGTAACCTTAGTTCATCAGGCTACTGGACAAACCATTCATTCATCAAAGGATCATAACATCAACTCGAGCACCATAACTAAACAGACAATAGCACAGAAAATCTTTAAACCTCATAGACAACTTCTACCTAGTACCCTTGTGATGTAGGGCCTTAATAGCCGGGAATCTTACTCACTCACTTACCTGGTTTCTCTAGCAACTTGAGCACTTCTCTTCAAACTTCTTCACCTAGAAACATTTCACGTTACAGTGTTAAATCAAAACCTAATTAAAAGTCATCCTAGTATCTAACATAAATATTTCTAATCTTCCTAGTCGAGCGCCTAGTTTTTACAGAATAAACTTCCAGAACCTAATAACCAGATTAAGTCTAACAACTAAACATTGTCTGTTATCTAAATGTCCAGAATGGAATCGGAAATGCCATTACTAAACACAGATCATGATTGTCACTACCATTACTCTGTTAGCGAAGAATCTGAAACCTCAAGTTCTAGCTGAAGACAAAGTTCTAAGTAACTACCCAGTAACTACATTGTCTAAATCTTACCTGGAACGTGGATTGTCGAAGTGGAGGCTGAAGAACTGGTCGCCGGCGAAGGAATAGCTAGCAGAGAGGGAGCTCTGGAAGGAAAGGAATCTCCGAGAGAGGAAATGTCGGCTACAGTGAGGTTTTAATGTGGTTTAAGAATTTTCTATTACCTATTTATACCAATAAAATCCACCTTAATTACAAACTTGCCACCCAACCTAGTTTCACTCAACTTGTAATAAATAAGTCTTGGCATTAAATTTAAAATCATAAAGGTCAATAAAAAGGGTGACAATTAAAATGGTTAAGAAAATCTTCTGGCCGAAATTGTCGGGTGTTACAATAGTGGTAGGAATAGTACTCCATACTGAGTTTGTCATTCACCCTATCGACTTTCCCTTTTCAGGTATAAGAAGAAAGAGTAAGGGATGGGCTCTTTCGGGCTTGATTTTCTTTAAGTCTCACATTTATTTTCTTCAATTTTGTAATATGTAAGAACATATTCGAGATTGTATCTTACTTTGGCATGTAATTATCTCGTTTATCCTGTATTTCTACTATTGTTTGTACTCTCATATTTGTTACTTCGAGGAGGTTCTGGATCAGTGTTAAAATTTCTGCACTCAGCCTTAGGTTAGACGATGGATCTCCCCGAGGTTGATCATTTAACCTTGCGTTTCTGTTAGACCCCTCTCGGGTCGTGACATGCCCTCTCCATATGATGAGAGTTAGACCCCGGTGACGTTCTGTTCTGTAACAATCTATTCTGTAATGAAATGATCTGCATGATTTATGCACAGCATGCATTTGCATTTACATTTTCGTAGATTTGCTGAGCTCTTTAGCTCATAGTTTATTTTCTATGGTGTAGGTAAATTTGATACAGGTGAGGACGACGTTCCTCCACCCGACGTCTGAGCATGTTGAAGAAGAATGGCCCGTGGGACTGTGCTGAGTGTCATGGTCCTACTTTCGAGGGGCTTAACGAGACCGTGCGGCACCCAATATTGCACTTGTACTGGGTCAGCCAACGAGCGTGCCAACGGCACCGAGTGCCAACTTCGTTAGAGTGCTTGTGTCTAACGAGTAAGCAACGAGCGAGCGAGATTAATCGAAACGAGCATCATTGAGCATAGTGTGCATAAAGAGAGCGTATGTAAAAAGCTTGTTCATTGATTGGCAGCAAATTACATCAGTTGGTAGGGGGGTCTACGTGCAGTCATGCCTCTCCCCCTAAAGAGTAATCTGGACCATCTCCACTCTAGCAGTAGTATACATGCTATGTGGGCGAGGAGTCACTTGCTAAAAATAGAAAGAAAAGAGTACAACAAAATTACTAAAAAAGGAAATAAATCTACCTAGCAGCATGGGCGGCCATAGGCAACATGCCTTGGACAAGCCCGGACCTTGACATTCTCCCCTATTTGAACTGTTGACGATCTCGTCAACTCTACTTCTGCTTGAATTCCTCGATCCTCTGTGATGAGTTCTCCAAGTCTTTTGCTTTCTTCCATGATACATCATCAGCTCCTGGTCCTTTCCACCTGATGAGATAATCCTGGTACTTTCGTCGACCTGACGTCAACTCTGCTTCTGCTTGAGTTCCTCGATCTTCTTTTGATGAGGTCTTCAAGTCTTTCTGCTTCCTCCCTGATACTTTGTCGTCTCCTGGATCTTTCCACTTGGTGAGACATTCCTGACACTTTTGTCGGCTTATTCTGATGCTTCGATCTGCGAAGACTTCTTCAACTTCTTTCTTCTTTTGGTTGCTGCTGGCAACTTCTTTCTTCTTTTTGTTGCTGCTGGCAACTTCTTTCTTCTTTTGGTTGTTGCTTGCAACTTCTTTCTTCTTCTGGTTGCTGATGGAGATATTTGGTCTAAATATGTCGTTTCTTTCCTTGTTCTTGTCGGCTGGATGATAGGGTTTTAAGTTGTTGACATGGATGACAGGGTGAACTCTAAGCCATGTTGGAAGATTAACTTGGTAGGACACTCTCCCGACCTTCTCGATAACTTCAACAGGACCTTCATACTTTCTGAAGAGCCGCTTGTCTTTCTCATTCCTCAAGCAAAATTGTTCGGGTAACGACTTAACCAGCACTAAGTCACCGGCCTTAAACTCTATTGACTGTGGTTTCTTAGCTACCCACCTCTTCATGTGCTTAGAAGTTCGCTCCAAATAAGCGCGATCTGTCTCTGTATTGTGCTTCAATCTTTTCTTGAATTGCATAGCAGAAATCATTTTCATGTTGATAGCACTTGGTGGTTTAAGACTCGCTGGAACAACAGTTGAGTTGTTACTCGTGATTACTAAACATTTCGTTGAGGGTATTGGGATGGCTTTATGTTTTATCAAGAACTCCATCCCCAAAATAATATCGAAGTCATCCATCTGTGCTACGACGAAGTCAATGAGTCCCGTCCATGAGCCAAGTTTCAACTCGACTCTCTTTACAATCCCGAGCACTGGCACCACTTTCGCATTCACCGATTTTATCCTACCACCATTCTTTTCTAGCTTCAAACCCAGACAGAGAGCTTCTTTCTTTGTAATGAAGTTATAAGTAGCTCCCGAGTCAATCATCGTACTTTTAGCAGATCTGTTATTGATGAATGACTCCACATACATGAGACCTTTATATGGGGTCTTCCTCAGCTCTTCCATCTGATGTTGTATAGCTGACAAGAAAGTCATAGTCCCAACCGCAGCAATATCGGTAGATTCTTTTTCAACAGCTTCTTTAGTCGAATCGTCATCCTGAATTGCAACTTGCAAAGCAGTTAAGGCCGATCTATGTGGACACTCGGCTACTCGATGGGGTCCCTTGCACAGAAAACATGACATAGGCCTATTTGTTTGTCGTTGGTTGTTAGCATTTCTAGATGTTTCACAACCTTCTCTTTGGACAAACGGTTTCCTTTCATCAGTTCCTGTGTTCGGTTTCTGAAAGTTGTTGTCGTCTGAGTCACTGTGAGTGTTCTTCTTTGGCCCAGGGTCCTCGATGTTATAATCGAACAATCGTTCTGCGGCTGCAAGTGCACTTGACAGACTTTGCACCCTTTGTTCATATAATCTGGTCCTGGCCCACGGTTTAAGACCTTCGATAAAAGCAAAAATCTTATCTTTTTCTGACATATCTCTAATATTTAGCATGAGTCCCGAGAATTGTTTGACATATTCACGGATGCTTGCAGTCTGCTTCAGCTCTCGAAGTAATCGGCGGGCGTTGAACTCAACGTTCTCTGGGAAGAATTGATCCTTCAGTTGTCTTTTTAATTCTTCCCAAGTATCAATCACACATTCACCGATACTGATATCATGGTACTTTGATCTCCACCAAAGTTTTGCATCATCCGTAAGATGCATTGTGGCCAAGGTCACTTTCGAATCCTCATCCGTTTTAGTGGCCTTGAAATATTGTTTCATGTCGAAGATGAAATTCTCTATTTCTTTTGCATCCCGGGCTCCCCCAAAGGGTTTTGGCTCAGGGATCTTTACTCGACTGAATTCAGCAGTAGCAGTAGCCTGGGTTTGACTCCCCATGGCTCTCATAGTCAGGTTCAGCTTAATGTTGATCTCGGCAATCTCAGCCCTGAGAGAATCAAACATTGTTCTGAAGTCTTCGGTCACTTGAGACACATTTTCGGACAATCGGGTATGAGCTAGATCGATCTCATCGACGCGCTCCAGGACCCCGATCATTGTACCTGTGGAACTTTCCCCCGTGTTGACTCCCTTTCCCTTTTCTTGTCGAGATTCGAGAGTCTCCACCCGATTCAGCAGCTCTGGAATCGGTATGGCGTCTATTCTATTGTGAATAGCCGCTATCTCAGTAGGAAATTCAGACATTTCCTTCATTCGTTCTTCTATGAATCGAATGTTATCCGGTATATCTTGCAGATACCGTATTTCTTCTTCCAACTCGACGAGGCGCTCGAGTTGATCTGATGGTGCGCTCGACCTTTCCATCGAACTTTTCTTCGGCATGATTTCTCACGATTTTAAGCCAACTAGGCTCTGATACCAACTGTCACGGTCCTACTTTCGAGGGGCTTAACGAGACCGTGCGGCACCCAATTTTGCACTTGTACTGGGTCAGCCAACGAGTGTGCCAACGACACCGAGTGCCCACTTCGTTAGAGCACTTGTGTCTAACGAGTAAGCAACGAGCGAGCGAGATTAATCGAAACGAGCATCATTGAGCATAGTGTGCATAAAGAGAGCGTATGTAAAAAGCTTGTTCATTGATTGGCAGCAAATTACATCAGTTGGTAGGGGGGTCTACGTGCAGTCATGCCTCTCCCCCTAAAGAGCAATCTGGACCATCTCCACTCTAGCAGTAGTATACATGCTATGTGGGCGAGGAGTCACTTGCTAAAAATAGAAAGAAAAGAGTACAACAGAATTACTAAAAAAGAAAATAAATGTACCTAGCAGCATGGACGGCCATAGGCAACATGCCTTGGACAAGCCCGGACCTTGACACTGAGCAGTCGACACTCATTTTGACCCGTGGAGATGTAAGTAAGAGTTTTGGGATTTGATAGATAGAAAGATAGGAAAATTGTACAGTTGAATCATATTAGGATGTTTGGTATCTGGATAGTAGATAAAAAGACGTTTTGATGTTTTGGAAAACTTGTTTTTATAAAACATTTTACTAAGTTTAATTTGGATTTTTATGGAATTTTTTGGAGGTGTTTTAGGTTAAGTATGGATACGCTCGAGTTTTAGAGCTATCCACGCAGTTGGATTTCGTGGTTTTAGACTCGTTTTTATTGTATTTGAGGATACGTTTTGGGTTGGTTTAATGATTGATGAAGTGGGGAAAAGTATGAGGAATGAGTGAGGTTATGAAGTGTTTTAGTATGTATGTGATGTTGAAGTCTTAGGGGAGAAGAAGTGGAAGAGTAAGTGTGTTGGATATGCGGGGAAAGAAGAAGGAAAAAGAGGAAGAAGTATGCTCTCAGGAAATTTTGGATTCCAGAGAGCATGCCGATCGATCGCCTAAGGAGGCGATCGATCAGCATTGATTGTCAGAACTCTCTGGAAAATCCAGAGAGTGTGCCGATCGATCGCCCGAAGGGGCGATCGATCAGCTGGGGATCAATCGCAGGGGCGATCGATGGCCTGATGTGTGGGGCGATTGATCGCCCCCACATTTTTATAACTGCAAATCGATCGGCTGAAGTGGTTGATCGATCAACTGTTGCTTTTATGGGCGATCTACCAGTTTTGCCCCGTGTTTTGTCTGGTTCTTTGGCCAATTGTTTTCCTTTTATTTTAATGTGTTTTCTTGAATGGTTTTCATGGTTTTTATCACGGCTTTCTTCCATTCCGACGATCGTTCTTCCTCCGATCGACTCTGACCCTTTACGTTTCCTCCTCCAATCTCGACCCTAGATATGATTCTATAGTTTTGGAAGGTTATTGTTCAGTTTTCACGAAGTTAAACGATTAGGGTTCGTTAGGGTTATTGGATGAAGATTTATCGATTCGTTGTGGAATATTAGGGTTTGAGCAATTTTTGTGATTTTGGAAAACTCAGTTAATGATGGTTTTGAGGTGTCGAGCGTGGATTACTCGATAGAAATGCCTCAATAAGCTAGATTAGTGTTTTAGGAAATTTCTTTAGTTAAAGTTTCGTTAATTTGGACGTTTAACGGTTTAAACTCGTTTTAACGAAAAATATTGTGAATTTGCCTTAGGTAAACAACGCTCGTGGCCGGAGCTAGAATTGCAACGGACGCGAGGTAAGTTTTTGTGACCTACTATGGTCGATTGGCCTACACTGTACGTCGAAGTCTCGTCGAGGATCTTGGGTGAATTGCTTGTTTAAATGTTTTGGTTGGGTAATTAGGATTAGTTCTTTTATAGGATATGCTTTTATTGTCTCGATGGTATGTATGTTGTATGTTTACTTTAAGTACGTAATTGTTCATGCATCATGGTTTTCAATTATGCATAGAAAATGAATTTCCGCACTATGTTTTCATGAAAAGAGATGTGGCCCGAAAGGGGGCTATTGATCTATTGTGAAGGCCAAAAGGGGCTTGTCACAATACCACATCGCCTATAACGAAATGAACCTACGTAATCTGTTATCTGGTCATGCGAGGTGGGGCTCATGCACAGCTGTATACGGATGTAAGCGTGTACCCCCCCGGTTAGGTGGAGAGGGTTGTCCAACCGCGGGACGTGTCCTCTCCATCTAATAGGCTGAGACCTCGGTGATACTCTGTCTGCGACGTAATGATAAGAAAATGTTGCATGATTTTCGAACCTCATATGCACAGCATGCATCTGCATTTATGAAACTTGCTGAGCCTTTAGCTCATAGTTGTTTGTATGGTGCAGGTGATTTTGAGACAGGTGAGGACGAGGTCCCTCCACCCGAGGAATGAGCAGTTGAAGAAAGATGGTCCGTGGGAGTGTGCTGGGCAGTCGGTGCGCATTTTGACCCGTGGGGACGTAAGTAAATGTACTGATGTTTTGAACAGATAGAAACGTAGGAAAGTTGTATAGGTAGAACATTTTAGGACATTGGTATCTGGATAGTGGATAGGATATATTTTGATGTTTTGGTAAACTTAATTTATAAAATGTTTTGTTAAGACTTTTATTCGGATTTCAGTGAACTGCTTGGAGTTTTATTTTAAACAGGCAAAATTGTTTAGATTTTAAATGGATCCACGCAGTTCGTTTTTAAGAAAGTTTGCTATCTTTTTAAACACGTTCAAAGATATGTTTTAGGTTGTTTATTCGGTCGTTGATGAAAGGAGAAACGAGGGAAGTTAGGAATGGTTTTATGTTGAAATGTTTTAGTGTGTATGTGTGGTAAGGAAAATGTGCAGGAAAGAAGGAAGAAGGAAGAAAAAGAGAGAGGCGAGCTTCCTGGAATTTCGGATTCCAAGGCGGTTGCTGATCGATCGCCTAAGAACGTGATCGATCAACAACTATGGTCGCCGCTCTCTAGAAAATCCAGAGAGCTTGGCGACCGATCGCGGGGCGATCGATCGCCAGTGTGAGGGGCAATCGAGCGCCCCTCTAATTTCTGTTATGGCGATCGATCGCCTGGTAATGGGGCGATCGATCGCCCCTGCCTTTTATGGGACGATTGTCCCTTTTGCCCCTCGATTTGTGGCCGATGATTTTAATTGTTTTATAAATTGTTTTAAGTTTTATTCAAATGGTTTTAAAATAGTTTTCGAACGATTTAAATGATTTAGTCCATGATTTAAATTCCGCTCAAACGTTACGTGTAACGACCCCGGCCAGGAGCCGTCACGTGTTCATGTCCTTTCATTAATCGTTTGCTTGACTTTTACTATTATTACATTTACTTACTATCTCTCAACAGACTTTCACATTTTACATATATATTTTTTTCTAAACTGGTAATAGAGACGCAGAACCATTAAGGAAGACGAACCCTCTCATGCCCAACTTCCCACGCCTCGTCGGCTCAAACTTTCACAGAGTCGAGCGACTGGACTCGGTCATCGGTTTCTTGACAATTTCGGGAAAAGAGGAAGTGCCCTCAATTCTCTTAACAAAATACCACTCGGGTCTGCATAGGTTGCATGCGTTGACAACCCTCAGAAATTTAGTCGTCCGGTCATCACGTGTATTACGCGTGACTCGCTTATCATCACCTAAAAGGAGACATCTTCCGGTGGGCACGTGGGCCTCGCGTGCTAAATTAAAACTCATTCGGTCACTAAGCGACAAAAACACATTTTACATCTTCCGGTCGCTAAGCGACAAAACACATTTTACATCTTCCAGTCGCTAAGCGACAAAACACATTTTACATCTTCCGGTGACGGCATCCAGAAGACTAAACTCATACACGTCAGCCGGAAGACTAAACCATCAAACAATTAACTCTCGGCATCTGCCGATGACGTCAGCCGGAAGACTAAACCATCAACAACTATTCCTTCGGCATCTGCCGATGACGTCAGCCGGAAGACTAAACCATCAACAACTATTCCTTCGGCATCTGCCGATGACGTCAGCCGGAAGACTAAACCATCAAACAATTAACTCTCGGCATCTGCCGATGACGTCAGCCGGAAGACTAAACCATCAACAACTATTCCTTCGGCATCTGCCGATGACGTCAGCCGGAAGACTAAACCATCAACAACTATTCCTTCGGCATCTGCCGATGACGTCAGCCGGAAGACTAAACCATCAACAACTATTCCTTCGGCATCTGCCGATGACGTCAGCCGGAAGACTAAACCATCAACAACTATTCCTTCGGCATCTGCCGATGACGTCAGCCGGAAGACTAAACCATCAACAACTATTCCTTCGGCATCTGCCGATGACGTCAGCCGGAAGACTAAACCATCAACAACTATTCCTTCGGCATCTGCCGATGACGTCAGCCGGAAGACTAAACCATCAACAACTATTCCTTCGGCATCTGCCGATGACGTCAGCCGGAAGACTAAACCATCAACAACTATTCCTTCGGCATCTGCCGATGACGTCAGCCGGAAGACTAAACCATCAACAACTATTCCTTCGGCATCTGCCGATGACGTCAGCCGGAAGACTAAACCATCAACAACTATTCCTTCGGCATCTGCCGATGACGTCAGCCGGAAGACTAAACCATCAACAACTATTCCTTCGGCATCTGCCGATGACGTCAGCCGGAAGACTAAACCATCAACAACTATTCCTTCGGCATCTGCCGATGACGTCAGCCGGAAGACTAAACCATCAAACAATTAACTCTCGGCATCTGCCGATGACGTCAGCCGGAAGACTAAACCATCAACAACTATTCCTTCGGCATCTGCCGATGACGTCAGCCGGAAGACTAAACCATCAACAACTATTCCTTCGGCATCTGCCGATGACGTCAGCCGGAAGACTAAACCATCAACAACTATTCCTTCGGCATCTGCCGATGACGTCAGCCGGAAGACTAAACCATCAACAACTATTCCTTCGGCATCTGCCGATGACGTCAGCCGGAAGACTAAACCATCAACAACTATTCCTTCGGCATCTGCCGATGACGTCAGCCGGAAGACTAAACCATCAACAACTATTCCTTCGGCATCTGCCGATGACGTCAGCCGGAAGACTAAACCATCAACAACTATTCCTTCGGCATCTGCCGATGACGTCAGCCGGAAGACTAAACCATCAACAACTATTCCTTCGGCATCTGCCGATGACGTCAGCCGGAAGACTAAACCATCAACAACTATTCCTTCGGCATCTGCCGATGACGTCAGCCGGAAGACTAAACCATCAACAACTATTCCTTCGGCATCTGCCGATGACGTCAGCCGGAAGACTAAACCATCAACAACTATTCCTTCGGCATCTGCCGATGACGTCAGCCGGAAGACTAAACCATCAACAACTATTCCTTCGGCATCTGCCGATGACGTCAGCCGGAAGACTAAACCATCAACAACTATTCCTTCGGCATCTGCCGATGACGTCAGCCGGAAGACTAAACCATCAACAACTATTCCTTCGGCATCTGCCGATGACGTCAGCCGGAAGACTAAACCATCAACAACTATTCCTTCGGCATCTGCCGATGACGTCAGCCGGAAGACTAAACCATCAACAACTATTCCTTCGGCATCTGCCGATGACGTCAGCCGGAAGACTAAACCATCAACAACTATTCCTTCGGCATCTGCCGATGACGTCAGCCGGAAGACTAAACCATCAACAACTATTCCTTCGGCATCTGCCGATGACGTCAGCCGGAAGACTAAACCATCAACAACTATTCCTTCGGCATCTGCCGATGACGTCAGCCGGAAGACTAAACCATCAACAACTATTCCTTCGGCATCTGCCGATGACGTCACCCAGCCTTAAGCATCCTCTTTGAACATAACATCCTCACCTGAACCTTCTTCACTACACCATAAGGTTTAACTATAAGCCTAATGCTTAGTAAGGAGTGCATGCTGACAGATATACATGAGTACACAATTTAAAGGGACATAAGTTCATAAACCATTCTTCATTCATGTTCATCTTATCCTTTACATAACATGTATTAAGGCAGGGAACGAGGGAGGAAGACTGGGGTACATAGTCATTGCCTATCGCGGCAGTCGTACATAATCATTTGCCTATCGCGGCAATCATGATACATCACTCGGCCTCCCCAGTGGGAGAATTCGCGAGCCATACATATCATTAACTCGGCCTCCACCAGTGGGAGATTTCGCGAGTCATACATATCATTACTCGGCCTCCACCAGTGGGAGAATTCGCGAGTCATACATAGCATAGTCTTTTCCCCGTTCTGCACTTAATTATGGTTACATTTACTTTTCATGTTCTCTACTTAATCATAAACGTGGGCATAATGCATAGACATGAGGTTCACAGAGAAAAGTCATACCATAAGGACAAGTAGAACATCCTGTAACTTTACATTTACTTACACAACTTCTTCATGTCGTGGAAATAACAAATCATAGTCAACAAGTTAACATTTCAGTGATTTCCTAATACCCTTGCGGTGTAGGGCCCTAGTGGCCGGAAATCTTAACACATTCACTTACCTGGATTCCTTAGCAATCCGAGCTTCTTTCCTTTAAACTTCTTCACCTAAAACATGTACATTACAGTAGTTAAAACAAAGTCCTAATAGTCCTAATCATAAACCATCCTAGGATCTAATAGCTAAAGTCATTCCGATTCCTCTGTTGACACACTGCAGTCTGAAATCCGAAACTAGGTGGACAGGTTTTACCATTGATTAAATCCGAGTTGGTTACTTAAAATGCTCAGAATCGATTCGGGATGACATTTCTACTCTCAGATTTTAAAAAGTCTAAAGCTACTCGGCCACTGCTAAAAATATCCGAACTCAGTGCCGAGCTGAAAACAGAGCTCTATTTACTAATGAATGACTACATTGTCCATTTCATACCTCGGGTGTGGATTTGCAGAGAAGAGCAAGCTCGAAACCGGTCGTCGGCAGAGGAAAGTTCTGGTAGCCGAGAGCAAGAACTTGGAAGAGAAGAAATCGCCGAGAGGGAATGTCGGCTACAGTGGCAATAAATGAGATTTAAGGTTTCCATTTCCTATTTATACTAAATCCATCGATTTTAATTTACAAAACTGCCACCCAACCTAGTTTTACTTAACTTGTAATAATTTATCTTAACATTAAATTTTAAATCATAAAGGTTAAATAAGAGGGTGACAATGAAAATGGTCAGAAAATCACCTGGCCGAAATGTCGGGTGTTACATCCACCCCTCCTTAAACAAAATTTTCGTCCTCGAAAATTGCTCAAGCAAATAACTTAGGATATTTGTCCAACATCTCCTGCTGCCTTTCCCATGTGGCCTTTTCAATGCCGTGATTTGTCCATAAAACTTTCACCAAAGGGATCTCTTTGTTTCTCAGAGTCTTGACTGCATATTCCAGTATCTGTATCGGTTTCTCCTCATACTCTAGTGTCGGCTCTAAACCAATATCCGATGGCTGGATGACCTGCATCGGATCACGCATGCACTTCCTTAACATTGACACATGGAAGACATTATGAACTTTATCCAATGATGGAGGCAGTTGCAGTCTGTAAGCTGTACTCCCGATTTTTGCCAAGACAGGGAAGGGTCCAATGAATCTAGGATTAAGTTTTCCCTTCTTGCCAAATCTTAAGACTCCTCTAAATGGTGACACCTTTAAGAATACTTCATCTCCTACCGAAAACTCGAGTTCCCTTCTCCTTTGATCTGCGTAACACTTCTGTCGGCTTTGTGCAGTCATCATTCTTTTCCGAATAGTGGTAATCTTATCTGACATTTGCTGCAGAATATCAGGCCCAAGGAGTTTTGCTTCACCAACCTCGTCCCAATAAAGAGGTGACCTACATTTCCTACCATACAGTGCTTCATAAGGTGCCATACCAATGGTGGACTGATAACTGTTATTGTAGGAGAACTCAACTAGAGGTAATTGTCTGCTCCAAGTTGTCTGAAAGTCAAGTACACATGCTCTCAACATATCTTCGAGTATTTGAATCGTCCTTTCTGACTGGCCATCGGTCTGTGGGTGAAAAGCTGTGCTGAAAGATAACCTTGTACCCAATGTACCTTGCAAACTTTTCCAGAATCGAGAGGTGAACCTGGGGTCACGGTCAGAGACAATGGATACAGGGATCCCATGCAACCTAATAATTTCCTGAACATAAAGATCAGCAAATTGGTCCATCGTATAGGTGGTCCTTACAGGTAAGAAATGGGCCGATTTTGTCAGTCTATCCACCACAACCCAAATACAATCATGCCCTTTTGTCGTCTTAGGTAGTCCTACTACGAAATCCATGGCTATGTGTTCCCACTTCCACTCGGGAATAGGCAACGGCTGAAGAGTACCTCCTGGACGTTGGTGCTCGGCTTTGACTTGTTGGCATACTAAACAGGACTCTACATACTTAGCAACATCCCTTTTAGGTTAGGCCACCAGTACTGTAACTTCAGGTCTCGGTACATCTTGGTGCAGCCAGGATGTACGGAAAAGGAAGAGGAGTGCGCCTCAGCCAAGATCAACTTACGCAATTCCACATCATTAGGAATGCACCACCGATTTCTAAACCTCAGGATCCCATCCTTGGAGAGACTGAACTCGGAGGTGGTGTCCTTCAACTTATCCATCATGCTGATATTTTCCACTGAATCCTTCTGTTGTGCATCCTTGATCTTTTCCAAAATTGTTGGCTGAATAGTTAACTTAGCGAGCAAGACTGATAACTCCGGAACTATCTCCAAGTCAAATTTCTGAACTTCTGTTCTTAAGGGTATAGACATGGTTGAAATCACGGGCTGCATTGTTGTTGACATCCTACTCAACGCATCAGCTACAGAGTTAGCCTTCCCGGGGTGATACTTGATCTCAAAATCATAGTCCTTGACAAATTCCAACCAACGTCTCTGTCTCATGTTCAATTCCTTCTGTGTGAAGAGGTACTTTAGACTTTTATGGTCAGAAAACACCTCACATTGCTGTCCATATAGATAGTGTCTCCAAATCTTCAAGGCAAAAACAACGGCAGCTAATTCTAGATCATGGGCGGGGTAATTTTGCTCGTAACTTTTTAGCTGCCTAGAAGCATACGCTATAACTTTACCCTCTTGCATCAGAACACAACCTAAACCGACTTTAGAAGCATCACAGTAAACACTAAATTTTCCTTCTTCGGTTGGGAGGGTCAAAACAGGAGCTGTTGTTAACTTCAGTTTTAACGTCTGGAAGCTATCTTCACAGGCTTCAGTCCAAGAATACTTAATGTCCTTCTTTGTCAAACCTGTCAGGGGTTTAGCTATCATAGAAAATCCCTTGATGAATTTTCTGTAATAGCCTGCCAATCCAAGGAAGCTGCGGACTTCACTGGCATTCTTAGGTTGAGGCCAATCTTTTACTGCCTGAATTTTGGTTGGGTCCACAGATATGCCATTAGCAGAAACTACATGGCCAAGGAAATTAACCTTATCTAACCAAAACTCACACTTAGACAGCTTGGCGTAAAGTTGATGCTCCTTCAATGTCGTCAAAACTACTTTCAAATGTTCTTCATGGTCAGCCACAGTTCGGGAATATATCAAGATATCATCTATGAATACAATCACAAACTTATCCAAATACTCACGAAACACACGGTTCATTAGATCCATAAAAGCGGCAGGGGTGTTTGTCAAACCAAACGACATGACTAAGAATTCATAATGTCCATAGCGGGTTCTGAAGGCTGTCTTTGGTATATCTCCTTCTTAACCTTCAGTTGGTAATAACCCGAACGTAAATCTATCTTTGAAAATACCTTAGCTCCTTGCAATTGGTCAAACAAATCGTCAATCCTGGGTAAGGGGTACCTATTCTTGATTGTCAACTTATTTAGTTCCCTGTAGTCTATGCACATTCTAAGAGAACCATCCTTCTTCCTTACAAATAAGACTGGTGCACCCCAAGGAGAACTGCTGGGGCGAATAAATCCCTTGTCAACCAATTCCTGCAGTTGAACCTTCAATTCTTTCAACTCAACAGGTGCCATACGGTAAGGATTTTTGGATACAGGTGATGCCTCGGGGTATGTATCAATCACAAATTCTATTTCCCTATCAGGTGGTATACCCGGTAAATCATCTAAGAATGCCTCGGGAAACTCTCGGACTATAGGAATATCCTGTAGCTCAATTTTATTCTTCACCCGGTCATCTATTACACTAGCCAGGTAGCTCTCACAACCACCTCTCAGCATTCGGTATATTTCTAGTGAGGATATAATTGGTATCTTACTTATTTTAGGAATAGCTTGGAAGGAATAATGGTTATCATTTGGGGGTCTAAAATCAACTATTCCAGATCGACAACTTATCGTGGCATGATGTCTAAATAACCAATCCATCCCTAATATTACTTCATACCCTCTTATGTCAATGACAATTAATTCCGCATAGAGATTCTTATCCCCTAAGGACACGACGTCACCCTTAACAATCTGCTCTGAATGTAGGGACCTCCCTGATGGCAACACAACACTATATAACCTTTCAGCTGGTAAGGGTCCTATGCTATGTTTGCATACAAACAAGGTTGATATAAACGAGTGTGTGGCCCCTGTATCTATGAGTGTATAAGCAGCAAAACCACAAATCATGATGGTACCTGATATGACTGTATGTTGATCAGCTCCCTCATCTTCCATCAATGCATACACTCTGGGTACAACCCTTGCACGGTTCGGGTCTGGCGGCATGGGACAATCTCTGACCATGTGTCCGGTCTTATCACACCTGAAACAGCGGCCAGAAAGCAACTTGCACTCACCAGGGTGGTTCCTCTGACATGTAGGGCATAGAGGCGCCAGAGGTCTCTTTCCTTTTCCCTGGTCATCATTCTGGTTGAGGGGCCTCTTCATTCCATGCTGTTGTTGCTGTGGTCCCCTGTTCTGTCGTGGCTGCCAACCCTTGTTCTGACGTGGTGGCGGCTGAGCGTCCTTCATGAGTTTCTTTGGCTGTTCGCGTTGTGCATATGCTGTCATTTCTGCCTCTTCTAGCTCCAAGGCCTTAGCCGTCACTTCACCATAAGGTACATTATGTATCCCGGCAGTCTTCACTTTCATGTACAGACTTGGCTTCAGTCCTTGAACAAACTGGTAAATCTTATCTTCCTCATCCTCAATCATACGGGGAGCAAACCGTGATAAAGCATCAAATTCACATATATAATCCGTCACAGAGCCAGTTTGTCGTAGATTCATAAACTCCTTCTTCTTATTGGCCCGAACAGTCCTATTGAAGTACTTGTCGAAGAAGGCAGTCTTGAACATCCCCCAGGTCATAGCTTCGGCATTAGGGGTGCTCTGGATCGAGTCCCACCAATGCCTTGCACTTAACTCCAAATGAAAGACAGCATAGGTGACCTTATCCCCTTCGTCAACCTTTGCATACTTAAACATGTCTTCAATCTTTCGGATCCACTCCTCAGCATGGACAGGATCTGAAACATACCCATTAAACACCGGGGGTCGAAGCCGGTGAAAGCGCTCACCCCCGTGATCATGAGTTGCGTTAGTACTGGAGTTGCCTTGTTCTTCTCTAGCTGTCATCAGTCGTTCTATCTGGTGAGATTGGCGCATGACCAACTCAGTCAACTGAGCAATAGCATTGCTATCCTCATTGGCCTCTCTCTGTTGACCTCTAACCATCTTGGGATTCCTGGCAAATCATTACAGGCATAACTTAACTTAATGACATACATGAAATCATAAACACTTACAGTTGCTGAGGTGTGCTCAAGTGACAGTCAGTGCTGGGAGGCAGTCTGCAGAATCGGTTTTAGAACCTGGTTTTGCTCTGATACCACAATTGTAACGACCCCGGCCAGGAGCCGTCACGTGTTCATGTCCTTTCATTAATCGTTGCTTGACTTTTACTATTATTACATTCACTTACTATCTCTCAACAGACTTTCACATTTTACATATATATTTTTTTTCTAAACTGGTAATAGAGACGCAGAACCATTAAGGAAGACGAACCCTCTCATGCCCAACTTCCCACGCCTCGTCGGCTCAAACTTTCACAGAGTCGAGCGACTGGACTCGGTCATCGGTTTCTTGACAATTTCGGGAAAAGAGGAAGTGCCCTCAATTCTCTTAACAAAATACCACTCGGGTCTGCATAGGTTGCATGCGTTGACAACCCTCAGAAATTTAGTCGTCCGGTCATCACGTGTATTACGCGTGACTCGCTTATCATCACCTAAAAGGAGACATCTTCCGGTGGGCACGTGGGCCTCGCGTGCTAAATTAAAACATCATTCGTACTAAGCTACAAAACACATCTTCCGGTCGCTAAGCGACAAA
This sequence comes from Begonia masoniana, assembly GCA_022432975.1. Taxonomy (NCBI): domain Eukaryota; kingdom Viridiplantae; phylum Streptophyta; class Magnoliopsida; order Cucurbitales; family Begoniaceae; genus Begonia; species Begonia masoniana. The sequence continues at coordinate 45,725,307 of CM039504.1, read as the reverse complement.
ACACATTTTACATCTTCCGGTCGCTAAGCGACAAAACACATTTTACATCTTCCGGTCGCTAAGCGACAAAACCATTTTACATCTTCCCGGTGACGTCATCCAGAAGACTAAACCATCATACAACTATTCTTCGGCATCTGCCGATGACGTCAGCCGGAAGACTAAACCATCATACAACTATTCTTCGGCATCTGCCGATGACGTCAGCCGGAAGACTAAACCAACAAACAACTACCCTTCGGCATCTGCCGATGACGTCAGCCGGAAGACTAAACCATCAAACAATTAACTCTCGGCATCTGCCGATGACGTCAGCCGGAAGACTAAACCATCAACAACTATTCCTTCGGCATCTGCCGATGACGTCAGCCGGAAGACTAAACCAACAAACAATACCCTTCGGCATCTGCCGATGACGTCAGCCGGAAGACCTAAACCATCAAACAATTAACTCTCGGCATCTGCCGATGACGTCAGCCGAAGACTAAACCATCAACAACTATTCCTTCGGCATCTGCCGATGACGTCAGCCGGAAGACTAAACCATCAACAACTATTCCTTCGGCATCTGCCGATGACGTCAGCCGGAAGACTAAACCAACAACAACTATTCCTTCGGCATCTGCCGATGACGTCAGCCGGAAGACTAAACCATCAACAACTATTCCTTCGGCATCTGCCGATGACGTCAGCCGGAAGACTAAACCATCATACAACTATTCTTCGGCATCTGCCGATGACGTCAGCCGGAAGACTAAACCATCAACAACTATTCCTTCGGCATCTGCCGATGACGTCAGCCGGAAGACTAAACCATCAACAACTATTCCTTCGGCATCTGCCGATGACGTCACTAAACCATCATACAACTATTCTTCGGCATCTGCCGATGACGTCAGCCGGAAGACTAAACCATCAACAACTATTCCTTCGGCATCTGCCGATGACGTCAGCCGGAAGACTAAACCATCAACAACTATTCCTTCGGCATCTGCCGATGACGTCAGCCGGAAGACTAAACCATCAACAACTATTCCTTCGGCATCTGCCGATGACGTCAGCCGGAAGACTAAACCATCAAACAATTAACTCTCGGCATCTGCCGATGACGTCAGCCGGAAGACTAAACCATCAACAACTATTCCTTCGGCATCTGCCGATGACGTCAGCCGGAAGACTAAACCATCAACAACTATTCCTTCGGCATCTGCCGATGACGTCAGCCGGAAGACTAAACCATCATACAACTATTCTTCGGCATCTGCCGATGACGTCAGCCGGAAGACTAAACCATCAAACAATTAACTCTCGGCATCTGCCGATGACGTCAGCCGGAAGACTAAACCATCATACAACTATTCTTCGGCATCTGCCGATGACGTCAGCCGGAAGACTAAACCATCATACAACTATTCTTCGGCATCTGCCGATGACGAGAAACAAACTCATTCAAAATGCATTAGCGGAAGACTTAAGCAACTGACCATTTTATAAATCTATATAATTTTCCCTGACTCAGTGATCCACTAGACAGTTTCAAAGCTCAACGTTTTAAATAATCTCATCCTACTTAAACTACCCTATTCTCTTAACATACTTGTAAACATAAGAGTCTTAACAGGGGTCATAATCGCCTCTCCAGTCCGCACTGTCACCTTGAGCATCCTCCAGCAACCAGCCTTAAGATCCTCTTTGAACATAACATCCTCACCTGAACCTTCTTCAACTACACCATAAGGTTTCAACTATAAGCCCTCAGCTAGTAAGGAGTGCATGCTGACAGATATACATGAGTACACAATTTAAAGGGACATAAGTTCATAAACCATTCTTCATTCATGTTCATCTTTATCCTTTACATAACATGTATTAAGGCAGGGAACGAGGGAGGAAGACTGGGGTACATAGTCATTTGCCTATCGCGGCAGTCGTACATAATCATTTGCCTATCGCGGCAATCATGATACATCACTCGGCCTCCCCAGTGGGAGAATTCGCGAGCCATACATATCATTAACTCGGCCTCCACCAGTGGGAGATTTCGCGAGTCATACATATCATTACTCGGCCTCCACCAGTGGGAGAATTCGCGAGTCATACATAGCATAGTCTTTTCCCCGTTCTGCACTTAATTATGGTTACATTTACTTTTCATGTTCTCTACTTAATCATAAACGTGGGCATAATGCATAGACATGAGGTTCACAGAGAAAAGTCATACCATAAGGACAAGTAGAACATCCTGTAACTTTACATTTACTTACACAACTTCTTCATGTCGTGGAAATAACAAATCATAGTCAACAAGTTAACATTTCAGTGATTTCCTAATACCCTTGCGGTGTAGGGCCCTAGTGGCCGGAAATCTTAACACATTCACTTACCTGGATTCCTTAGCAATCCGAGCTTCTTTCCTTTAAACTTCTTCACCTAAAACATGTACATTACAGTAGTTAAAACAAAGTCCTAATAGTCCTAATCATAACCATCCTAGGATCTAATAGCTAAAGTCATTCCGATTCCTCTGTTGACACACTGCAGTCTGAAATCCGAAACTAGGTGGACAGGTTTTACCATTGATTAAATCCGAGTTGGTTACTTAAAATGCTCAGAATCGATTCGGGATGACATTTCTACTCTCAGATTTTAAAAAGTCTAAAGCTACTCGGCCACTGCTAAAAATATCCGAACTCAGTGCCGAGCTGAAAACAGAGCTCTATTTACTAATGAATGACTACATTGTCCATTTCATACCTCGGGTGTGGATTTGCAGAGAAGAGCAAGCTCGAAACCGGTCGTCGGCAGAGGAAAGTTCTGGTAGCCGAGAGCAAGAACTTGGAAGAGAAGAAATCGCCGAGAGGGAATGTCGGCTACAGTGGCAATAAATGAGATTTAAGGTTTCCATTTCCTATTTATACTAAATCCATCGATTTTAATTTACAAAACTGCCACCCAACCTAGTTTTACTTAACTTGTAATAATTTATCTTAACATTAAATTTTAAATCATAAAGGTTAAATAAGAGGGTGACAATGAAAATGGTCAGAAAATCACCTGGCCGAAATGTCGGGTGTTACAATTCGGCTTAAACGAACTTTAAACTTTTGTAAAAACAAACGGCATGGGTATGTTTGAAAGTGTATCTTTCCTCCTGATTTAAAACGTCCAAGCAGTTTATAAAAAACAGGTTTTCAAAACATTTAAACCTCAACACATGAACCTAACTTCTAGCCAGAACCAAGCATCCTAAAATGTCTATACAATTATTAGTCCAAAAACCCTCAAAATCTATACATACATCCCCACGGGTCGGTTAAGCATCGACTGCGCAACACACCACCGCAATCCACCTTCCGCCAACTGCCTCACACATCAGGAGGAGGAACGTCGTCCTCACCTGGCTCGATGTCACCTACACCATACAAACACACTATGAGCTAAAGGCTCAGTAAATTCTACGTAAATGCAGATGCGTGCATTGTATATGGAGTTCGGAAATCATGCTTAACATACAGAGCGTCGCAGACAGTATATCACCGAGATCTCATCCCCCTAATCGAAGGGGGCCCATCCAGCGGTCGGACTACCCCGTGCGGTTAGAGGAGGGGGGTACACGCTTACAACACGTACAGCCGTGCCTGAGCCCCACCTCGCGTGACCAGATAACAGATTACGTTCATTAATTACAGTACATGAGATGTGGTATCGGCCAGACCCTTAATCGGCCCGCACGATAGATCAATAGCCCCCAATTTCTGGGCCACAACGGTTTTATGAAAACATCGTGCGAAAATTCATTTTCATGCTTAGTTTAAAATACGTGATGCATGAACAGTTCAATCTAAATGTAAACAAACAAGCATGCGTACCATTCAGACTGTAAAGGAAATAACCTACAAAACGTTTAAACCTAACTACCCAACCAAAGCAATTTAAAATAAACATTCCACTAAGATCCTCGACGCTACATCGAAGTACGGTGTAGACCAATCGGTCAGAGTAAGTCACGAGAACTTACCTCGTGTCCGTTGCAGCTCAAGCTCCACAATTCACAACAATTATCATTAAAATGCGTTTGAACCGTTAACATCAAAATTAACGAAATCCTTAACTAAGGAAATTCTTCTAAAGCTATAACTTAATTAATCGAGGCATGTCAACAACCAATTCGTGCTCGATTCTACGAAACATCCGATAACGAGCTTTTTCCAAAAACCCAAAATTCATTAAATTTAACATTTCTCACAAATTAGTTTAACTTCGTCCAATAACGTTCAATACGTCCTTTATATCCCTAAACTCGATAAACTTATCAATCTCGAACCCTAAATCAGATTTCTAACATAAACCCTAACGAAAACCCTAACCGTATAACTTCGTTAGAACTGAAAACTAACGTCCGAAAGCTGTACAATCTTACCTAGGACGTTGATCGGAAGAGAAACCGTGAAGAGCAGAGATCGATTGGAGGAGAAACGGGCGTCGGCCGAGCTCGTGCGTGAGAGAGAAGTCACCTGGAGGGTTCTCTGGTTCGTGGAGCAGAGAGGAAATGAGGGAGGAGAGAAAATGTTTGTTATTCTATAATTTGATTTGGCAGATTACCATTTTGCCCTTCTTTTGATTTTCTATTTGTTTCGTCCTTCGTTTCGTTAATCGGCTAACTATTCGGTTTCACCAAAACTCCTTATTTCGCCAATGAGTCCAACTTATTGCTAGGGTTCTAACAGAACTTTCTGTTCGTAAATCGGACCTCGTTTACTATTTTTACTAAATCGTCCTTTATATTACGAGAAGCATAATTACTCGGAATTAAGCGTTACTACTCTGGAAATTCTCGTAAATTTCATAAAATCCATATTAATAATTAGGATCCCAACGAAACCTTCTGTTCATAAAACGGGTCTGATTTGACATTTTTACAAAATGCCATTATATATTAAAATAATAATATCCAGAGAAGCTGGGTATTACATTCCATCCACCTTATTTAAAATTTTGTCCTCAAAATTTGCCCTAACACATAGTCCTTGATATTAATGTTTCATGTCATGCGGCCTTATCCTTTGATTATCATCTATACTTACGGTCTTTCTTCGTGGTTCTTAACCAAAACTGTCCTCTGTACCCACTAATATCAGCCTACATCTGTATTCTCTACCTTCGATTGATCGTACACTTCCTTACTAAAGTATTGAGTTTAGTTAAGTTCTTAAATCTCCAATAGATTTGCCCAAACTTCTCCGTAATTTTCATTGACTCCGTCAGTAGTTGAAACGCATGCCAACCCAAATTCCTATATTCGCTCGGGTAACGACTCCTTGTAACTGTATCACCCATAGGATTTCCTAGTCACCTATCTTCTTGGGTAACCCCTTGACATTTGGAGACTATTTCAGTGCGGGTTTCCTAATTAAGTCGTCATTGTTATACTAACACTACTTGGTCTATGTGAGTCAAACTAGGAGCTACAGTCGCTACTTACGTAGGATCCTATCTCTAACAAAATTCGAACTTCTCCTTATTAACTCTGATCCCGTCATCCCTAGGGTCAATCTCTATGATTCTAAACCAAAACGTCGACTATACCTTCCAACATTAGCCTTAAATTCGTAATCTCTACTATCAATTGGATTGTATATATCCTTACTCACACATTAAGTCTTACCAATTCTCCCAATTCACACACTTTCCTTGGCAACTTACCAATCCCGCCAGTTACTTCAGGGCGGACTTCACAACTAAGTTCACACTGTTATTTTCCTCAAACTATGTTACCAGAATTTCTTACAAACATCACATTCATTTTAAACTTCGTCCTTGAATTCTATCACTATATTCTTAACTAAAAGTCTCATACTACTTACGTACACTCCTTTGTCTATCTTAGATCTCTATTAACTCCGAGTGCCGTCAATTCTAAAATTTCCACCCATGATATGCTCTACTCTGTACGTTCTAATTTTAGGTCATTTATGTAGTTATTGGTCTTGACTTGCCAAACACAAGTCGAACACTTGAAAATTTGCTAACTTAGTCTAACTGCTAAGCTTACTTAGATGGTTTCAGTCAAAATCCTCATCCTCTTTATTCTATAATTCGCAAATTTCACAATTTGCTGGCCATTAAACCCTGACCTACTTCCAATCTTAACCTCTCATTTTATTCCAACAATCTTTTTCACTTCCTCCTTAAATTCACGCAAGGCTACATTGAATTTATTGACTAATCTTACCATCTTTCGTTCGTCCTAGTCAGATTCTAACTATTCTACTCGACAATTATTCTAAGTCTATCTCTTGAATTCTATCTTCATCTAGACACTCTCAACTTCACACGAACCTTAATATACGTGTTCTACGATACTTCATCTATTTAAACACACTCCCGATATTTTAACAATCTAGGGTATCCCCTATAGGTTTATATCTAAACTTTCGTCTTTCTTGATTAGTCGTATTATAATACTCCAAGGGATTGCCAAATAAACCCAATTTCTATCTATTTGAAAATCATATCTCTTAAGGCGCATTCCTCTAATGTTAACTAGGTTCTTAGGTGCGCAATCTCTTACGGTTAAGTCAAGCTAATCTTACTAATGTATAACCTTATATCTATAAGGTCTATATTGTCCTATATGTAGTCTTCTATCTTCTCGTCGAGGTTTGCCTAGTAACCATTCTTACCCACCTATTATTCTCTTCCTTACTAATTTCAGGTCTATATATTTATCCATCATACGCATATTATCACATAGGTAATTAAAACAATACCTGCAATTGTAGAAGGCTGGGCCCCATCGTCGGTGTCGCCAGGCCCGATGAAGGCAAAGACTCTCGGCACAATTTTTCTTTGATTCCTGTCCTGTTGATCTCTGCCTGGTTGATTTCGGTTCAATAATGGACAATTCATGATATAGTGTCCAGTTTCCCCACATCGATAACACCTATTGGTACGCGTCAGACAATCACCGTAGTGCTCCTTCTGGCATTCAGGACACAGAGGTTTCCAAGAAGTTCCTTGTACGCGCTTGTGTCGGCTTTGTTTGGCTTCCTCTCCGCCCATCCTCTTCGTACCATGGTTATTGGGAGTGACCACTCCTTGGGTCCTTGGGCTTTCTCGGTTTGTCAATATCTCGATCTGACGAGATTGCCTAGCTATAAGTTGAGCTTGTCGGTCTAAATGCTGGGCCTGACGGTCCAGCAACTCCGTAAATCGATCTAGCGCGTCATCCCGTGGATCTTTTCCTAGAACCATATTTTATAACTCCTAAAAATCAAAGCAATAATCCTAAGAAACAAAATCAGATAAAACTATAAACAGACTTACAGTTGATGAAAGATGTCAGCGTAGTGGCTGTGCAGTCGAGCAGTCTACATAACCGATTTTTAAAACCCGGGGGCTCTAATACCATAAATGTAACGTCCCTAAAACTGTACCCATTTTCCCATACACATATATATATATATATATATATATATATATATATACATATATATATATATATATTTTTAAACTTAAATAAACTTAAGCGGAATTGAAGTCTACATTTTAAACCACTTAAAACAAAACCATTTATAAACTTAAATCTATTTAAAACAATTAATAAAACCAGTAAAACATTTATCAAATCGGTCAAGGGTAAAACCGGAAGGCAAAGGAAAAAGAGAAGCAGCGACTGGTCGCTGCAATCGCTGCATAATGCAGCGACCAGTCGCTGCATATTGCAGCGACTAATCCCTATCTCTGGAATCCGAGATTCCAGAGAGCTAAACTTCACATCCCCTGCACAATTCACTCTAATTCTTCATTTCAATAGATCCTGAAACATACATAATCACCAATTATCAACCCAACTATTCGGCTTAAACGAACTTCAAACTTTGTAAAAACAAACTGCAATGGGTATGTTTGAAAGTGTATCTTTCCGCCGTGATTAAAACGTCCAAGCAGTTTATAAAAAACAGGTTTTCAAAAACATTTAAACCTCAACACATGAACCTAACTGCTAGCCAGAACCAAGCATCCTAAAATGTCTAGACAATTATCAGTCCAAAAACCCTCAAAATCTATACATACATCCCCACAGGTCGGATTAAGCATCGACTGCGCAACACACCACCGCAATCCCCAGTCCGCCAACTGCCTCACACATCAGGAGGAGGACGTCGTCCTCACCTGGCTCGATTCACCTACACCATACAAACACACTATGAGCTAAAGGCTCAGTAAATTCTACGTAAATGCAGATGCGTGCATTGTATATGGAGTTCGAAATCATGCTTAACATACAGAGCGTCGCAGACAGTATATCACCGAGATCTCATCCCCCTAACCGAAGGGGGGCCCATCCACGGTCGGGACTTACCCCGGTGCGGTTAGAGGAGGGGGTAACGCTTTTCCTAGTTCACCTATCTTCTTGGGTAACCCCTTGACATGGGCCATTTCCAGTGCGGGTTTCCTAACTTAAGCGTCTTGTTAATACTAACACGACAGTGGTCTATGTGAGTAAACTAGGAGCTACAGTCGCGACTTAAGAGGATCCTATCGCGAACAAATTCGAACTTTCCAGTAAACTCTGATTCCCGTATCCTAGGGGCAATCTCTATGCTTCTAAACCCACAAACGTCGATAGACCTCCAACATAGACTTAAAATTCGTAATATTGACTATCAATTGGATTTGTAATTTACTGAATAAAACATTAAGTCTTAACAATTTCTCCCAATTCACACACCTTTCTTTGGAACTTACCATCCGCCCAGTTACTCAGGGCGGACTTCCAACTAAGTGCACCTGTTATTTTTCCTCAAACTATGTTACCAGAATTCTTACAAACATCACATTCATTTTAAACTCGTCTAGAATTCATAACTATTATTCTAACTAAAAGTCTAATCACTTAAGTACACTCCTTTGTTCTATCTTAGTCTCTATTAACTCGAGTGCCAGTTCAATTCTACAATTTCCCACCCATGATATGCTTACTCTGTACGTTCTAATTTTGGTCATTATGTAGTTATGTCTGGACTTGCCAAAAACAAGTCGACAACCGCTTGAAAATTTGCTACGTAGTCTAATGCTAGCTACTTACGATGGTTTCAGTCACAAAGCATCAGCCTTTATTCATAATGCGAAATTTCACAATGCTGGCCATTAAACCCGGACCTCTTACAATATAATCATCTCATTTATTCCAACAAGCTTTTTCACTTCCTCCTTAAATTCCGCACAGGCTACATTGAATTTATTGAGAATCTACCATCTTTCGTTCGTCTAGTTGTCAGATTATAACTATTATACTCGACAATTATCTAAGTCTTCTCTTGAATCATCTTCATCTAGACACGCTCAACTTCACACGAACCTTCATATAGTGTTTAGATACTTCATCTATTTAAACAAACTCCGATATTTTAACAATCTAGGGTATCCCTATAGGTTTCTATCTAACTTTCGTCTTTCTGATAGTCGTATATATACTCAAGGATTGCAAAACAACCCGATTTCTATCTATTTGAACATCAATATTTTAAGGGCATTCTAATGTTAAATAGGTGTCTTCAGGTGCGCAATCTCTTACGGTAGTCAAGCTAATCTTAACTAATGTATAACCTTCATATCTATAAGGTCTATATTCCTAATTAGTTCTATCTTCTGGCGAAGGTGTGCCTAGCTAACCCTTCTTACCCACCGATGATTCTCGTCCTACTATGTTCAGGTCATATATTATGCCATCATAACGATATTATCATAGTAAGTAAACCATACCTGCAAATTGTAGAAGGTGGGCCCCATCGTCGGTTTTGTCGCCAGGACGATGAAGGCAAAGACTCTCGCCACAATGTTTCTTTGATTCTGCTGTTGATCATTGCCTGGTTGGATTCGTCTCATAATGGGACAATTCATGATATAGTGTCCAGTTTTCCCACATCGATAACACCCTATTGGTAAGCGTCAGACACTCCCTGTAGTGGTCATTTGGCATTCAGACACAGAGGGTTCAAGAAGTTCCTGTTACGCGTGGTCGGCTTTGTTTGGCTTCCTAGCCGCCCATACTCTTCGTTACCATGGTTATGGGAGTGACCACTCTGGGTCTTGGGCTTTCTTCGGTTGTACAATATCTCGATTGACGAGATTGGCTAGCTATAAGTTGAGCTTGGGTCTAAGCTGGGCCGGACGGTCCAGCAACTCCGTAAAGCGATCAGAGCGCATCCCGTGGATCTTTACTCGCCCATATTTTTATAACTCCTAAAAATCAAACAATAATCCTAAGAAAACAAAAGCAGATAAAACTATAAGACCGATTACAGGAGTGAAAGATGTCAGCGTAGGGTTGCAGTCGAGCAGGTCACATAACGATTTTTAAAAACCCGGGGCTCTAATACATAAATGTAAACGTCCTAAAAGGTACAATTTTCCATTAACATATGATAATATAATATATACATCTACATATAATACAAATATATATATCTTATTTTTAAAATTAAATAAACTTAGCGGAATTGAAGTCTCTTTTTAAACACTTAAAACAACAAACCATTTATAAACTTAAATCTATTAAAAAAATTAATAAAACCAGTTAAAACATTTATCACATCGGGCAAGGGTAAAACCGGAGGCAAAGGAAAAGAGAGCAGCGATCTGGTCGTGCAATCGCTGCAAATGCAGCGACAGAGCTGATAGTGCAGCGAGGACTAATCCCTACTCTATGGAATCGAGATTCCAGAGAGTAAACTCAAGACTGCCAATTCACTCTAATTCTTCATGTCATAGAGCCTGAACACATACAGAATTGACCAATTATCAACCCAACTATTGGCTTAAAGAACTCACCCTTTTGTAACAAAACACACGGCATGGGTATGTTTGAAAGGGATCTTTCCTCTGATTTAAAACGTCAAGAAGTTTTATAAAAACAGGTTTTCAAAACATTTTAAACCTAACACATGAAATAACTTCTAGCCAGGAAACCAAGACCTAAAATGTCTATACAATGATCCGTCCAAAAACCTCACATCTTATCATACATCCCCCAGGCGGTAAGCAGCGAATGCGCAAACCACACCGCAATTCCACCTTCGCCAACTGCCTCACCATCAGGAGGGGAACGTCGTCCTCACTGGCTCGATGTCAACCTACACCATACAAACAACTCGCGTACAGGCTCAGTAAATTATACGTAAAGCAGCTGCGTGCATTGTATGGAGTTCGAAATCATGCCTTAACATACAGAGCTTGCAGACCGTATATCACCGAGATCTCATCCCCTAACCGACAGGGGGGCCAATCCAGACGGTCGGACTACCCCGGCGGTTAGAGGAGGGGGTATACACGTTCCAACACGTACAGGCGTGCCTGAGCCCCACCTCGCGTGACCAGATAACAGATTAAGTCATTAATAGTACATGAGATGTGATATCGGGCCAGACCCTAATCGGCTGCACGATATAGATCAACGCCCCCAATTTTGGGCCACAACGGTTTTATGAAAAACATCGTGGTGCGGAACTTCATGTTCATGCTCGTTTAAAATACGTGATGCCGGAAAGTGCCAATCAAATGTAAAAAAACAAGCTGCATTCCACCAAGGCTGTAACGGAAACAACCTAAAACGTTGAAAACCTAACTACCCAACCAACAGCAATTTAAAACAACAACCACTAAGATCTTCGACGCTAAAGCGAAGCGGTGTAGACCAATCGGGGCCGAGTAAGTCAGAGAACTACCTCGTGTCGTTGCGCTCAAGCTACGTCCACGAGCTGGTTTGACTAAGGCAAGGCACAACATATTATCATTAAAATTGCGTGTGAAACGTTAACGTCCAAATCATAACGAATCCTTCACTAAGAAATTCTTCTAAAGCTATAACTTAAGTAACGAGGAATGGCAACAACCCATTCGCGCTAGATTCTACGAAACATCGATAACGAGTTGTTTCCAAAACACCCGAAATTATTTAAATTTCATCATTTCTCACAAATAGTTAACTGGGGCCAATTGCTCGATTATACGAAACATCGATAACGAGTTTTTCAAAAACCCGAAAATTCATTAAATAAATGTCTCACAATGTTGAACAGTCCAATAACGTTCAACCATCCTTAATCCCTAACTGATAAAACTATCAATCTCGAACCATAAATCGGATTTAACATAAACCCTAACGAAAACCTCAACGTATAACTGCGTTAGAATGAAAACTACGTCCGAAAGCTGCTAGAATTTTCCATAGAACGGTTGAGAGGAGGAGAAATGTGAAGAGCAGAGATTCGCTCGGAGGAGAAACGGGCGTCGGCCGAGGCTCGTGCTGAGAGAGAAGTGCCTGGAGGGTTCCTGGTTCGTGGACGCGAGAGGAAATAGGGAGGAGAGAAAAATGTTTGTTATTTATCATGTGATTTGGCAGATATCATGTTCCCTTCTTTGATTTTCTATTTGTGTCGTCAGTAGGTTCGTTAATCGGATAACCTATTCGGTTCACCAAAACTCCTTATTCGCCGGTAAATTACCGGCGTTGCGGGATATTTAATGATAATAATATATGATGCCATTTTTGTAAAAATATGTCAAATTCAGAGTCTTTTTGGAACAGAAAGCTTATTATGATCCTAACGATTATAGGAATTTTAGAATATACGATATTTTCGTAGTGATACGCTATATTTCGAGTAATTAAGGTCTCGTAATATAAAGAATTAGTGAAAACTAGTAAACGAGGGTCCGTTTTGCGAACGGAAAAGTTTGTGGGACCAAAAAATAAGTCGGATTTATGGTGAAATAAGGAATTTGGAGAAACGAATGTGGCCGATTTAACGAAACGAAAAGACAACTAAATCGAAAATATGTCCTCAGGGCAACATGTACTTTGTAAAGTATATTTTAATAAAAAAACTAAACTTCTCTTCTTCTCCTTCAATCATTTTCACGCCGAGCTTCGGTTTCCCAAATTTCTCTCGGGCTCCCTCTCTGCCGCGAGGGTTTCTCAATTCCGACCTCCGTTTCTCCTCCGTTAGTCTTCAAATCTCGTGTTTTCTCCTCCAATTCGACCCTCTAGGTAAGAATTCTATACAGAACGTTAGTTTTCGAGTTTGTAGCGTTTAAAGTGTAGGGTTTTGTTTAGGTTTTCGTTAAAACGATCGGATAAGGGTGTGTAAATAATAGGTTGCAGTATTTAAGTATATATTGAACGTATAAAGGATTGGGACTAATCATTAATGATGATTAGGAAAAATGTTAGAATCTGTGAAATGTTGAGATTTTAGGGAAAATCGTAAAGGGAATTGAGGTGCTGAGCGTAAATTGCTCGAATAAAAATAGCTAATGTGAATTGATTAGAACTTAGGAAGGTCGTAGTTAAGGTTTTGGTAACGTTTGAGGACGATAGGTTAAACTAGTTTTTAACGTCGATATTGGTTTGCTTAGCCAACACAACGCTGTGGACAGAGCTTGAGTGCTTTGACACGAGGTAAGTTCTCGTGATCTTCTTTGGCCGATTGGCCTACACCGTACGTCGAAGTCGTCTCGAGGAGTTTTGGAGATGCTTTTGTTTAAATTGTGTCGGTTGGGTAGTTTAGGTTAGACGTTATTAGGTTATGTTTGTTATCGTCCTGTGGTACACCATGTTGGTTGTTTACTGTATGTATTTGACTGCTCATGCATCATGTCATTTAACGCATCTGGTTAAGAGAACGAAATGAATCTACGTAATCTGTTATCTGGTCACGTCGAGGTGGTTTAGCCTCGGTGACAATCTTTCTGCGACCTAATTAAAAAGTAAAACGAACCAACGAACGAAATGAATCCACGTAATCTGTTATCTGGTTACGGCGAGATGGTTTAGATCTCGGTGACATTCTGTCTGCGACTAATTAAAAAGTAAAATGAACCAACAAAATCTACGTAATCTGTATCTGGTCACGGCGAGGAGGTTTAGCCTCGGTGACAATCTGTCTGCAACGTAACGAATCTGAATCTGATATCTGCATGTTTAACGAATGACATATGTACTGCACGCATCTACACGCATCTGCATTTACGTAGAGTTTACTGAGATTTATATCTCATAGTGTATTGTATGGTGTAGGTGATCCTGATACAAGTGACTACGAGATCCCTCCACCTGAGGAGTGATGCAGTTGACGGAGAATGGCCCGTAGGAGTGTGCTGAGCAGTCGAGGGCTATTTTGACCCGTGGGTGTATGGTTAGGTGTTTTGGGATTGTTTGATAACTTTGTATAGACATTATAGGATGCTTGGTACTGGTAGTTAATAGGTTTATTCAATGGTTCAAACGTTTTGGTAAATAGTATATAGAAAATGTTTTGGTTTAAAGCTTTTATTTAACGTTATAGAAATGTTTTGAATGGTTTTAGGATTGGTACGGATATGCTCGGTTTTTAGAGCTATCCATGCTGTTCGTTTTTAGAAAGTTTTATCACATAATTAAGTCCGTTTAGAGTATGTGTAAATTGTACGTTTAGTGGTAATTATGGATGAAATGGGAGATGTGTTGAAGTGTTTGGTGTGCAGGGGAAGGTGAAAGAAAAGTTGGTGTTTTCTCTCTGGAATTCGGCTCCTAGATAGCAACTTGTATAAAAAATTGTATAAAAGAAAGACGGAAGGGAAGAAAAGAAGGGGTGGCGACTGGGCGCTGGTTGCGAGCGATCGCTGTGTTAAGCGATCGCTAGCAGCGATGGCAGCGAGCGATCGCTGCAATGTGCAGTGATCGATCGCTGCAATGTGCAGCGATTGATCGCTGTGATCGCTGCAATGTGCAGCGATTGATCGCTGTGATCGCTGCAATGTGCAGCGATCGATTGCTGTGATCGCTGCAATTGCAGCGATTAGTCGCTGCACATTGCAGCAATTTGGTGCCAAGTGCACTGTTCACGTGAACAGTGGTGAACAGTAGTGTACTGTTCACGTGAACAGTACTTACTGTTCACGTGAATAGTACCCGAATGAAAATAAAAGAAGAATAATAAAAAGGATGTTTTTATAAATAGTTTTAATTAAATAGTTTTAATTGTTTAAGTGTTTTAAAGGTTAGATTTAAATTCCGATTTCGATTATGGTTTCGATTTCGGTTTAGTTTTCGCTTAGAGTTTATTTAAAGTAATTATTGGGATAAAAAAAATAGTACAGGAAATACGGGTATAGTATTAGGGTCGTGACAAGTTATGGTATCAGAGCCCCCGGGTTTTAAAATCGGTTCTGTAGACGGCTCTACTGCACAGCCACTACGCGGACATTCTTCATCAACTGTAAGTATGTTTATAGCTTTATTCGATTTCAGTTTCTTAGAGATGTTTGCTTTTGAATTTTATAGGAGTATATAGATATGGTGCGTCGAGGAAATGACCGAGACGACCGAGATGATACGATCGACACCCTCAAAGATTTTATTGCCCAGCAGTCTCAGCACATGGAGCGACAGGCTCAACAGATGGAGAGACAGTCTCAACAGTTGGGCACCCTTATTGACCGAGAGGGCGTTAGAGCTCAAGAGGCAGCCATTCTAGGTAATCGTGGGATGGAGAGATTTCAGAAGCTCCAGCCCCTATATTTAACGGACAGTCTACGGATCCCTCTTCAGCTGAGGAGTGGATTCGCACCATGGAGGACATGCTGGCATATGCGAGCATTGAGGACGGAGAGAAAGTGGCGTTGGTGACTTACCACCTAGCGTTGGACGCCCGATTCTGGTGGGACACTGTGAAGACGACCACCAATGTGACGATTATGGGTTGGGAGCGATTCAGGACGTTATTCTACGATAAGTATTTCAGCCATACTGTACGAGAGTCAAAGATGGTCGAATTTATGCAGTTACGGCAGATTAGTTCTATTGCCGAGTATGTGAGGAAGTTTGAAGCACTGTCCCGATTCGCACCACGTCAGGTCAGCATTAATGAGGACAAGGTACGCCGATTTTTGCAGGGACTTAGCCAGGAATTCCGGATGCGCCTTACTATATCTGGGGTACGGAATGTATCCTATGACGAGATTGTAGCCAGGGCGCTAGAGATTGAGGCCGTCGATAGGGATTCTGTCAAATCGAGAGAGCCATCTAAGGGCTTCTTTCGAGAGATTCACCCTCAAATCAGGAGTGAGGGCTGGCAACCGAGAGCACAGCCGCAACAACAGCCGCAGGGAGGTGTTAAAAGGCCTCTAGAGGGAGGCAATGATAGGGGGGAAGGGTAAGCACGTACAAGGGGCTTCTCAAGTGCCTTGGTGCCCTAAGTGCCAGAAGGAACACAGCGGTGAGTGCCGGGTGGGCACGAACAAATGTTTTAGATGTGGTGGAGTTGACCACTTCGTTAAAGATTGCCCGAAGCCGGGCAGAGATCAGTTGATTGGAGATCAGAGGAGGGTCATGCCCAGGATCTTCGCCTTTATTGAGCCTGGTGACGTCGACGCTGGTGCCCAGCCTTCTCTAATCGCAGGTACTGTTTTAATTGCTGGTATGACAATATGTATACTATATAGAAAGAATATAGGGAGGTAAGAGAATAGCATGTGGGTAAGAAGGGTTACTAGGCGAACCTCGATGAGAAGATAGTAGACTACATATAGGACAATATAGACCTTATAGATATAGAATTATGCATTAGTAGGATTAGCTTGACTTAACCATATAGGTTGTACAACTAAGAATCTAGTACCATTAGAGGATTACGCCCTAAGGGATATGACTTTCAATAGGTAGAATGGAGTTTATTTTGGCGATCCGTTGGAGTATTAGAATAAGACTAATCAAGAAAGATGAAAGTTTAGATATAAACTATTGAGGAATACCCTAGATTGTTGTAATGCTTAGAGTGTGTTTAAATAGATGAGAGGGGTACCATAGAATTCGTACGTTGGGGATTCGTGAGAAGTTGAGAGTGTCGGACGAAGATAGAATTCAAGAGTTAAACTCAAAATAATTGTCCAAGTAGGATATTAAAAACCCTACTAGGGGGAACAAAAGAGCGTGGCCCACTAGAACTTCGAAGAAAATCCTTGTGCGGTAGTAGGATAAACAGTTAGATATTGTGAAGCGCATTACTCGAAAACGTAGTGATTCATTGTACGTAGGGTTAACCCAGGGTTGAAGCTAAACAATGAGGAGTAAATGTATATTAGTAGAGGAAAGATTTACGACAGAAATTCATTGAGGTGACTTAGAATCGATACATGGGGTTTATAACCTTTTAGTTACAAAGGGACCGGAACGGAGCTAGTAGTAACCTTATCCCAAGGACTCATTGAAACCGTGGGTATCTCGATAAGATTGTTCGTGAAATTAGAATTCGAATCTTAGTTGATAATTGTTATTAAATACTGGCGAGTGCCCAATTGGAGTAATACAATTTGGAAATTGTTTACGCTGAAGTTCCTAGGGACATTACCTATTGACATGTCGATTCAGGGTCATAAAGAGACTAAGGTCAGGCCAACGAATTATACGTGAGGCTAGTTTTACAACTCATATAATATATAGAAATTATTATAACGGCCCGATTGGTGGGTAATGGTCGTAGTGTAATGTGAGCCTTAGCGTAGGATGAATCATTTGTATGGCCGTGAGTGCGTAAGTGGTTAGGTCATATTCATAAACTGAAGTTATTTTTGAGGGTTGAGGATCTAATAATCTTTTCGTGGGACTAATTGATAGAGAGCTTAACGTTTTTGGTGATTAAATATAGATCAACGCGTACTCAGTCGTTAGTGTCAGTACCCAGTTAAGTCTTTTGTTAAGCCTTAGGAGCTTTGGTAAATTTGATACGTAAAATGAAAATGAGGATTACATTAAAGTTAATGTGAGGAATTTGGTTTGTGTGTATCCGATTGTGACCGGGATCAAGGGAATTGCGTTGAGGTATTGGTTACAACACAGAAGTTTGATGAAATTAACCCTCAATTGGACTGTTGTTAGCCAGTTTTAGATATTAGCTCTGACCTAAGGGACGAGCGAAGAAAAACGTCAATAACAAAAAATGACAATATGTTGTCGAGTTGAGTTTTTAGTATTGAGAATTTTGATTACTCTTAGTACGTGATAGCAGATGTATACGATCAAATCGAAGTAGAGAATAACAAAAAAAAAAAAAAAAGATGGAACACACGAACCCTTGTTACCACCTGTCTCTCTCTAACCTTGCTATCTAAACCAAGGTACGACTCTAACAGCGCCGACTGGTAAAGGCGATCAAAAATGGCTCTTCGTAAAGGAGAGGGGCTTATAAGAACATGGAGAAAATAAAATAGTCGCAAACGTAATTAAAAAATATCCTTGGGAGAAACATCGAGAGGAGAGCGAGATAATTTTTGGTGCCCATTGTTGTTTGTTTTCTGTTAGAGGATTTGACAGCAGTAAAGCAAATCCTTTTCTTCTTTTTTTTGCTTTAACTGTAAAGTGAAAAGTTTTTTTTTCAATTTCACACCACAGGGATATTCTGTTTGTTCCAGTGAGAACCACGCCGAAGAGCATCGCAAGTTGGAAATTTTCACCGATGAAACATAAAAATAGAGTCTGTTTAAAGCCTTGACCCGTTGATTAACTCGACAAAACAACATTTAAACGGGGAA
>CM039504.1:45606057-45706634 GCA_022432975.1 Begonia masoniana | reverse complement strand
GCCGTACAGGGAAAAGTGGCCAGGGTAAAGGAAAACAGGCACAAGTAACTTCTCAAAAACCTCAGTGTCCTGATTGTCGGAAGAAGCACTATGGTGTGTGTAGATTGGGTACAGACCGATGCTGTAGATGCGGGAAGGCAGGCCACTATGCCCCTTAATTGTCCAAGAAAGGCTACCGATCGGGAGAGAGTAACACCGAGGATAATTGCCCCCATTGGAGATAAGGAAACTGCCCAACCATCAGCTGTTCCAGGTAGAGTTTTATCTCCACAATTAATGGAATGAAGAACAATAGAATAGAAGGGGGTAGTTGGAGTGATGGTTTAATGGCAATATGAGTATGATATGTAAAAGTAGGCTTGATAATAGATAGGTAAAAGAATGGTAGAAGGTGGGTAAGAAGGAGTTCCTAGGTGAACCTCGACGAGAAGGCAGTAGGTTAGATACAGGACGATATAGACCTTATAGAAAGAGAGTTATGCACTGATAGGATTAGCCTGACTTAACCACAAAAAGTAGTACACTTGGAACGTAGTTACTATTAGAGGGATACAACTTACGTGATATAAGATTTAGATAGATAGAAACTGGACCCTAGTCGACAATCATTGGGGTTTTAGAATATGATCAATCAAAGAGAAATTTGAAGCTTAGATGTAAGACTTATTAGATGATACTTTAGATTATCAAGATACCATTAGTGGGTATATGTAAATAAGGAAATATAGCAGATAGTCGAATATCCTAGATCCGTGAGACGATTGAGAGTATCTAAACAAAGGTAGCACTCAAGAGTTTAGTTTAAGTAAATTGTCGAGAGGAAATGTAAAGTATTAATTTCTTTGGCAAAGGGGCGATGAATCGAATGCGACGTTGTAGATGAGAGATCGAAGTGATATCAAAGGAATATTCATATCGACCAATGTTAATGAAGAAGATAAGAGAATTTACTCGGAGTTGGAAGATTAACAAATTTCGAGACAAAAAGAATCAAGGTTCTACAAACGGTAATACTCGAGTAACAAAATTGACCGATCTCCAGGGGATATGTATCGTCTGAGAAGACTAGTTAGTAACAGACGATTGCCCATTTTGTAAAAGGATTTCGATCGACACACTATAAAGGGGAGACCTAGTGAAGTTAAGAATAATCGGTGAGTAGTAGACGCGTCGTGCATTAGGTATTGTTTGACTAGAGATTATGAAGTAGAAGCATGAGAGCTACAAAGAACTTAAGAACTCAAACGCAATAACTATTGAAAGAAAAGTTTAGCATTCTAAATTGGAAGTTGTGCTTAGGGGTTTAAAGCAACTTGTATGGCCATACAAGGGATGACGATTCAACTGAAGGCAGTCTATGGCTTGTACAGTTTAAGTTGAGAACCACAAACGTGAGGCTTACCTCCGAGATGGAAGTAGGAACAACAGTGTTCAAGGAATTAGGAGGGTAACCCTTAATAAAGAGACGTTTCAAAATTTCCTTTAGGAAAATAGAAGAGTAAGGTTTGTGAGTTTGAGAAGGTTTGGATTAGGGATGTAAACTTATCTACAATGTAACGCCCTCGAACCCACCCTGGTTCGGTGCGTTACTTTGCTAACCAATCCC
This sequence comes from Begonia masoniana, assembly GCA_022432975.1. Taxonomy (NCBI): domain Eukaryota; kingdom Viridiplantae; phylum Streptophyta; class Magnoliopsida; order Cucurbitales; family Begoniaceae; genus Begonia; species Begonia masoniana. The sequence continues at coordinate 45,705,028 of CM039504.1, read as the reverse complement.
TCGTTTAAAACGCAATTAAAAATAATTTTTGATAAATTTTTGACTTGATTTTTTTTGGAAAACGTGTCCAAAATACGTTTAAAATATGTCGAAAAAGATCGGGTTAAAACATAGTAGAAATAGAAAAAAATTAAAAAAAAAAACAAAATTGTGGTGTGCTGCGCGCCGCGCGGGCGCACAGGCAATGCGCCCGCGCGCTCTGCTGCAGCGCGCCACCCAAAACTTACACAAAATATTTCTCGACATTTCTCACTTCCCGACACAAGAAAATCCCAGAAAAACCAACTCTAAAATCTTAACGAAAACGTGAAAAACCATTGAAAACCGACGTCGTTTGCTATACGAAAAATCGAGCGGCATAATGTTTAATTTTTATAAATCCCAAAACATCAAACAAATATATATACAATAACTTCCCAAACATCAACCAAAAGAATTATAAAACTCCCATCATTTCCACAAACCGAAATCTAAACTAACTACCAAAATATCGACTAAACTACCAAAATACAATTTTCACATACATCCCGAAGACCATGGTCGAGACGCCCCGACTACTGCCCGCACCGACACGCCCTGTGCATCTCCGACTGCTCCCAAGTCCTGGCTCACTCGCTTGGCTCACCTGTACCCGCGTCGTTACCTACACCATAGAATACGCACACACACGTAAGCTTACGCTTAGCAAGTAGGGGATAACAAATATAAACATGCACACACTACTATCACACAACCTAACACATACAGTTTCTACTCGCTCTTTTATTCTCGTTTTGTTTTCTTTGCATTGTTCTATCATAGAACCTCTCACCAGTGCTAACCTCGCACCTTCACACGACTAAGCGACTCTCATAGATTCCCTCGCAGGTGCTATCCTAACGCGACTAGGCGACTCCCAGAGTCCCTCCGCGGGTGTCGCGACTAGGCGACTCCACTATAGTCCCTCGCAAGTGTCACCCTAACGCGACTGGGCGACTACCTTGGAGTCCATCGCAGGTGTCACTCTAACGCGACTGGGCTACTCCACTATAGTCCCTCGCAAGTGTCACTCTAACGCGACTGGGCGACTACCTTGGAGTCCATCGCAGGTGTCACTCTAACGCGACTGGCGACTCCACTATAGTCCCTCGCAAGTGTCACCCTAACGCGACTGGGCGACTACCTTGGAGTCCATCGCAGGTGTCACTCTAACGCGACTGGGCGACTACCTTGGAGTCCATCGCAGGTGTCACTCTAACGCGACTGGGCGACTACCTTGGAGTCCATCGCAGGTGTCACTCTAACGCGACTGGGCGACTACCTTGGAGTCCATCGCAGGTGTCACTCTAACGCGACTGGGCGACTACCTTGGAGTCCATCGCAGGTGTCACTCTAACGCGACTGGCGACTCCACTATAGTCCCTCGCAGGTGTCACTCTAACGCGACTGGGCGACTACCTTGGAGTCCATCGCAGGTGTCACTCTAACGCGACTGGGCGACTACCTTGGAGTCCATCGCAGGTGTCACTCTAACGCGACTGGGCGACTACCTTGGAGTCCATCGCAGGTGTCACTCTAACGCGACTGGCGACTCCACTATAGTCCCTCGCAAGTGTCACCCTAACGCGACTGGCGACTCCACTATAGTCCCTCGCAGGTGTCACTCTAACGCGACTGGCGACTCCACTATAGTCCCTCGCAGGTGTCACTCTAACGCGACTGGGCGACTACCTTGGAGTCCATCGCAGGTGTCACTCTAACGCGACTGGGCGACTACCTTGGAGTCCATCGCAGGTGTCACTCTAACGCGACTGGGCGACTACCTTGGAGTCCATCGCAGGTGTCACTCTAACGCGACTGGGCGACTACCTTGGAGTCCATCGCAGGTGTCACTCTAACGCGACTGGGCGACTCCACTATAGTCCCTCGCAAGTGTCACCGTAACGCGACTAGGCGACTCACACGGAGTCCCTCACAGGTGTCACCCTAACGCGACTGTGTGACTTCACTAAAACCATGCCCCAGGTGCCACCCTAACGCGACTGGGCGACTCTCCTCGAGTCCCTCGCGGGTGCCACCTTAACGATATCCCACAAAACCATATTACTACATTGCCTTTCTACTTATCAGTTTCCGTTTCATGCTCACAATTCGAAACCATGCTTCAGGTCAATACAATGCTTAACCAACAAAGAAGGCAAAACAACCAAACAACAAACAAACAAACAATCAAACAACAAATAGTTCCCTACCGTTCCATGGTGTAGGCTTGAAGGCAACAAAACACACGTCTACTACTTACCTGGATACTCCGTACGTGTTTGCTCACTTCGCTTAGTCTAAATACTCGCTCGTTAACCTAACATATTAAGGGAACAATCACTTAAAAACCATTAAGATAAATCTAAGGAATAGATCAACTACATCTTACAACAATCTAACCAATTAAATCATTCCTTCACAAAATTCAGTTTATAACACCATGCATTAACCCAACTTTAGAAAATCATAACTAATTCTATACATATCAAAATGCTTCAATTCCAAAGCTCATGGATCTATCAAAGTATCTATTTTACTCCATTAAAATAGTTTTACAAGCTAATATAAGAAGAATTTCAGAAAACATCAAAACTGAAACAGGTGTAGAATTTTCCTTCAAAGAATTTTGATCCAACTTTGAAAAATCATAACTCACTCGTTTTTTAACGGATTTCGATGAGTCACTTCATTCCGTAAACCTCTCCACATCTACTATCCATTGAAATAAACAAATTAAGCAACCAAATACAATAGCAACTTCGAAATGCACAAAACCAAACCGGTGCACAAATTGCTCAAAACTGGTTTTTCCATAACTCTCCTCCAAATTTCAATCTCTAGCTAAAAACAACATAAACTAACATAATTAAGGGTTTAACCACTAAATTTGGGAAGAGAACAAGAAATTTTAAGAGGAATTTCGGACCCCATGGTTAGGGTTTTCCAAACCCTAACCAAACTTTAGAAAACCACCATAAAAACACTTAAAATCATCACCTTTATGCAATAAACCAAAAACCCAAACAAAAGCTTAACTAAAACTCTTGAAACCTTGATGAAAATTGAGGAGAGAAATGCTTCTAATGGCTGAAAATGGCGTGGAGAAGAAGAAAGGAAATGAGTTTTTTCCACTTTTAACAATAACTTTACCAATTTATAAAAAAATCTTTCTACTTTTAATTATTTCCACCACTATTTAAAAATTTATAAAACCACCCCCTCATTCAATTTCTCATTTAATTCACATGATTCCCACTTTAAAACCATAATTTTCCATTTTGTTTATTCAATTACATTTTCTTTGGTTAAATTTCCACTTAACAAAATTTCCAAACATCAAAGTTCTAAGGTTTCCTTCAAATTCTTCTCCCAATTTCACTTCTCTCTCACAACTTAGAAATTCACTAGGGTTAATGTTAAAAAGTCACTAGGGTTAATGTTAAATCTTTTCGACATACCCTAACTAGGGCTATAAGCGTTATAGTAAAATTTCTCGGGTGTTACATACAACAAGTTTACAAACAAGAAGATCGTTGGATGAATCGTTGTACAAAAGCCAAGTAGGATATTCAGAACTTGACTGTGAGGAACGAAAGATGGTAGACTAGTTAGTAAGCTCAAGATAACCCTTGTACGATACTGGGGATAAGTGCAGGGGATTATTAGATTAAATGAAGGGTTAAGATTAGAAGATTAGCCCAGAAGTGATACTAAATTAGAAAAGTTCCAGAGGTTTGACTCATATTTAACAAGTCAAGACCAATGAATGCATAAAGGACTTAAGGTGAGAATGAATAGTTTAGAGTGTATTGAGGATGAAGTTTAGGGACTTAGTAGCACTCGAAATTTGAAAGGAATTGAATAAGACAAACGGAGTGTAATGTAGATTATATGAGAATTCAATTAAGGATATAACGAGGGAGCTCATCATTGTAACTTAGAATGAAATGTGATGTTTATAAGATCTTATTCACAAGGGAATCAGGACCTTAAGAGAGTAGCGACTTTAGCTCCCAATTGGACTCGTTGAGACGTTGAGGTATTTTCGATGAAATAGCTTGCCAAATATAGAGATTAGACTTTTAATTGGAAAGCCCACATAAGAATAGTTATTAAAGCCGTTAAGGTGCTTAAGGAAGTATACAACTGGGATACTGTTGATAAAATAGTTATGAGGGATCACTGCTAGAGAAAATGTAGAAATTTGAGTTGGCGTGCATTCCGACTACGGACAGGGTCGATGAATTTATGAAGAAGTTTGGGTTACAGCCCAGGAGTTGGAAGAAATTTCTAGACGATATTCGGTCTAGTTGGCGTTAGGAAGCTTGGGCTTAGCTATGTCTAAAGGAACAGTTGAGGGAAGATGTCGATGGAAGAACACTTCGAAGTTAGCATTAATAGGAGACATAATTTGTGAGTGATCAAGTGAAGGTCGGTGCACGCGCGAGTTTTAAAGTGACCATATATGCCGTTGGGTTATTTGATTGGAGATTTAGAAATTTGATTGTTCTCAATACTTGAGTAAGGACGTGTACAATCCAATTGATAGTAGGGAATGCGAATTTAAAACTGATGTTGGAAGGTATGGTAGGGAGTTCTAGTTTAGAACTATGAAGATTGACCGTAAGTATAGATAGAGCCAAAGTTCTTAAAGAGAAATTCAATTTGGAGAGATGGAGGGAAGAGGCTCGAAAGGAACAGAGCGATTGTAAATCGAAGTATAAGGCCGCAAGACATGAGACGTTAATGTCAAGGACTATAAGCTAAATCAAATTTTGAGGACAGAATTTTAATTAAGGTGGATGGAATGTAACACCCGGTTTTACGGGTTTTAGATTTTTACCTATAGAATGACATTTTCATAAATAAAGCCAATTAAGTCGATTCGCGAAACGGAGAGTTCTATTGGAACTCTATGAATGAATTAGAGTATCGGGAGGAATAAGATAATTTTTAGAGATGTAACGTCGATTTTACAAGATTTTGGTATCTCTCGTAATATAAAGGGGATTTTGGTAAATATAGTGAACTAGTTCGTTTTGTAAACGGAAAGTTTTAATAGAACCCTTATGATTAATATGAATTTTAGGAGAAATATGAGAATTTCAAAAATCCGAATCAGTAGTGTAGCACTTAAGTTTCCGTTTTTGACCCTATAGCGATTTAATTTGTAAAAATAATAAATTAAATCTGTTTGACGAACGGAAAATTTTATTAGAGCCCTAGTAATAAATCGGAATTATTAGTGAAATAAAAAAATTTGGAGAAACCGAACCGATAGTCAAATAACGAGATAAACGAAAAATCAAGAGGAGGGGCAACCTTGTCTTTTGACAAGTCAAATTCATTAAACCTTAACTCTCCTCTCTTCCTTCCCCATTTTCACGAAAATCTCCAGAGGCTTCTCCCTCTCTCTGGTGACTTGGCTTCCAACGGCGATTCTCTTCTTCTTCAACGATTCCTCCTCCAATCGATCAATCTTCTTCATGTTTCCTTCTCCGAGCAACGTCCTAGGTATGATTCTATAGTTTTAGTCCTTTAGTTCTCGATGTCTAGGTTGTTAAATGGTTAGGGTTTTGATTAGGATTTTTCAAAATAGTCGGATTATGTTAGAAAATGTGAGGTATCGCCCTATTTATGATTATTGAGCGTTGTTGGGCGAAATAACAGGTGTATTTGGTGTTTTGGTTGAAAATCGGGTATTTGGAGCTTTGGAAAACTTCATTAATGGAGGTTTATGATTTGCGAGCGTAAATTGCTCGACGAAATGCCCGAGTGAAGTTTATTAGAATTATGAGAAATTTTCTTTAATTAGGGGTTTCGTAAATTTTCGAAGTTTGGATGTTTAGGCCCGATTTTGATAATGAAGGCTGTGAAATGTTCTAGGTGACAAAGCTCACGAACGGCACCTGGATTACTAAGGACGTCAGGTAAGTCTTCGCGACTCGTTTGGCTGATTTGGCCTCATAAGAATGTATGTGGATTGAGGATTTGGAGATATAGAATGTTTTGGGTAATTAGGTTGGGTAGTTAGCTTAGTTTAAATTGTGGAATGTTTTCGTTCGTTGTTTGTTTATGTTTTGATTTCAATTATAGCATCGTACATGTCCATGCATCATGGTTTCTGAAAAAACATGAAAAATTAATTTCCACGTATGTTTTCATAAAAAGAAAATGACTAGCGAAAAGGTAGGATGACTAGCGAAAAGGTAGGAATATATGTAATTATGGTCACGTCGGGGAGGTGGTTCAGACATGGTTGTCCTGCAGGTGAAGCATGTTTTACCCCCGGGTAGATTAAAGGGACTATCCAATCGCCGGATGTGCCGCTTTTATCTACTGTGAGAGAAGCCCCGGTGACATATATGAAATGTAATGAACGAAAATGATGCATGATTTACGAACTGCATATACATTGCATTCACTTGCATTCAAATAGATTTACTGAGCCTTTTAGCTCACAGACTGTATTCTATGGTGTAGGTGACTTAAAGCAAGGTGAGGATGACTTTCCTCCATCAGACGCACAAGCATATTGAAGGAGGGTGCCCGTGGGAGTGCGCTGGTGCAGTCGATGCGAACTTGACCTGTGGGGAGCTATAGGTTGAGTATTTTATGGTTTTTGGGTTAAACGGGCTGATAGGTGAAAGAAATGTATAGAAACTATTTTAGGGTGCTTGGTTGTCTGGTTCGTGTAAAAACTGATGATTTGATGTACTTTGACGATTTTATTAGCTTTCGCTATGTACGGATGGATTTTGATGAATAGGTTGATGTTTTGATGAAATTGATTTGATTTTGAAGTTTAGAATGAATTTTGGATGATTTAGAGTTGGTTTGTCATTTTGAGGTAAATAGGTCGTTTTGTATCGGGTTTTGGTGATTTTAGGTTGAGGAGTTCGGTTTATGGAAGGGTACTTTTGATTGAAAGGTTGATGAATGTTTTAAGGATTGATATTGAAGTGTTATTAGGCGAAGGATTGAAGAAAAAATGGTTAAGGATGGAATTTGGCTCGGGTTGGCAGCCTGGGAGTGCAGGCTGGGTGCGCAAATCGCGCAGCAGGCGCGCGCAGACAGGGCGACCAGAGTGCGCGGGCGCGCGTTGCCCTGCTCCAGCCGATCGATCGGCTCCTGATGGCCGATCGATCGGCCAAACCCGAGAGTTAGCCGATTGATCAGCCCTTGCTGGCGTAGGCGGTGAGCGCTGGGCGCAGTGCGCTGGCATTGGACGTTGGCGGGCGGGCGCCTGGTAAGGCGCGAGGTGAGCGCGCGATGACAGCGCGATGCGCGTGCGATGCGCGCGCGGCACGGGCGCACGCCGTGGCCTCGCGGTGTGCGCGCAGGGTGCGCAGTGGGCATGTACGCCGAATGCAGGGCGCGCCCAATGCATGCCAAATGACACGTTTTCATGTTGTGACGACCCTAACACTGTACCTAATTTTTCGTACTATATTTTTTTTTTATCCTTATTACCAATATACTTTAAACGTTATTTCTAACTTTAAGCAAAATTTAAATCGTTAAAGCCGTTTGAAATTCATTCGTAAAAGCCACTTAAACAATTAATTAAAATAATTAATACAAAACAAACAGAAAGCAGGGCAAAATGGGACTTTCGTCCCAAAAGGTGAGAGGCGATCGATCGCCCAAAACGGGCAATAAGTCGCTGCTGCAAAACAGGAGGGGCGATCGCAATCGCCCCTTTTCGTTGGCCATCGATCGCCTCGCGATCGATGGTCAGGCGATCGATCGCCCAAAAGGGGCGATCGATCGCCACGCTCTCTGGAAAAACCAGAGAGCAGCGACCAACAGAGGCGATCGCATCGCCTCCTTAGGCGATCACCCGATAACGAGGGGCGATCGATCGCCACCCTCACTACCTCCCTCTCCTTTTCTTTTTCTTTTTCTTCCCTCTATCTTCTTTCTTTCTTTTTCCCCCTGCTTCTCTATACACTTAACACCAACCCTTCACCATTTCATCCAAATATATAACCTAACATAACTCACTCAAAATCTCATCACTCCTCCCTTCTTCAATCGACCGAAATAATAACTCAAAACACATTTAAAACATAACCTAATTTTCTAAAAACAAACCGCGTGGATATGTTTAAAACCGAACATATCTCTATTATCAAACATTTTACAAAACGAGTTTTTCCAAAACGTTTAAAAACTCAAATATAAATCTATCAACTATCAGAACCAAACACCTTAAAATGTGTCTATACAGCCATCAGCCCGACAATTCCCAAAACCCTCAAAACATCTAACCATGAGTCCCACGGGTCAAAATGCGCCTTGACTGCGCCAGCACACTCCCGCAACCATCCTCGTCAACTGCATCACTCCTCAGGTGGAGGAATCTCGTCCTCACCTGTCGAAGTCACCTACACCATACAGACACCTATGAGATAAAAATCTCAGCAAGCTCTACGTAAATGTCATGTATGCTGTGCGTATGAGTTCATAAATCATGCATCATTTTCATTACCTTTACTCTGGTTGTCACCGAGATCTCAACCCCCTAACCGGAGAGGGCACATCCAGCGGTCGGACTACCCTTTCCAGCTAGAGGAGGGGGGTACACGCTTACAACACGTACAGCCGTGCCTGAGCCCCATCTCGCATGACTTGTAGCTATATGAGTACATAATAGATGTGGTTTGTGACAGACCCCTTCGTGCCTACACAATAGATCAATAGCCCCTCTCCAAGCCGCATCGCCATTTTTTTTAACACATTGTGCGAAAATACATTTTCTATGCATAATTTAAAACCGTGATGCATGACCAGTTAATGGCATAATTTAAACATACAGCATACGTACCATCAAGACAACTAAAGCTATTAAAAACATATTCTATAACTAGACTAAACCTAACTATCCAACCAAAGCATTTAAACAAACGTCACCAAAATTCCTCGAGATGACCTCAACGTACGGTGTAGGCCAATCGGCCAGAGAAGATCACGAGAACTTACCTCGTGCACATTGCTATCCAAGCTCCGTCCACGAGCTTTGTTCACCTAAGGCAATTTCACCAAATTGTCGTTAAAACGAGCTTAAATAATTAGATACTCAAACTAGCAAAATCCTTAACTAAGGAATTTCTCCTAGAGCGATAACTCAACTAATCGTGGCATTTCTATAACCAATTTGCGCTCGATACCACGAAGCATCCATTTACGAGTTTTTCCCAAATTCTCAAATTTTAACATTTCTCACAATTCAATTTAACTTCGTCCAATAACGTTCAATACATCTTTTACATCCATAAACTCGATAAACCTATCGATTTCTAACCCTAAATCACGTTTTTCACAAACCCTAAACGAAACCCTAATCATTTTTTAACTCCGTAAAAACCGAACAATAAGCTTCCAAAGCTTTAGAATCATACCTAGAGCGTTGATTGGAAGAGAAAACACAAAGAACGGGTCACCGAAAATGGGAGAATCGCCGGCGTTGAAGGAGATCGCCGTCGAGAGGAGAGAAATCGCCGTGAGAGGGAGAGAGAGAGAAGAAATCGCAGAAGTGTTCTGGAGGAGAGAAAAGGCTTTTGCCTTTTAATAAAAATTGACTTGTAAAATGACCAATTTGCCCTTCCTTTATTTTCTATTCGTTTCGTTAATTGTCTAACGATTTAGTTTTTCCAAATTTTCTTATTTCACCAATAACTTCAACTTATTATTAGGGTTCTATTAAAACTGTCCGTTCGCAATTCGAACCTCGTTTACTATTTTTACTAAAACGTCCTTCGAATTACGATAAACGTAATTCTCGTAAAAATTAGCGTTAAACTCCTAAAATTTCCGAAATATTCTTAAAATCCTTATTAATTATTAGGATCGTAATAACGCTTTCTTTTCGCAAAACCGACTTAATTTGACATATTAATAAAAATGTTATTTACATTAAAATAATAATAATCTGTACAGCCGGGTATTACAATCCATCCACCTTATTTAAATTTTGTCCTCAAAATTTGATCATACAAACAACTCGGGATACTTAGCCATCATATCTTGCTGTCGCTCCCAAGTCGCTTCTTCGACTTCGTGGTTCCGCCATAGGACTTTAACTAGCGGAATCTCTTTGTTGCGCAATACTTTGATCGAAGACTCCAAAATACACACAGGCTTCTTCACATAAGTCAAGGTAGGCTGTACCTCAATGTCTCTCGCCTCCACAATATGCGATGGATCACGCAAACATTTCGAAAGCATAGACACGTCGTGAATGCCTTCCATTGAAGCCGGAAGCTGTAGTCGATACGCCATCTTCCCGATCCTCTTCAAGATAGGAAAGGGCCCCACATAACGAGAGTTCAACTTGCCCTTCCGTCCAAATCGCATTACGCCTTTAAACAGAGAAACTTTCAAGTAAACCTCATCACCTTCTTCGAATTCCAGTTCCCTCTGTCTCGTGTCAGCATAGCTCTTCTGTCGACTCTGAGCTATCTCTGTGCGCTGTCTGATAACGGTAATCTTCTCTACCGTTTGCTGTAGGATCTCGGGACCAACAATACTGGCTTCACCAACCTCGTCTCAATACAATAGAGACCTACTCTTTTGCCCATATAAAGCTTCGTACGGAGCCATCCCGATGGTAGCCTGGAAGCTGTTATTATATGAGAACTCGATCAGTGGCAAATACCTGCTCCACGATCCCTGAAACTCCAGCACACAAGCTCTGAGCATATCCTCCAAAAACTGATTCGTCCTCTCTGTCTGACCATCAGTCTGAGGATGAAATGCCGTGCTGAAATTAAGCTGAGTCCCCACAGCTTTGTGTTGACTCTTCTAGAACTTCGATGTAAATCTCGGATCTCTGTCTGAGACAATCGAAACTGGTACTCCGTGCAGTCTCACAAACTCCTACACAAAAAGCTCTGCGAGCTGATCCATCGAAGACGTCATCTTCACAGATAAGAAGTGGGCCAACTTTGTCAATCGGTCCACAATTACCCAGATGCCATCTTGGCCCTTCGTCGTCCTCGGGAGCCCCACAATAAAATCCATGAAGATCTGCTCCCATTTCCACTCTGGAATAGGCAGTGGCTGTAATGTTCAGGTCGGCCTTTGGTGTTCTGCTTTCACCTGTTGACAAACTAGACAGGTTTCGACATATTTAGCGACCTCTCTCTTCATGTTTGGCCACCAGAAATGTTGCTTTAAATCTTTGTACATTTTAGTGCTTCCTGGATGCACAGAGTAAGCTGAAGAATGTGCTTCGGCCAGTATCTCCTTCTTTAGCTCTTCATCATTAGGCACGTACCACCTATGCCTAAATTTTAGAATACCATCCTCTGATAAATGGAAATCCGACGAATCCTCGGATGTTAAGCCCAACTGAAACTCCTCGCACTCCATATCCTTCTGCTGAGCTTCACGTATCTTATCCAAAATAGTCGGCCTGAGAGAAACGTTAGTGAGCATACTGGACAACTCTGCCACTATCTCCACATCGAACCTCTCAATCTCAGACCGCAATGTAACTGACATCGCTACAAGTGAAGGCTGACTCGCAGAAGGCATTCGGCTTAAAGCATCAGTGACCTTGTTCGCCTTTCCTGGATGGTACTTTATCTCAAATTCATAGTCTTTGACGAACTCAAGCCACCTTCTCTGCCGCATATTAAGCTCCTTTTGTGTAAATAAGTACTTCAAGCTCTTGTGGTCTGAAAATATTTCGCACTGCTACCCATATAAATAATGTCTCCAAATCTTCAGTGTAAAGACCACGGCTGCTAACTCCAGATCATGCGTAGGATAGTTCTGCTCATATGGCTTCAACTGCCAAGAAGCATACGTGATAACCTTTCCTTCCTGCATCAATACGCAACCGAGTCCAACTCCATATGCATCGCAATAAATACTAAATTTGTCACCTTCAACAGGCAACGTCAACATTGGAGCTGTGGTCAACTTCTGCTTCAACTCCATAAAACTGTTATCACAGGCAGCCGACCATACAAATTTCTCATTCTTCCGAGTCAAGCGCAAAAGAGGAACTGCCATCTTCGAGAATCCCTCTATAAACTTCCGATAATAGCCAGCTAATCCGAGAAATCCACGTACTTCTCACACGTTCTTAGGCTGTGGCTAATCTCTGACCACCTGAATTTTGCTCGAATCCACAGAAACTTCATCCTGTGATATGACATGGCCAAGAAAACTGACTTTGTCCAGCCAGAATTCGCACTTAGAAAACTTTGGATACAGCTGGTGTTTACTCAGAATCCTTAAAACAATTCTCAAATGCTCCTCGTGTTCTTCCTTCGTCTTAGAGTAAATCCGGATGTCATCGATAAAAACCACAACAAACTTGTCCAGATACTCCTTGAAGACACGGTTCATCAGGTCCATAAACGCTGCAGGGGCATTAGTGAGTCCAAAAGACATGACAAGGAGCTCGTAATGCCTGTACCTCGTTCGGAATTCCGTTTTCGGTACATCTTCCTTCCGGACCTTCAACTGATTGTAACCCGAGCGTAGATCAATCCTCGAAAATACTCGGGCACCTTGCAGCTGATCAAATAAATCATCAATCCGAGGCAGTGGATATATATTCTTCACTATAAGCTTATTCAGCTCCCTATAATCCACGCACATCATGAGGGTTCCGTCTTTCTTCTTGACGAATAGAACGGGAGCACCCCAGGGTGAAACACTAGGTCGAATAAAACCCTTCTCCAATAACTCGTCAAGCTGAGTCTTCAGCTCTTTCAACTTGGCTGGTGCCAACCGGTACGGATTTTTAAACCTTGGCGCGGTGTTCGGATAGACATCAATAGTAAATTCAATCTCCCGGTCTGGTGGTAAACCAGGGAGATCATCAAGGAAGATCTCTGACGATAGAAATGTCACTCGGCTTTAATTCACTGAGTAACTGAATATCAAATACTGCGGCCAAATAAATAGAGCACTCACCTTTAAACTGCTCGTTGACCTTCATGGAATAAGAAATAGGCGATCCACTCAATCGGTTCATCGCCTGATAAGAAAACTCGGCCTTACCCGGGGGTCGAAAGGACACAATCCCGGATCGACAATTGATGGTAGCGAAGTGCTGTGAAAGTCAGTCCATCCCTAAGATAAGATCATACCGCTCTATGCTCATAACTATCAAACGAGCATAAAGGGTAATATCCCCCACTGAGATGACATTGCCTTGGAGAATACGTTCTGACTGCATATGTTCTCCTGAAGGCAGCATCACTCTATACTCGACTCCGGCTAACTCGGACTCTAATCCCAATCTAGTCATGCATGCAGTCGATACGAAAGAGTGCGTAGCTCCCGTATCCATCAAAGTAAAAACAGCCGTGCCCATAATCAATATAGTACCTGCTATCAGAGAGGGATGAGCCTCGTCGTCGACATCACCAGGCTCGATAAATGCAAAAATCCTCGGCATAATCCTCCTCTGATCACTGCCTGACTGATCTCGACCCTGCTTCGGGCAGTCTTTAACAAAATGGCCCACTTCTCCACACCGATATCACATATTCGTGCCCACTCTGCACTGGCCACTGTGCTCTCTCTGGCATTTAGGGCAAAGAGGTAACTGAAAAGTCCCTTGTACCTGTTTGCCTTTTCCTCGGTCGTTGCCTCCTTCCAAAGGTCTTTTAACTCCCCTCTGTTGTTGTTGCTGAGGCTGTACTCTCGGTTGCCAGCCCTTATTCCTGATCTGAGGGTGAATTTCTCGAAAGAAGCCCTTAGATGGCTCCCTTGGTTTGACAAAATCCCTATCAACTGCCTCAATCTCTAGGGCCCTGGTCACAATCTCGTCGTAGGATACATTCCGTACGCCTGATATAGTAATGCTCCTCCGAAACTCCTGACTAAGTCCTTGCAAAAACTTGCATTCCATGTCCTCGTTAACGCTGACCTGACGTGGCGCGAATCGGGATAGTGCTTCAAACTTCCTTACATACTCGGCAATAGAACTAACCTACCACAACTGCATAAACTCAACCATCTTCGCCTCCCGTACTGTATGGCTGAAATACTTATCATAAAATACTTCTCTGAACCGCTCCCAGCTCATAATAGTCACGTCTGTGGTAGCCTTGATGGAATCCCACCAAAATTGAGCATCCAATGCTAGGTGGTAGGTCACTAACGCAACCCTTTCTCCCTCCTCAATGCTAGCATAGGCCAGCATGTCCTCCATAGTACGTTTCCACTCCTCAGCTGAAGAGGGATCCGTAGACTGTCCATTAAACATAGGAGGTTGGAGCTTCTGGAATCTCTTCATTCCTTTATTGCTAGGAGTCACCGCCTCCCGAGCTCTAACGCCCTCGCGGTCAATTAAGGTGCCCAGTTGTTGGGACTGCCTTTCCATTTGTTGGGCCTGACGCTTCATATGTTGGGACTGTTAGGCAATGAAGTCCTTGAGAGTATCTATCGTATCGTCTCTGTCATCTCGGTCATTTCCTCGACGCACCATAATTTTATACTCATATAAAGATTAAAAGCAAATAATTCTAAGAAACTAGAAATCAGACAAAGCTATAAACGTACTTACAGTTGATGAAGGATGTCCGCGTAGTGGCTGTGCAGTCGAGCAGTCTACAGAACCGATTTTAAAACCCGGGAGCTCTGATACCATAAATTGTGACGACCCTAACACTGTACCCAATTTTCCGTACTATATTTTTTTTTATCCTTATTACCAATATACTTTAAACTTTATTTCTAACTTTAAGCGGAATTTAAATCGTTAAAGCTGTTTGAAATTCATTCGTAAAAGCCACTTAAACAATTAATTAAAATAATTAAAACAAAACAAAACAGGAAGCAGGGCAAAATGGGACTTTCGTCCCAAAAGGTGAGAGGCGATCGATCGCCCAAAACAGGCAATCGGTCGCCGCTGCAAAACAGGAGGGGCGATCGCGATCGCCCCTTTTCGTTGGCGATCGATCGCCTCGCGATCGATGGTCAGGCGATCGATCGCCCAAAAGGGGCGATCGATCGCCACGCTCTCTGGAAAAACTAGAGAGCGGCGCCAATCGAGGCGATCGCATCGCCTCCTTAGGCGATCACCCGATAACGAGGGGTGATCGATCGCCCTCCCTGGCGATCGATCGCCACCCTCACTACCTCCCTCTCCTTTTCTTTTTCTTCCCTCTATCTTCTTTCTTTCTTTTTCCCCCTGCTTCTCTATACACCTAACACCAACCCTTCACCATTTCATCCAAATATATAACCTAACATAACTCACTCAAAATCTCATCACTCCTCACTTCTTCAATCGACCGAAATAACAACTCAAAACACATTTAAAACATAACCTAATTTTCTAAAAACAAACCGCGTGGATATGTTTAAAAATCGAACATATCCCTATTATCAAACATTTTACAAAACGAATTTTTCCAAAACGTTTAAAAACTCAAACATAAACCTATCAACTATCAGAACCAAACACCCTAAAATGTGTCTATACAGCATCAGCCCGACAATTCCCAAAACCCTCAAAACATCTAACCATGAGTCCCACGGGTTAAAATGCGCCTCGACTGCGCCAGCACACTCCCGCAACCATCCTCGGTCAACTGCATCACTCCTCAGGTGGAGGGATCTCGTCCTCACCTGTGTCGAAGTCACCTACACTATACAGACACCTATGAGATAAAAATCTCAGCAAGCTCTACGTAAATGTCATGTATGCTGTGCGTATGAGTTCATAAATCATGCATCATTTTCATTACCTTTACTCTGGTTGTCACCGAGATCTCAACTCCCTAACCGGAGAGGGCACATCCAGCGGTCGGACTACCCTTTCTAGCTAGAGGAGGGGGTACACGATTACAACACGTACAGCCGTGCCTGAGCCCCATCTCGCATGACCTGTAGCTATATGAGTACATAATAGATGCGGTATTGTGACAGACCCCTTCGTGCCTACACAATAGATCAATAGCCCCTCTCCAGGCAGCATCGCCATTTTCTTTAAAACATTGTGCTGAAATACATTTTCTATGCATAATTTAAAACCGTGATGCATGAACAGTTAATGGCATAATTTAAACATACAGCATATGTACCATCAAGACAACTAAAGCTATTGAAAACAAATTCTATAAAAGGACTAAACCTAACTACCCAACCAAAGCATTTAAACAAACATCACCAAAATTCCTCGAGACGACCTCGACGTACGGTGTAGGCCAATCAGCCAGAGAAGATCACGAGAACTTACCTCGTGCACGTTGCTATCCAAGCTCCGTCCACGAGCTTTTTTCACCTAAGGCAATTTCACCAAATTGTCGTTAAAACGAGCTTAAATAATTAAATGTTCATACTAGCAAAATCCTTAACTAAGGAATTTCTCCTAGAGCTACAACTCAACTAATCGAGGCGTTTCTATAACCAGTTTGCGGTCGATACCACGAAGCGTCCATTTACGAGTTTTCCCCAAATTCTCAAATTTTAACATTTCTCACAATTTGATTTAACTTCGTCCAATAACGTTCAATACGTCTTTTATATCTATAAACTCGATAAACCTATCGATTTCTAACCCTAAATCACATTTTTCGCAGACCCTAAACTAAACCCTAATCGTTTTTTAACTCCGTAAAAATCGAACAATAAGCTTCCAAAGCTTTAGAATCATACCTAAAGCGTTGATTGGAAGAGAAAACACAAAGAACGGGTCACCGGAAATGGGAGAATCGCCGGCGTTGAAGGAGATCGCCGTCGAGAGGAGAGAAATCGCCGTGAGAAGGGGAGAGAGAGAAGAAATCGCAGAAGTGTTCTGGAGGGGAGAAAAGGCTTTTGACTTTTAATAAAAATTGACTTGTAAAATGACCAATTTGCCCTTCCTTTGTTTTCTATTTGTTTCGTCCTTCGTTTCGTTAATTGTCTAACAATTTAGTTTCTCCAAATTTTCTTATTTCACCAATAACTTCAACTTATTATTAGGGTTCTATTAAAACTGTCCGTTCGCAATTCGGACCTCGTTTACTATTTTTACTAAAACGTCCTTCGAATTACGATAAACGTAATTCTCGTAAAAATTAGCGTTAAGCTCCTAAAATTCTCGAAATATTCTTAAAATCCTTATTAATTATTAGGATCGTAATAACGCTTTCTTTTCGCAAAACCGACTTAATTTGACATATTAATAAAAATGTCATTTACATTAAAATAATAATAATCCGTACAGCCGGGTATTACACATGTCCTAAGCCTCTTTTGATGATTCCCGACCTTAGACGAGTCATTTTGAGTATGTTTTAAGTTTGACCCTAAATGTCGATAAATATGAATTGAATACCCGAGTCCGTTCTCTAACGATTAAATGAATGTAAATGAAAGGAAATCAAGAACGAAAATGATAAATGGAAAAAGAAAAATTTACGAGAACAGGCGAGGATAGCATGTATGTATGTATGTACGCGCACGACACAGGTCGTGGCGGCACCGACGTGGAAATGAGCGGGCTGACTCAGTTAACTTGGTACTGTAGCGGGTTCGGTTCATTTAACTTTGGCTTGCAAGCTGACTCGTTGGCTTGACTCGTTACGTTCGGCTCGTTGGGCTCGTAAGGCTTGGTAAACCGGATTTTTTTAAGGTCGGCTTGGCTCGTCAGCTCGTTTGTCATCTTAAGTGCAAATGATTTATAATTAAATAGGGGTCAACTTAATTAGTATGTGTCTAATTTATGATGATACAACTGTCAAATATTTGTAATGTTATTTTTGTGATATTTTTTATTAGATTATCTTAAATAAATTTTTTAAAAAACATGTCATTTTATATATTAATAAAATAATTTAGTTAATTAAAAAATTAACTATTATATAATAATAAATAATTATTATAATTTTAATAATTAAATTTTTTTAGAAATATACATAACATTTATATAAATTAAAAACATATATGTATGTTTGTTTCATTAGGATGGGGTCATTAATGGCTGAGGTCATTAGGTTTGTTTAGCCGGCTCGGCTCGGCTTGTTTAATATTAGCTCGTAAGCTAGCTCGTAAGCTAGCTCAAATTAAAAAAAAATTATTCAGTCTGTTTTGTTAAGCTCGGCTCATTGAGCTCGTTAAACTCTGCTTATTTAAATTGATAGACTCAATGAATCAGATTTTTCAGACTGGCTCAGGTTTGATTCATTTGTCTATCTCTACTGTGTACCATTTGCGTGGAACCCGGCCCACAGAGGCGTCCTTCCAATGTTGGACGGTGGAAGGGGATTTGTCGTCTACTCTCTTTTTTTGGCGCCCTCGTTTTGATTTGGTAAACGATAATCTATCTCGCATATTTCACTCATTCGAGAGGAGGAGAAGCAGTGAACCAGAAAAAGTAAAAATGAAATTAGCGGCAGTAAAGTAATGATGATGATAATAATGTAGGAGAGAGACAGGGGGACACCATAGCCTGCAAAAGATTCTAAGAGAGCCAGAAGGTATTCTTCTTCCTTTTCCCTTTCTTCCCAATTCCCTTCCCAAACTCGCTGCACCATTCTTGTTCAGGTTTTTCTCTCCTCATCAACTTTTCGCTATTTATGCTCTCCATTTCGTTTTGCGTCTTATATATTTTTCGCCTTTTGGAACAATCGCTGTGTTTTTTTAATTGTTTTTCCTATAATGTTTCCATTGGGTTTCAGATTTGGACCTGCAACCTCTCGAGTGCGTCCGATTTTTCTTCGATTTTGTG
The DNA here is from genome assembly GCA_022432975.1 of Begonia masoniana. Lineage (NCBI taxonomy): Eukaryota > Viridiplantae > Streptophyta > Magnoliopsida > Cucurbitales > Begoniaceae > Begonia > Begonia masoniana. The sequence goes on along the minus strand of CM039504.1, from coordinate 45,686,322 downwards.
CTGACCGATTTCGTTGCTTTATATTTCACCGGGTGATTTCTGGGTTTTCTTGGAATACTTGAGTCGAATCTTGTTTTGTTTTTGTTGAATACCTGAAACAATCCGGGTACGAACTTGGCCTTGCACTTTACCTTTCTGGATGATACCTGATTATTTTTCCCGGTCTTGAGGTTTTCTTCGTGCCCTGTGAGAAAAAGAGCGAGATGAGAGAGTAGAGGTGGGGAGATTTTGGGATTTAAATCAGTGAATTACTATATGCTCTAGAACTAATATAAATTTTTTAGAAAATTGATGTACTAACAGTTTGATGAGAATTTATGCCACTACTCTTTGGATTAGTTAATAAGGTAATGCAAGGTTAAATTGAGGGAAAACTGCGGATGGAGGGGGATATAGCTGCTGTTGTGGAAAATGATAGTTTTCAGTTGGCAGACGCTAGCGATAAAGATGATTCTGTGCACTTACAAATGGAAACTGACGAGAATGAAATCAATATTTCAAAGAGTGATATTTATTGCTTAACAGAGAAAGGCGAGGCAAGTAATGTGGTGTTCACCAGAGAAGAACCCTTTGTCAGGAATGAACTAAGGGCAATTTGTAGTTCTGAATACAAGGCAAGGAAACTCAAGTCAAGGGTGAATGCACCAGATTTAGAGATCGGCACGAAGGAAAACGTGGGGCATGAAAAGAGGCTTAGTAGACAAGACAGAATTGAGCTTGGACGGCTATTTCAGGGTGCTGTGAGTTCCCATGATTGGGAGCTTGCTGAGAGTTTGATTCTATTAGCTGATATGCAGACTCTCAACGATGGTTTGTGCATTACATTAGACTCCATTTGGTTCTTGAATACACAGGAGGAACTTCATGGGATCACAGAATTGCTTAAGAAGATCATTGTTAATGGTGCTTATGACTTCACTAGAGCTGCTCTTAGGACTTCGTTTCTAGCTTCATGTGTATCTGCCTGCCAGAGTCAAACAATGAGTCTTGCAGACACTGTCACTGTCATGGCTCAAAGGTAAGGCTAACTTATTCCTTTTCTTTTTTTTTTTCAAATACCAAATATACTAAATATGATGTTTTGAATTATCGGACCAAAAGGTATTGTTTCCCTTTTTCTTTTTCATGAAATGATCAAGTATCTTTACTTGGTAAAGTTCTAGTAGTGATTTTGTTTAGATGAGGGTGAACGAGCTCAATTTATGATGTACAAAGATAGTGGCAATAATTATGTTGACACTTTAAGCTTCAATTGTTTTTCTAACATATTGTATTATCCTTGCGGAACTTGCTAATATTTGTTTTTTTTTAATTTTTTTTTTCTTTTTTGTGTACATCTACTTTCATTTATAACATGGTACACTATCATAGTTTATTAAATCACGTCGGAGAACTACTTTTCTTTTGGAATAAATTATCCGTGTAATAAAAACGAAGAACAAAGCTTACATCAACTTGAAACTTGTACTGCCAAGGTATCACTTGATCTGATGCTTCACGATTTCTGTTTTATTTGATTTATCAATATTTCTACTCCAATAAAATGTTAATAAATTTTTCTTTTGGTTATTTCGCCGCACTCCATCATAGGACCTAGAAAATCAAACTCTTCGTTGTGTTTTCTAAAGATTATAGCTAAACTTGTTGATGAAATATGATATTACATTAAAGCACCTGTTTTAAATGCTGTTCTATTAATATTTATGAAACGTGTAAGCATTTACTCTTAGTCTGCTGGGCCTGAATGTGAAGACTGTCTGACATCCTCCTTTGAAATGCCTGTCTGTGGAACTATGCCTATTTTAGGAGTGAGAAGATATCACATGTTTTCCAACTTGGTTGAGTACTAGAATATTTAAATCTACAGTTCATTGAGTTAGAGATGATTACGGTCTAAAGGACGCACAGAATTGTTCATTTTAATGATCTTCAAGTTCTGGGTTCTTTTTATATTTTTCAGCTGTTCAAGCAACTAATATTTCCTTATTTCTATAAAATAAATTAGAAAAGGTCATCTCTCTCTCTCTCCCTCCCTCCCTCTCTCTCTCTCTTCCATTTCCTCATTCATGCACATAGGCATCGTGGTCCTCATTTTCTTTTCATAATTTTGAGTTTCTTCCATTTTTATATTTATTTGTATTATAAATATTTAACTATCAAATACAATAAAAATATTATCATCTGAGTTCAAAATATTGTCTTCAGAAGGATGACTTCTGCTAACATGGCAAAATTCTTTCTCAGGTTGCATGAGCGCCTTCAAGAGTGCAATGGTGATGAGGTCTTGAAAGCTGAGGCTGGTTCGAAAGTTCAAAAGTTTACTGAATGGGCTCTGAAATGTATTGGTTTTCATTCCCGTTGCCAGGGCAACAAAGAGCGAGTGAGTCAAAGCTCAGATTTTGAGATCCAACTTCAGTTATCCGCTTTCAAGACATTTTTGGATCTTGCTGGCAATCAACTTACAGGGAAGGATTTTACTGAGGCATTTGATGCGGCCTGTTTTCCTCTCACACTCTTTTCTAGTTCATTTGATCCTGGTTGGGCATCTGGGATTTCAGCAACTGCAATTAAAGGGTTACTTGCTATGTTGGTAGAGGGCGGTGCAGACAATGTGAATCAGTGTTTCCTTGAAGCTTCTCGTTTTGGGAGTACAGAGCTTGTTCGTATTTTAATACAGGTAATCTTAAGGATTTTTCATAGGTTTATAAATTATGATAGTATGGAATCACGATGCTATTTTGTGTTCTTTTTAGCTTTTATGATATTTATATTTTTATTGCAGGAAATGTGCTGGGAATATCAGTTGTTTCTTTGTTTTTTTCCTTGGAGTATTCTGAATTATCTGAATATGTTTTTTACACTTTGGTTCATCTTTACGTGCTGGTTAAGGAATCAAATGTTTTTTGGTCATTGTCGTCATATGTGAAGACACAAGCGTGCAACATCTCATCACATGTATACTTTAAATGACTTTTAGCACTGTAAATATTTTGAATTGTTTAGCATTTTGTCTAATTTAGAATTACTTAATGTTTTTGGTTGATAGATCTCCTAAAGGGCAAGTCTATATTGCAACTCGCCTGATTGTTCAGATTTTTTTTTTTTCCTGTATTTCTGTAGATTAAAAGCTAGATGTTTCTTCATTCAATAGTTGAATACAGTGCTTCCTGACAATTTTTTTTTAATTCTATATAAAAGCCATGGGGGTGTATAGCTGATGTGTTACGCGTACAAAACAAAAGAAAAAATGTATGAAAAGTATTGAAATGTGCATTGTGTTGTTTTAGTTGAATGAACTGGTGTAATAAACTATTTGAGATCTTATGTTCTATTTTTTATATTTGTTTTATTAGCTCTTATCTTAGTATTGGTATATCAGTTCAGCAAGATTTTGATTCATTGTCATTAGAAAGGAATATTATTGTTTTTCACTTCTGGATTTTTTCTTTTCTAAAAATGTTATATGGGATGGAATTGTTGATTTGGTATGTCTAATAATCTAAAGAAACTTAATGTACAGAATTTTGATTATCATTTGGATTTGTTATGTGACTATCCATGCTTTGTAGATTGCCAAACGAAACAGCCTAGACGTTGATGTTGATCTGGCTTTGGGGTTTGCTTCCCACTATTGTAAGATTGGGACGATGGAATGCCTGGTGGAGGAGGGTAATGCCATAGCTTTCTTGGGCCCTCTGATGAGAGCTGCTGAAAGAGGCTGTATGCAGGTTGTCGAGTGGTTTGTGAAAAGGAGCTGTCGAGATATGGAGCTCTGCCTAGCCCTGACAGCGGCTACATCCAGCAGCCAAATCGGGGTGGCTGCCTTTCTTCTTCCCCACGTCCCCCAGCACGTCCTAACCGCCCTCAGCATCGAGATTTTGAAGGCCGCAGGGGAAAGAAGTGGTGGGTCCCTCGATGGCGTAGCATTTCTCCTCCGTTCTAATTTCTTAGGGGATCCGGCCGCAACATATGCGGTGGCCGATAGCATTGCCATGTCCGATGATGAAAGTGTTGCTCCCGAGCTTATGGATTTTCTCCGGGAACATTGGTCGGAGGCTGCTTACTTAGACGGACAAAAACAAGGAGAAGAACATTTTGTGAATTTTGTGAGGATTTTGAGGTGGGGTGGGTCTCCCATTTGCTTGAGAGATCTTCCCTCCACCCTGAGGGTTGCAATAGCTTACTTACCCTTGTACAGGGAATGTGTGAAGGTGGGGGGCTGCTTGTTTTCACAGAGGTTGAGAGGACAGCTTGTTGAAGCTGCAAGAAGGCTTGGGGGTGGTGGGGCCCTGGAGGAAGTGAGCAAATGCAAAGAACTCTTTGCTGTTTTGGAGCATCATCTCCTCCCTATTTCATAGCATGTGCCCCACCCACAATAAAAGAAAAAGAGAGCTTTTTGGCCTATGTTCTTGTAAACAATGTATATGCATCTGTACATATGAACAAGTTATGGTGTATGAGTTTTCTTTTGATTGTGTGGTTGGGCTCCTTGTTTTGAACTCTGAATATTTTTATTTTTATTTTGTAATGAATCGACAATGAACCAACCATATCTCAGTTTGGCTTCTAACATTCTTGTTTCCAGTTAAAGCCACCAATCCTAAAATCTGTTAGCTCAAAGTCTGAACCCAGCCTTAAAACCGGTCCAATCGAAAAGTCAATTGTAAAACATTAGCTGAGAATGGAACAAAAAAATTTCATTGGGAAATTTTGAATGACAGTTACACATAAGCGTATGTTATGTCCTTGGCATTGGAGGGCATGAAGGCCATGAACATAAGCACAACAAGAATCCCAATAGGAAGCAGGAGCAGCATGAAAGGAGGGGGTGGCAATGGCGGAAGTATCAACGGCAGAATTAAAAGCGAGGCCGTCAGGCATATCAGCACAAGCATCGACTCCAAGCTGTAGTAATTTTTAGGCAATAATCTCCACAAGTTGCCGTGGGAGAGTGATCGGGTGAACTCGATGCTCTTTCCTTGTCGACTTTGGTTGTATTCATGCTTCCTTCTGTTCCCATCCATCATATTTCCACAGTTCTCTTGCAAGTTCATCAAACCCTTTGACACCCTAACCTCTGCTTCCGCTACTTTGAAACTCATTTTCAATCCACTCTTCTTCCCCCTCTGATCAGACCCAATCGGACCTTCGAACTGACAAATCGACTGCAATTTGCGCAGAAAAGTTATGTCAACTGAGCTCTACTGTGCGTAATCCCCAACAATCCCCAGTAAACTAAGCATGTGCAATCCAATAGATGAAGTCCTTCCCCTGTAATCCAATTGCAAAGCAAGGAAATAGATAAAGATGATGGGCAATTAAGGAAGATGAAATAAAACTGATGGATTTCCCCACAATCCAAGAACATTATCTCCGAGATACTAACAAATGAACATTCCCCCTCAAATTAAGACTTGAAATGATAAAATAAATTCGAGGGTTCGTCCCGGATTTATCCGATGGGTGTTTGTATCTACAGAGAAATGGATTGAATCAAATTACGGACGATTGCCTTGTGTCTAAGCCAAAGGAAATCAAGGAGAGGAAGATGATACCAGTTGTATTGAATCGGAGTCTGCAACGAAAGAGAGGGATCCTCCTTTACACTCCAGCCTCGAATCCTTCCGTCAAATACGATCGCAGACAAATCTTCGTCAACAAGATGAAAGAGTAGGAAAGACTAAATTGATTATCATCATCACCATCACGATCAGCAACAATCAAAACAAAGAAATAATGGAAAACCAACTGAGTTCTCAGGTTGGCTGGCTTAAAAGCAAAGACAGGACGAGGAAGAATGAAGAGGGTGGGTGCAAGCGGAAAAGGAATGGAGAGAGGAGAAAGAATGGATTGTTGGGTTAAAGGTTATTGCGTTGAAGAGAGAGAAAGAGAGGAGAGAGAGAGAGAGAGAAAGAGAGAGAGAGGATGGGTTCAGTGAATTAGAAAAGCAAGAGCTGACAAGCAATGTGCCAGTTGGTGGTTTTTGAAAATGAAGGGAAAAGGGTATGTGGTGAGACTGAGCGTCTCCCCCAAGGTTCATCTTCCCCGCCCTCTCTGTCTCTCTCTCTCCCCTCAAAACCACCGTTTTTCCTCTCTTTCTAGAAAACCCGCCCGAAAAGATTCTTCAACCATGCCGTCATCATTTCCTACCCAAAACTTCCATAAATTATTTTCTAATTACCGCTTAGACCTAAAATTAATCAATTTTTTTGATTCAAACTTTAAAATATAATATTGACGATCCAAACCTTAAAGTATTAATAACATGACAAAACAAACCTTGACGGACGTCTTATCATTGTCTGTTCTCGAAGTTTGTCGTAGACCGGACGGACTCTTGCAAAAGACAGTCCGTCTGCTCGAGAATTTAGCCTAGAATGGACAGACCCCTAAAATCACAGTATGTTCGTTCAAGAATTAGCCTAGACCAGACGACTCTCTTAAGTAGAGTCCGTCTGTTTGTAACTTAGGCTAGAAGGCGGTCATGACCGTCTAAGAGTGCATCCGTTCTCTCAATCATATATTCAAAAGAAGCTTTCCAAAGCTATTCGACGAAGAACACTATCGGGGATCGATTTCTCTCCAACTTCCGGCGATTGTTGTGCAGAAATTCAACTGAAAACTTACTTCCAGGGTATGAATTTATCATTTTTAAATTATTTGGTTCGATTTTTAGGTAACAAATTTGAGATATCCCAATTTTTCATGAGAGGATGTGATGACCCGAATGGACATGTATGAGCAAGAAACCACCCAGTGCTCCGCGAATCCCGAGTGGGACTTGTGCCGGAGGATGACGGGCTGGGTTAAAACCTCCGCGGATCCCGGGTTGGACTGGGCAGGAGGGTTCGGTCGTAGAAAGGGGGGTTGTCACAATCCCACATCGGCTTGGGGAAGTATGTGGAAATGAAACATATGTAAAGAGGACCCTTCCAACATAGCAAGACGCGTTTGGAGCACAATTGGCACGGATCCCATAAGAACTCCGAAGTTAAAAGTGCTTCGGCGAGAGCAATTCCAGGTTGGGTGACCTTCCGGGAAGTTCTCGCCAAACAAGCCGTGAGGGGAGGATATTGGGCTACGGTCCAATCCCCAGAGCGGACAATATCTTGCTGGGATATGGGGTCGTTACAAAAGGTATCAGAGCCTGTACCCAACCGGAAATGTGGCCAACGAGGACGTTGGGCCCCCGAGGGGGGGTGATTGTGATGACCCGAATGGACATGTATGAGGAGGAACCACCCAGTGCTCCGCGAATCCCGCGTTGGGACTTGGGCCGGAGGATGACGTGCTGGGTTAAAACTCCGCGGATCCCGGGTTGGACTTGGGACGGATGGGTTCGGTCGTGAAAGGGGGGTTGTTCACAATCCCACATCGCTTGGGGAAGAAGTAGTGGAAATGAAACATATGTAAAGAGACCCTTCAACATAGCAAGACGCGTTTTGGAAGCACAATTGGCAAGGAGCCCATAAGAACTCCGAAGTTTAAAGTGCTTCGGCGAGAGCAATTCTGGTGGGTGACCTTCCGGGAATGTTCTTCGCCAAACAAAAGCCCGTGAGGGAGGATATTGGCTATACGCCCAATCCCAGAGCGGACAATATCTTGCTGGGAATACGGACAGTCGTGACAGAGGATGGTCACCATCGTCAGACAGTGCATCTGATCTCTAGATTTTTAATCCAACTTGTGCTCTGTTCTCCGACGATTAGGCGAAATGTTCCAGGTTATGTATCAATTTGAAGGAGTGTTTCGATTTTGAATGTTTGGTGTGTTGTTTGAATTGATTGTTCAAATTTTCGAATTGTGCTGATTTTCGAGCCCTTAATAAATTTATAGAATTCGTCGTAAATGACTGAGAGATTGGTTGATGCAGATGAGCCTACAAACATAGAGTGGTATATAGAGGAGCACGCTCCTATATACTGGTGATATTCAACCATTAATCACTTAGAGAGTGAATGCGAAATACAGATGCATTCAATATTGCAAACCTTAGACAATGAGCTTCGTGAACCGTTTAATTCGGATGAGGACGAGGCACAAAGCATACGAGTAAGGGCAGAAAATTCGGGTGATTTTGCTGTGGGTAGACAATATAGTTCTTTAATGGTCATTAGAGACGAAGTACGAGATTATGCTTGAAAAAAGGATTTGATATCAAAATTGTTAAAGTGAGAAGAAGAGACTCACGGCAAATGTCTAGGAGGAGATTGTAATTGGCATATGCATACTTCGGTCATGCAAAATGAGTTGACCTTCCAAATGAAGTCCTACCGTAATGATCACAACTGTGCAAGGACACTTGATAATCGACACGGCTTCGGCAAAGTGGTTCACAATGTATTATTAGATAGGTTCAAAAGTCAACCTGACTGGCCCATTCCTGATAATATCGAGACAAGTAACGGAAAGAACATAAAGTGAACATTAAGCCAAGTCTTGCGAGAAGAGGAAGAAGCAAAGCTAAATAACTTAATTACGGGAGGGGGGAAGAACATTCAAAGTATGCGTTGCGTACTCAGAAGAAATATTCAGATCAAATCCAGGCAGTACAATGAAAATACATGGTTACGTAGTGGGTGAGGGGCGAGATGAGCAGATGATATTTGAAAGAATATACATATGTAGGCTACTTGGTGACAGATTTGTTGGAATCAGGGCATACCTATTATATGTTTAGATGGATGCATCTAAAGAGCTCCTGCCCCGGCCAATTACTCACGGCCGTAAGCATTGATGGCAATAATGGCGTATATTCGATTGTCCTTGCCAACTGGAGACAGAATGCAAGGACTCGTGGATGTGATTTTTGGAGTTATTGCACGACGATTTAGGCATTGACCGTGGACGAGGATGGACATTTGTGTCGGATTGACAAAAGGTATATATATTATTACTATTATTATTATTCGGGCGTTGTAGTTATATTGTTTTATGCTGAATCTATTTTTCTTTAAAATTTCAAAGGTTGTTGGCTGCTGTGGATGACACATTTGGTTTAGCCGAACACCGTTTCTGCCAAAGACATATGTATGCAAACTTCAAAGGACGATTTTGGGGCATAGCGTATAGAAATGCGATGTGGAATGCATCAAGGGCAACCACAAGTGAATATTTTGAGATAGCAATGAGGAAAGTGTATGAGCTCAACAAGGATGCCCATGCATGGCTTCGACGAACACCACCTAGTTGTTGGGCTACTCATGCATTTTTGCTAATTCCCAAGTGTGACTTAGGCTTGAACAATTTATGCGAGTCTTTCAATTCGGCTATATTGCCAGCCATGGACAAATCGATCCTGACCATGTTCGAGATTATTCGAAAGACCATGATGACTCGAATTGTAAAAAAATACGAAAAGATGCTCAAGTCAGACGATGTCCTATGTCCTAAGATTAAGAAAAAAGCTAGAGAATCCAAAGAGACAGCTCACAGTTGGAGTGTTGAGTTAGCAGGAGATGCACGGTTTTGAGGTCAGCAACGACAACAAAACATATGCCATTGACCGGAATGAAGGCGTGTGCGTATGTCGGAGGTGGGAGCTTACTAGAATCCCATGTGTTAATGTCATTCCATGCATTTATTTCATGAGAGAGCGGTGGACAATTTCGTTCATATATGACTACCATCGGGTATTAATATGTAGAGATGCACTCACACTTCATTCTCGCGTTAATGGCCAACAAATGTGGCGGCACCAGAGAATCGGAACCACAAAGAGTTCCACCCAGAGAAGGCATCAACCCTGGTAGGGCCGAAAAAGAAAAGGTGCACGATGTTGATGAGCCTTCTATGTCGATAATTTCTAAGAAGAAAGTCGATGATGTCGTGTGATAGAAGGCTTGTTAAACGGATTTTTTTTAAGGCGGCTGGGCTCGTCAAGGGGGGGGCCTCGGTTGTGTCATCTTAAGGCAAATGATATAATTAAATAGGGGTAACTTAATGGTGTGTACTAATTTATGATGAGACAACTGTCAATATTTTGTAATGTTATTTTGTGTATTTTTATTAGTTATCTTAAATCATTTTTTAACAAAAAACATGCATTTTATATCTGTAATAAACTAATTTAGAATTAAAAACTAACTATTTAATAATAATAATGAATTATTATAATTTTAAGAATAAATTTTTTAGAAATTATACATAAAATTTATATCAATAAAAACATATCTGTAGTTTGTTTCATAGGATGGGGTCATTAATGGCTGAGGTCTTAGGTTTTGTTAGCGGCGCGGGCTCGGCTTGTTAATATAGCTCGGAAGCTAGCTCGTAAGCTAGCTCAAATTAAAAAAAAAATTATTCAGCCTGTTTTGTTAAGCTCGGCTCATTGAGCTCGTTAAACTCTGCTTATTTAAATTGATAGACTCAATGAATCAGATTTTTCAAACTCGGCTCAGGTTTGATTCATTTGTCTATCTCTACTCTGTACCATTTGCGTGGAACCCGGCCCACAGAGGCGTCCTTCCAATGTTGTCCTTCCAATGTTGGACGGTGGAAGGGGATTTGTCGTCTACTCTCTTTTTTTGGCGCCTCGTTTTGATTTGGGTAACGATAATCTATCTCGCATATTTCACTCATTCGAGAGGAGGGAAGCAGTGAACCCAGAAAAAGTAAAAAATGAAATTAGCGGCAGTAAAGTAATGATGATGATAATAATGTAGGAGAGAGACAGGGGGACACCATAGCCTGCAAAAGATTCTAAGAGAGCCAGAAGGTATTCTTCTTCCTTTTCCCTTTCTTCCAATTCCCTTCCCAAACTCGCTGCACCATTTCTTGTTCAGGTTTTTCTCATCCTCATCAACTTTTCGCTATTTATGCTCTCCATTTCGTTTTGCGTCTTATATATTTTTCGCCTTTTGGAACAATCGCTGTGTTTTTTTTAATTGTTTTTCCTATAATGTTTTCCATTGGGTTTCAGATTTGGACCTGCAACCTCTCGAGTGCGTCCGATTTTTCTTCGATTTTGTGCTGACCGATTTCGTTGCTTTATATTTTCACCGGGTGATTCCTGGGTTTTCTTGGAATACTTGAGTCGAATCTTGTTTTGTTTTTGTTGAATACCTGAACAATCCGGGTACGAACTTGGCCTTGCACTTTACCTTTCTGGATGATACCTGATTATTTTTCCCGGTCTTGAGGTTTCTTCGTGCCCTGTGAGAAAAAGAGCGAGATGAGAGAGTAGAGGTGGGGAGATTTTGGGATTTAAATCAGTGAATTACTATATGCTCTAGAACTAATATAAATTTTTTAGAAAATTGATGTACTAACAGTTTGATGAGAATTTATGCCACTACTCTTTGGATTAGTTAATAAGGTAATGCAAGGTTAAATTGAGGGAAAACTGCGGATGGAGGGGGATATAGCTGCTGTTGTGGAAAATGATAGTTTTCAGTTGCAGACGCTAGCGATAAAGATGATTCTGTGCACTTACAATGGAAACTGACGAGAATGAAATCAATATTTCAAAGAGTGATATTATTGCTTAACAGAGAAAGGCGAGGCAAGTAATGTGGTGTTCACCAGAGAAGAACCCTTTGTCAGGAATGAACTAAGGGCAATTTGTAGTTCTGAATACAAGGCACGAAACTCAAGTCAAGGGTGAATGCACCAGATTTAGAGATCGGCACGAAGGAAAACGTGGGGCATGAAAAGAGGCTTAGTAGACAAGACAGAATTGAGCTTGGACGGCTATTTCAGGGTGCTGTGAGTTCCATGATTGGGAGCTTGCTGAGAGTTTGATTCTATTAGCTGATATGCAGACTCTCAACGATGGTTTGTGCATTACATTAGACTCCATTTGGTTCTTGAATACACAGGAGGAACTTCATGGGATCACAGAATTGCTTAAGAAGATCATTGTTAATGGTGCTTATGACTTCACTAGAGCTGCTCTTAGGACTTCGTTTCTAGCTTCATGTGTATCTGCCTGCCAGAGTCAAACAATGAGTCTTGCAGACACTGTCACTGTCATGGCTCAAAGGTAAGGCTAACTTATTCCTTTTCTTTTTTTTTTCAAATACCAAATATACTAAATATGATGTTTTGAATTATCGGACCAAAAGGTATTGTTTCCCTTTTTCTTTTTCATGAAATGATCAAGTATCTTTACTTGGTAAAGTTCTAGTAGTGATTTTGTTTAGATGAGGGTGAACGAGCTCAATTTATGATGTACAAAGATAGTGGCAATAATTATGTTGACACTTTAAGCTTCAATTGTTTTTCTAACATATTGTATTATCCTTGCGGAACTTGCTAATATTTGTTTTTTTTTAATTTTTTTTTTCTTTTTTGTGTACATCTACTTTCATTTATAACATGGTACACTATCATAGTTTATTAAATCACGTCGGAGAACTACTTTTCTTTTGGAATAAATTATCCGTGTAATAAAAACGAAGAACAAAGCTTACATCAACTTGAAACTTGTACTGCCAAGGTATCACTTGATCTTATGCTTCACGATTTCTGTTTTATTTGATTTATCAATATTTCTACTCCAATAAAATGTTAATAAATTTTTCTTTTGGTTATTTCGCCGCACTCCATCATAGGACCTAGAAAATCAAACTCTTCGTTGTGTTTTCTAAAGATTATAGCTAAACTTGTTGATGAAATATGATATTACATTAAAGCACCTGTTTTAAATGCTGTTCTATTAATATTTATGAAACGTGTAAGCATTTACTCTTAGTCTGCTGGGCCTGAATGTGAAGACTGTCTGACATCCTCCTTTGAAATGCCTGTCTGTGGAACTATGCCTATTTTAGGAGTGAGAAGATATCACATGTTTTCCAACTTGGTTGAGTACTAGAATATTTAAATCTACAGTTCATTGAGTTAGAGATGATTACGGTCTAAAGGACGCACAGAATTGTTCATTTTAATGATCTTCAAGTTCTGGGTTCTTTTTATATTTTTCAGCTGTTCAAGCAACTAATATTTCCTTATTTCTATAAAATAAATTAGAAAAGGTCATCTCTCTCTCTCTCCCTCCCTCCCTCTCTCTCTCTCTTCCATTTCCTCATTCATGCACATAGGCATCGTGGTCCTCATTTTCTTTTCATAATTTTGAGTTTCTTCCATTTTTATATTTATTTGTATTATAAATATTTAACTATCAAATACAATAAAAATATTATCATCTGAGTTCAAAATATTGTCTTCAGAAGGATGACTTCTGCTAACATGGCAAAATTCTTTCTCAGGTTGCATGAGCGCCTTCAAGAGTGCAATGGTGATGAGGTCTTGAAAGCTGAGGCTGGTTCGAAAGTTCAAAAGTTTACTGAATGGGCTCTGAAATGTATTGGTTTTCATTCCCGTTGCCAGGGCAACAAAGAGCGAGTGAGTCAAAGCTCAGATTTGAGATCCAACTTCAGTTATCCGCTTTCAAGACATTTTTGGATCTTGCTGGCAATCAACTTACAGGGAAGGATTTTACTGAGGCATTTGATGCGGCCTGTTTTCCTCTCACACTCTTTTCTAGTTCATTTGATCCTGGTTGGGCATCTGGGATTTCAGCAACTGCAATTAAAGGGTTACTTGCTATGTTGGTAGAGGGCGGTGCAGACAATGTGAATCAGTGTTTCCTTGAAGCTTCTCGTTTTGGGGAGTACAGAGCTTGTTCGTATTTAATACAGGTAATCTTAAGGATTTTTCATAGGTTTATAAATTATGATAGTATGGAATCACGATGCTATTTTGTGTTCTTTTTAGCTTTTATGATATTTATATTTTTATTGCAGGAAATGTGCTGGGAATATCAGTTGTTTCTTTGTTTTTTCCTTGGAGTATTCTGAATTATCTGAATATGTTTTTTACACTTTGGTTCATCTTTACGTGCTGGTTAAGGAATCAAATGTTTTTTGGTCATTGTCGTCATATGTGAAGACACAAGCGTGCAACATCTCATCACATGTATACTTTAAATGACTTTTAGCACTGTAAATATTTTGAATTGTTTAGCATTTTGTCTAATTTAGAATTACTTAATGTTTTTGGTTGATAGATCTCCTAAAGGGCAAGTCTATATTGCAACTCGCCTGATTGTTTAGATTTTTTTTTTTTTCCTGTATTTCTGTAGATTAAAAGCTAGATGTTTCTTCATTCAATAGTTGAATACAGTGCTTCCTGACAATTTTTTTTTAATTCTATATAAAAGCCATGGGGGTGTATAGCTGATGTGTTACGCGTACAAAACAAAAGAAAAAATGTATGAAAAGTATTGAAATGTGCATTGTGTTGTTTTAGTTGAATGAACTGGTGTAATAAACTATTTGAGATCTTATGTTCTATTTTTTATATTTGTTTTATTAGCTCTATCTTAGTATTGGTATATCAGTTCAGCAAGATTTTGATTCATTGTCATTAGAAAGGAATATTATTGTTTTTCACTTCTGGATTTTTTCTTTTCTAAAAATGTTATATGGGATGGAATTGTTGATTTGGTATGTCTAATAATCTAAAGAAACTTAATGTACAGAATTTTGATTATCATTTGGATTTGTTATGTGACTATCCATGCTTTGTAGATTGCCAAACGAAACAGCCTAGACGTTGATGTTGATCTGGCTTTGGGGTTTGCTTCCCACTATTGTAAGATTGGGACGATGGAATGCCTGGTGGAGGAGGGTAATGCCATAGCTTTCTTGGGCCCTCTGATGAGAGCTGCTGAAAGAGGCTGTATGCAGGTTGTCGAGTGGTTTGTGAAAAGGAGCTGTCGAGATATGGAGCTCTGCCTAGCCCTGACAGCGGCTACATCCAGCAGCCAAATCGGGGTGGCTGCCTTTCTTCTTCCCCACGTCCCCCAGCACGTCCTAACCGCCCTCAGCATCGAGATTTTGAAGGCCGCAGGGGAAAGAAGTGGTGGGTCCCTCGATGGCGTAGCATTTCTCCTCCGTTCTAATTTCTTAGGGGATCCGGCCGCAACATATGCGGTGGCCGATAGCATTGCCATGTCCGATGATGAAAGTGTTGCTCCCGAGCTTATGGATTTTCTCCGGGAACATTGGTCGGAGGCTGCTTACTTAGACGGACAAAAACAAGGAGAAGAACATTTTGTGAATTTTGTGAGGATTTTGAGGTGGGGTGGGTCTCCCATTTGCTTGAGAGATCTTCCCTCCACCCTGAGGGTTGCAGTAGCTTACTTACCCTTGTACAGGGAATGTGTGAAGGTGGGGGGCTGCTTGTTTTCACAGAGGTTGAGAGGACAGCTTGTTGAAGCTGCAAGAAGGCTTGGGGGTGGTGGGGCCCTGGAGGAAGTGAGCAAATGCAAAGAACTCTTTGCTGTTTTGGAGCATCATCTCCTCCCTATTTCATAGCATGTGCCCCACCCACAATAAAAGAAAAAGAGAGCTTTTTGGCCTATGTTCTTGTAAACAATGTATATGCATCTGTACATATGAACAAGTTATGGTGTATGAGTTTTCTTTTGATTGTGTGGTTGGGCTCCTTGTTTTGAACTCTGAATATTTTTATTTTTATTTTGTAATGAATCGACAATGAACCAACCACATCTCAGTTTGGCTTCTAACATTCTTGTTTCCAGTTAAAGCCACCAATCCTAAAATCTGTTAGCTCAAAGTCTGAACCCAGCCTTAAAACCGGTCTAATCGAAAAGTCAATTGTAACACATTAGCTGAGAATGGAACAAAAAAATTTCATTGGGAAAGTTTGAATGACAGTTACACATAAGCGTATGTTATGTCCTTGGCATTGGAGGGCATGAAGGCCATGAACATAAGCACAACAAGAATCCCAATAGGAAGCAGAAGCAGCATGAAAGGAGGGGGTGGCAATGGCGGAAGTATCAACGGCAGAATTAAAAGCGAGGCCGTCAGGCATATCAGCACAAGCATCGACTCCAAGCTGTAGTAATTTTTAGGCAATAATCTCCACAAGTTGCCGTGGGAGAGTGATCGGGTGAACTCGATGCTCTTTCCTTGTCGACTTTGGTTGTATTCATGCTTCCTTCTGTTCCCATCCATCATATTTCCACAGTTCTCTTGCAAGTTCATCAAACCCTTTGACACCCTAACCTCTGCTTCCGCTACTTTGAAACTCATTTTCAATCGACTCTTCTTCCCCCTCTGATCAGACCCAATCGGACCTTCGAACTGACAAATCGACTGCAATTTGCGCAGAAAAGTTATGTCAACTGAGCTCTACTGTGCGTAATCCCCAACAATCCCCAGTAAACTAAGCATGTGCGATCCAATAGATGAAGTCCTTCCCCTGTAATCCAATTGCAAAGCAAGGAAATAGATAAAGATGATGGGCAATTAAGAAAGATGAAATAAAACTGATGGATTTCCCCACAATCCAAGAACATTATCTCCGAGATACTAACAAATGAACATTCCCCCTCAAATTAAGACTTGAAATGATAAAATAAATTCGAGGGTTCGTCCCGGATTTATCCGATGGGTGTTTGTATCTACAGAGAAATGGATTGAATCAAATTACGGACGATTGCCTTGTGTCTAAGCCAAAGGAAATCAAGGAGAGGAAGATGATACCAGTTGTATTGAATCGGAGTCTGCAACGAAAGAGAGGGATCCTCCTTTACACTCCAG
The DNA here is from genome assembly GCA_022432975.1 of Begonia masoniana. Classification (NCBI taxonomy): domain Eukaryota; kingdom Viridiplantae; phylum Streptophyta; class Magnoliopsida; order Cucurbitales; family Begoniaceae; genus Begonia; species Begonia masoniana. The sequence continues at coordinate 45,669,748 of CM039504.1, read as the reverse complement.
CCTCGAATCCTTCCGTCAAATACGATCGCAGACAAATCTTCGTCAACAAGATGAAAGAGTAGGAAAGACTAAATTGATTATCATCATCACCATCACGATCAGCAACAATCAAAACAAAGAAATAATGGAAAACCAACTGAGTTCTCAGGTTGGCTGGCTTGAAAGCAAAGACAGGACGAGGAAGAATGAAGAAGGTGGGTGCAAGCGGAAAAGGAATGGAGAGAGGAGAAAGAATGGATTGTTGGGTTAAAGGTTATTGCGTTGAAGAGAGAGAAAGAGAGGAGAGAGAGAGAGAGAGAAAGAGAGAGAGAGAGGATGGGTTCAGTGAATTAGAAAAGCAAGAGCTGACAAGCAATGTGCCAGTTGGTGGTTTTTGAAAATGAAGGGAAAAGTGTATGTGGTGAGACTGAGCGTCTCCCCCAAGGTTCATCTTCCCTGCCCTCTCTGTCTCCCCTCAAAACCACCGTTTTTCTCTCTTTCTAGAAAACCCGCCCGAAAAGATTCTTCAACCATGCCGTCATCATTTCCTACCCAAAACTTCCATAAATTATTTTCTAATTACTGCTTTAGACCTCAAAGTAATCGATTTTTTCGATTCAAACCTTAAAGTATAATATTTGACGATCTAAACCTTAAAGTATTAATAACATAACAAAACAAACCTTGACGGACGTCCTATCATTGTCTGTTCTCGAAGTTTGTCGTAGACCGGACGGACTCACAGAGTCCGTCCGGTCCATAGAACGGACGGACTCTTGCAAAAGACAGTCCGTCTGCTCGAGAATTTAGCCTAGAACGGACAAACCCCTAAAATCACAGTATGTTCGTTCAAGAATTTAGCCTAGAACAGACGGACTCTCTTAAGTAGAGTCCGTCTGTTTGTAACTTAGGGCTAGAGAGGGCGGTCATGACCGTCTAAGAGTGCATCCGTTCTCTCAATAATATATTCCAAAGAGCTTTCCAAAGCTATTCGCACGAAGAAAACTCTCGGGATCGATTTTCTCTCCAACTTCCGGCGATTGTTTTGCATAAATTCAACTGAAACTTACTCCAGGGTATGAATTTATCATTTTTAAATTATTTGGTTCGATTTTTAGGTAACAAATTTGAGATATCCCAATTTTTCACAGAGAGGATGTGATGACCCGAATGGACATGTATGAGAAGAAACCACCCAGTGCTCCGCGAATCCCGAGTGGGACTTGGGCCGGAGGATGACGTGCTGGGTTAAAACTCCGCGGATCCCGGGTTGGACTTGGGCAGGAGGGTTCGGTCGTAGAAAGGGGGGTTGTCACAATCCCACATCGCTTGGGGAAGTATGTGGAAATGAAACATATGTAAAGAGACCCTTCCAACATAGCAAGACGCGTTTTGGAGCACAATTGGCAACGGATCCCATAAGAACTCCGAAGTTAAAAGTGCTTCGGCGAGAGCAATTCCAGGTTGGGTGACCTTCCGGGAAGTTCTCGCCAAACAAAGCCGTGAGGGGAGGATATTGGGCTACGGTCCAATCCCCAGAGCGGACAATATCTTGCTGGGATATGGGGTCGTTACAAAAGGTATCAGAGCCTGTACCCAACCGGAAATGTGGCCAACGAGGACGTTGGGCCCCCGAGGGGGGGTGATTGTGATGACCCGAATGGACATGTATGAGGAGGAACCACCCAGTGCTCCGCGAATCCCGAGTGGGACTTGGGCCGGAGGATGACGTGCTGGGTTAAAACTCCGCGGATCCCGGGTTGGACTTGGGCCGGAGGGTTCGGTCGTAGAAAGGGGGGTTGTCACAATCCCACATCGCTTGGGGAAGTATGTGGAAATGAAACATATGTAAAGAGACCCTTCCAACATAGCAAGACGCGTTTTGGAGCACAATTGGCAACGGATCCCATAAGAACTCCGAAGTTAAAAGTGCTTCGGCGAGAGCAATTCTAGGTTGGGTGACCTTCCGGGAAGTTCTCGCCAAACAAAGCCGTGAGGGGAGGATATTGGGCTACGGCCCAATCCCCAGAGCGGACAATATCTTGCTGGGAAACGGAGTCGTTACAGAGGATGGTCACCATCGTCAGACAGTGCATCTGATCTCTAGATTTTTAATCCAACCTTGTGCTCTGTTCTCCGACGATTAGGCCGAAATTGTTCCAGGTTATGTATCAATTTTGAATTGATTTGTTTCGATTTTGAAATGTTTGGTTTGTGTTTGAATTGATTTGTTCAAATTTTCGAATTGTGCTGATTTTTCGAGCCCTTAATAAAATTTATAGATATTCGTCGTAAATGACTGAGAGATTGGTTGATGCAGATGAGCCTACAAACATAGAGTGGTATATAGAGGAGCACGCTCCTATATACGGTGATATTCAACCATTTAATCACTTAGAGAGTGAATGCGAAATACAGATGCATTCAATATTGCAAACCTTAGACAATGAGCTTCGTGAACCGTTTAATTCGGATGATGACGAGGCACAAAGCATACGAGTAAGGGCAGAAAATTCGGGTGATTTTGCTGTGGGTAGACAATATAGTTCTTTAATGGTCATTAGAGACGAAGTACGAGATTATGCTTTGAAAAAAGGATTTGATATCAAAATTGTTAAAAGTGAGAAGAAGAGACTCACGGCAAAATGTCTAGGAGGAGATTGTAATTGGCATATGCATACTTCGGTCATGCAAAATGAGTTGACCTTCCAAATGAAGTCCTACCGTAATGATCACAACTGTGCAAGGACACTTGATAATCGACACGCTTCGGCAAAGTGGTTCACAATGTATTATTTAGATAGGTTCAAAAGTCAACCTGACTGGCCCATTCCTGATAATATCGAGACAGTAACGAAAGAACATAAAGTGAACATTAAGCCAAGTCTTGCGAGAAGAGGAAGAAGCAAAGCTAAATAACTTAATTACGGGAGGGGGGAAGAACAATTCAAAGTACTGCGTTCGTACTCAGAAGAAATATTCAGATCAAATCCAGGCAGTACAATGAAAATACATGGTTACGTAGTGGGTGAGGGGCGAGATGAGCAGATGATATTTGAAAGAATATACATATGTATGGCTACTTGTGTGACAGATTTGTTGGAACAGGGCATACCTATTATATGTTTAGATGGATGCCATCTAAAGAGCTCCTGCCCCGGCCAATTACTCACGGCCGTAAGCATTGATGGCAATAATGGCGTATATTCGATTGTCCTTGCCAACGTGGAGACAGAATGCAAGGACTCGTGGATGTGATTTTTGGAGTTATTGCACGACGATTTAGGCATTGACCGTGGACGAGGATGGACATTTGTGTCGGATTGACAAAAGGTATATATTATTATTACTATTATTATTATTCGGGCGTTGTAGTTATATTGTTTTATGCTGAGTTTGTTTTTCTTTAAAATTTCAAGGGTTGTTGGCTGCTATGGACGACACATTTGGTTTAGCCGAACACCGTTTCTGCCAAAGACATATGTATGCAAACTTCAAAGGACGATTTTGGGGCATAGCGTATAGAAATGCGATGTGGAATGCATCAAGGGCAACCACAAGTGAATATTTTGAGATAGCAATGAGGAAAGTGTATGAGCTCAACAAGGATGCCCATGCATGGCTTCGACGAACACCACCTAGTTGTTGGGCTACTCATGCATTTTTGCTAATTCCCAAGTGTGACTTAGGCTTGAACAATTTATGCGAGTCTTTCAATTCGGCTATATTGCCAGCCATGGACAAATCGATCCTGACCATGTTCGAGATTATTCGAAAGACCATGATGACTCGAATTGTAAAAAAATACGAAAAGATGCTCAAGTCAGACGATGTCCTATGTCCTAAGATTAAGAAAAAGCTAGAGAATCTCAAAGAGACAGCTCACAGTTGGAGTGTTGAGTTAGCAGGAGATGCACGGTTTGAGGTCAGCAACGACAACAAACAATATGCCATTGACCGGAATGAAGGCGTGTGCGTATGTCGGAGGTGGGAGCTTACTAGAATCCCATGTGTTCATGTCATTCCATGCATTTATTTCATGAGAGAGCCGGTGGAAAATTTCGTTCATATATACTATCATCGGGATACATATTTAGAGATGCACTCACACTTCATTCGTCCCGTTAATGGCCAACAAATGTGGCCGGCACCAGAGAATCGGACCCCAATCGTTCCACCCAAGAGAAGGCCTCAACCTGGTAGGCCGAAAAAGAAAAGAGTGCACGATGTTGATGAGCCTTCTATGTCGATAATTTCTAAGAAGAAGTCTATGATGTCGTGTGATAAATGTCGGCGTCAAGGGCATAACAGTCGCACATGTCCTGAGAGGGGATCCAATTCAGGTGCTGCTACTTTGCGTGACACATTTATGGGTTTCCAGACATTTGACGGAACTCAGGTATATTTTTTCCCATTATTCTCTAAACAAACTAAGATTATTATGTTCTAATATAACTGTCATTACGTGTAAGAATCTACTACACATGGCCATGGAATAGGATGATGGATCTCAGGCGATGACGATGGCATTCTGGGGCAGCTTTACTTTATAGATATTGTCTGTTGTAATTTAATTTGATGTACAATTCATTTAAACTTCTAAGTTATTTTATAATGAGAGCTAACAATTAGTATATAAGTTCTATATGATAATTTTGTTAATTTCATGTTTAATACTGGATCTGTTTGGGTAGTCAAATATACATGATGATACTAGCTATGGGGGAGTCAAAAAACAAATAAAACTGTCCAAATTTCTATTTTTTTTTCACTCGACGATGACATTCTGGAGCAGCTTTATTTTATAGATATTGTCTGTTGTAATTTAATTTGATGTACAATTCATTTAAACTTCAAGTTATTTCATAATGAGAGCTAACAATTAGTATATAAGTTCTATATGATAATTTTGTTAATTTCATGTTTAATACTGGATCTGTTTGGGTAGTCAAATATGTAGGATGATACTAGCTAAGGGGAGTCAAAAAACAAATAAAACTCTATCCAATTTTTCAATTTTTTTTTTCACATGTGAAAAAAAAATAGAAATTTATACAGAGTTTCCTTTGTTTTTTTTCTCCTTTATAGCTAGTATCATCCTGCATATTTGACTACCCAAACAGGTCCAGTATTTTGCATCAAAGATCAAGTGCATCCAACAAAAATACATATTCCTATAAGTTTACATCATCCAACATAAAGTGCATCAGTTCTAGAAATATACGTCATCCAACTAAAATACATCTAACTAAAATAAATCCAACTAAAGTACAGTACATCAAACTACTATACATCAAACTAGTGTCCATCAAATTGAATTATAAAGTATACTTCGGTTGGACTTCCTCTTCACAGATAATCCATCATCTCCTATCTGCACGCAATGAAAGTTATATTATAAAATAATAGTTATAATGAAAATAATAAAGTGAAAAATTGGTTGAAATGTACCTGCATCATCGCCAGGCATCGGTTGGACGTCCTCATCATCGCCCTCCATAGGTTGGGAGTCGTCCTCATCGCCCTCTATTGCTTGGCCGTTGTCATCCATCCTCGTCATGGCCCCCCATCCAATCTAGGATGATCTGCCTCGTTCCTCTCTGGTAGTCGAACATATCTCTTTGGTAGTTCATCGTCTGTTTAATGGAGTCCACCACCTCTGTCAGCCTCTCCTCGACCTGATCAACTCTGTCTGCAAGAGAGACTATATCCGCCCTACTAGTCTCTAGGAGCGTGGTGGCCGTAGGCTGCTCTATATGAACGTTATCCTGGGAGGCCCCCTCATCTCCCCTGGACGTCCATATCCCGTCTATTCCAGGGAGACCCATACTAACCACATGAATCTTGCCAAAAACCTCACTGGATCGCTGTTTTTGCATCTGCTCTCCAGGGGGTAACTGAATCTCAAAATGCTTGACATAATCAACACACCGTAGGGCAGATTCTTGTTTTGTGTCCACCCGATCTCACACATGTGACTTAAAATCACAAAGCCGGGATCCATGAAGTTAATGAGATCTTTATGTCCATACCGCGGTAAAAGGGTGTGACACACCATGTTGTGGACTACGCGAGCTTTTGCATTCAAGTCTTTAGCTCTCGGCTTAAGGGACCCTACAATGTCAGTGTTTCAATTAATTAGCCTTAAGAACTCTGTTCCCTCGGCTGTTTCGATGAAAGGACAGTTCCAGACTGCTTGGTAGTATCTATCCGCCCCTACCCTGGCAAACCCGATCAACTGATTGACCGTCTCCGGAGTAATCACAATCTCTGTATCCAAGATGTACATCTTTATAGTTCCCGACCTGCCGGAAAAGCTCATGTTCGCATAGAATAGGCAAACAATTCGGTCACAGCTATCGCCCCGCACATTATACACCCTTGCAGGCCGATTCTGTCGAACATCTCTTGTATGCTCAAGGACTCCCAACCTCTAAAATCAACATACTTTGAAAGCATAACTGATCGGTGTAACAAATCTAGCTGGAACTGCTCTTCACAAGCCACGCTGCGATATTCAATAGAATAAAACTCTGGCCGATTCGACGATGGCAACCTCACTAGCGATTTGACGGTCCAGCCTGTGAAGACGTTGAAGGTGCCCGACATTCCAGAGGTCCACCCTTTCGCCTAACAACTAATCTCTCAGTCATTTTAGTATACGTCGATTCGAATAATCTGCAAAACTCGAAAAGAAAATTTGGGATTAGCAAATTTGGTGATAAGACGCACTCTCGGACGGTGCTGACCGTCCTTTCTTGAGGTCGAACGGACTATCGAAGGGTGATGACCGTCCTCTCTATGGAAAAGCGAGAGATCGGACGCACTCTCCAACAGTGATGACCGTCCTCTCTCGAGGTCGGACGCACTGTCTGGGGGTGATGACCGTCCTCTCTATGAAAACAAGAGATCGGGCGCACTCTCCTGGCGGTGATCATCATTCCTCTCTATGCAAACCGAGAGATCGGACGCACTGTCCGACGTGGTGACCGTCCTCCCTGTGAAAAATTGGGATATCTCGAATTTGTTACCTAAAATTGAACCAAATAATTTAAAAACAATAAATTCATACCCTAGAGTAAATTTCGGTCGAATTTATGCAAAAAAATCGCCGGAAGCTGAGAGAAAATCATCCCGAGAGTTTTCTTCGTGCGAATAGCTTCGAAAAGCTCTCTGGACTGATATAAGTTAAGAAATGGAACGCACCCTTGGATGGTCATGGACTGTCCTCTCTAGCCCTAAGTTAAAACGTTGACTCTACTTAAGAGAGTCCATCCGTTCTAGGCTAAATTCTTGAACGGACGGACTGTGCTTTTAAGGGTCTGTCCATTCTAGGTTAAATTCTCGAATGGATGGACTGTTTTTTTGCAAGAGTCTGTCCGTTCTATGGACCAGACAGACTATGTTTTCAAGAGTTCTTCCGGTCTACGTTAAACTTTGGGAACAGACAGTGATAGGACGTCCACCAAGGTTTGTTTTGTTATATTATTAATACTTTAAGGTTTAGATCATCAAATATTATACTTTAGGTTTGAATCGAAAAAACCGGTTATTTTGAAGTCGAAAGCGGTAATTTACCTTAATTAAATTATTCTCTCATGGAATTAAATTTTTAGGAAAAACCAATATAATGTTTTAAGGGATGTTTTGTACAAATTAGACCATAAAGACGTACCGCCAGCAATTTATAATTTTGCATTGAACAAATTACCCCATGGAATTAAATTTTACAAAAACGTCCAATTTAAACTTATTGTCAGGGAACAAGATAATGTTTAATGTGTGTTTTGTTAAAAATTAGACTATATCAATAAATTATTTTAAATTAAAATTAGACAGCGTACACACGCTTTGTAGCGGGATGCCGATGGACTTGAGTCGGAGCACGTTCTGGGCGTAGCACACCATGTCGCTCTCAGATGGAGAAGCAACTTCTGCTTCTGAATGATTTTGGGAGTAATTGAAGAAGAAAAAAATTAGAGAAATGGCCCAACTTTGAAGGCTTAAAAACGGCGGAGTGGGCGTTGGAGAGTTTGCTAGCGTGATAGGGTAAGGGTTGTAACACCCGGTTTTACAGGATTTTTATAAAGTCCATTATCTAATGGTCTTTTTGTAAATATGTAAAAACTTCAAGTTAGTTCATATGAGAGCTTACCAATAGTAATAGGTTCTATATGATAATTTTGTTAATTTTCATGTTTATACTTACTGGATCTGTTTGGTTAGTCCAATAGTGTAGGATGATACTAGCTACGGGAGTCAAAAAACAAATAAAACTCTATCCAATTTTTTTTTCAATTTTTTTTTCACATGTGGAAAAAAAAATAGAAATTTAGTACAGGAGTTTGGGCGTCCTATTGTGTGGTTGTGTTTTTTTTCTCCTTTATCGCTAGTATCATCCTGCATATTTGTACCAAACAGGTCCCAGTATTTGCATCAAAGATCAAGTGCATCCAACACAAATAACATTATTCCTCTAGAGGTTGAACCTCATCCAACAGAAGTGCAGCAGTTCTAAGAAATATACTTCAGCCACCTAAAATTTAAATACATCAACTAAAATAAATCCAATAAGTACAGTACATCAAACACTATACATCAAACTAGTGTCCATCAATTGAATTATTAAGTATTACTTCTGTTGACTTCCCTTCAACAAGAGAATCCCATCATCTCCTATCGGCAACGATGAAATTATTATAAAATAATAGTTATATTGGAAATAATAAAGTTAAAAATTGGTAAATGTAACCTCTACCTGCAGTCTCGCCATGCATCGTTGGATCGTCCTCGATCAATCGCCCCCATGGTATGTGGGGGAGTCGTCCTCATCGCCCTCTATTGCTTGGCCGTTGTCAATCCATCCTCGTCATGGCCCCCCATCAATCTAGGATGATCTGCCTCGTTCCTCTCTGGTAGTCGAACATATCTCTTTGGTAGTTCATCGTCTGTTTTAATGGAGTCCACCACCTCTGTCAGCCTCTCCTCGGACCTGATCAACTCTGTCTGCAAGAGAGGACTATATCCGCCCTACTAGTCTCTAGGAGCGTGGTGGCCGTAGGCTGCTCTATATGAACGTATCCTGGGAGGCCCCCTAATCTCCCTGGACGTCCATATCCCGTCTATTTCCAGGGAGACCCATTACTAACCCACATGAATCTTGCCAAAAACCTCACTGGATCGCTGTTTTTGCATCTGCTCTCCAGGGGGTACTGAATCTCAAAATGCTTGACATAATCAACACAACGTAGGGCAGATTCTTGTTTTGTGTCCACCCGATCTCCACACATGTGACTTAAAATCACAAAGCGGGATCCATGAAGTTAATGAGATCTTTATGTCCATACGCGGTATAAAGGGTTGTGACACACCATGTTGTGGACTACGCGAGCTTTTGCATTCAATGTCTTTAGCTCTCGGCTAAGGGACCCTACAATGTCAGTGTTTCAATTAATTAGCCTTAAGAACTCTGTTCCCTCGGCTGTTTCGATGAAAGGACAGTTCCAGACTGCTTGGTAGTATCTATCGCCCCTACCCTGGCAAACCCGATCAATGATTGACCGTCTCCGGAGTAATCACAATCTCTGTATCCAAGATGTACATCTTTATAGTTCCCGACCTGCCGGAAAAAGCTCATGTTCGCATAGAATAGGCAAAACAATTCGGTCACAGCTATCGCCCCGCACATTATACACCCTTGCAGGCCGATTCTGTCGAACATCTCTTGTATGCTCAAGGACTCCCAACCTCTAAAATCAACATACTTTGAAAGCATAACTGATCGGTGTAACAAATCTAGCTGGAACTGCTCTTCACAAGCCACGCTGCGATATTCAATAGAATAAAACTCTGGCCGATTCGACGATGGCAACCTCACTAGCGATTTGACGGTCCAGCCTGTGAAGACGTTGAAGGTGCCCGACATTCCAGAGGTCCACCCTTTCGCCTAACAACTAATCTCTCAGTCATTTTAGTATACGTCGATTCGAATAATCTGCAAAACTCGAAAAGAAAATTTGGGATTAGCAAATTTGGTGATAAGACGCACTCTCGGACGGTGCTGACCGTCCTTTCTTGAGGTCGAACGGACTATCGAAGGGTGATGACCGTCCTCTCTATGAAAAGCGAGAGATCGGACGCACTCTCCAACAGTGATGACCGTCCTCTCTCGAGGTCGGACGCACTGTCGGGGGGTGATGACCGTCCTCTCTATGAAAAACAAGAGATCGGGCGCACTCTCTGGCGGTGATCATCATTCTCTCTATGCAAACCGAGAGATCGGACGCACTGTCCGACGGTGGTGACCGTCCTCCCTGTGAAAAATTGGGATATCTCGAATTTGTTACCTAAAAATTGAACCAAATAATTTAAAAACAATAAATTCATACCCTAGAGTAAATTTCGGTCGAATTTATGCAAAAAAATCGCCGGAAGCTGGAGAGAAAATCAATCCCGAGAGTTTTCTTCGTGCGAATAGCTTCGAAAAGCTCTCTGGACTGATATAATTAAGAGAATGGACGCACCCTTGGATGGTCATGACTGTCCTCTCTAGCCCTAAGTTAAAAACGTTGACTCTACTTAAGAGAGTCCATCCGTTCTAGGCTAAATTCTTGAACGGACGGACTGTGCTTTTAAGGGTCTGTCCATTCTAGGTTAAATTCTCGAATGGATGGACTGTTTTTTGCAAGAGTCTGTCCGTTCTATGGACCAGACAGACTATGTTTTCAAGAGTTCTTCCGGTCTACGGTAAACTTTGGGAACAGACAGTGATAGGACGTCCACCAAGGTTTGTTTTGTTATATTATTAATACTTTAAGGTTTAGATCATCAAATATTATACTTTAAGGTTTGAATCGAAAAAACCGGTTATTTTGAAGTCGAAAGCGGTAATTTACCTTAATTAAATTATTCTCTCATGGAATTAAATTTTTAGGAAAAACCAATATAATGTTTTAAGGGATGTTTTGTACAAATTAGACCATAAGACGTACCGCCAGCAATTTATTAAATTTTGCATTGAACAAATTACCCCATGGAATTAAATTTTTACAAAAACGTCCAATTTAAACTTATTGTCAGGGACAAGATAATGTTTTAATGTGTGTTTTGTTAAAAATTAGACTATATCAAATAAATTATTTTAAATTAAAAATTAGACAGCGTACACACTGCTTTGTAGCGGGATGCTCGATGGACTTGAGTCGGAGCACGTTGTGACGTAGCACACCATGTCGCCTCAGATTGTGACGAAGCACCCTTCTGCTTCTGAAATATTTTGGGAGTCATTGAAGAAGAAAAAATTAGAAGAAATGGCCCAACCTTTGAAGGATAAAAACGTCGGAGTGGGCGTTGGAGACTGTTTGCTAGAGTGATAGGGTAAGGGTGTAACACCCGGTTTTACAGGATTTTTATAATTCCATTATATAATGGTATTTTTGTAAATATGTCAAATTAAGTCCGTTTTGCGAACGAAAAGTTTTAATAGAGCCCTAGCAATAAATTGAAATTTCTGGTGAAATAAAATTTTTTTGAAGAAACCGAATCAATGACTAAATAGCGAGATAGTTGAGTATTAAACAAAAAGGGCAAAAAGGTAATTTTGCTAACCAAAAATTTAATAAACACTTAAACAATTTTCTCTCCCTCCCTCATTTCACTCTGTTTCCACGAAAAGCTCCAGAGAGCTTTGGCGATTCTCTCCCCCCTTACGCGATTCTCACTTCCGGCGACTAAGTTTCTCCTCCGGCGACGAACCTTCACGTTTCTTCTCCGAAACCACTTCCTAGGTAAGATTCTATAATTTTAGAGCTTTAGATTTCGATTTCTAGAGTTTAAACGTTTAGGGTTCGTTTAGGGTTTTTGTTAAAAACGTGGATTAAGGTTTGAAATCGATAGGTTTAGTGTGATTACGCCTCTAATGGATGTGTTGATGGTTATTGGGCACGGTTAGTCGAGTTATTGATGAATATTGGGGTTTTGGTTGAAGAGTCGGTTATTAGAAAGTTTGGGAAACTCCATTAATGAAGGTTAAGGATTCACGAGCGCGAATTGCTCGATGAAATGCCTCAACGAGCTGAAATAGAGGTTTATGAGATATTCTTTAGCTAGGGACTTCATTAGTCTTTAGACTTTGATTTCTAAGGACTGGTTTTGATGATAATTTCTATGAATTGGTTTAGGTGAACAACGCTCGTGGACGGAGCTCAGTGTGCTACGGACGAGAGATAAGTCTTCGTGACTCGCTTGGCCGATCTGGCCTACACCGTAGAAGATTTTATTGTTCGAGGATATTTGGAGAAATTGATATTTAGTGTAGGTTGGATGGGTAGTTTAGGTTGATTGTGTATTAGAATGTTTTCTTAGGTTCTTTTTATGCATTGTTCTATGTTTCTTTACTTGTGTCGCATAATTCATGTTCATGCATCACGTTTTCAAATTAGCACGAAAAAATGAACTTCCGCATGTGTTTTCATGAAAAGAAATGACTAATGAAAGATATGAATGCATGTAATCCCGGTCACGCAGGGTGGGGTTCAGACATGGCTGTCCTGAGAGGAGGAGCATGTTTTCCCCCCAGTAGATGAAAAGGGCTATCTAACCGCGAGATGTGCCCTCTCCATTTGGTGAGAGTTAATCTCAAGTGACACCTCCCGTTATATAACTAAACAATGAAAAAGGAATGCATGATTTTACGAACCCCACACGCATGGCATGCATTTGCATTTACGTAGATTTACTGAGCCCTTTAGCTCATAGGTTATTTCTATGGTGTAGGTGACTTTGATATAGGTGAGGATGATATTCTTCCGCCTGACGCACGAGCAGGTTGATAGAGAATGGCCCGTGGGAGTGCGCTGGACAGTCGACGCTATTTTGACCCGTGGGGACGTATGTAAGTATTTTGGGTTACATTGGGTAGAAAATGTGTAAATAGTATATTTAGGTTGTTGTATGGATTAGTTGGAATTTGATTTTGTTAATGGAAGTGTTTTGATGATTTTGAAATTTACTGGAACTGCTTGGTAATTTTCAAACTTCATAGGGATTTGTTTAGTTTTCAAACGGATCCACGCAGTTCGTTTTCGTGAAAACTTACTTTGTTTTAAATACGTCTCGAGTCGATTTTTGAGTGAGATTATGGAGGATGTACGAGTGTCGAATGACTTTATGTTGAAATGCATTGTTGTGATGTATGTAATGTTTAGAGGTAAATTGATGAAGGAAAAATTGTGAAGTGTATGTGTAGGGAGTTGAAGGAAAGAAAGGAGAAGGAAAGGAGGAGGCCAGCTTTCTGGAATTCAGATTCCAGAGAGTTTGCCGATCGATCGCCAGGGAGGGCTATCGATCGGTGTCTCAATGGTACTCGCTCTAGAAGAAATTCCAAAGCGTGTGCCGATCGATCGCCTGCATGGGCGATCGATCGGCGTATGTGTGATCGCCTGGGGCAATCGATCAGGCGATCGATCGCCTGGCGTGAAATCGCCACAGCCGATCGATCGGCCATGCATTTTGGGCATGGTTTGCCCTTTTTGCCCTCGATTCCTTTGGCCGATTATTCTCCTATTTTAATATATTTTCTTTAAATGGTTTTGAGAATGTTTTTAATTGATTTAGAGGTTTAAAAAGAAAAATTTTCACGGGAATTTAGGGATAGCATTAGGGGATGTTACAGAGGGTCAGAAAAAATCGCAACCTTCGAAGCCTATCGAGTTGTGTAGTTGATTTTGCAATTTTTCTTGCCGGAGGAGAGGGGGAGTGTATGAGAAAATCGCAGACAATTAGGGTTTTTTGCCCTAGTTCTTTATATAGTGTGTGTGGAGCAGGATCCAACTGACGAAAATGAGGAGCAGGTTACCGCTACTGCACAAAAACTCACAGAACAAAATCCCGCTTTCCAACATTGGCTCCCATATGACCAAATTTTAACAGACATATAAATGATAATAGTTGTTTTGTTAACAGACTATAGTTTAAAAGTGATCTTGTTAATAAATATAGTTTAAGGGTGAGTTTATTAATGACCCTATAATTTAACGATTTTTTGTTAATTACCCTATTAAATAATAACCCCAAAACCCTTATTATTTAAATTACGTGAAGAGGAATACTAATAAATATATAAATAATTAAACTATTTTCTACTTGTCAACTTAATTTTTTGGAGTGGTTAGTAATTTATTATATAGAATAGGAGAAGTGAATGAAAGCCAAAGCAAATCATATGTTTTCCTTAGTCAAGTGTTTGTAATTAAATGGAACAAGATGATAATACTTTACTTGTTTCTTCCTTCACCCAACTGGACTACTTCACTATTTTTCAATGCATCTTTCTTAAATTACACTAATTACAAAATAATTAATGATTGAGCCGAAAAAAACGGTTGGCTAGTTCGTTCTTGTAATTAATCGAGCCAACTCGTTTAAGTTAAATTTGTTGATATGAGCGGAAGATTTTGAGCTCGTGAGTTAAATGAGTTAAGCTCCAAGATTTGTACTATAATTATTCTAATACAATAATGTAAAATTTAATCAATCAATTAATAATTACTAATATCATAGAAAAATTATGAATAACTATTCAATATTTAACAAAAGTAAGTGTAACACCTGACAATCTCAGCCAGGTGATTTTCTTAACGGAATTAACTGTCACCTTTATTATTAATACTTGAATTTAATTTTAATGCCAAGGTTTATTTGATTTCTAATTTTGTGATGGCAAAATGGTAATTAGGAAGGATCTTATTAATATAAATAGAAAATGGAAACCTTAAACCTCACTTAAACCCCACTGTAGCCGACATTCTCTCTCGGCAATTCCCGGTGCTTCCAGAGCTTTTTCTCTGCCGGCGATTCCCTCTTTGGCGATCGATTTCTCCAGCCTCCACTCTGATAACCTGCATTCAAGGTAAAATTTAGTCAATGTAGTTGCCGTGTAGTTGTTTGGAACTCTGTTTTCAACTAGAACCCAATGTTTCAAGATTCTTCAATGGCCGGATAATAGGAACATTTTTATCGGTGTTTGGTAATGACATTTCCGAATCGATTCTGGACATTTAATATAACCGACCCTGATTAATTGTTAGTTGAACCTAGCTGTTTTGGTTTTGGAATTCAGACTGCACACAAAGAACTAGACTAAAGGATTCGGGAATGACCTTAGCTATTAGATTCTAGGATGACTTGTGATTAGGACTATTAGGATTTTCGTTTTAACTACTGCAATGTGAATGTTTTAGGTGAAGAAGTCTGAAGAAAAGGAGCTCAAGTTGCTAAGGAAACCAGGTAAATGAATGTGTAGGATTCCTGGCCATTAGGGCCTTACATCATAAGGATGCTAGGTAGAAACTGATACGATGATTAGAAGTTATTTAAGCTATTGTCTGTTACTTATGTTGATGTTTGTTTTAAGTTAGTAAGATGGTTTGTACTTGGATGATTCACGGATGTTTGAGAACTATGTTATGTGATGTTCTGTTAGAGTCTATGAAGTCAACTGTCTAGTATGATAAATTCCATAGTCTGATGATTTAAGAACATTCATGTCATGCATCATGATTTACTCCTCAAGCATATGAAAATGATTTATGAGCATGTTTTCCCCATGAGCAAGATATGAGAATGAATATGAAAACGATCTCATACAACATGATTAAGTGAGGGTTGGGGGCGGGTTGACGTATGCCACAGTCCAAAGAGGGACCATGAAAACGACCCGAAAGGGAATATGATCAAAATCACTGTCAACCCCCCTTTTACGGCACAAATCCTCCCTTAATCCATATGATGAAAACGATGAACAGAAACAAGAATGATAAATGATCAAGAACATGTTTTCTCTCAACTGTACATTCATGAATACATGTTAGTTTGCATTCCTTACTAAGCATTAGGCTTATAGTTTAAACCTCATGATGTAGGTGACGAGTTTTCAGGTGAGGATCACAAAGTTAATGAGGATGTTTAAACTCGGTTGCTGGAAGGTGCTCAGGGTGGAGATTTGTGGTTGGCAGGCGATATTGACCCACGGTTATGCTCACATTGAGTCAGTAAGGTTTATGAAAGACTGAAGTCTGTGTAGAATGAGATTTCTTTTTATAACATTGGGATGTTGGGATTTGTCTATTTGATCTCTGAGTCAGAGGAATGACTTAAGTTTATAGAATGATCTGCTTAATTAAGTCTTCCGCTTCACTTATCCTGACCGAGTCTGTGATTTTTATTCATTTAAAGTTTATGCCTACCAAGTTGAAATCTATGAGAGTCGGAGTATTTTTCTGTTGGTTGAAGTTGCTTGATGATTATCGTGTTTTACTGCTGAGTGATAGGAGTCGGATGAGTGTATCATCCGGCTGACGTCATCGGCGGATGTCGAATGATAGAAGTTGAACGATTGAGTCTTCCAGCTGACGTCATTGGATGATGTCGAGTGTTTTCTTTACCGGATGATATAAGTAATGTTTTGTCGTTTAGTGACCGGGTGATGTAGGTGTTTTCTTTACCGGATGATATAAGTAATGTTTTGTCGTTTAGTGACCGGGCGATGTAGGTGTTTTCTTTACCGATATAAGTAATGTTTTGTCGTTTAGTGACCGGGCGATGTAGGTGTTTTCTTTACCGGATGATATAAGTAATGTTTTGTCGTTTAGTGACCGGGCGATGTTTTAATTAGACGCGTGAAACGTCCGTGTCCGCTGGCAGATGTGTAATGTATTTCGTTGCTGGACGATGCCTAATGAATCACGTGTGATGTCTTGAACTAAGTTATGATTTAAAAGAAAAATATAGAAAAAAAAGAACAAAAGAATGTAAGGATATATGGTCAATTCTAAAAGAGTCATGGTTTGGTCTCGGCCCTACTGGGGTCGTTACAATTATGGTATCAAAGCGAAAACCGGGTTCTAAAATCGATTCTGCAGACTGCCTCCCAGCACAGATTGCCACCTGAGTACACTCCAACAACTGTAAGTGTTTATGATTTTAAGTAATGTCATTAAGTTAAGATATGTTATGATTATTTTCTTAGGAATCCCAAAATGGTGAGGGGACAACAGAAAGAAGATAATGTGGATAGTACCACTATTGCTCAGCTAACGGAGTTGGTTATACGCCAATCACGCCAAATTGAGCAGCTTATGACCACCAGGGAAGAGCATGGGAACTCTAGCTCTAATGCAAACCATGATCATGGTGGCGAACGCTTCCATAGACTTAGACCCCCAACATTTAATGGCCAAGTTTCGAATCCTGTTTATGCTGAGGAGTGGATTCGGAAAATGGAGGACATGTTCAAGTACGCCAAGGTCGATGAAGGAGATAGGGTCACTTATGTTGTTTTTCATTTGGAACTGAGTGCAAGGCATTGGTGGGACTCAATCCAGAGCACCATTAATGCAGGAGCTATGACCTGGGAAATGTTTAAGATTGCTTTCTTTGATAAATATTTCAATAGGACCATTTGGGCCAGCAAGAAAAAGGAGTTCATGAACTTGCGTCAAACTGGCTCTGTGGCGGATTACATATGTAGGTTTGAGGCTTTATCACGGTTTGCTCCCCGATTGGTTGAGGATGATGAGGACAAGATCCACCAGTTCGTTCAAGGATTGAAGCCGAGTTTGTATATGAGAGTAAAGACTGCTGGAATACATGATATACCATATGGTGAAGTGACGGCTAAGGCCTTGGAGCTAGAAGAAGCCGAGATAACAACATATGCACAGCGTGAACAACCAAGGAAGTTCATTAAGGAGGCTCAGCCGCCACCACGTCAGAACAAAGGATGGCAACCACAACAGAACAGAGGACCACAACAACAACAGCAGGGTATAAAGAGACCCTTCAATCCAAATGATGATCAAGGAAAAGGAAAACGACCATTGGCCCCTCTATGCTCCAACTGCCAGAAGAACCACCATGGCGAATGCAAGCTACACTCTGGCCGTTGCTACATATGTGACAAGGTCGGACATGTAGTCAGAGACTGCCCCAAGCCACCAGACCCCATTGGAGCAAGAATGGCACCCAGAGTCTTTGCTATGATGGAGGACGAAGATGCTGTGCAGCATACGGTCATAACAGGTACAATTATGATCTGTGGTATTTCTGCTTACACACTTATAGACACGGGGGCCACCCACTCATTTATAGCAACCCTGTTTGTCTGTAAGCATAAGTTAGGATACTTACCAGCTGATAGGCCATATAGTGTCATGTTACCGTCAGGGAAATCCTTACATTCTGAACAGATAGTGAAGGGTGACATTGTGTCCTTAGGAGATAAGAAGTTATATGTAGAACTGATTGTAATTGACATAAAGGGATATGAAGTTATATTAGGAATGAATTGGTTATCCAGACACTATGCCACAATAAGTTGTAGGTTTGGATTAGTTGAGTTTCGACCCCCAAATGGAGATCGGTATACCTTCCAAGCTATCCCAAAAATCAGTAAAATATCGATTATATCCTTACTAGAGACTCAACGGATATTGAAAGATGGCTGTGAAAGTTACCTAGCTAGTATAATGGATATTCGAGTGAAGAATAAGATAGAATTACAAGATATTTCTATAGTCCGAGAGTTCCCCAAAGCATTCTTGGATGATTTGCTAGGATTACCACCTGATAGAAAAATAGAGTTTGTGATTGATACATATCCCGAGGCATTACCTGTATCTGAATCCTTACCGTATAGCACCTGTTGAATTAAAGGAATTAAAAGTCCAACTACAGGAATTAGTAGACAAGGGATTTATATGCCCTAGTAGTTCTCCCTAGGGTGCACCTGTTTTATTCGTTAAGAAGAAAGATGGTTCTCTTAGAATGTGCATTGACTACAGAGAGCTAAACAAGTTGACAATTAAGAATAAATATCCTTTACCCCGAATTGATGATTTGTTTGACCAGTTACAAGGAGTTAAGGTATTTTCAAAGATTGACTTACGTTCGGGTTATTACCAACTGAAAGTTAAGGATGGGGACATACCAAAGACAGCATTCAGAACCCGATATGGACATTATGAATTTTTTGTAATGTCGTTTGGTTTGACAAATGCACCCGCAGCTTTTATGGACTTGATGAATCGAGTGTTTCGTGAGTACTTGGACGAGTTTGTAATTGTGTTTATAGATGACATCCTTATATACTCACAGACTGAAGCTGACCATGCAGAGCATCTAAGAATAGTTTTGACGACATTAAAACAGCAACAACTTTATGCCAAGTTGTCTAAGTGTGAGTTCTGGCTGGATAAGGTCAACTTTTTAGGTCATGTCATTTCTGCTGAGGGCATATCAGGAGATCCAACCAAGATTCAGGCTGTTAAGGACTGGCCACAGCCAAAGAATGTCAGTGAAGTCCGTAGTTTCCTTGGTTTGGCAGGTTATTATAGAAAGTTCATTAAGGGATTCTCTATGATAGCTAAGCCTTTAACTAATTTAACAAAGAAGGACACCAAGTACTCTTGGACTGAAGCTTGTGAAGAAGGCTTCCAAACACTTAAGCTGAAGTTGACGACAGCCCCGCTACTAACTCTACCAACCGAAGAAGGAAAGTTTAGTGTTTACTATGATGTATCCAAAGTTGGACTGGGGTGCGTTTTGATACAAGAAGGAAAGGTCGTGGCGTATGCCTCTAGGCAGCTGAAGAGTTATGAACAGAATTACCCCACTCATGATTTAGAGTTAGCCGCAGTTGTTTTTGCACTAAAGATTTGGAGATACTATTCATATGGTCGACAGTGCGAGGTGTTTTCTGACCATAAGAACCTAAAGTACCTATTCACCCAAAAGGAATTAAACATGAGACAAAGACGTTGGTTGGAATTTGTTAAGGATTATGACCTTGAGATTAAATACCACCCGGGCAAGGCTAATGTTGTAGCCGATGCTTTAAGCAGGATGTCTAAGACAATGCAGCCCGCTGTATCAACCATGTCTGTACCATTATGGAAGGAAGTTCAGAAGTTTGAGTTGGAAATAGTTCCTGAGTTGTCAACTTTACTTGCTGATTTCACCATTCGACCAACTATTTTGGATAAGATCAAAGAGGCACAACAAAAGGATTCAAAGGAGAATAATAGTATGACGAGTAAGTTAAAGACGCCTCCTCTGATTTCAGTCTCTCCAATGATGGTATTCTGAAGTTTAGGAATCGATGGTACATTCCTAGTGATAAGGAATTGCGTGAGTTGATCTTGGCTGAAGCTCACTCATCTTCTTTCTCTGTACACCATGATAACACCAAGATGTATCGAGATTTAAGGTTACATTATTGGTGGCCAAATATGAAGAGGGATGTTGCCAAGTATGTGGAGTCATGTCTTGTATGTCAACAAGTTAAAGCAGAGCACCAACGCCTAGGAGGTACCCTTCAACCCTTACCGATCCCCGAATGGAAATGGGAAAATATTGTCATGGATTTTGTTGTTGGACTACCTAAGACAACTAAAGGTCATGACAGCATCTGGGTTGTGGTTGACAGATTGACGAAGTCAGCTCACTTCCTACCCGTGAAGACAACATACACGATGGACCAGCTTGCTGATCTGTATGTTCAGGAAATCATTAGATTGCATGGGATTCCGATATCTATAGTCTCTGACCGTGATCCCAGGTTCACCTCAAGATTTTGGCAGAGTCTTCAGAGCACATGATACGAACCAAGATAGGTCCAAGCCCAATGTCAAGGACAATAATCCATCTAACAAAGGAGGACCTAATGTGAATCAAGGTGCGACCAAGCTCAAGCCCAAAGACAAACATCAATGTCAAAATATTGTAGTTCTTCATGGAGAAACATGTTTTACGGAGATCAACATCTTCAATTCAGCATCCCCTTACAATATGACATTCTTCAAGGTGAGGCATAAATGGAGGATTAAGCACACGTTCAAAGATTACTGGATTACTTCTCAAAGGTTTCTATAGTGGGCTGGATCGCGTAATTATAGAAAGTTTCTTAATTATAATTTTAGAAAGTTTTCCTAAATAGAGTTTTAGAAAGTTTCTTAATTATAGTTTTAGAAAGCTTTCCTAATCATAGATTTAGAAAGTTTTCCTAAGTATTGTTTTAGAAAGTTTCTTAATTATCGTTTTAGTAATATTTCCTAATTATTTTTAGGATATTTTGTAGCCTATTTAAAGGCATAGGTGCTTCAACATTATAAAGCAATATACATGATTTTGAGTTACTCTTTGTGAGAATTTTCTCTTTTGTTCTTTGTGAAGAACTAGATTTTACTCAAGTCAAAACTTGAAAGATCAACTTGATAGCTTTGGTTCTAACCACTGAGAACCACGGGTATATGAAACCCGAGACCCTTCAACAACGCGGAATTAGAAACTCAGGAAAGCCTGTGAAATCAAGTATAAGGAACTTGACCCCAATCGAACCTTGTCAACGGAACCAAAGTTATCAAACAAGGAGCTTGACCCGTAACCGAACTTGTGGTTAGAACCAAAGCTATCAAGTTGATCTTTCAAGTTTTGACTTGAGTAAGATCTAGTTCTTCACAAAGAACAAAAGAGAAAATTCTCACAAAGAGTAACTCAAAATCATGTATATTGCTTTATAATGTTGAAGCGCCTATGCCTTTAAATAGGCTACAAAATATCCTAAAAATAATTAGGAAATATTACTAAAACGATAATTAGGAAACTTTCTAAAACAATACTTAGGAAAACTTTCTAAATCTATGATTAGGAAAGCTTTCTAAAACTATAATTAAGAAACTTTCTAAAACTCTATTTAGGAAAACTTTCTAAAATTATAATTAAGAAACTTTCTATAATTACGCAATCCAGCCCACTATAAAAACCTTTGAGAAGTAATCCAGTAATCTTTGAACGTGTGCTTAATCCTCCATTTATGCCTCACCTTGAAGAATGTCATATTGTAAGGGGATGCTGAATTGAAGATGTTGATCTCCGTAAAACATGTTTCTCCATGAAGAACTACAATATTTTGACATTGATGTTTGTCTTTGGGCTTGAGCTTGGTCGCACCTTGATTCACATTAGGTCCTCCTTTGTTAGATGGATTATTGTCCTTGACATTGGGCTTGGACCTATCTTGGTTCGTATTAGCACATTAGGATCGAAGTTATCTTTTAGCACTGCTTTTCACCCACAAACCGATGGACAATCTGAGCGGACAATTCAGATACTCGAGGATATGTTGAGAGCATGTGTGCTAGATTTCCAGACATCTTAGAGTCGACATTTGCCCTTAATTGAATTCTCCTACAACAATAGTTACCAGTCCACTATCGGTATGGCACCCTACGAGGCGTTGTATGGTAGAAAATGTAGATCACCCTTATACTGGGATGAAGTTGGTGAAGCAAAACTCCTTGGACCCGAGATTTTACAGCAGATATCAGGTAAGATTGCCATTATTAGGAGGAGAATGGTGACTGCACAAAGCCGACAGAAGAGTTATGCAGACCAAAGAAGGAGAGACCTTGAGTTTGCTGTTGGAGACGAAGTTTTCTTAAAGATTTCACCCTTTAAGGGAGTTTTAAAATTTGGTAAGAAGGGAAAGCTTAACCCGCGATTTATTGGACCATTCCCCGTCTTAGCTAGAATTGGCAGTACAGCTTACAAACTGCAATTGCCTCCATCACTGGAAAAGGTACATAATGTCTTCCATGTGTCAATGATAAGGAAATGCATACGTGATCCAGCACATGTTGTTGAACCAACTGGAATCGATATCGAGCCGACCCTAGAGTATGAAGAGAAACCAGTAAAGATCATGGAATCTGCGATAAAGACTCTTCGAAATAAAGAAATTCTACTGGTGAAAGTCTTATGGATGAATCATGGTATTGAAGAAGCCACTTGGGAGCGACAGCAGGACATTTTGGACAAGTATTCAGAACTCTTTAATTGATCAATTTTCGGGGACGAAAATTTTATTTAAGGAGGGGTGGATGTAACACCCGACAATCTCAGCCAGGTGATTTTCTTAACGGAATTAACTCTCATCTTTATTATTAATACTTGAATTTAATTTTAATGCCAAGGTTTATTTGATTTCTAATTTTGTGATGGCAAAATGGTAATTAGGAAGGATCTTATTATTATAAATAGAAAATGGAAACCTTAAACCTCATTTAAATCCCACTATAGCCGACATTCTCTCTCGGCGATTCCCGTGCTTCCAGAGCTTTTTCTCTGCCGGCGATTCCCTCTTTGGCGATCGATTTCTCCAGCCTCCACTCCGATAACCTGCATTCAAGGTAAGATTTAGTCAATGTAGTTTCCGTGTAGTTGTTTGGAACTCTGTTTTCAACTAGAACCCAATGTTTCAAGATTCTTCAATGGCCGGATAATAGGAACATTTTTATCGGTGTTTGGTAATGGCATTTCCGAATCGATTCTGGACATTTAATATAACCGACCCTGATTAATCGTTAGTTGAACCTAGCTGTTTTGGTTTTGGATTTCAGACCGCACACAGAGAACTAGACTAAAGGATTCGGGAATGACCTTAGCTATTAGATTCTAGGATGACTTGTGATTAGGACTATTAGGATTTTCGTTTTAACTACTGCAATGTGAATGTTTTAGGTGAAGAAGTCTGAAGAAAAGGAGCTCAAGTTGCTAAGGAAACAAGGTAAGTGAATGTGTAGGATTCCCAGCCATTAGGGCCTTACATCATAAGGATGCTAGGTAGAAACTGATACGATGATTAGAAGTTATTTAAGCTATTGTCTGTTACTTATGTTGATGTTTGTTTTAAGTTAGTAAGATGGTTTGTACTTGGATGATTCACGGATGTTTGAGAACTATGTTATGTGATGTTCTGTTAGAGTCTATGAAGTCAACTGTCTAGTATGATAAATTTCATAGTCTGATGATTTAAGAACATTCATGTCATGTATCATGATTTACTCCTCAAGCATATGAAAATGATTTATGAGCATGTTTTCCCCATGAACAAGATATGAGAATGAATATGAAAACGATCACATACAACATGATTAAGTGAGGGTTGGGGGCGGGTTGACGTATGCCACAGTGTAATATCCCGCTTTACGAGATATTATTATTTTAATATGAAATGGCATTTTCGTAAATATGTCGGATTAACTCCAATTTACGAAAAGAAAGCGTCATTACGATCCAAACGACTAATTGGAATTTTAAGGAAAGTTTGGGAATTTTCGGAATAGTAACGCTATATTCCGAGTAATTACCTCTATCATAAAATAATTGACGTTTTAGTAAAAATAGTAAACGAGGTCCAAATTGCGAACGGACAGTTTAGTTATATCCCAAATAACAAGTTGGACTTATTGGTGAAATTAGGAGGTTTGGAGAATCCGGATCGTTGGACGATTAACGAAACGAACGACGAAACGAATAGAATTAAGTGAGAAGGGCAAATTGGTAATTTGCAAATCAATTTTTACTTAAACATCACAAGTTCTTTCTCTCCCTCACTTTCTCTCTTTTCTTCTCTGGATCGCACGACAGAGAGCTCCCTCCTCTCTCGGCCGCCGACGCCGATCAACATTCCGACCTCCGTCCGACCTCCGTTCGTTCCGATTTCTTCACGGTTTATCCTCCTCTCGCTACCCTGGGTATGCAGCTTCGGTCTTTGAGCGTTTATTTCGACTTTTACGGAGATTTAGTTAATTAGGTTTTCGTTAAAAACGTCGAAATAGGGTTCGTAATTAATAGGTTAGCCGTGATTAGGTATATATTGAACGTATTGGACGTTATTGGACGAAGTTAAATCAATTTGTGGAAAAATGTTAAATTTCAGAATTTAGGGATTTTTGAGAAAAGTTCGTAAGTTGTGATTTTGAACTATCGAGCATGAATTGGCCGTTTAAACGTCTCGATTAGTTAAGTTTGAACTTTAGGAAAGTCCCTTAGTTAAGAATTTTATTAAATTGGACAATTGGAAGTTTAGATGCGTTGTATTGACAATATTGTAAATTTGCCTTAGGTAACCGACTCTCGTGGACGAAGTTTGTGGTTCAGTGCGCCCAAGGTAAGTTCTCGTGATCTTTTCTGGCCGATTGGCCTACACCGTACGTCGTGGTCTTCTCGAGGAACTTGGTGATGTTTTGTTTAATCGCTTTGGTTGGGTAGTTAAGTTATATGTGTATAGGTTGATTGTTGAGTTTTGATGGTATGTTCTGTCTATATGTGTATAGGTTGATTGTGGAGTTTTGATGGTATGCTTTGTCTATATGATTACTGTCTGATATGAATTGTTCATGCATCATTCTGTACGTGTTTTTAAGCAAAGTAATGGACCTAATTAATCTACGTAATCTGTTATCTGGTCACGGCGAGGTGGGTTTAGACCTCGGTGACAATCTGTCTGCGACCTAATCAAAAAGTAAAATGAACCAACGAAAAGAATCTACGTAATCTGTTATCTGGTCACGGAGAGGCTTGGTAGACCTCAGTGATAATCTGTCTGCGACGTAAAGAATCTGAATCTGTAATCTGAATCTGTATCTGTATCTGCATGTTTTCTGAATTGCATACGCATAGAACGCATTGCATTTACGTAGAGCTTACTGAGATTTAATTATCTCATAGGTGTCTGTATGGTGTAGGTAATATTCTAGGTGACATCGAGCCAGGTGAGGACGGCGTTCCTCCTCCTGACGTATGAGGCAGTTGACGGATGATGGCCGTGGGAGTGCGCTGTGTAGTCGAGGCGCTTTCTGACCCGTGGGGACGTATGTGTACGTGTTTTGGGGAATTAATGTTAATTATGAATGTATAGACATTTTAGGTTGCTTGGATTCTGGATAGGGGTTAGATAACGTTTTGGTAATTGTAAGTAAAAATGTTTTGTTTTGAACTGTTTAATGAATGTTTTGGAAATGTTTTGATTGGTTTTAGGTTGTTACGGATAGCTCGGTTTTTAGAGCTATCCACTTAGTTGGACTTCGTAAAGTCCGCTGCGAGTCGGTTGGGTTTAAGTTATAAGCGGTTACGATAAAGAATGAAAAATGTGATGTAAAATGGGTAGAAGTTGTGATGCGCAGGGAGGAAACTTTAAAGTGTTTTGCTCTCTGGAATTTGGGTTCCAGAGAGCGCTTAGAGAAAAAGATGAAAAACGAGAAGAGAAAGAGAAGGAAGAAGAGGCGACTGGGCGCCGTGCTGGTCGCTGCAGGCAGCGAACAGGCGCTGCATTGCAGCGACTGGTCGCTGCATTATGCAGCGCACATGGCGACCAGGCGCTGCATATAGCAGCGCCCGGTCGCTGCTTCTCTTGAGGGCAGAATTCCAGTTCTGCCCTCCCGCTTTTTGACTGGGTTTTAATGTATTAAATAAATGTTTTGAGTTTTAATTAGTTAATAAATGATTTTAGGGTTCGATTCCGATTCCGATTTAAATTCTGTTTTCAACTTCAGTTTTTATTCCGCACAAAGTTTTATTTAAAGTAAAGGAAAGTATAAGTATAAAATGAAAAATATATTACGGGAAAAATGGGTACAGTATTAGGGTCGTTACACACAGTCCAAAGAGGGACCATGAAAATGACCCGAAAGGGAATATGATCAAAATCACTGTCAACCCCCCTTTTACGGCACAAATCCTCCCTTAATCCATATGATGAAAACGATGAACAGAAACAAGAATGATAAATGATCAAGAACATGTTTTCTCTCAACTGTACATTCATGAATACATGTTAGTTTGCATTCCTTACTAAGCATTAGGCTTATAGTTTAAACCTCATGATGTAGGTGACGAGTTTTCAGGTGAGGATCACAAAGTTAATGAGGATGTTTAAGCTCGGTTGCTGGAAGGTGCTCAGGGTGGAGATTTGTGGCTGGCAGGCGATATTGACCCGTGGTTATGCTCACATTGAGTCAGTAAGGTTTATGAAAGACTGAAGTCTATGTAGGATGAGATTTCTTTTTATAACATTGGGATGTTGGGATTTGTCTATTTGATCTCTAAGTCAGATGAATGATTTAAGTTTATAGAATGATCTGCTTAATTAAGTCTTCCGCTTCACGTATCCTGAACGAGTCTGTGATTTTTATTCGTTTAAAGTTTATGCCTACCAAGTTGAAATCTATAAGAGTCGGGGTATTTTTCTGTTGGTTGAAGTTGCTTGATGATTATCGTGTTTTACTGTTGAGTGATAGGAGTCGGATGAGTGTATCATCCGGCTGACGTCATCGGCGGATGTCGAATGATAGAAGTTGAACGATTGAGTCTTCCGGCTGACGTCATCGGATGATGTCGAGTGTTTTCTTTACCGAATGATATAAGTAATGTTTTGTCGTTTAGTGACCGGGCGATGTAGGTATTTTCTTTACCGGATGATATAAGTAATGTTTTGTCGTTTAGTGACCGGGCGATGTAGGTGTTTTTTTTACCGGATGATATAAGTAATGTTTTGTCGTTTAGTGACCGGGCGATGTAAGTGTTTTCTTTACCGGATGATATAAGTAATGTTTTGTCGTTTAGTGACTGGGCGATGTTTTAATTAGACGCGTGAAACGCCCGTGTCCGCCGGCAGATGTGTAATGTATTTCGTTGCTGGGCGATGCCTAATGAATCACGTGTGATGTCTTGAACTAAGTTATGATTTAAAAGAAAAATATAAAAAAAAAAAAGAACAATGGAATGTAAGGATATATGGTCAATTCTAAAAGAGTCATGGGGTCGTTACAGTAAGTGTATGTGCAATGGTACATATTGAAAATTTTTGTACGCAGTAACAGCTTGCGAACTTAGCTTGTTTGGTAAAAGCATGAATGCCATAATTATAAACATGTTTTTTATGATATTTTTAATAAATTAGATAATTTTTTTTGAAAAAAATAAAATTTAGCATATATTTTGAACTATGTTTTATTGAGTATTTATTGTGAGGATGTTGATATTTTACAATCTGAAAATTATCCAATCCCACTATTTCTATGTTGTAATATTACATATGGTCACAACTCGTTAGGTTCGACTTCTTTTATTTGTTTAGGTCGTTACTGTTGGGAAAATAACAAAAATTTGGCGAGAACGAGAAATAATAGCAGATGCGATTTAAAAAACACCAAGAATATTTTCTCACGCCGTAAGATTATAACGGCCAAGAAGTAAGAGAATAATGGCTAAATGAACACCGAGAATTTTACGTGGAAATTCAAATCGAAAAAATCATGGGGACCGAGTCCAGAAAGATTTCACTATGAAAAATATGATTTACAATATTTTTCTAAATATCAAATATTCTAGAAAATATTCACTAAGAGAAATTACCACTCTTAGAACACTCAAATGTGCACAAAAGCACCACACCTATTTTTCTCTCACTCTTTATTTTCTCTCCCTCTAAAATAATCTTCACTATTTCTCTCCCTCTTCTCAAAGAATATTTCTTTCTTCTCTTCTCTTCTCTTACAGAAGAAGCTGATTCTTCTTCGGATGATGGAAGAGTTTACTTGAAGCCTTTATTTATAGAAACTTCAAGGGAGCACCTTTCTTAAAAGAAGATGTGCGCCTGCAGACACCTTCCTTAAAGGAAGGTGGGCGCTGCGAATGGAGGGTAGGCGCCGAAGGAAGAAAGAAGAATTTTCATTCTTCTTTCTTCATTTTTCAAACTTTTAATGAGATGGATCCCTCATCATAATGGAGGGACCCCACAAATCTCCTCCTCCCTACTTATGGTGAGGCCTCCCCAACAATCCCACTCTTCGCCGACAAGCCTCGAGTTTCTCCTTTGGCAAAGCCTTTGTCAACATATCTGAACTGTTTTCACTGTTGTGCACTTTCGCCAAGTGCAATTGCTTTGTCTTGAGCAAATCTCGAACTCAATGATATCTCACATCAATAAGCTTAAACCTCGAATGAAATGACGAATTATTTGAGAGATGGATAGCATTCTGGCTATCACTGGACATAATATATTTCTCTTGGCGCAGACCTAATTCCAGAAGACCAATTCAAAGGAAATGGCTGATATAGTAAGCAAGCTACCTATGGCCTCTTCCGAGTTCAGCTATTCGGGAGATGGTATTATGAAGTTCAAAGATAGATGGTACGTTCCGAGGGACGATGAGCTGCGAAGGGACATTTTATCAGAAGCCTACTCGTCTTCTTTCTCTGTACATCCTGGAAGCACAAAGATGTATCAGGACTTGAAACTTCACTTCTAGTGGCCGGATATGAAAAATGAGGTGGCCAAGTACGTGGAGTCTTGCATGATATGTCACAAGTCAAAGCTGAACATCAACGACCAAGTGGAATGTTTCAGCCTCTTCCGATTCTCGAATGGAAGTGGGAGAACATAACGATGGATTTTGTTGTCGACCTTCCAAGGACAGCAAAGGATCATAATAGCATTTGGGTCATAGTGGACAGATTGACAAAGTCGGCCCATTTTCTACCTGTAAAGATGACATATTCCATGGATCAGTACGCAGAGCTGTATATTAATGAGATTATTAAGCTGCATGGCATTCCTGTATCGATCGTCTCAGATAGGGATCCCAGATTCACTTCCAGGTTTTGGAAAAGTTTGCAAAACTCTTTGGGTACCAAGTTAAATTTCATCACTGCATTTCATCCACAAACTGACGGACAATCCGAGAGAACGATTCAGATACTGGAAGATATGCTAAGGTTGTGCATGTTGGAGTTTCATGCTCCTTGGAGTAGATATTTGCCGCTTGTGGAGTTCGCTTACAACAATAGCTACCAGGCTACAATTGGTATGACTCCATATGAAGCTCTTTCTGGCAGGAAGTGCAGATCTCCATTATGTTGGGATGAAGTTGGAGAATCCAGACTCGTCAGCCCCTAATTATTACAACAGATGTTTGAGGTAGTAGCTGCTATCAAACAAAGAATCTGAACTGCACAGAGTCGGCAGAAAAGCTATTCAGACCATCGGAGAAGAGACTTGGAGTTTGCTGAAGGCGATGAAGTATTCCTGAAGGTGTCGCCTTTCAAGGGCGTGATGAGATTTGGCAAGAAAGGGAAGCTAAGTCCAAGGTTTGTTGGGCTCTTTCCCATCTTGAAGAAAGTAGGAAGCATGGCTTACAGACTACAGTTGCCAGCGTCTATGAATGGAGTTTACAACGTCTTTCATGTTTCGATGCTGAGAAAGTGTGTTCGAGATCCGGCAATTTTGCCTATGTAATTATTCCCCGAATATGTAAGCGGATGTACTCTGATATTGATGCAGTGACTATTTTTAATGAAATTATCGGAGTGTTCAATTGAATGAAAGTGATTGTAAGACCGATTCGATGAACTAAATAGAAATTTAGTTAAAAACCAATGGAAGAGCAAATTAGGAAGGAATTAAGGTTGGTGGGAGGGAACCAGTAGATGATTGACACTTGGCAAAACTTGTTGAAGGAGCCAATGCCTTTTCTCTTCCATTCATCCTCATTTTTGTTCACTCTACGTGAAGCACTCTTCTGTTTTCTCTCTTCCAGGCGCCTGAGACAAATTTCTAAACTTTATTTCTTCCGTTTCTTTCGGTTTCCTTCAGTAAAGGTAACCATTTTTCACTAGTTAAAGAGTTTAGGTTAAACGTTAGTTCTTTTTTTTTTTTTGAAGTTTAGGTTAATGTCCGATTTTGCGTACTCTAGGTTCGCGAACCACAGTTGTCGTGCGTGCAAAGCTTGCTGCATTTCTGACAACAGGTAAGTTCATGCATATAAGTTGGCCCTTAAGGCCCTACGGCAAGGAGATACTAGGTTATGGTTCGGGTAGTTAGGTCGTAAGTTATGCTTTTAAGTTAAACATGTTCTTTGTGTTCTGTTTCCAGTAGTTCTTATTCGGTCACCTGTATATGTTGAGTTTAAGCACCATACCTGTTCATACATACACGTTTTCTGGAAACCCCATAAATGTTTTCAGCACCGGATTTGAAGTTAAGAAAGATAAAACCTGTATTGTAATGTACGGTTAAGTGTGGACGAGGACTGACATCCTGTCATGTACTCCTGTTATGTCCTGTTGTGGCATGTACTCCTGTTGCGCCAGCTCTTCTTCCCACTTATACCTTCCTGTCCAGTGAACTTAGTAATGTAAAGTAATGTGATGTTCATGTATTTGAAAACGTTCATGCACAGCATACGCATCACCTCATTTCATATTCTTACTGAGCTCTAGGCTCATAGTTGAACTCCTTGTTGTAGGTATGGATCCTCCAGATTAGGACTTTGTGCCTCAAGATGATGAGTTGGGGAGGTTGGCGGATTGAGCTCATGGGGTTTGGTTGCTGCAGTTAGACGTATTTTTGTCCCGAGGTTTAAGTTTTAAAGTGAATTTCATGTCTAGAAACTTAGTTAAGATTTTGGTGTTTTCGTTTTAAAACCCTGTTGGGAACTCTGCTGGGATTTTTGTAATGTATAGGTTTTGGTGTTCAAGTTTTTAAACCTCTGTAATTGACAGTTGAATGCATATTTTGATTTATTCTAAAACTACTTAGAGTTCTCCTCTTTTAGGTTGTGCATGGATTGTCTCGAGTTTTAGAGCTATCCATGCAGTCTGTTTTCTTGCACTTCTGTCATGTTTTCCAACTTCTGTCATGTTTTTATGCATGATTTAAAACTGTGTTTTGAATCAGGTTTTTGTGAAATTTGTAATTCTTATGCCTTCTGTTTTCATGCTTTCTGTTTTTAATGTCTCCCTGTTAAATGTCATCCATTTTGTCTATAAAAAAGTTGTTTATTTTGTTCTGTGAACAGTCGTCCATGCTGTTATATAAAACAGTCGTCCATGCTGTTATGTAAAACAGTCGTCCATTCTACCTCCAGTTTTGGTTGTCTATTTTGCCTCCGGCTTTCTGTCTTTTATTTGGCTAAGTGTTATCGTCCAAAGTTATCGTCCATGATAACGTCGCCTAGAGTCTGTCTGTTATTTTAAAAGTCCAAGGTCTGCCTATTATTTTAAACGTCCATGTTGCTTTTGAAAATAGTCGTCCACGCCTTCTGTTTTTATGAAAATAGTCGTCCACGCCTTCATTAAAACAGTTGTCATTCTCTTCTGTAAAACAGTCGTCCACGTCCATTCTGCCTTCAAAATAATGGTCTATCTTGCCTTCGGTTTCTGTCCTTCATTCGACTATGTGTTATCGTCCAAAGTTATCGTCCACGATAACTTCGCCGAGAGTCTGCCTGTTATTTTAAAAGTCAAAAGTCTGTCTTTGATTTTAAACGTCCACAGACTTCTGTGTCCACTGTTTTTATCTTTTAGTGCAAACGTCTACGGACTCCTGCGTCCATTATTTTAGTCTTTTATTGTAAACGTCCACGGACTCCTGTGTCCACTGTTTTTGTCTCTGTTATTTTTTTAAACGTCCACAGCCTCTGTTATTTTACAAGTCCACAGCCCCCGAATGTCCACGACTACTGTAGCCTTCCAAAGTATGTATTCCAGTTTACGTTTTTCCCACTTTTATTTCCTGTTTATTTCCCACAGTCGTCCATTTCTGTTTCCTGTTTTTCCTATCTCCTTCTGTTATTTATTTATTTCTGTAACTTGGTTCTATATTATCTCCCAGTCTTCAATTCAAGAGAGGGTTTTTTTTTCTATGTTTCTTCCTGTTGTCTTCGGTCTTCCATCACTGTAGTCCAAATTTTTAATACGTCTTCTGATTTATTGTCTCTCGATTCTGAATGCTGTTAAAGTTTAAAAGTAAAGTTCAAAAAAAAAAATATGTCATGTTTTAAAATGTCCGGAGTGATGGCTTGGCTCTCGGATCCCGATCGGGACCGGGTTTTGGGCTGTCACAAGACCGATTTGGTTTAGTTTGGACCGGTTCGATTTGATTTAGTCTGGCTGAACCTTTTTAAAATAAACCGGTTTTTGCTTTTCAAAAGAAAACCCGATTCTTATTCTCCTTCGCGTTTTTCTTCTTATTCCTTCTTCTATTTTGTCGAGAGAGACAAAGAGTGTGAGAGAGAGACAGAGACAAGAGACAGAGACAGAGAGGGTTGAAGATCGAGAGAGAAATCTTACGATGGAAGTTCACTCGATCGTAAGAAGTTCCTTTTGATGCAAAGTGAAGCTCGGCTGAGGGAATTTCGTCGCGTCAGAGAGCTCGACTGCCTCCTCAGAACGTCGCCGGTGACTGAAGAGGCAAGAGTTTTTTTGAACTCGAAAGGGACAGAGCTATGGTGTGATTTCCTCCTCTACCAAACCTCTATATTTATAGAAGAGGTTTATCCCCTCTCCTTCGATTCTTTTTATAGAAGGAAGACAATTATTTCCATAAGCGAAATGTGAATCGTCCCTTTCCAATGGCCAGATTCATCAACGAAAAGAAAAAGAAATTTTTCCATTTCCTTAGATTGGAAATCAATCCTCTATTAGGTGTTGATTTAGTTGGAATTAGGAAATGAGTTAATTTTGGGTTGCATTCCTTACGTTGAGATATTTGAATTCTACCTTAATTGATAATTAATTGCTTCCTAACGTTACAGAATGAATTCATACATGGTAAGTAGAAATTTCTTTTAATTTAGGGATGAGAATTGTTGTAACAATTTTGTGATGAAATTAGAGATTATTTATGTTGAGTGCAATTAGGGTTTTTAATTGAGATTTTGTAGAAATTGAATCTTTAATTTGGGAATAAAATTTTGGAATGTTACATTAAAAATATGTATATTAAAAAAAAATGAGGATGAACAATGTGGTGTTTGTCATCACCAACTTTTGGAATTGTTTAACAAATCAGGTTCAATGTTTTTCTTCATTTCGTTTTTTGTGGGGAAGCTCTAATGCATGAATCCATTCAATCTCTCTCATTGTTTTGAATACTCTTCTTTGACTTTTTGTTTGGTGCTTTCTTAGCACAAAAATGCACTCTTTAGACTTTGACCACCCTCATTTCATCACCTTTGACATTCTTTTCAACTAGTGGCTCCTAAATATTATTTAGATTAGTGTTATTTGTACTTATTATTACTCCGCATAATTTAAACTTTGTCTTAATTTAATCATGATACTTTCAATTTTCTCGGAAATGAACACATCATATTTAATTAGTTTTACCGAAATGGGTCATTAGTGTGGATTCAGTCGGTTGGTAATAGAGGTCAAGTCAAACAATTAAAATTTTATCAAGGAAAAAATGAGATTTTTTTTTGTTACATGAACATTTTGACACAAGTCAAAATAAGACCAATTGACAAATGTCGTAAAATTTATTGACGAAAATCAACTAAAAAAATGAAAGATCAATAGAGCTCTAAAAAATTAATTTAAAAAATTGAAGCTGCGATTATTAGATTGTAACAAATCTTAAAATATGAGAAGCGGAGCACATTTTATTTCAAATTAGATGTTCCTCTAAGAAAGACTGATGCTTGGTTTTAAATTGAAAGACAAAAATGGGATGTCTTTTTTGAATTCTAACCAACATAAATGCTTGGTTTTAAGGTTATTTGATCAATTTTGGTGGTGGAATTAGAAGCCATAATCTGCGTGAAGCAAGAAAGTTTGCCCGCTCACTTGCCATCTTCTCCAATCTTGGAACATCATTTCATGTTTGCCCTGAAGTGGTGCTTTTCGCCTGTCACCTAAATATTTGCTTGCAACAAAAATTTGAACGGCAACAAACGTGATAAAACAAAATTATGAATCTTTCGTATAATTATGTGACGATGGCATTGAGATCCGAGATTATGAATGTTTTATGAATGTTTTTTTACTTTGACCCGAGATTTGTATTAGATAATTATTATTCATTACTGCACAGGAAACTCTCTTCGTATTTTAATTTTTCATAATGAATTTTCTTTACTTCGATCATGATTTTCTTTTTCTCAAGGATTTCTGCTCAGATCTCGCTGTTATTTCTTCTATTTTAGTTTACGATTCCAAGTTCCGTGAATGAATCTGATCTTTTAAGGTTTTCCTTGTCCAGATTTCATGATGTTCAGTGTAGAATAATTTCTACAAACTTATAATTCGGCATCATTAAGATAATTACAAAGTAGCTTTTCATTACCTCAAGTTTGATGGTACAAAGTTCATTTGTTGATGTGCTACATGTCCCTGAAATTGATCAAAACTTGTCAAGTGTTGAATAACTAATTGAAAAGGGATTATAAAGTTATGTTTGAAGACAGAAGTTGCTTGATTAAAGATGCAGTTGGCAGATATATTTTCAAAGTAAAAATCAAAGGGAGAAACTTTACTCTAAATCCATTAGAGAATGCAGTTGGCAGATATATTTTCTTTTCAATCAAAGAAAATATCAGTGAAGTACGACACAAGAGACTCGACACTATCTTCATAAGGGTTGCTACAAATAAAATCCAAGAAGATTGCAAATGAACATCAAGATTTTGAAGATCGTATTCCAAACTATAAAGTGTGCCAGATTGGAAAGAAAAAGAAAGATAATATGACACAATCTACTATAGAAATCAAGTTTATTGCTGCAACAGAAAAGATGAACCAAGCCTTGTGGTTAAAGAAAATTATGTATGATTCACACATGAAGCAGAAGAATGACACAAAAGTTTTAATTGATAATCGCGCAGCTATTGCAACCTTTCACAATCAAGTATTTCATGGGAAGACCAAACATTTCAATAGTAAGCTTTTCTTCTCAAGAGAGGTGCAGAAAAATAGAGATGTGAGTCTAGTTTATTGCAAATCTAAAAATCAATTGTCATACTTGTTTACAAAAGTCACTTACAATTAGCAAGTTTGAGTTTATGCGAAAGAAAATTGAAATTTGCAGCTTATAAAGCAAGAAGTGTTAGGAAACTACGGTAGGAGTCCACACATTCTTTATGGTTTTATTTATTATTTTCAATTTAATAAATCAAACTATCCTAGTTTTTAGAAAAAAGTTTGTTTGTTGCAGATAACGACATGATTTTTAGGTTTATGATATTCTGTTTATCTTGATTTTTTGAAGTTTAAAGGTGTAATTCTGATGTTTAATAAGAATAGAATTCCCGGCTTGCATTCATCTATTTTCTCTCTCTTCTTCTTTAAAGAAAAGATATTTTTTAATTGTTCTTTCATCAAAAAAACAATATAAACAAAACTATAAATGAGATCTATAGGCTCACCAACCCGACCTGATATAATTCGGGTTACATCAAAATCTGACAATCTCTAGCTTGACATAAATTCTACGAGGAAGGTTCATAGTACATACTCGTCAACCTGGCCTAAAGAAACAAATTCAAAAACTTAAATTCTGACAATCTCCCCCTTGAACGAATTTTGCTGCAAGAAACCAATTATCAGTTCATCAAATTTTTCTCTTCCACACTCTTAAAGAAAATCTGCAAAGAGGGCTCACTTGTTGTTCCAAAGAAATATATAGATCACTAAGCGTAAATTCAACAACTGATGCTAAGCAGATTCAATAAATACTTAAACCACGATGATGACATCTTCAAATACCATAAAACATCATCCAAATTTCTTCGAGCATATCTCTCCTTTTGACCTGACATATCAAATGTGTCCTTCAAAACCCTTTATAATCCACTATCGTTATCCTCCGATAACGAAATATCGAATATCAATGGAAGATCTACTCCAAAGATTTCATTGTCCAAAAAATCTATTTTTCAACAAAATATCTAATGCAAATAATTGACTTCAATAAAATATTAGATAAATATCAAAATGGACCTAGTGTATTGAACTTTTAATTTCTAAAACTCATTCAACTCCGTCACAAGAATTTGTTAACTCTCCCTCTGTCCGTTTCTCCCACCATCTCCACTCTCTCCTCCTTTCTCCTCTGTCTCTACAACCCTGAAAAATCTGATTCCCTCCCCACTTTGTATCAAGTGGAGGCCGCCTGAAAATGATGGTCCGTCCCTTTTGAAGGACCGATCAGAATAAAAATTAAATTCCCTCCCTTTCTTTCAATCAAAACAATATCCTTTCCTAAATCGCTATGAGTAAATAGCAAATCTTCTAAGGGTTTTTGTAATGGTCTTTCTCTTGGATGGACAATTGCATTACTAACATGTCTCAGCCATTTTAAGGTCAATTACAATCATAGAACCATCTTTTGGCATAAATTTAAAAATGTTTGCACCCCGCCCCACCCCCCCCCCCCCCCCCCCCCCCCCCCCCCCTTCAGACCCACTTCCTCTGAAGTCGGGAAATATTTCCAGATTCTCACTAGCCGAATAGAGAGCTAACTCTTTCTGAAACTCTAATCTAATCCCCTTGAAGAAAAATGAAAGTGACCACCAGAAATTTAGAAACAAATACAAGGAAAGAAAAAAACCAACCACAGAAAAGAATAAAGTGGGGACTTGTGCAAAAAGAAACGAAAGAAAATCCAAGAAAAGCACAAATGATTTTCCAGGCACCTTGAAACAGAAGAGATCTCCACTTTTTCTCCCTCCATTAACGCGAAACTCAGTTCGTCATCGTTATAGTCGGTGGTCAGAGTGGGCGAGAGAAACGGATCTTTTATGGTTGCGAGAGAAAGAGGAGGAGAAGAGAGAGAGAGAGTGGAGGGAGGGAGAAATAGAGGAGGGAGATGTCGGTTGCTATGTTAATTGACAAAATTATAAGTTTGAGGTATTCATTAAAAATATCCTCACTTCAGGTTTATTTCGATATTTACTCTCAAATATTCAACATAAAAATTCCGGTAAAAAATCATGAATATCATAAAAGTTAAAAAGATATCCTACTAATTATATTTTTGCGAGCCCCAAAATCAAATCATGAATTTCAATCGAAAATAATTTTCAAGATTGAGATATTCTCCTGATTTCAAATCAATCCCAAACCATCTAAATTGATCTCAATCTTCTAAAAATCACAAGGACTATCAAAAGTTTTTCTCTCCGTCGAAAATTCAACTTGAAAAGAAAATCTCATGATAGCTCCAATCGAAACACCTCGACAGTGAAAACAGAGAACAACAACACAGATCTATGGTGACTGACAATGAATAAAAAACCCCCTAACAACGAACCTGTCGCTAAGAGGGACAACGACTTGGACAAACTCTAATAGGAAAAAATTGGAGCTTTCACTGTGAACAAGTCAACAATTTCTAATGGCAGTTGAACAATAAAGAAGAACAAATCTTTATGAATAAGATGAATGACAGGGGTAAGATTTTTTCTTTTTTTTTTTTCCAAAAACTATAATGTTCTTAAAAATTACAAAAAACTTGTTCATTATGAAACAATCGGAGAAAATTGATGTTTCAACGAATTTCAAAAATCAAATTCTTAAATCTCTCCCCAACAAGACTCGAATATCACTTGTTAGAAATCAAGTGTATCGAAAAATAAAAATGTGAACGTAAGATACTGGATTTACATGGCAAAACTTTCGAGAAAAAATCACAAGCAAATTATAATATCATTATTTGAAGATCGAGATATAATCGTAAGTTTTATAACTCTAGCTTAAATGAGTTTATAGAGAAACAAAACCCTAAATGAGATTTACAATTCAAGCTCGCTGGCTTGACCCAATAGAAGTCGGATCACACTAAAATTTAACATTCCCTTATTTTTTCCAATCAACAAATTCTCCTCAATTTTTGATAACATCTGCACTATTTGATCCCATAAGAAAATCAAATCTCGCTCCATTGTTGGAATTCTCTGTCTTTTCCTCAATCGTCGATAGTCTTTTATCTTTTGTTTTAACTCCTATAAAAAAATCCCCCCTCAGCAAAGATAATCTTGTTTGCCAATTTGCCATTATTTCTTGACACGTATTAGACCGAGTAACCATAGAACACAACTACTTTGATACTAAACGATAGAAATCACAATTCCAACAAGTAAATACTATTCCTTGTTGATTCTATCGAATGAGAATTACAAGCTCTTGCACCAGCTTTCGAGAGGCTGAGCACTCTCCTCCCATATTTCAGTATTCTTCCTCCTACTATATGTAAACCTAATAGGAGGCCTATTAGAATACTACTTTGTACAATGGATC
The DNA here is from genome assembly GCA_022432975.1 of Begonia masoniana. Lineage (NCBI taxonomy): Eukaryota > Viridiplantae > Streptophyta > Magnoliopsida > Cucurbitales > Begoniaceae > Begonia > Begonia masoniana. The sequence continues at coordinate 45,630,856 of CM039504.1, read as the reverse complement.
AAACCACGTGATTGAATATCATTTTGTGATGCACGAATTTATCTATTCATCTAGCCGTGTAAAATTGTGATTTTTGGTCGAAAATCTTGGTTGAATTGGCTTGCTGAATCTCCGCTCTTCATCTGCCTTCTCCTTCTTGAGCTAAAGCTCCTTCAAATGATTTTAGATTTTAGTCTCTAAGATCTAAAGTTTGTTAATGATTTTATAAATTGCAAGTCCCGTGTCACCATAAGTAATAAAGTGATAAATCAAATCCACAAAAAATTGATACTAATAGATTAATAATTACTAATTTAAATTAATTTTTATTTTATTTAATCAACAAAAAAGTAATTTTATATGATTATAACTAATTAAAAACACGACAAAAAAACCGAGTAACTTTTTATGAAATAAAGGATTATAACATTTCACCTAAGTAAATAACTAACCTTTTTCAATTAATTCCAAAGCAAGGTTTTGTTAATTGGGTAACCATAATTTTCTAAAAATCTCTCTCAATGGTCAATTAAAAATATCTTTATAGATTTATTTCACTCTATTCTTACGCGAATAAAAATTACAATGATTCATTAAATTCATGTTCTCTAGATGATTATATATGTTATACATGTATATCTCTCTTCTATATAAGCACACGATTTTTCACTCAATTGTATGTTATTTTGTCTAAATCTAAGCAGACAAATCCTTACCATAAATTATATTTATGTGATTAAACTAACCTAATTAGCGGTCACTTAATTAGATTATCAATAAATTCAAAACAGAATAATCAAACTCAATACTAAAGAATAAAATTGAGAAATATAGAAATTAAATCAAAATGACATGTTGAGTTCAAAACTCTACGGTAAAAGTTTAGTTTATAATAATTACATGAGGGAAAAACAACAAAAATATCATAATAGATAGTCAAGGACTACTACAACAAAAATAAGAGTTGGTAAAGAAAGATAAAACTAATTGAAACTCTCGCTCTCGATGATTTTTCGTGCATCATCGGAATCTCCACAATAATCTTCATGAAACAAGCATCCAAAATCTTTTTTCTTTGGGATTCTCAAGTCTCCAACATCTTTTCATTGTTTGGTGTGTCCTCTGTACATAGATCATCATTAAAATAACTCATTTGACCTAATTCACCCATTTCGGCGCGGTAGTGCTTGTTTATGAGCACATGTACTGTAGAAACTACGAAAAGCACATCTACGGTCTGAGGCGACGTGTGGCGCTCCTCTAGGTTTTTCAAAGTCTCATGTGACAATTGTCACGACCCGGAAGGGGGTTGGACAGAAACGCCAGTGTAACGACCTCTTTTTTCAGCAAGATATTGTCCGCTCTGGGGATTAAGCCGTAACCCAATATTCTCCCCTCACGGCTTTGTTTGGCGAGGACTTCCCAGTCGGTCACCCAACCTAGTATTATTCTCGCCGAAGCACTTTTAACTTCGGAGTTCTTATGGGATCCGTTGTCAATCGTGCTCCAAAACGCATCTTGTTATCTTGGGAAGGTCTCTTTACATATGTTTCATTTCCACATACTTCCCCAAGCGATGTGGGATTGTGACGAACCCCCTTTAAATGACCGAACCCTCCGGCCCAAGTCCAACCTGGGATCCGCAGAGTTTTAACCCAGCACGTCACCCTCCAGCCCAAGTCCCACTCAGGATTCGCGGAGCACTGGGTGATTACTCCTCATACGTATCTATTCGGGTCATCACAGCCAGGCTAAACGATCAACCTCGGGGAGGTCCACCATCTAGTCTAAGGCTGAGTGCGGAAGTTTTTTTCAATGATCCAAGACTCCTTAATGTAACAAATATGAGAAACGAGCAATAATAGAAAAACTGGAATAATAAAGATTGTTACAAACCCAAAAATGTAGCAATATCCAGATTATGTTCTTACATTTCACGAAATGCCGAAAAATAGAAATAAACACAACTGCTAAACGATTGGTGCCAATCAAGCTCACTTCTGCTTCCTTCTTCCTTTACCTGTGGAGGAGGGGGAAGTCGTTGGGGTGAGTGACAAACTCAGTATGGGATGTTATACCTACCACTCATGTTATAATGCATGCCAGTTATAATATCAATGAATGAGTATCAACTCTCAAAACCAATTCTATATTATTAAATCTCTTCTCATTTTTAGATAGATCGATCGGGCTAATTTTTAAAATAAAGTGTATACATACTACGCCTTTACTATCCGTACCATACTCCATAGTCAAGTGTACAATGAAAAAGAAGACCACACAAGAATCCTCTGAAACACACCACACAGAAAAGGCAGCAATAACATTAGACAAAACCTCATAAGGAGAAGAAATATAGTCCACCATTAGGGGAATCATGGTCGGCATACCATGGGCCTCGTGGATCACACGGTAGGTCACCAGGAGGGAATCAACGATCACTCTCGATCGGTCGACATACCCTGGGCCTCGTAGATCACACGGTAGCTCACCAGGAGGGAATCAATGATCACTCTTGATCGGTCGGCATACCCTGGGCTAGCCAAAGCTCCGAACCCACAACTCCACATGCAAGGAGTTTAACTAGAGGGAACTCAACCCAGAGGGAATCAACAACCACTCATCTCGGTGCCCTATCCAAACAAGTGTGGGGAGTACCACGACAATCCCTCAAACACGGGTGCATTTGGGCAAAATCCCTTGATACTCTTAGCTAGGCCTCGCAAAGAGTGCCAAACAATTACCTCCAGAATCAATTCCATATGGCAATATAGAATACTATGCAATGCATCAGAAAACCAATCCACAATAAAACACAACAGCATAGTATGATGATCAATCTCAACTTAAACTCATCGGCAAGACAAGAAATCATGGCAGTAGGCAGTCAAATCAAGTCAAAAGTATACACGCCTATTTAATGCGACATGCTCATGTTTTTAAAACAACCAACATCATTATCAAGAGTAATCCACCAAAATAATACGTATATGCATGTTATGTAGGTATATTGCAGAAATATAATAACTCATACCACCGAGGCGAGTCCTCCTAACTTTAGTGGTCCGTGTCTCCTCGGGGATCGTCTCGAGGTTTGCAAAATCCTCTGAATCTGTAAGTCAAATAAGGAAGGGAACCCATCAAGATCCAATTGGGTTGATAAACGATATAAACTGCGAACCGAGGCAAAATAAGGCCCAAACGGCTCGAGTTGACTTTTTATCAAAAGTCAACATTTGGTCAAAGTCAACGTCAGTCAAAGTCAATGGTCAACTTTGACTGACCGGTTCGGTCCATTTTAGTTCGGGTTCGGTTTGGACCCGACCGGTTTGGGTCGATTCGGCCCTACCCAAGTCAGTCTGGCTCGATCAAACCCGGCCCGGCCAGGCTCAAATCGGACCCGGCAGGACCCAACTGGATCCAGGTCGGACTTGGCCCAGGAGACCCATTGGGTCTGGACCTGGCCTGGCCCGAATCCGGTCAACCCGGCTCGGGCTTAGCCTGATTCAGCCCAGGCCCAACTCGGTCTGGGCTGAAGTCGACTCAGCTCAATGTTTGAGTTGACTCGGCCCAGTGTCGAGTTAACTCAGCCATCAACCGAGTCAACTCGACCGACGACGGCCGAGCACCAAAACCTGTTTTCCGACCTGTTTTTCGACCACAATTCGTTTCCAACACATTTCTCACTTCCATTCCGGTCGATTCAAGCCAAAAACACCAAACAATCGATCGAAAATCACATATCGACGAAACCTAAAAATCTCGAACCTTCTCGGGCAAAAATCGAGAGAAAGAGAGCTTACCGTCGAAAGCACTCTTCAACAACGTTGATCCACTCTTCGAGACGAAGCTTTTGACACCAAGATCGCGCCGAACGGTGGTGATTTCCGGCGTCAGCGTTTATCCCCTTTCGCTGCCGTCTCTCTCTCTCTCTGTTTCTTTAGGTCTGCCAAACGATGAAACATTAAGGTTTTCTTTGAAAACCTTAATGTTTTAACTATTTATTTTATTTAATATTTTATTTTATTATTTTATTTTAATTCAATTTTATCTTAATTCTTTTAAATTTTTATATCAAATCTATTAAACCCATTTAATAGTTTTTCGATTTCCAATTTAAAATTCTCAAACAACTTCGCTCGACAATTTCGGATGTTTCTAAAAATTTGAGTATTCGGGCTTAAATTTCCACTAAAAAAAAATTCATGAAAAATTTATCCAGAAATTTTCATTTACAAAATTTTGGCGGATTTTACATCATTTCCATCTTTTTATGAATTTTGTCTTCGAAATTCGCCTCCTCTACTAATCATAAAACAAATAAGGGTATCTCTCTGCCATCTCGGACTCCAGCTCCCAAGTAGCCTCCCTCTCTGTGTGGTTCCTCCACAGCACCCTAACGTATGGAACCTCTCGACAACGTAGCAACCAAAAGCTCACGTCCCAAAATCCGCTCTGGCTCCTCATCATACGTCGTGTCAGCCTGGACGGGCAACTCACCCCACAAAACACTGTGAGACGGATCTGGAATGTACTTCCTCAATTGCGATATGTGGAATACGTCGTGCACGTGTCCCAACTGAGTCAGCAAATCCAACCTGTAAGCAACCACTCCAATCCTCTCAGTAATCTGAAATGGCCCAACTTATCTCGGGGCTAACTTCCCTTTCACCTCAAACCTGCTGACACCCCGGATAGGATGAACCTTCAGAAAGACAATATCCCCAACATCAAATTCCACCTCATGTCTTTTCAGGTCGGCATAACTTTTCTGCCTACTCTGCACAATCTTTAGTTTCTCGCGAATCTGGTGGATTTTCTCAGTGATCTCTTGGATGATATCAAGCCCAAGCGAAAGTCGTTCTTCCTTTTCTACCCAACACAAAGGGGAACGACATGGCCAGCCATACAATGCCTCAAATGGAGAGACTCCAATGCTGGTTTGGAAACTGTTGTTGTACACAAACTCTACCAGTGGCAAGTGTTTGATCCAACTGTTACCAAAATCCAGAACACAAGACCTCAGCAAGTCCTCTAATATTTGAATGGTCCTCTCTGACTGCCCATCTGTCTGGGGGTGATGTGCAGTGCTGAACTTAGTCTTCATACCAAGCTCCTTCTACAATCCTCTCCACAACCCCGAAGTAAAGCGAGGATCACGATCAGACACAATGCTCAAAGGTACCCCTTGAAGATGAACAATGTGCTTCATATATAATCGGTTGAGCTTGGCAACTGAGAAATTCATTCTAACGGGAATGAAATGTGCCGACTTCGTCAGCCGATCCACAATAACCCAGATAGCATCCAGATGCTGAGGAGTCATCGGCAAATGAGTAACGAAGTCCATGGTGACTCCCTCCCACTTCCACTCTGGAATATGCAATGGCTGGAGCAACCCTACCGGCCGCTGGTGTTCAGCTTTGACTCACTGGCATGTCATATACCGAGCCACAAACTCGGCTACCTCTCTGTTCATGCCAACCCACCAATACTGGTGCTTCAGATCATGACACATCTTTGTACTGTTCGGATGAATAGCAAAATTGGACCTGTGAGCCTCATCCAGGATGGCTTGTTTCAAATCGACGAGGTTGGGAACTGCTACCTTACCATGGTAGAACAGATCACCATCGGCGTTTACTGATCAACCCTCAAGTTGTTCCCCATTCTGAAGCTGTCCCACTTTCGCTACAAGTTCCTCATTTTGCCGCTGTAGTTGTTTCACCCTAATAAGCATCGAAGGTGTAGCCACTACATGGTATATATAAGCTGTACTCCCAGAATCATGATAATGAAACTCAAAATCTCTGATGGTCACCGAATTCTTCCACTCATCTTGAATCAAACAGGCTATGGAAGCACGAGGATATCGGCTCAATGCATCAGCAACAGCATTAGCCTTGCCGGGATGATACTCCAGACTAAAATCATAATCCTCCAAATACTCCATCCACCTGCGCTGCCTTATGTTGAGCTCTTTCTGAGTGAATAAGTACTTCAGACTCTTATGATAGGAGAAAACCTGGAAGCTGACTCCATATGAATAACTCCTCCACATTTTTCAAAGCGAAGACAATGGAGGCGAGCTCTAAGTCGTGGGTAGGATAGTTCCGCTCATGGGGCTTTAACTGTTGGGAAGCATACGCCACTACTTTGTCTTCCTGCATAAGAACACAACCCATGCCAACACCTGAAGCATCCGTATAGACTGCATATGGAACGTCCCCATTAGGAACTGTCAGAATCAGAGCACTGGTCAATTTCCGCTTCAACTCCTCAAATGCATTATGACAATCACCATCCCAAACAAATCGCACATCCTTGCGAGTGAGTTTGGTAAGAGGCGAGGCAATAGAAGAGAAATTCTCCACAAAACACCGATAATATCCTGCCAGGCCAAGGAAGCTGCGAATCTCAGAAACGTTCTTAGGTGGTTGCCAATCGACTACGGCCTCAATCTTCGCAGGGTCCACTGAAATACCCTCTTGCGAAACCACATGACCCAAGAATTTTACATCAGTCTGCCAAAAATCACACTTACTTCACTTGGCATACAGCTGGTGCTCCCTCAGAGTCTGTAGGACAATACGGAGGTGCTCACTATGTTCACGGCGGTTCTTCGAATAAATCAGGACGTCATGGATAAAGACTACCACGAACCGATCTAAATATGGTTGGAATATCTGTTCATAAGATCCATAAACATTGCTGGGGCATTAGTCAGCCCGAACGGTAGCACTAAGAATTCAAAGTGCCCATATCTAGTTTGGAAAGCAGTTTTGGGTATATCTGTCTCATAAATCTTCACCTGATGATATCCTGTCCTCAAATCAATCTTCGAGAAATACCGTGAACCTCCGAGCTGATCGAAGAGATCATCAATACGTGGCAGCGGATACTTATTCTTCACAGTAACCATGTTCAGCCTCCGATAATCGACACACAACCTCAACGATCCATCTGCCTTATTGGCAAATAAGACGGGAGTGCCCCAGGGCGACATACTCTCTCTAATGAATCCTCTGCTCTACAAATCATCTAATTGCTTACGCAGATCAACTAACTCAGCGGGTGCCATCCTATACGCGGATATAGAAACTGGAGTGGCTCCTGGAACGAGATTGATGCAAAACTCGATCTCCCGATCTGGAGGTAAACCTGGTAGATTCTCGGGAAAGACGTCATCATACTCCCTGACGACAGAAATATCCTTCTTAGGCACCGTGGTCTCAATGTCGAGGTCCATCGACCAAAGTCCTCCATATCGTTCTAGTCCACTCCTGCCTCCAAAGCATACTCTAAAGAGTGAGTTCACAATTCCCGCACAGGGACCTCTTTTATAAGCAACCACTCTGCCAGTCTTTGAGGTAAGAGTGACCAACCTCACATGACAATCAATCAGGGTCTTATACTTCATCAGCCAATCGCAACCCAAAATGACGTCGAATTGACTCATGGGCAAGTTAATGAGATCGGCTGAAAATTTGCAGTCGTTGATAACCACAAAGACTGCTCGACATATATTAGTAACTCTGCTTCTGTCGCCCAGCGGAGTGTTCAAAAAGAAAGGAACCTCCATCTTATCGATGGGTAACCTCAACGCTTTAACAAAGACAGTAGAAATAAAAGAGTGCGATGCCCCAGTGTCAAAAAACACCCGAGCAAAAATGTGAAAGATAAGAACCGTTGTCACGACCCTTAACCGTATCCATACTATTTATTTCTTTTTTTTTATATCCTTTAAACTTTTTCTTTAACTGTACCTAAGGCGAAATCTCAATCGAAATCGAAATCGGAATTTAAATCGAAGTTCGTTTAAGGCAAATACCAAAACAATTTAAAACTTAAAACAATTAATTCAATAAAACTATTAACCAATTAAAATAAAACCTTTTCTTTTTTTTTTTTTTAAATAACATGGCGATCAGTCGCTCACAAAAGGGGCGACTGATCGCCCCTGGGCGATTGCATCAGGCGACTAGTAGCCTGATGCATATCGCCTATAGCGACTGATCGCCACAGTTTGTGGCGATCAGTCGCCACGCTCTCTGGATTTCTCCAGAGAGCGGCGACCAGCAATCGCCTCTTCAGCAGGGAGAGGCGATTGCTCGCCTCAAAAAGGCGAGTAATCGCCATACTCTCTGGAATTTCTCCAGAGAGCACAACCTTCTGCTTCCCCCTTTTTCTTCCCTCCTTCATTTTTCCTCACGCCCTGCACTTCACATTTTTAACACCAAACACACCAAAACACTACAACCTCTTCTCCTTTCTCACACAATCTTTACATACATCCTATCAAGTACACTCCAAACATGACATTTACTCAAACACTCAAAACCGACGCAATTCACGTTAAACATAATTAAATTTTATAAAAACGAACCGCGTGGTTCCGTTTAAAAGTTTAACATTTCCTCCCTGTTTGAAAAACGTCAAAACACTACAAAATGCAATATGCTATATGTTCAGTCACCAAACATCCTAAAACGTATCAAAATTTACGATAAATCTATCTAATCCATAATTAACCCAACCATCTCCGAAAAACTCTCAAAAACATCTAACCATGAGTCATCCTGCCTAGCCAGAACACGTCTCGCCGCCACGAGCTCCGCCCATCGACCATCTACGCTTAATCATCATAAAGAGGTTCCTCACCCTCGTTCTCGTCACTACATCATACGATAAATACATTAAGCCTAATGCTTAGTAAAAAGTGCACTAAACATAACGTTTACATATATGCATGACATTATTAAAAACATGTTCGTTTCGTTTTCTTTTTGTTAACATTAACTCATTGTCTACGTAGTAGACCATTTCCTTGCCCCGTGAGAACCATGACTTGCCCCTTGCCCCGTGAGAACCATGACTTGCCCCGTGAGAACCATGACTTGCCCCGTGAGAACCATGACTTGCCCCGTGAGAACCATGACTTGCCCCGTGAGAACCATGACTTGCCCCGTGAGAACCATGACTTGCCCCGTGAGAACCATGACTTGCCCCGTGAGAACCATGACTTGCCCCGTGAGAACCATGACTTGCCCCGTGAGAACCATGACTTGCCCCGTGAGAACCATGACTTGCCCCGTGAGAACCATGACTTGCCCCGTGAGAACCATGACTTGCCCCGTGAGAACCATGACTTGCCCCGTGAGAACCATGACTTGCCCCGTGAGAACCATGACTTGCCCCGTGAGAACCATGACTTGCCCCGTGAGAACCATGACTTGCCCCGTGAGAACCATGACTTGCCCCGTGAGAACCATGACTTGCCCCGTGAGAACCATGACTTGCCCCGTGAGAACCATGACTTGCCCCGTGAGAACCATGACTTGCCCCGTGAGAACCATGACTTGCCCCGTGAGAACCATGACTTGCCCCGTGAGAACCATGACTTGCCCCGTGAGAACCATGACTTGCCCCGTGAGAACCATGACTTGCCCCGTGAGAACCATGACTTGCCCCGTGAGAACCATGACTTGCCCCGTGAGAACCATGACTTGCCCCGTGAGAACCATGACTTGCCCCGTGAGAACCATGACTTGCCCCGTGAGAACCATGACTTGCCCCGTGAGAACCATGACTTGCCCCGTGAGAACCATGACTTGCCCCGTGAGAACCATGACTTGCCCCGTGAGAACCATGACTTGCCCCGTGAGAACCATGACTTGCCCCGTGAGAACCATGACTTGCCCCGTGAGAACCATGACTTGCCCCGTGAGAACCATGACTTGCCCCGTGAGAACCATGACTTGCCCCGTGAGAACCATGACTTGCCCCGTGAGAACCATGACTTGCCCCGTGAGAACCATGACTTGCCCCGTGAGAACCATGACTTGCCCCGTGAGAACCATGACTTGCCCCGTGAGAACCATGACTTGCCCCGTGAGAACCATGACTTGCCCCGTGAGAACCATGACTTGCCCCGTGAGAACCATGACTTGCCCCGTGAGAACCATGACTTGCCCCGTGAGAACCATGACTTGCCCCGTGAGAACCATGACTTGCCCCGTGAGAACCATGACTTGCCCCGTGAGAACCATGACTTGCCCCGTGAGAACCATGACTTGCCCCGTGAGAACCATGACTTGCCCCGTGAGAACCATGACTTGCCCCGTGAGAACCATGACTTGCCCCGTGAGAACCATGACTTGCCCCGTGAGAACCATGACTTGCCCCGTGAGAACCATGACTTGCCCCGTGAGAACCATGACTTGCCCCGTGAGAACCATGACTTGCCCCGTGAGAACCATGACTTGCCCCGTGAGAACCATGACTTGCCCCGTGAGAACCATGACTTGCCCCGTGAGAACCATGACTTGCCCCGTGAGAACCATGACTTGCCCCGTGAGAACCATGACTTGCCCCGTGAGAACCATGACTTGCCCCGTGAGAACCATGACTTGCCCCGTGAGAACCATGACTTGCCCCGTGAGAACCATGACTTGCCCCGTGAGAACCATGACTTGCCCCGTGAGAACCATGACTTGCCCCGTGAGAACCATGACTTGCCCCGTGAGAACCATGACTTGCCCCGTGAGAACCATGACTTGCCCCGTGAGAACCATGACTTGCCCCGTGAGAACCATGACTTGCCCCGTGAGAACCATGACTTGCCCCGTGAGCAAAACCGAAACCGAACCGCTGTTGATAAAAATGAGGATGAAAAATGCGATTGTGTATTTCTGCGAAGGCCGAAGAGTGAAGAGCGAAACCTAAATCTCCTCCCCGATTCTTCGACTGCGAGTCTGCTGCGACGCCTCTGGAGACCCCGAAAGACCAAGACGACCAGCGAGGGCGACGCGAGGCGACGACTCTACTCTCAGTCTCTGCTATCGAGTATCGACGACGACATGAGAGCACCGACGACACACGACTACACAATCAGGCAACGATAACCGGGTATGTGGCTATGTGCTATGCCTTTGGCATATTTAGCTCGATTTTGTGTTTGACATTGATTTTGCTCTCTGTCAAACAAACGACAGAGAGCAAAATCAATGATTTTGCTCTCTGTGAACAAATCACAGAGAGCAAAATTGCTCTCTGTCGTTTGTTCACAGAGAGCCAATTTTGCTCTCTGTAATAAAGTAAACGACAGAGAGCAAAATTGCTCTCTCTGTGGTTTGTTCACAGAGAGACAATTTTGCTCTCTGTAATAAAACCACAAAGAGCAAAATTGCTCTCTGTCGTTTGTTCACAGAGACGTTTGTTCACAGAGAGCAAAATTGCTCTCTGTCGTTTGTTCACAGAGAGCAATTTGCTCTCTGTCGTTTGTTCACAGAGAGCAAAATTGCTCTCTGTCGTTTGTTCACAGAGAGCAAAATTGCTCTCTGTCGTTTGTTCACAGAGAGCAAAATTGCTCTCTGTCGTTTGTTCACAGAGAGCAAAATTGCTCTCTGTCGTTTGTTCACAGAGAGCAAAATTGCTCTCTGTCGTTTGTTCACAGAGAGCAAAATTGCTCTCTGTCGTTTGTTCACAGAGAGCAAAATTGCTCTCTGTCGTTTGTTCACAGAGAGCAAAATTGCTCTCTGTCGTTTGTTCACAGAGAGCAAAATTGCTCTCTGTCGTTTGTTCACAGAGAGCAAAATTGCTCTCTGTCGTTTGTTCACAGAGAGCAAAATTGCTCTCTGTCGTTTGTTCACAGAGAGCAAAATTGCTCTCTGTCGTTTGTTCACAGAGAGCAAAATTGCTCTCTGTCGTTTGTTCACAGAGAGCAAAATTGCTCTCTGTCGTTTGTTCACAGAGAGCAAAATTGCTCTCTGTCGTTTGTTCACAGAGAGCAAAATTGCTCTCTGTCGTTTGTTCACAGAGAGCAAAATTGCTCTCTGTCGTTTGTTCACAGAGAGCAAAATTGCTCTCTGTCGTTTGTTCACAGAGAGCAAAATTGCTCTCTGTCGTTTGTTCACAGAGAGCAAAATTGCTCTCTGTCGTTTGTTCACAGAGAGCAATTTGCTCTCTGTGAACAAATCACAGAGAGCAAAATTGCTCTCTGTCGTTTGTTCACAGAGAGCAAAATTGCTCTCTGTCGTTTGTTCACAGAGAGCAAAATTGCTCTCTGTCGTTTGTTCACAGAGAGCAAAATTGCTCTCTGTCGTTTGTTCACAGAGAGCAAAATTGCTCTCTGTCGTTTGTTCACAGAGAGCAAAATTGCTCTCTGTCGTTTGTTCACAGAGAGCAAAATTGCTCTCTGTCGTTTGTTCACAGAGAGCAAAATTGCTCTCTGTCGTTTGTTCACAGAGAGCAAAATTGCTCTCTGTCGTTTGTTCACAGAGAGCAAAATTGCTCTCTGTCGTTTGTTCACAGAGAGCAAAATTGCTCTCTGTCGTTTGTTCACAGAGAGCAAAATTGCTCTCTGTCGTTTGTTCACAGAGAGCAAAATTGCTCTCTGTCGTTTGTTCACAGAGAGCAAAATTGCTCTCTGTCGTTTGTTCACAGAGAGCAAAATTGCTCTCTGTCGTTTGTTCACAGAGAGCAAAATTGCTCTCTGTCGTTTGTTCACAGAGAGCAAAATTGCTCTCTGTCGTTTGTTCACAGAGAGCAATTTGCTCTCTGTGAACAAATCACAGAGAGCAATTTGCTCTCTGTCGTTTGTTCACAGAGAGCAAAATTGCTCTCTGTCGTTTGTTCACAGAGAGCAAAATTGCTCTCTGTCGTTTGTTCACAGAGAGCAATTTGCTCTCTGTGAACAAATCACAGAGAGCAATTTGTGTTTCTGATGTATTACTAACGAAAGCGTAGAGCAACATGTAGTGTAAGTGTAGTGTCTATGATTATGTGTTTATACGTGTGAAGTTAATGTTTATGTTTTGGGGAGACTCTTTCGGGCGTGACCGAGGAGCAATGTAGTGTTTTATAATTTTATTTGTTTGTTCTATGATATTTTATCATAACTGAGAGCATTAATCTAATGTTTACCAAACAAGTAAACAAGTCGTTGATTTTGATTGATTAAATTTTTTTAGGATGGAAAGCATTAATGATAGTGTAGAGGGTCCTGCACGTAGTCAAACGAAAAGGAAAAAAAGCAGAAGTTTGGGATCATTTACGAAGATTGACAGTTGTAATAGTAGCAATCCTAGAGCAAAATGTAATCATTGCTCACAGTCATATGCATGTCATGCATCGAAGAATGGGACAACAAACTTGAAAAAACACATTCTTAATTGCAGCAAATTATTGGCAAGTGTTGATAGGAAACAAAAGACATTAAGCTTTCAGAGTATGGAAGGGGGATCGAGTCTAACTTGTTTTAGTCTTGAAACTTGTCGAGAATTGCTTGCAAAGATGATTATTGTTGATGAATTGCCTTTGAAATTCGTTGAAGGAGAGGGTTTTAGAACATATTCGCAATATGTTCAACCTAAGTTTTCCATACCTTCTAGAACTACCATTGGACGAGATATTATGAGTATTTATGAGAAAGAAAAATTGAAACTGAAAGATTATTTTAGAAATACTTCTCAACGAGTATGTTTGACTACAGATACATGGACATCTGTGCAAAATTTGAATTACATGGTATTAACTGCTCATTACATTGACAGTGATTGGATATTGGGTAAGAGAATTATCAATTTTTGCTTGATTTCAAATCATAAAGGCGAAACGATTAGTAAAGAAATAGAAAGATGTTTGTTGGAATGGGGAATTGAAAATGTTCTGACAATTACAGTTGACAATGCTTCATCGAATGATGTTGCAATTTCGTATTTGGTCAAAAGTATTAGAAATTGGAATGGGTTAGTGTTGAATGGAGAACACATGCATGTGAGATGTTTTGCACATATTTTGAATTTGATTGTGTGTGATGGTTTAAAAGATCATCAAGAGTCTATTGCAAGAGTTCGTAGAATGGTGAAATATGTTCGATCTTCTCCTGCAAGACTACAACAATTTAGAAATTGTGTTGATAATGTAAAGATCACTTGCAAAAGTAATGTTTGTCTTGACGTACCTACTAGATGGAATTCTACATATTTAATGTTAGAAAGCGCCGAAAAGTATGAAAGGGCTTTTGCAAAGTTAGTTGAAAGTGATAGTCATCATTTTTTTGATTTGAGCGGGGAAAGTGAAAGACCACCCACAATAGAAGACTGGGCTAATGTTAGAGAGCTTGTCAAGTTTTTGAAGATATTTTATGATACAACTGTTTCAGTTTCGGCTTCCTCACATGTCACCTCCAATATTTATATTAGTGAAGTTTGTAATTTGAAAATGATTATCCATGAGCACTCTCAGTGTGATAATCCATTGTTGAAAAGAATGGCGATTGACATGCAAAGAAAGTTTGACAAATATTGGGGGAGTTGTGATAAATTCAATATGTTGATGTGTGTAGCAATTGTACTAGACCCTAGATATAAAATGAAGTTTTTGAAACATTGTCTCACCATGTTGTTTGATAGTGACAAGGCAAATGATTTAGTGAGACAAGTAGAAATGGTGATGGAAAGATTATATCTCCATTATAAATCTGATTTTGATACTTCAGAAGACAATTCTAGTATGATGGTTGGAACGACTTCTACCGTAACGAGACAAAATAGTACTTCAACCCGGAATAAGGTGCATGAGATGTTTTTTAATGATCAAGATGAGGATGGAGATTCAATTAATCAGACTGAAGTTCATCAATATTTATCTGAACGATTAACAAAGTTTTCAGATAAAATTGATATTCTAGCATGGTGGAAAGTGAATTCTTTGAAATTTCCGCTATTGAGTAAAATAGCAAGGGATGTATTAGTTATTCCCATTTCAACAGTTGCTTCAGAATCAGCCTTTAGTAACAGAGGACGTGTGCTCGATTCATTTCGTAGTTCTTTGTCCCCAAAGACTGTCGAGGCGCTTATTTGCACTCAAAGTTGGATTCGGACGGCAAAACATCAATCTACCAACTTTAATTCTTCAGTGGCAAATATTGATGAAATTGAACAAGGTATGTACTGTTTTATTTTATATCTTTGTTTTCTTTTCGTTTCATACTTCTAAATTTTATTTCATTTTATGTAATTGATTTATCAATTATATTTTGTAGATTTCACATCAACTAATGGAGAAGAAGATATTCTTCCAATATTGGTGGAATAGTTGAAAGCTTGGAGCGAATATTCTATTTGATTTTGAAGTAAATTTGTTGGCTACTAATCAACAGTGACCAGTTATTGTGCTGATAGATTTAGAATTTCAGAATATGCCTCATTTTTACTTTTGTGAATGAAAAAGACTACTTTTTATACGAATATGCAGATGGATTCTCTGTAAACAGATAAAGTTTAATTACATTTTTCTGTTAAAAATCAGAAGGCTGCTGTTCCTAACATTTCACATAATTCACTTGATATCAGAAGAAGTGAAGGCCAGACATCCGATGATCACATATGCTGATCTGTACCAGGTGCAATTTCTATCATGCTGCACATCTTTGTTTGCATTTTCCAATATACGAGAGAAAATTTTATCGGAAATTGTATTTGACACTATTAGTTTATATGGAAAATTATTTTTTTATTTTTTGAAAAATATGTTGTAAAACCGAAACCGAACCGAAACCGAACCGAAAGTTTAGGTTCGGTTTAGGTTCGGTTTTGGTATGCTCCAAAACCGGTTTCGGTTCGGTAAGTCCAAAACCGAAACCGATCGGTTCGGTTTCGGTTCCTCCCAAAACCGAACCGAAACCGGTTTTGCACACCCCTAATCTATAGCCCGTAGGCCGACGAACACTTAGTTAGAACCAAACCCCCATCCTAGGATACCCGACTCACTAAAACCCTTACAACCAACAAATATCATCATTTAAGACAACAATCTCTAAATCGTTATGACGTAGGGCCTTAGGGGTCGGAAACCTAACACTCACTTACCTGGTGTCCTAGCTATGCCGAGCACCGTCCTTGAAGAGCTTGGATTTACCTAAGGCATTTCATAGCACGTTGTTAGTATTAACTCTAAATCATAAATTTCGAAGCTAAACGAAATCTCGAGCTAAGGTAAATTTCCCAAAAACTCTAATCTATTTCATTTGGGTATTTCATCGAGCACTTGGTACTCACTAACTTCAAAATTCCTTTAATGGTGTTTTACCAACCTCCAACAACCAAAACTTAACCTTAAACTTCAACCCACACCATTAATCTACTTCAACAACCTCAATAATCATTAATACACCATCAATGAACATTAATATCGTTAAACTATCGATTTCTAACTAAAAACCAACAATTGTCACCAAACCCTAAATCGAAATAAACCCTAAAACCACAAATAAACTTGTCTAGAGTATAGAACTTACCTAGAGGGTTGATTTGGGGAAGAAAATGAAAGAGTGGTTCGCCGGAAAAAGGATGAATCGCCGGGGTGTGAGAGCGATCGTAGGGGAGGAAGAAAATCGCACGGGAGGAGGTTCTGGAGAGAAGAAGAAGTGAGGGAGAAAGAATAAGGGGTTTTTCTTTTTATTTAGTTTTGATTTTTGTAAATTACCGTTTTACCCTCAGTTAATTTCTTAGCTTTAATCACGATTTCATTTATCAATTTGGTTTCTCCAAAATTCCCTTATTCCTCCAAATATTTCCATTTATTCTTAGGGTCCTAACGAGACTTCCCGTTTGCAAATCGGACTTAATTTACTATTTCTTCAAATTAAACTCTATAACACTTAATTAATAAAACCCGAAAACTATAGGCTCAAAACCCATGGCTAAAGTTTCTGGGCGTTACAACCGTACCGTTAACAACTGCTGGCTGATCAGGTACTGGATAATAATCAGCCTGGTCCACTGCATAAGATTGGCCAGTAACTCCTTTGCTCATATGATTGCGACCACGACCGCCGCCCCTGGAAGTAGATCCTCGAAATCCAGCTGTCCTCTGTTGCTGCTGAGGAGGTGGACTCATAACAAAGGGCTGCCCGGTGGGTCGAGGAGTAACACCGAAAGGCCTATCCTCTGTTCGGCGCTGGGAGTCTGAAACTGTGTCAGCTGGGAAGATGGTCGAGGCTGTCCCTGGTTCTGTCCTAGCGAAGAAAATGACCCAGAAGATGTAGGAGGAAAGAATGAAGATCGGGGTTGCTGCCCCTGTGGCTGGCTAAGCGGGCAGTTCCTCATGGCATGACTTGGCTGGCCACAGGTGTAGCAATTGTAAGGAAAGTATCTGCTACCCCCAGATGAGCCCCCACTAGGAACAGAAGAGCGGCTCGTACTGAAACTCTGGTCTGACCCCTGCCGCTGGTTCCTCTTAGTCATCTTCCTCCCGAAAGGTCGGTTGTCTGACCCATGCTGGAAGGTACCACTGCCTGAGTTACACATCCTCTCTATACAGAAGTCGGCCTCATACGCTCCAAGCAAAGAATCATATGGGTTGACCGCCACAATCCGCCTGATGTTGAAATTCAACCCCTGAACGAACTTAATAGCCTATGCCTCCAAATCAACTACACCAGAAAATGGCACCAGCTGGATAAATTGGTTGTAATAATCAGTCACCGACATGGACCATTTGACAAGTTCATTGTACGCCCTGGTCATGATACCCATGTACTCTCTGCTGCTAAACTGACCACGGAACAGAGAAATAAACTCGCTCCACCTCATAGTGTTGACGTTATGCTGACTGTGGATCGCGTTCCACCAACGCCTAGCTACCTCCCTCAGAAAATAAGCAGCTAGCGTAACCCTAGACTCCGCTGGTGTCTGGAGAGTCTCAAAGTTGAGCTCCATCATTTCGAGCCAGTTCTCTGCCTCCACCGTATCAGTACCGCCAACAAAAATAGGAGGGTTGAGTTGATTAAACTCCCGAAAATGAACCCCCCTAGAGGTCATCTGAGTAAGCACCGTCCAGACAGCAAAGAAGGTGGAGTTTCTGAACTTGAAGCAGATGGGGTCCGTGTCTGAGTACAATAGACAGTTTGAGTCCCTGTCCAGGTTTGCTGGACATTTTGTTCACAGGAATGAGGATAAGGTGTTTCAATTTATGCATGGATTGAAACCAGAAATTTATAGAGGGGTCAAGTTTTCGGGTATTAAAGGTTTGTCTTACGGAGAAGTCGTGTCCACGGCATTGGAAGTGGAAGAAGCAGAAATGAAGTGTGTTGGACCAAAGGAAGCCCCACGAAAGTTCATTCAGCCACACCAACAGAGAGGGATGAAGAGTCCCAATGAAGGCCAGGGTAGCCAAGGAACAGGAATGAATGTACAGAATACTGGGAAGTTTCCCCAATGTCTGAAATGTTTGAAAAATCACCCGGGAGAATGCATAATTGGCTCAGGAAACTATTACAACTGTGAAGAAATTGGACACACATTCAAGGATTGCCCAAAGCCCAGAGTCATCAGATACTTCCACTGTAACAAAGTCGGCCATATTAACAGAGACTGTCAAGCTTTAAAGAGTGACCCTGCTAAGATAAAGCCGAGGATATTCTCCATGATGGAGTCGGGTGATGAAGAACAGCCCGCTGTAGTGTCAGGTACCATATTGATCAACTCTATACCTGCTTTTACTTTAATAGATTCTGGTGCAACACATTCGTTTATAGCGTCTACATTTGTTGTTAAGTTAGATGTACGACTTACGCCATCTGAACATGTGTTTAATGTCACGTTACCCTCTGGAGAATGCATGCACTCTAGCCGAGTGATGCTTGATAGTGTGGTGTTAGTGGGAAACATGAATCTACCTGCCGATCTCATTATCATGGAGATAATGGGATTAGATGTAATCCTAGGAATGGACTGGTTGTTTAGGCATTATGCCACAATCGATTGTAGGACTGGAATAGTTAGTTTTCAACCCCCTGGTGGTATGAAACATACCTTCCAAGCTTTGAAGAAGTGTAAGGAAATGTCTGTTATTGCCCCTATCAATGCTAGACCTTCTCCACGTGGGGAGTACTTATGTTTTTTGGCCAGTGTTATAGACACATAGGTTGTAGGAAAAGCGAGTTCTCAAAATATCTTAGTTGTCCAAGACTTCCCAGAAGTATTCCTAGATGACCTTCCTGGCTTGCCGCCAGATAGAGAAATCGAGTTTGTTGTAGATGTTTACCCAGGCGCAGAGCTTGTATCTAAGAATCCTTACAGATTGGCATCAACAGAACTTAGAGAACGTTCATACGCCCGAGTTATTCACCGTGGGGTGCACCTGTTCTTTTTGTTAAGAAAAAGGATGGATCATTGCGCATGTGCGTTGATTATCAGGAATTGAACAAATTAACTATCAAGAACAAATATCAATTACCAAAGATTGATGATCTATTCGACCAACTTAATGGTGCACGAGTCTTCTCTAAGATTAGCCTTAGGTCCGGTTATTACCAATTGAAAGTCAAATCAGAAGATATCCCTGAGACAGCCTTTCGCACAAGATATGGACATTATGAGTTTTTGGTTATGTCTTTTGGATTGACAAATGCACCAGCAGCTTTCATGGATCTCATGAATTAAATGTTTCACGAATACTTAGATAAATTTATCATAGTGTTTATTGATGATATCTTAATCTATTCACGTACTAAAGATGAGCATGCAAGACACCTGACCTTGGTATTGGGAGTACTAAGGCAACATCAACTTTATGCCAAGTTTTCCAAGTGTGAGTTTTGGTTGGACAGAGTTCACTTTCTTGGTCACGTGATCTCGGGAGATGGAATATCTGTCGATCCAACCAAGGTTCAAGTAGTTAAGGAGTGGCCCCAACCGAAGAATGCTACAGATATTCGGAGTTTCCATGGATTAGCAGGATATTACAGGAAGTTTATTGAAGGATTTTCGAAGATTGCCATACCCCTTACTCGGTTAATAAGGAAAAACATGAAGTACATGTGGACTGATGAATGTGAGTTTAGTTTTCAGACCTTGAAACAGAGGCTGACCAATGCCCCAATATTAACACTCCCTGTTGAGAATGGAAAGTTTAGTATTTATTGTAATGCTTCCAAAGTTGATCTTGGTTGTGTCTTGATGCAGGATGGAAGGGTAATAGCTTATGTTTCTAGACAGCTGAAAACACATGAGAAGAATTACTCTACACATGATTTGGAATTAGCTGCAGTAGTTTTTGCGTTGAAGATTTGGAGGCATTACTTGTATGGACAATCTTGTGAAATATTCTCAGATCATAAAAGTCTAAAATATATTTTCACACAGAAAGAGTTAAACATGAGGCAACGTCGGTGGTTGGAGTTTGTCAAGGACTATGATTTTGAGATCAAATACCACCCCAGCAAGGCGAATGTAGTGGCTGATGCATTGAGTAGAGTGACAACATCAGTCTCGGCAATAATTATTGACATACCGTTAGCCTTAGAATCAGAATTCCATAGATTCAATCTGGAAGCCGTGTCCAGCGTGTCAGCCATGCTTTCTGCTATATCCTTGAGGCCTACTATTTTGGAGAGAATAAAGGAAGTCCAGGTAAATGATACTGAATGCAATAAGTACAAGTTAAACATGGATTCTTCAGATAAGTCAGATTTCAACTATTCTATGGATGGAATTCTCAAGTTTCGGAATAGATGGTTTGTTCCGATAAATGAAGAACTTCGAAATGAGATCCTTTTTATAACACCCGGCATTTTTGCCATGTAATAGTTTTTCCCGGATCGTTTAAACGGAATTAATATTATATTAATACAATGAATATTTTGGTTAAAATGATGGAATGTTTGAGGGAAAACCAAACTAAGTGTAATCAAAACAAGCCAATTAGGTTAAAAGCTAATGGAAGGGTAAATGTGGAAGTGATTATGGTAGGTGGAAGCAAACCAATGGATGAGTGCCAAGTGGCAACTTGTTGAAGAAGATATGTCTTCTCTTCCTCCTACGTGAAGCTCACTTCTACCTCCCATTTCTGTTTTCTCTCTTCCAGGCGATTGAAACAAAACTTCCACACTTTGTTTCTCCAACATTTCTCCATTTTTTTCAGCAAAGGTGAGCGTCTTTTAACGCTAACAAGTTTGGACAAGTTTAAAGTGAGTTTTTACCGAAGTTTAGGGTTTCAGTTTTGGGTGAAAACTCACTGTTTTGGATGAAAACACGTTGGTGTGTTTTCTAAAGTGTTTTAAGTGTGTTTGCTGCGTTTCCTACGTGATATTAGTTAGAATTTGTAGCGTTTAAATTCTGTACATTCATGTTACAGATCCGAACTCTCCAGGGACGTTCGAGTACACTGCATTGCCGCAAACAGGTAAGTTCATACCCGTAGGCTGGCCCTTAAGGCCCTACATCTCGGAGGTACTAGGTTTTTCATTCTGTTGGCTGGTTTCGGGTAGAAGGGTTAGAGTTAAGTTCTGTGGTTTCTGTTCAGGTTTCTGTTGTTTTATCTTCTTGTTCTCTGCTGTATCAACTGTAAGCACTGTAAATGTCCATGCATACATGATTTTCTGAAAGTTCATGCAAAACTGTTTTCTGTACACGGTTTTGAAGTTAATCAAGATAAAATCTGACTGTCTGTAATGTACTGGTTAAGTGCGGGACGGGGACTGGCCCTCTGGTTTTATCCATCTCTGGGAATCTGAAAATAAATTGTCCCTAGCAAGGACCCTCTGGTTTTATCCCTCCCTGGGAGTCTGAAAATCTACTGTGCCTGATAGTGCACCTTCTGTTTGCCAGTTCCCCTATAAGCCCCACTTATACCCCTCTGCCACTGAAATGTAAAGTTCTGTTCTGTCACTGTATTCTGAAAACTGCATGCATAGCATTTTGCATCACTGCATCTGTATTATGTTCTTACTGAGTTTTAGACTCATAGGTGAACTCTCTGATGTAGGTACTGAACCCGAAACTGAGGACCTTGTTTCTCAAAATGACGATCTGATGTAGCTGGTGGTTTGAGCTCTCGGGGTGGTTGCTGCAGTCAGACATAGCTTTCTGTCTTGAGGTTTAAGTCTTAGTTTTTAAAGTAAAGGTCATAGTTGTAAACTCTTCTGGAAATTCTGCTGTGTTTGTTTTAAAAACTCTGTTAAGGCTCTGTGATTCGTTTTAAAAACCTGTAGGAAATTCTGGTGGATGTATATATATATTGTATAAGTTCTGATGGTCAAGATTTTGATCTCTGTCGACAGTTGATAGATGTCTCCTGAAATATTCTGTATTAATGTCTTGAAATGTTTTGAAAACATTCTGTAATTGCTTGAGTTCTCCCTTTTCAGGTCATGCATGGATGGTCTCGAATTTTAGAGCTATCCATGCAATTTGTTTTCTTGAAATCTGTCATTTGTAATGAAGGTCTGAAACCTGTATGCCTTCTGTTGTGCTCGAGAACCATGTTTTGATGTGGTTTGAGAATCTGAGACGTTTAAGTCTTCTGTTTTTATGCCCTCTGTCTGTATGCTTTCCTGTCAAAAGTTGTAAATTCTGTCTTTAAAACTATGTCTTCTGATTACATCTACCGGTAGGAATTTTGCCTGCATCTACCGCCAAACAGTGTTTCTGCCTTAGGTTTTCATCTTCCGATTTAAAGTGCTATCTTCATCTTCCGATGACGTCAGAACATCTTCCGGATGACGTCATCACCTTCTGCCGATTACGTTCACTACCTGTATCTGCCGATGACGTCATCACATCTTCCGATGACGTCATCACACATCCCGATTTCACCTGCCTGCCTTCATCTTCCGATGACGTCAGAACATCTTCCGATTGACGTCATACGATGATTTCTGCCTATATCTTCCGCTCAGTTTTACTCGTCTTCAGTTTCTTTTCTTCTGACGATTACGTTTAATGCTTGTATCTTCCGGTTGACGTCATCCATCTTCCGGCTGACGTCATCTCCTCTTCCGGCTGACGTCACCCACTGTTTACTTCTTCCGATTTCAGAGCATCATTTTGGTTTAATTTCATCTACAGCCCAATAGTATTCTGCCTCTTTGAAAAACTAAGTCTTCCGCCAAATTTCTGCCTATGCCTTCCGACTTCATTCCCTATTTTTTGCTGCTATTTATACTCTGTTACTCACTGTAGTTTCTTCTCCTGTGTAAAGTTATGCTCTTTTAGGGTTTGCATTGACAGTGCATGTTCTCTGTCATTCGGTTCTGTTTTCTATTAAAGTTTTAAAAGTTCAGTTGACTTTCATAAGTTGTTCCAGTAACGCTGTCTGTTCTGTTTATGTTAAAAAAAAATAGTCACCGTTTTCTGCAAATGACCCAGAGTGACGGCTTGGTTCTCGGGTTCCGATCGGGATCCGGTTTCGGGCTGTCACACTTTTGGAAGCTCATTCTTCTAGATTATCTGTTTATCCTGGAAGTACAAAAATGTACAAAGACCTTAGACAATATTATTGGTGGCCAAATATGAAAAGAAGTGTGGCAGAGTACGTAGGATCTTGTTTAGTTTGCCAGCAGATTAAAGCTGAACATCAGAGACCTGTAGGAACATTGCAACCATTACCAGTTTCCGAATGGAAATAGGAACAAAAAATGATGGAATTTGTTGTACGATTGCCTAGGACAGCAAGAGGACATGATGCAATTTGGGTGATAGTTGATCGTCTAACCAAATCTGCCCATTTCCTGCCCATAAAGGTGACATACTCGATGGATCAACTCGCTGAATTGTATGTGCATGAGATTGTTAGATTGCATGGAGTTTCAATCACTATAGTTTCAGATCAAGATTCTAGATTTACATCTAAGTTTTGGAAGAGTTTACATAAGGCTATGGGTACACAGCTCAACTTTAGTACAGCTTTTTACCCTCAAATAGATGGACAATCCAAGAGGACTATTCAAACGTTGGAGGATGTGCTTCGTGCATATGTATTAGAATTTAAGGATTTTTGGAGTAAGTATTTATCTTTGGTGGAGTTCTCTTATAACAACAGTTTTCAGTCAACAATAGGCATGACACCATACGAGGCATTACATGGACGAAGGTGCAAATCTCTATTGTACTGGGATGAAGTTGGAGAAGCACGATTGATTGGTCCTGAAATTGTACAACAGACAGTGGAGAAGATTGCTCTTATCCGACAGCGAATCTTGACAGCTCAAAGCCGCCAGAAAAGCTATGCCGATAGAAGACGTAGAAATTTAGAGTTTGAAGTTGGTGATGAAGTGTTTCTTAAAGTTTCACCGTTCAAAGGAGTTGTAAGATTTGGGAAGAGAGGCAAGTTGAATCCCAGATACATTGGACCTTTCTCAATCTTGAAGAGGATTGGGAAGATAGCCTATCAATTACAGTTACCAGTCTCTATGGAGGAAATTCACAATGTGTTCCACGTTTCTATGTTGCCGAAGTGTATGGGGTCCATCCAAAAAAAAAAAAAAAAAAAAAAAAAAAAAAAAAAAAAAAAAAAGCTTTTTTCTGTAACCATTGGTGAAATGGCCCTGCCCATTCACGCAGAACGCCCATTGTTTGATCCCAGTCAAGCACGAATCATCGCCCATTTCATCCTCTACCCCAACTTCACTAACACAAGAGGACATAGAGAGAAAGGAGGTTTGATGAATGAGGAGAGAAGGGGAGTGGGGGGGTAACATATAAATGATAAGATGGAGGAAATCGAAAATGGGAAGCATGATTTTGTTGTGAATAGAAGAGCCATGGAATCTTTCGAATCGGAGTAGGTCTTTGGAGACAGGAAAAGAGCCGGAAAAAAAGAAATCCTCTTGGTTTTCGAAAAGTGAATAGAAAACTGCTTATGCGATTTCTGTTTCTGAGGTTTTCTTTGCCGCGGACACATTCGACCTTGCTAGAGAGAGAAGAGAGAGAGGCTCTGAGTAGGCTAACCCATGGCCCTGACAGATTAATCCACAGAGATTCAACGGAGGAACCGCCCTGCCATCGATGATGGGTCAGATTGTGGAGGTAGTGGC
>CM039504.1:45504128-45605957 GCA_022432975.1 Begonia masoniana | reverse complement strand
AAGTTGTCACTTGGCACTCATCCATTGATTTGCTTCCACCTACCACAATCACTTCCACATTTACCCTTCCATTAGCTTTTAACCTAATTGGCTTGTTTTGATTACACTTAGTTTGGTTTTCCCTCAAACATTCCATCATTTTAACCAAAATATTCATTGTATTAATATAATATTAATCCCGTTTAAACGATCCGGGAAAAACTATTACATGGCAAAAATGCCGGGTGTTACAAACATAACAAGGCACGTGAACTTAAAATTATTTTAAATTATGTGCACATTGTTATATTTAGTCAAAACATGAAATAAAAAATAGTTTAATTATTTTTTAAATTAAATATATTGAAGCGGATTTAGATTCATTTAACCTACCGAGAAACGAATAGTTTTAGGAAGAATAGATGTCTTAGTTTGACTAAAAAATTAAATGAAAAATTAAGCAAAGATTAATTATCATTTAATTAAAAGAAAGAGACGAGCAACAACGAAGTCAATCTCCCTATTAACAGAATTGTTGTTTTGTTAAATTCCAAGATTCAAATTATTAAACAATAAAAGAGTCAACCTAATCGAACCAATTTAAATAGAAATGCGCTACAATTTCCAAAACGCGACTAGGTTTATGAACATGAAGGATTGCATGGGTAGCCAAGTATGAGAGAAAGGAAGCGAAGTTGGAAGATTGTCTGCTGTTTTCTTCTTTTACAAGGTAAAATGGCAACCAGAAAAACTAAAAGTGGGTGGGTCCCATCTCACGGGTTTTAAAGAACAACTATAGATTTAGTAAAAATAATAAAAATAAGTTCTATGTTGTATGATAAAAACTGAGGGATGATCATATACAATGAAATCAAAAGTATAAAAATAAAAAGAATGAAATAATTGAAATAAATTCTAAAACACATTTTACACATAAGCTTGGGTAACTATAATAATTCTTTTTATTTTACTATTTAATAAATTAATATTTTTAAAACATTTATAATTTAACTGCATCAAGCAAAAGACACGTGGCCTCTCAAATTTTATCGAAAGAAAAACATCTCATTCTCACACGAAAAATAAAGCATAGAATAATGATACGTCTATCATATTATTTTAATATATAAATATATTTGACGTATCAAACAATGATTAATGTAATTATTGTAATAAATTTACGTATTTTTTCCACTTTTTCTCTCATATCATGAGATTTTTTATATTCTTTGTCATTATGTCTCTCCATCTTAGAGATGTTAAACGAGCGAGTCGAGTCAAGCCGAGCTAAAAAAGACCCGGCTCACCGAGCCTAATGAGCCTGTCGAGCCTAACAAGCTTGCCGAGCCTAACGAGCCGACCCTAAAAATTTCTAACCCGAGCTGGCTCGCGAGTCACGAGCCTAACGAGCCGAGCCGAGCCGAGCCAGCCCAGCAAGTGTAATGAGTTGAGCTTAACGAGCCGAGTTTACATAAATAAAATTGTCGACCGTTACTAAAATCGGTCGACCCCTGCATCGTTTTATAAATAAAACAGGTCGTCCGAAACCCTAACCACGCGACCTCTCTCTCTCGATTTTCATCGGCGATTTTCGTTCAATCCCAAATCCTCGCATATTTTCTTCCGATAATCATCTCCTCTCTTTCCTCTAAACCTCCAATGACATCATCCTCTCGCAGCAAACTCGTCATTTGAAAGAGGAGATAAAAAAACCCTACTCCAGCGGCCTAACTAAAGCATCTATCAGTGTGGTCGTCTCCATTATTCACAAGTAAAAATTCATTGGAGAGGTATAAACGTGATTTTCAGTTCAAACCTCTAATTTTGTGTACACAAGTAGAATTCTCGGAGTTGTACAGTCTAAATTTGATAACCTTTAAAATTTACAAAAGAAAGGTTATGCAAGAAAACACCGCAATGAGGTGTTCTCGGTTAAATCCGAGATCACCTCTAAATAAGCACTCCAAAATATATATTAAATGACATTCAATTTGAATGACGTTTGGATAGAAAATTGCTTGTTAATAATGATTATAACCTGCAAATTTCACGTTAGAAATAAGTCAAGTAAAGAATTTAAGAAACAATTACCCGTAACTAGCTCGAGAGTAACTTAGGCACTTTCGGGTGAATGTAATTTTCTTAAGAAAATTACAACGTCACAAGACTTGGTTGGCTCCACTCTTCTTACCTCTCTAAGGTCTTAGAAAAGATGAAGAAAAGGTAAGGAATAAGAGTCACCGAGCAACCACGGACTTGGTAACAATTGGAATCTCAATCTCCACCCAAATTGAAAATCAATTTGAGGACTAACCTTTGATTTAAGAATGATTGTAAAAAACCGATCAAGCATTCAAAGTTTGAGAGGAAAATGGTCTACTTGTTCTCATTCAAAATCCGATCTTTCATGAATACCAAATTGTGAACTTACAATATTTCCACCACTACTACTTGAACTAACATGTGAAGAAACACGTGAATGACTAACATTAGAATATTTAGATTCATAAGAAGAATATAAACTAGTAATTTCATGTGTTATTTGATTCATAGAAAATAAAGAAGAAGTTTGTAAATTATTAGAAATTTTATTAACAATGAGATATACTCCTCTTAACTTATATTTAGGATCCATTATACATGCATAACAAAAAATAGGAGTAATGTCAAACTAATATTTTTTAAATTTTGTTTCTATTTTATTAAGTATATCTCTAAATTCATCTATATGTCGATATTGTGCAAAATTACTCGTTCATTTAAAAAAATTGGGAGAACAAGATGAGAAGTGAGATAATAAATTTCCGAATATTCATTTGTAGCATCATAAAATGGTTTTAAAAAATCAAGAAATATATTAGTTAATTCGCAACTAGATTTATCAAGATTAATACTTTGTGTTTTCTCACTAATAAAAATACAAATAACTTGCCAATATGACCTAGCATTTTCTAACATTAAATAAGTAGAATTCCACCTATTATCTACATCGGTAATTCGGACGTCACTAACTTTACTGTTCGTAAAAATGCTTTGAAAATACTGTACATCTTTAAAAGGACTCAACGTGTAAACTTTCTTTTTTAAAACTTCATAGAAAACGTGCGTAAAATTTAATTAATTTTTTTTTTCGTGGCACTATTCACGTGAACAGTATTTTTCACTATTCACGTGAACAATACTTACACTATTCACGTGAACAGTGGGGCGATTACTCGCCCCTTGCACTGGATTTGGGGCGAAAAGTTCACCCAGGAGCGAATTTTCACCCCTTGGGCGATTGTTCGCCCCTGTGGGGCAACTGATCGCCTCTGGGGTGAATTTTCACCCATACGGAGCGATTGATTGCCTCCTTTGGCGTGAACCATCGCCGCACTCTCTGGTGGCGACGAGAACGACGAGTTTTAATTTAAGCCTAGGGTTCATCGATCTTGTTGGCAATCGCTAGGATGTCAACTGGTTCGCCAAAAATTTCATCGATCTTGTGCTTGGCTGGCGGGAGCTCGGCTTGGATGAAGAAGATTTGAAAATGGTCGTACTCGTCGTTGTCGGTAAATGTCGAAGGAAGACGAAGACGAGACTGTCCATGTTCGTTGTCGAGGCGTCGGAGAGGGCCTTGAGTTGGGCACCAGAGAGGGCCCTGAGTTGGGCACCAGAGAGGGCCCCAACCTGGAGAGGGCATCGGAGTTGGGCTTGATCGAGCCATTGGAGAGTCAGAGACTGCAAATTGTCGGGCGTCAGAGAAGGCTCAGGGCCCCGAGCTGGGCTTGACCGAGCCACCTCGCGGACAGGCTCGTTGAGCCCAGTCATCGACGGGCTCGCAAGCCTGGATGGTCGAGCTCAGCTCGACCTGTCTATGTGACCCGAGCCAAACCGGCTCGTTACTGTAGCGAGCCGAGCTTGGCTCGACCCGCTACAGTAACGAGCCGGGCCAGCCCGCCCATTTAACATCTCTACTCCATCTACTAGAATTAGTATATTGTCTCTCTCTCTCTCAATCTGTCTTGTCTGCTTAGCTTGACTCATTCTTTGTCCTATATTAACACTCTTCTCCATCCTTGCTAGCACCAATACGCTCTCTCTATCAATAGTTTGACTTTTCATCTTCTTTGTCATAGTATGAGAGAGAGAGAGCGGAGCGTGTTGCACAAATGTACACTACACTTGACATGAGAGTAACCTAGTTTCTAGGAATATTTATTGTGTTTAATAGTGACCAATAAACACTTTAACTAACTGAACCATCATTACACAAAATTGCGAGAATTAAAGAGCAATGCGCAACAATTTCTTAAACGTAACTAATGGTTGTGATTTGACCAAGTAGATAAATCTGAACGGTTGCTTGAGCAGCCACAGATAAGAAAAAGACCGACGACGTTGGAATGTCACCTATTGTTTTTTTTTTTTTTTTTACAAGGTAAAATGGCAACGAGAGAGACTAAACATGCCTAGATTTCATCACATGGGTTTCATTTCCTAGCTATCATGAGTGGTCCCACGTCCCCAGTTCGATTGTCCCCTTATTGATGATTTCATAATCACAAGGATTTTCTTAGGGTTTTTTTTTTGGATATTATTTGCCTTGCAAATATATTAAATTATTTTTCAAAAAATTAATGTAATGTACTATTACTTAAACCTAAAGGTATATTTTCTATGCGTGTATTCAGTATTTTTGTCATTATTATAACGACACGTAGATTTCTTACCGTTTGCTGGAATGACACGTGACATATACTTGCTTTATTTTCTCATTTACTATTTTGATTAAAATTTTTGTTTTAACACGTTATATCTTATATTTTTTATTGTATACTGTAATGACACGCGTCAGAAAAAGTGTATGTGCATCGCACGTGAATCCACTAGTATTAAATAAATATCTCGGATACTTTCAAACTTCATCAAAAGAATACGTGTGCTTAAAAAAACTATTTATCTATTATTATTTTTAGAATAATAAAATATTTACTTATTTTTATTTTATTCTCTAAACTTATTTGGTGACATGTCAAATAACAATTGATACAATTAATGCAATAAATTAAATATTTATAATTTATTACAATAATTACACTTTGTTACGCCAGCAAGTATGTTTAGGAAATGCAATAAGAGAGTAAACGTAACATTAATTTTATTTTGATTGCTAAGAAAAAGAGTATTAAGATTTTATTATTTTTCACCATTTACTAATATTATTCTCAGTATGAGCCTCTCAGTATGTGCAAGGCACATACGCGTCACATTTTTGGTTTTTAAGTTGCATGACCCGTGGAGAGATATTCCAGTGCAAGAATACAATCACAAAGGAAACAAATTCTAGCATAGATAAATTCATTGGCCCATGAGAGTATACAAAAAAAAAAAAAAAAAAAAAAATAGTATGCATGAGAAAAATACTCAAAATATTGGAAAGAAAGCAAGATTCATACTTCTGAACTACCAAAGACATATCAATGCAGTAAACAGCTATATTGAAAAATATAGCTGTTAAATTATCAAAGAGACTCCACTTAGCATGATAGGGAAGAATATCACACAAGGCTTGAAAAGTACGAGGATGAAACATGAAACCACCATATGCAATGTAAATTTTAGGTCTCTTATGATGGAATATGGAGTAGTAAACAATTGAATTGACCAATGCACATTATAATTTAAATGTTAATTCTTATTAGCTGTAACACATTAACGTCAAGCTACCTTTCTTGCTTTCTTTGATCTCTAACTGTGAATAACCTAAATTTTCCAGCAAGGGAGATGCATAAAAACCATGTTTTAAGATGCCAGATTCTTTACGTTCCCCACGTATATATATATATATGCACGTCTGCACGAAAATAAAAATTAAAAGATTATGATTAGTTATGCGATATCACACAAGGTACTTTGTGTGACGCCGATAATTAATGAAATGATGAACAATATAAATATGCGGAAATAAATGACACAGGAGGTTGGTAACGCAGTTCGGCAACCTACCTACGTCTGCGAGACTACGCCCAGATATAAAAACATTTATTTAAGTTCACAAAGTTACAAGACAATCGGTCTTATACAAATAAAGACTCCCTCTTATTTTTGTCGCTGTCTCTAGCTAACTTCCCCAAGGAAACTGTTTTTGTGAGCTCCCCTCGACTTTAGATCAATCTCTCCAAAGATCTAGAAACCAACAAGATCCCCTTGTGGTAGATGACTCCTCCCGAAATCCGTGTTATGGCAAGATCCCCTCGCCCACGATCAAATTGACAAGCTCCCCTCGTTTAAAAACAGAACTCCTCCCGAGTTCGGATGCAGTCTCCTCTCGAGACTGAGTTTCAATGAAGAACAAAGAAGATTGCCTCCTGGAACATCGTCTGAAACACCAACACGTTGTCTTCGGACGTAATACTCAACACACTCAATAAATCAATGTAATCCACAACATAAGAAGAGTGTGTAAAACAATCACAAACCTAGATGCAGAAACGTTGGGAGTGAAAGAAAAGCGACGGCTCGCAAAGTGAAGAAGACTTCTCTCGTGAAAATTAAACTTCCGTCGTCAGTAGCTTTCACAGAAACGAAAGCTTTAAATATCATTAGTAACTTCCATATTTTCGATTCAGTCAGTTACCAAATTAGATATAACGCCGCAAAGAATTAAGGAAAACAAATCTTAACAAATTCGATTGAGTGACACACCGTGTGACACTTTAGAAAAGTATCTCCAACAACTTGGATATTCATCCAAAAAATTAGGAAATATCCCATTATTCATGTGATCTCGAAGCCTAGCAGATTTCACAAAATCTCTACCAAATCGGCTTACCAAAATAAAGTGTTCCAAAAAGCAAGTGCCTTTAGCTTTTTCAATAACTTTCCTAATATTCTTGTTTCCTTATTTTTCTCTTTAACAGAATCTTCATGATTGCAATATGTATCCATCCAATAATCTGAATATAATATTTCTCGATCACCAAGAAATAAATTATTAATTTGGAAAATAATAGAATAAAATATTATCTCTATAGAAATATATTGCCAAAAAATCAATGCCAACACTTATGCAAAATCTTTGCATTTGCAATCTCCCTCTTTGGCATTTTTTGGCAAAATCAATATAACCCATAATCTCAATAACTCCCCATGAATTAACTCTCCTTGAATAGTGGCTTCAATCATTATAAAAATATATCAATCATCATCATATCAAAATATGGTATCAGAGAGCATATCACCACCTAAAATACTCCCCCTTTTTGCCATAAAAAGACAAATATATATAGAAAAGAGAATAGCAACTACTATAAAAGCAGCATCATCACCAGATAATTCCCATAAATACCAACATTACCAGAAGGAGATAACCAATATCAGCAACATAGATCATTCATAGCCAAAGTATAGTATTCAACCAGCAAAAAGATTATCCAGGGAGCAAAAATATGCATAAAATATTCGGAACCATACCAATTGTTCAAGAAACTAGAAACAAAGCAGTAGTACTCAAATAGTAGAAATATTTCTGAAGAACAAGTCAAGCAGTAAGATTTGGATCAACAATAGTCTGTGCATCTTGTTCAGTACTCCCGGCCATGACATCCTGTGGGACATGGGATGGACCAAGCCTTGCATCAGACTGTACGTGAGAACCCGACCCTTCCATGTGCGGGTTTTTCTTATAAATGTCATTTAGAAGTACAGAAATTGTAGACCGCTATTTTTCAAGATCAGAAATTTGGATGCTTAGGGATTTTGACATGTCTACTAGAAATTGGACAGATCTGGCTAGAAGAGCAGAATCAGCATTGGACTCAGAAATTGGCAGGCCTTCAACAAATCCTTCTAAATCATTCTTGTGCTCCCCCATCCCTAGTTTGTAACTGATTCTAATTTCCTCTTTTTCTTCAAATAACACTTCATCCTCTCTTTTAATGGACTGTTGGGAGGTTAAAACACCATATATGAGGGAGAAAAATGGAAGAGCTAGCCTGGAATTTTTCTCATCCTCATGTTTCATTATGGATCAAAAAATAGCTGGCCAAAATCAACAGGTATAGAATTTTCGATTTTAAATAATAGAGCTGCCATTGCTTTGTTCACCCCAGTACAATGGGATGAGGCTGGAAAGTCTTTTCCATGAGGCCAGATCCTTCTAACACCTCCAGTGACATTGGAAATAATTTGATTGTAATCAGGTACAAATTTGGTAGAATCAGTTCTTTTCAAACCCAAATATTCATTGATGATCATAGGGGTAAAAATGAAGGTATGGCCTATAACAAATACCCAGCCAAAATCAGAATGTACTGGGGCTTTGACATCCGAATCTAAATTGCAATAGAATTCTTGAATAATTTTCCAAACATAAGGAATAATAGCTCTAAAAGTCTTCTCTAATCCAAGACTCAGCAAATGATAAACGACAGCTTCACATTGAGTGAAATCCCCTTCATATATTTTCCTTTCTGGCCAAATATTTCTTTGGGAAAAATTGGGCCATCAGCTAGCATGCAGCCTTGACTTAAAATCGTCATTTGAAACTTTTAAAGAAGTCTTACATGGTTTTTTACTGGACTCACTTTTCTGTGCAGATTTGGATTTCTCAGAGCTTTTAGGAACAGGACCTTCACTGGTCTTTAATCTTTTGGATGTTGGAGCTGTCGATGGACTTGCTTTCGGTTGTTTAACAGTTGCTGGCTTTTGAACCTTTTCGGCTGATGGCTTAGTGGTCTTTGAAGCAGTGGATTTGGATAATTTTGGAGCATAGGTTTTTGTGGACTTTGGAGTAGTGGATTTTGAACGCTTAGGAGCCGCGATTCTGGACGATTTCCGTGTTGATTTTTCCGATGGTTTTTCAAAGAATACTTCTTCATATTCGGTGTTTATTTCTAGGATGGCTTCTTGAAGCCAAGAACTGTCTGACAAAGGCTCTTTCTGGACTCTCGATCTTTTTCCTTTCAACGTCGTCTTTACTTTTGAATTTTTGGGTGCCTTGGGAGGCACTGAACTTGTTTGGTACTTGTCCCTGCTGGATTTTCGAAATTTCTATTTAGTCCTAGAGGAATCAACTTGTCGTATTGGAACTGCGTCGGTGAGTTTTGGAGTGACCCTTTCAGTAACAAGGGGTTTCACTAACGGTGAAGATGGTGAATAAATCACGATGGCCGAATTCAAACTGGGCATTACCTCTGGAACATTCACTGGAATATTGCCTGAAATTTGCTCGTCGATAACCTCTTCGATAATCACCATTTTGAGAGAGAGATAGTAGACAGCCCTAGAAATCAGATTGTAGAATCAAGGAGAAGCAAGAGAGAGAGAGTTCTGGAAATCTCTTAAGGTTGAAATAAGTTAATATCCTCTTCCATAAATAGCCATCAAGTCACAATAAAGAAAATCCAAGATTTTTAGTAGATTTTTGGAAAATAAATCTGCCAATCTGCCAAATTTCCATAAATCTGTGTAATGAATCTTTGAGGAATAATTCAGATCTCCATAAGTTGAGAAATAAGTCCAATAAAATAATGCTGCTTCAATCTTCTCCGAGAATAATCATTCGATTTTCATAAGAATATCCGAGTTTTGTATGTCACACACAGTGTTACTCCATAGAAAAATATAATATCAAGAATGATCACTTGCTGCAGGGGGTGAGTAACACACAGTAGATCGCCCAAAAAAAAAAATAAACGCCTAAAGCACGTGAGGATTTTTTTTTTTTGTTTTTTTTTGTTATATATATATAAATAAAAGCGATAAACGACTTACATAACACAGAGGCCTAAGGCAGACCTCAACTCTTCAAATCTTACACCATCCAATGTCTTGGTGAAAATATCGGCAATTTATTTTTCGGTCACCATATGCTCTAAACTAATAACTTTGTCTTCCACAAGAAATAGAATAAAATGCTGTCGTATATCAATGTGTTTTGTCCGTGAATGTTGAACTGGATTTTTAAAAATATTGATTGCACTCAGATTATCGCAGTAGAGGGTCATGACACCCTGTGTGATACCATAGTCTTTCATCATTTGTTTCATCCAAAGAAGCTGCGTACAGCTGCTACTTGCTGCAATATATTCTGCCTCAGCAGTAGACAGAGAAATAGAATTTTGCTTCTTGCTAAACCATGACACCAAGTTGTATCCCACATAAAAACATCCACCCGAAGTGCTTTTTCGATCATCAGAACTTCCTGCCAAGTCAGCATCACAATAACCCATCAGATTTGCATTAGAATCGAATGAATACCATATACCATAGTCTGTTGTTCCGCTTACATATTTGAGAATCCGTTTGACTGATACTAGATGTGACTCCTTCGGATTTGCTTGAAATCAAGTGCATAAACCCACGCTATAACAAATATCTGGTCGGCTGACAGTTAGATATAATAGACTTCCAATCATGCATCTATATAATCGTGAATCAACATCAATTCCCTTCTCATCTTTGGAGAGTTTTTCATGTGTCCCAAGTGGTGTTCTACTCGGGCGTGCATTCTCTAGCTTAAATTTTTTCAATAAATTCTTGGCATATTTGGCTTGAGAGATAAAAATACCATTCGTTTCTTGCTGAATTTGAAGTCCAAGAAAATAAGTGAGTTCTCCTACCATACTCATCTCGAATTCTCTGGTCATTTGAGCTACAAACTCGTCCACCATCGCCTGTGACACCGAGCCAAATACTATATCATTAACATAAATTTGAGCAAGTAGGAGCTGACCTTTGACACGGCGGACGAAAATGGTTTTATCTACTCCCCCTCGCTCATATCCCTTGGTTAATAAATATTGCGTGAGTCATTCATACCACGCACGAGGAGCTTGTTTAAGCCCATATAATGTCTTCTTGAATTTATAAACATGCTCGGGATGATGAGAGTCTTCAAAATCCTTTGGTTGAGCAACATAAACCTCTTCATTAGGAAACCCATTGAGAAAAGTACTCTTCACATCCATTTGATATAGCTTGAACCGCATAAAACAAGCAATAGACAATAAAAGCCGAATAGATTCAAGACAAGCAACCGGAACGAAAGTTTCATCAAAATCAATACCTTCAATTTGAGAATACCCTTGAGCAACTAGTCGAGCTTTGTTATGAGTGATGTTGTCATGCTCATCACTCTTGTTTTTGAAGATCCATTTAGTACCAATAACATTCACATCAGTAGGACACGGTACTAAATCTCAAACTTGATTGCGGGAGAATTGGCTGAGTTCTTCTTGCATAGCTTCTATCCAGTATTCATCTAGTAATGCTTCTTTCACATTCTTAGGCTCAATCGTTGATGTGAAGCATGTCATTTGAATCATTTGTCGATAATTTACCCTCGGCTTATCTCTGGTTCGTATACCATCATTTAAACTTCCAATAACTTTATCTCCAGAATGATTCTTCTGAACACGTGTAGACGGTGGCCTGTTCTGTAAGTTAGACACTTCTACTTCATCAACTGTCTCTGTTTGATCTGTGACACCGCTTGAAACACAATCTGTGACACCGGATGGAACACTAGTGCCTTCATTGTTTGAAATCTGATTTGCATCTTCTTTCGAATTATATGTTTTGTCTAGAGAGTCGTCTACTTGAACGTTTGCAGATTCGATAACAGTTCGAGTTCTTTTGTTGTAAACTCAATAAGCACGGCTATTTGTAGCATAACCGAGAAAGATAGCCTCATCACTCTTAAGATCTAGTTTCCCCCTGTGTTTCCTGTCATTCAACACAAAATAGATGCTGCCAAACAGATGAAAATAATTGAGATTCGGAGTTTTACCTTTCCATATCTCATATGGTGTCATAGAAGTTTTGCCACGAAGATACACCCGATTTATGGTATAACAGCCCAGAACTTTTGAGGAACATCCTTTTCATGTAGCATTACTCGAGTCATTTCAGCCAATGTACGGTTCTTCCTTTCAACGATCTCATTTTGTTGAGGAGTCTTTGGTGCCGAGAATTCATGAGCAATCCCTAGGTGTTTACAGAAATCCAAGAAATCAGAATTTTCAAACTCTCTTCCATGGTCACTGCGAATTCGAATAATCTTCAAGATAATATAATCTTTTCCACGTTGAAGTCGAGTGCACATTGTGTAACGACCCATTTTCCCTCGTACACACTTCACCACTTCTTCTCATAGATCCATCCTTTCATCAACCTACTTCTAAGCACAATTAGAACAAACACTTCGACATAATATCTCTTCATAACCTCATTCATCAATCACTATAAACACGACTCAAGCATTTAAAACGAGTAATTTCATGAAAACGAACTGCGTGAATCCTTTTGAAAACTAAACAAAATCCCTATGAAGTTTAAAAAAATCACCAAGCAGTTCCAGTAAATTCCGAAATCATCAAAACAATTCAATTAACAACATCAAATTCCAACTAATCCTTACAAACAACCTAAATATACTATTTACATATTTTCTACCCAATGTAACCCAAAATATTTATATATGTCCCCACAGGTCAAAAATAGCGTTTTGCTATCTTGGGAGGGTCTCTTTACATATGTTTCATTTCCACATACTTCCCCAAGCGATGTGGGATTGTGACGACCCCTTTTTTACGACCCGTCACCTTTCGATTCGCCCGCGCGGACGTACCGCCATCCGGGTTCTGGTTCGTGCATCTATCGTACACATACTTACACATCTGAGTCATTACAATCACCCCTCCTCGAGGGCCCAAGTCCTTCTTGGCCACATTTCCGGTTGAGTACAGGCTCTGATACCATTTGTAACGACCCCTTTTCCCAGCAAGATATTGTCTGCTCTGGGGATTGGGCCGTAGCCCAATATCCTCCCCTCATGACTTTGTTTGGCGAGGACTTCCCAGTCAGTCACCCAATGTAACACCCGGTTTCACAAGTTTTTGGATTTTGCGCGCAATGGCATTTTTGTAAATAATCAAAATATGTCCGTTTTGCTAATCGAGAGTTTTAATGGAATCTTTATGATTTATATGAATTTTAGGAGAAATATGGAAATTTGGAAATCAAAATCGAAAATATAACCCTTGAATTTCCGTTTCTAACCCTATAGCGATTTAATTCGTAAAAATAGTAAATTAAATCTGTTTGACGAACGGAAAATTTATTAGAGCCCGAGTAATAAGTTGGAATTATTGGTAAAATAAAAATTTTAGAGAAACCGAACCGATAGTCGAACAATGAGTTAAACAGAAGATTTAAACAAAAGGGCAAACTTGTCATTTTACAAGTCAAGTTTATAAAATGCCAAAAACCCTCATTCCTCCCCCCCAATTACGCAGATCTCTCCCTCTCCTCTCCAACGGCGACTTCTCTTCCTCCACGGCGTTCTCCTTCAACGCCGGCGATTCCGCCTCCGATCTTCAACGTTTCTTTACGTTTCCTTCTCCAAACAACGTTCTAGGTACGATTCCATAGTTTTCCGGCGTTAGTTCTCGATTTTTAGGTTGTTCAACTATTAGGGTTTCGTTAGGTTTCGTTGGAAATGGTTGGGCTTTGTTAGAAAAGATTTGATAACACCCTATTTACGATTATTGAGCGTTATTGGTTTAAATAATGGATGCGTTTGGTGATAGGTTAGAAAAATCAGTTTTGGAGAGCTTGGAGAACTCCATTAATGGAGGATTATGAATTGTGAGCGTAAGTTGTTCGAAAAAATACCCGAGAGAAGTTTATTAGAATTTTAGGAAATTTTCTTTAGTTAGGAGTTTCGTTAGTTTACGAGAATTCCTTGTTTATGCTCGGTTTTAACAAAGAACACTGTGAAATGTGCTAGGTGGACGAGGCTCACGGACGGCACCCGGATTGCTAGGGATGACAGGTAAGTTCTCGTGACTTACTATGACCGATTGGCCTATACCATATGTCGAGTTTTTGTTGTTGAGGATTGTTGGTGCATTGAATGTGTTTTGTGGTTTTGATGGGTAGTTTAGGTTTAGTTTGTTATATAGGTTTGTATTGCGATGTTTTAATGGTATTCTCGTTATTTACGTTTATATTACGTATTGAACTATTCATGCATCATAGTTTTCAAAATGCCATGAAAACGAATTTACACATTGATTTCAAAGAAAATGAATTGCATGCATGTGGCAAGTAAAGTATCATAGTAAACAACGCATGGTGGTTATTCGGGGAGAGGTTCAGACCTGGCATTCCGTGGTGAGCGGGTCTCCCTCCTTTCAGATGGTGTGAGCTGTCTACCCGCTTGATGTGCCCTATTCATCTGACTGAGAATGGCTCCGATAACCAAGACTGAGACGTACTGAAATGAAATAACATGGACGGCTTTCATTGCATACATGATCATGCATAGACATTTACGTAGAACTTACTGAGATTTTATCTCATAGATGTCTTTATGGTGTAGGTGACTTTGAGCAAGGTGAGGACGATGTCCCTCCACCCGACGAGCCTTGCAGCTTGAAGGAGGATGTTCGTGGGAGCGGCTGGCGTAGTCGATGCGTACACGACCCGTACGAGCATAGGTTATGTGTTTTGGGATTTTGGGTTTACACGGGCTGATGGGTGATTAGCTAGAATGAAATGTGTAGAAACCGTTATAGGATGTTTGGTATCTGGATAGGTTGTGAACAAATGCATTGAATGTCCTTTTTGATGACGTTTATTAGCTTCCGCTATGTACAGATGAATAGATTGATATTTTGATGAAATTGGTTCGATATTGATGTTTAGGTAGGTTCCAGTGAAATAGAATGGATTTCTGAGGATTTAGAGTTGTTTTGCTGTTCGAGATGCACATGTCGTTTTGTGTCGGGTCTTGACGATTTTAGGTCAAATGTTCGGTTTATGGATGGTGGTGGAATTGATATTGAATAGGTAGAGTTGGTTAAGTTTGGAGGTGATTGGAGGTGTTGAATATGTAAAAAGTGGAAAAATTGCCTTTGGAGGGGTAAACCTGTGCCTGCAGGGGTAGACACCTACCAGACAAGGTGTTGACCCCTCAGACAAGGTGTCGACCGAACTTACAAAGGAATGCAACCCGAGAGCAAAACTACCTTTGAAGTGTCGACCCTTTAGACGAGGTGTCGACCAAACTTACAAAGGGATGCAACCCGAGAGTAAAATTGCCTTTGAAGTGTCGACCCCTTAGACAAGGTGTCGACCGAACTTAAAAAGGGATGCAACCTGAGAGGAAATAGACCTTTGAAGTGTCGACTCCTACCACATAAAATGTCAAACTTGGTGATTTTTGGTTAGTTTTACGTTATAACGAGTCTTACACACACAATAGTCTTCCGCTACCTAGGCATAATATTCTAGACGAGTTATTTTGGATACGTTTTAAGTTAGACCCTAAACGTTGATAGATATGGACTGAATACCCGAGTCCGTTCTGTAACAAACGAATGAATGAATGAAAAGGAAAAAGGAATGAAAAATGAAAATGACAAATGAAATGAACGAAAAAAAAAGAAAAAAAAAGTAATGAGAACAGGGCGAGGGTAACATGCATGCATGTATGTATGTATGTATGCACGCACGACACAGGTCGTGACGACACCAACGTGGGGTCGCGGTCGTCACAACAGTTGGTATCAGAGCTCCCGGGTTTTAAAATCGGTTCTGTAGACTGCTCGACTGCGCAAGCCACTACACGGATATGCTTCTTCAACTGTAAGTACGTTATATGCTTTTCTTTGTTTTGATTTCTTAGAATTGTTGTCTTTAATTTTATAGGTTGGCAAAAAAAAAATGGTTCGTAAAGATAATGATGGAGATGAGAGAGATGACACTATAAGACAGTTGAGAGAGTTCATTGCCCAGCAAGCTCGACATCTAGACCGACAAGCAATCCATATAGATAGACAATCTCGCCAGCTCGAAGCATTGATAGACCGAGAGGGCCCTAGAACCCAAGTGGTGATTGCTCCCAGTAACCACGGTATAGATAGATTCCTCATAGAGTTTCAACCACACCTAGTAAAGGAAAAGCAACAAAGAGGTGTTAAAAGGTCGTATGAGGGGAGGAATGACCATGTAAAGGAAAACAGGCACAAGGAACTTCCCAAAGACATTGTTGTCCTGGTTGTCAGAAGAAACATTATGGTGCATGTAGATTGGGTACGGACCAATGCTTTAGATGTGGGGAGGTAGGCCACTACGCAAATAATTGTCCAAGAACGGCTGTCAATCGGGAGAGAGTCACGCTGAGGATAAACGCCCCGATCGAAGACGAGGAAACTGCACAGCCATCAGTTGCTTCAGGTAATGTTTTATCTTTTGTTAGATAAGCGAAAAACAATAGTATAAAAAGGGGTAGTTGGAGTGATGGCTTAATGACCATATGTGTACGATAGATTGGAGTTGCCATTAGAAGGATACAACTTGCAAGATATAAGGTCTAAATAGATAGAAACTAGACATTAGTTGACAAACTCTAAGAGTTTTAGAATATGATCAATCAAAGAGGAATTTGAAGCTTAGATGTAAGATTTACTAAAGGATACGCTAGATTGTCGAGAT
Source organism: Begonia masoniana (assembly GCA_022432975.1). Lineage (NCBI taxonomy): Eukaryota > Viridiplantae > Streptophyta > Magnoliopsida > Cucurbitales > Begoniaceae > Begonia > Begonia masoniana. The sequence goes on along the minus strand of CM039504.1, from coordinate 45,589,493 downwards.
ACCATTAGCGCATATATATATATACACGGCAGAGATTCGAATATTCTTGTGACAGCCCGAAACCGGGACCCGATCGGAGTCCGGGATCGGAGCCATCACTCTGGGACAGATAACGGAAAAACGGGAACTATTTTTTTTTGAACAGATCGGTCAAAACAGAGGACATTATACTTTTAAAATGTTTACAGGGAGGGAGAGTTCTCTGGAGTAAAAAAAAAACGGGATACAGTTGGCTGAAATACATAAGTGAATAACAGAAGAGAAGCAGAAGAAAAGAAAACAAAATAAGCAAAACTGGCGGGAGGCTTCGGCAGTTGACGTGGCCGGAAGATGAAGGCAGCAGATAGAATCGGCAATTGCGACGACATCATCGGAAGGTGAGTGATAACGTCAGGCGGAAGATTAAAACTATCGGTGGATGTAAACTACATTGGGCGGAAGATGTCAATTAAGACAAAACGGATGACGTCAGCCGGAAGATGGATGACGTCAACCGGCAGATGCAAACAGCGAACGTAACCGGCAGAAGGTGATGACGTCAGCCGGAAGATAGATGACGTCAGCCGGAAGATGTTCTGAAATAAACGAAATCGGCAGGAGGTGATGACGTTAGCCGGAAGATGGGTGACGTCATCGGAAGATGCAGATAGCAATTTAAATTGGAAGATGAAAACCTAAGGCAGTAACACCGTTTGGCGGTGGATGGGAATAAGACAAAACATGTACAGTATCTATCGGTAGATGTATTCAAAATTCTTACCGGAAGGTGAAATCGGCAGATATGATTTTAAAGACAGAATTTACAACTTTCAACAGGAAGACATACGAACAGAGGGCATAAAACAGAACGCTTAGAAGTCTCAGACTTCTTCGAACCAGTTCAAAACATGGTTCTTGAACACAACAGAAAGCATGACAGAAGTTTAAAGGATTTCACTATACATAGAAAGCTCTAATACCAGAGACCGTTCGTGTACAGACTACAGAGAATGTTCCAAACTATTTGAGAACACATCAGAACGTAATTCAACTGTCAGATACAGCAGAAGCAGAATGCATAAAAGACGTAAACCTTCAATGCCTGATTCTAAACAAGACTGTTAAGCATACTTCACAATTGACAGATACTTTACAATTGACAGATTTAAAGAGGCAAACTGCATGCATGTTCCCAAAACCAGAATCATCCATGCACAGAATAACAGAAAGTATCCCAAACAATTCCAGAATACTTTAGAATATAACTGAACTGTCAAGTACAGCGGTTTCAAAAACTTAGACATCAGACCTATACATTGTTTTAAAGTCTGAAAGTCAGTACAGAATATGACATATACTTGCAGAGTTTCTTCAAAGGAAGGGTTTTACAACCAAACCATAATTTTCCAGAAGACTTTACAAAATAGACATTTCAGGAAACTTAAACCTCGGGTCAGAATTTTATGCCTGACTGCAGCAGCCAACCCCCATGAGCTCGAGCCATCAACTACATCAGATCATCATTTTGAGGCACAAGGTCCTCGGTTTCAGGTTCGGTACCTACATCAGAGAGTTCACCTATGAGTCTAAAACTCAGTAAGGACATAATCAGAATGCAGTGATGCAAAATGCTATGCATGCAGATTTTCAGAAATGCGGTGACAGAACAGAACATTCAGTTTCAGTGGCAGAAGAATTAAGTGGGGCTTATAGGGGAACTGGTTCAGTAGGTGCACTATCAGGCACGACAGTTTTTAGATTCCCAGGGAGGGATAAAACCAGAGGGTCCTTGCCAGGGACAATATTTTCAGATTCCCAGGGAGGGATAAAACCAGAGGGCCAGTCCCGTCCCGCACTTAACCAGTACATTACAGACAGTCAGATTTTATCTTATTTAGTTTCAAACCGTGTACAGAAATCAGTTTTTGCATGGATTTTCAGTAAAACGTGTATGCATGACATTCTCAGTGCCTGAACCTATAACAGCAGACATCAGAAATAACAGGGCATATTATGAGACAGAAAACGGACAACTCAGAACGTGAACCGAACAGACAACACAGAACACAAACTAAACAGAAGCTATAACAGTTCTACCCAAAACTACCCGACAGAACAGGAACCCTAGTACCTCGGTGATGTAGGGCCTTAAGGGCCAACCTACGGTTATGAACTTACCTGTTCGCGGCAATGCAGTGTGCTCGAACGTCCCTGGAGAGTTCGGATCTGTAACATGAATGTACAGAATTTAAACGCTACAAATGCTAACTAATATCACGTAGGAGATGCAGCAAACACACTTAAAACACTTTAGAAAACACACCAACGTGTTTTCATCCAAAACAGTGAGTTTTCACCAAAAACTGAAACCCTAAACTTCGGTAAAAACTCACTTTAAACTTGTCCAAACTTGTTAGCGTTAAAAGACGCTCACCTTTGCTGGAGAGACAGGAAGAAATCAGGTTAAAATCGTTGCTGGTCGCCTGGAAAATAGAAAACAGAAAGGGGAGGTAGAAGTGAGCTTCACGTAGGAGGAAGAGAAGACATATCTTCTTCAACAAGTTGCCACTTGGCACTCATCCATTGGTTTGCTTCCACCTACCCTAATTACTTCCACATTTACCCTTCCATTAGCTTTTAACCTAATTGACTTGTTTTGATTATACTTAGTTTGGTTTTTGATGACTCTTATTTTAGAGTCATTTTATGCTAATTTTACATAAGAAAATTTATATGAATTGAGTGATTGCAATAATAAATTGGTATAAATTTATTATAATTGCTATGCAATACTGCAGCATTGGTGTTTTGATTGAATTTAATATATTTAATACAGATTTTCTATTAAAAAAGCAGATTTCTCTCATTGTCTTGAATTTTATATTTTTACAATTGAATGCTATTGTTATAGGGGGAAATTCAAATTCAAATGCTGAAGATTTGTGAAGGCAAAAATCAAGGGAGAATAATTTGGAAAGAGAGAAATGAGAATACAATTAAGGAAAATTAAATACGTTGAAGATTTTGTGGAGAAAAGCAGATGACACATGGCATATGGAAAAGGACAAAAAGAAGGGAAAAACAAATTGAAAGAAGAAGATTTTGAAGGATGGAAACACGTGGAAGAACAAAAGCCAAGGAGAGAGAAATTCATTCTGGAAAGCTAAAACAAAAGGAAACAAATAAAATAAAATAAGAAAACTAGATTGGAGAGAGAAAAATGGGATTGCATGCATTAAAATAAGGAATATTGAAAACAAAAAGAGATTGGGCAATTCCAGCGAGAGGAGGATTTTGGCAAGCGGCAGAGAAGCTCTGGAACAAAAAACGAAGACTGACGCTTTGCTGGATTTTTCTTGTTCTCTATTCTTTTTATGTTCTTGCAATTTTCATATTTATTTAGTTTTAATATTATGAATTTAGGCTAAACTTTTAATCTTGGTTAGGACGATAGTATTTGTTGCGATATTTTGCTACGATCTTGGTTTTGTTTCTGCGATTATCTATTGAACAATTATTTGTGATGTTTCTTGCTTAAGTCAGATCATATCGATAGATAGGTTGACTATTCATATTTATATTGTATCGATAGATAGATATAAATTTTAGATGCATGAATAATTAATTGAATTACTTTGTTACAACGTGGTTAACATTAATTTGATTGGCAATAAGAATAGCACATATCGGAAATTCAATTTTAGTCACATTCTTTCAAGGTAGAAAGAAATTCTGATTTGAATTTACCTAGGCAATTCGAAAGAATCATAGAAAATAATTTTTATTCTTGCTGTTTTTTAGAAAATGTTGTAGAGCATTACCACAGCATCAGTAGTAAAATCATCGTAACAAAGAAATCGATCCTAGCCAAGGCTTTTACCCATCGAATTTATCTCGTTTAATTTGTTTTCTTTTATTGCATAGTTATTCAAATTTATTTTTAATTAATTTCAATTATCAATTTAGTATTTTTATCATATTTTTATAGCAATTTAAATATAGCTAATGTTATCGTCGTGGGATCGATACTCTACTTACTCTATTACTTTGTTAGCGACACGTGCACTTGCGTGTAAGTGTGTAAAAACACTAACAAGTTTTTGGCGCCGTTGCCAGGGATATTGTTTAGTTGTTATTATTTTGCTATAATTATTTTAAATTTATTTTACTTTATTTTATTTTGTTTTGTTTTCCTATTTTCAGATATTAAGATTTATGCCGGACGACGAAGACGCACAGGATCTTGTACCCTTAGATCCAGAAATTGAAAGGACTTTTAGAGAAAGGAGAAGACAATAGCAAAACCAACAACAAATTGAGGGAGAAAATATGGCGCATGCAGCAAATGAAAGGGAAAATGCTGAAAGAATTATTGACGAAAGAGATATACCTATTCAGGATTTTGCAATTCCTACACTTAATGATCTCAATCCTGGAATAGTCAGACCAGACCTTCAGTGCCATAAGATTTGAGTTGAAACCTGTGATGTTTCAAATGCTCCAAACAGTTGGACAATTCACTGGAGCTGTCACAGACAATCCTCATCGCCATTTAAAGGTTTTTGGAGAAGTCAGTGATTCATTTAATTTCCCTGGTGTATCTGCAGAAGCTTTGAGGTTGAAACTCTTTCCATATTCCTTGAGAGATCGCGCCAGAGATTGGTTAAACAGCATTCCTTCAGATACCATCACTACTTGGGGAGATCTGGCTAAGAAGTTCATTATGAAGTATCACCCGCCAGTGAGGAATGCGAGAATGAGAAATGAGATCACAAGCTTTCAACAAAGAGATGGAGAATCACTATATGAAGCCTGGGACAGATTTAAAGAGTTGTTGAGACAATGTCCAAATCATGGGATTCCTCACTGGATTCAACTGGAAACATTTTACAATGGGTTGAATGGGCAAACTCGATCAATCATCGATGCAGCAGCGAATGGAACATTGCTTTCTAAATCTTTCAACGAAGCTTACGATCTACTGGAGAGAATGGCAATAAATAGTTATCAGTGGCCTTCAGACAGAATGCAATCTACAAGGAGAGCACCTGGAAGTTATGAGATAGATGAAGTAGCAGCTCTTAATGCAAAGATAGCCTCACTCGAAAATGCCATCAAAGCTATGAACAAACAGCAACAACCAGTAACCAGAGATATTTCATGCATTTTCTGTGGAGAGTACCATGATGAAAATTCATGCCCGACGAATCCTGAGTCGGCAAATTACGTGGGGTATAACCGAAATAATAACCCATATTCACAGACGTACAACCCTGGATGGAGGCAGCATCCAAACTTCCAATGGAACTCGCAGCAACAGAACAATGCAATGCCTGCAAGATCTGCTGATAACTACGTTCAGAATTACAACCACCAAGTTCAGAAGCCAGTAGTTCAAGAGAAACCAGATAATTTTGCAAGGGAGTATGCGGCAAAGACAGATATAATTTTGCAGAATTTATCAGCTTCGATAAAGAACATTGAAACCCAACTGGGACAGCTAGCTCAATCTTCGAATTCAAGAAACAGTGGACAATTACCTAGCGACACTGAAATCCCATAGAGACCGGGAAAAGAACATTGCAATGCTATCTTATTAAGGAATGGAAGGGAGGTAGAGATTCCAGAAAAACCACAGAAGGTGGAAAAATCTAAGAATAATACCCAAGAAGGAGAAAAAGAAAAACAATTTAATACTGAGGGTTTTAAGGAACCAGAAGTGATGATTGAGAAAGAGAATGTTGAGGATGCCAAAAATAATAACCTGGAATCTGGAGAAATTAATAGCAATGCTGCAGTTCCGCCCGCAGCATCGCAACAACATCGACCTACAGAACTACGAATCCAGAAACCTCTTCCACCGTTTCCACAGAGGCTACAAAGACACCACCAGAAAAAGCAGTTTAAAAAGTTTCTGGACGTTCTGAAACAACTCCACATCAATGTACCCTTGGTGGAAGCACTTGAACAAATGCCAAACTATGCCAAATTCATGAAGGATGTTCTGTCTAAAAAGAGAAAGTTTGGAGAATATGAACTGGTGGCTATGACTGAGGAAACCAGCTACATATTGCAGAATAAGATTCCACCAAAGTTGGAAGACCCTGGAAGCTTCACCATTCCTTGTACAATCGGCAACAAACATTTTGGGAAGGCTCTATGTGATCTTGGAGCTAGTATCAACTTAATGCCCATGTCAATTTTTAAGAAGCTGGGAATTGGAGAAGTTAGACCTACAACTGTGACTTTGCAACTTGCTGATCGCTCACTGACTCAACCTCAAGGAAAGATAGAAGACGTGTTAGTAAAGGTGGATAAGTTCATTTTCCCAGTAGACTTCATTATTTTGGATTACGAAGCAGATCATGAAGTGCCCATAATTTTGGGAAGACCTTTCTTAGCTACTGGGAGAACACTAATCGATGTCCAGAAAGGTGAACTTACAATGAGAGTCAATGATCAGCAAATCACATTCAATGTGCTGAAAGCGATGAAATTTCCAAATGATGCTGAAGATTGTTACTTGATAAAAGATGATGAAGTGCCACATGATAAAAAAAGACATTCAGTACCAGCAAACAGCAAGAGAAAAAGCTGTGCAAAGAGAAGAAAAAAGAAAAGAAAATGGCGCAACAGAGAAATACAAAAGCGAGTTTTTGAAAGAATGATAGAAGTTTATCAAAATGACACCTTGGAACTACGAGATGAACAAAATGGTCAAAATTTCAAGGTAAATAGAAAGAGAGTAAAGCTTGATCATGGAGAAAAAATAACAGAAACTACCTCAATTACTCTTGAGGATAGCAAAGAAAAGTGACATGGAGAAGTCTGGCTGAAGACTTGAAAAACTTAGCGCTACTAGGGAGGCAACCCTCAATAATATCCTTTTGTGTTGGTTTTTGTTTATTTTATGTTATTTTATTTTTTTACTTTCAATAATATTGATGCTGCATTGTTTACTGTAACATTTAAAAAAAAAAAAAAAAAAAAATTTCAAGTCTGCACAATCAGGGAAAGAAGAAGAACCACGCCACCATAAAAACGCTGCAAGTAGTGCTGCAGCATCATCCGAGAATACAGTGTACCAGAAACAACTCATGGAGGCATTAAAGCTTCTCAATGAAAGCTAGTCAAGCCAACCTTCTCTCACTTTCCCACAATGCTACTCCAGGACTAAGGCTTTGAATCAGAACCCACAACATAATCATCCAGGGAAGTCCTAACCCCCCTAGTTTTATTTTGCTTTAATTTCTTTTTTCTGAACTTCATTTGTTTGGCAGTGGGGACACTGCCAACTTTTAAGTGGGGGTGCTATTTAGTATGCTGTTGTTTGTTTAATGAGGATGTTTATTTAATTTGGATGCTTCATGTTTACCATTTAAGTTGGGTCTCTGGATGTTGATTGCATGTTAATTTTGGTTATTTAAATTTTACTTTATGGAAATTGGTTCTCTGTTTAATTGTGGTTTGTTCGTTTCTGTGATTTGTTAGGACTGTTTCCTGTGTGCTATTAAAAAAAAAAATGAATGAATGAAACGAAGAACAAAGCAATTTAATCTCCTAATATCTTCTACTTTGGTGAGTTATTGGATAATGTTAGTGTCACTTATTATTAGAAATCAATTAAGATTTTTTCCCATTAACTTAGTCGTCTCTCACACACAAACTCATTTTGGTTGTTTAGGAATATTATCCTATCTAGACATTACAATTATATCTAGGTGTCAATAATTTAGTGTTTGATTGAAGAAATTAGCAATGAAAGACTTCTTCTAAAAAATATAGTAAATAATAAGTTTGGGGGTTATAAAAATAAAAAAATAATTAAAAAAAAGAAAAAAAAATGATGCAATTTCCTAATCTACTTTCAATTTCGAGTGAGCCTTTTGGATACTCGATGGGTAGAAATAAATTAGAGGAACTTTGGGAGGAACTCCGTTGCATTTTTATTGGCTATACTCCTCTATTTCATATGAGTATATATCTTGAGGTGACACTATTGAGTAACCGGAGGACTTCATCACCAATGTTGTCAATCGCGTAAAAAGATAGTGTGACTTATAGATAAAGTCAATGTAAAAAAAAAAAAAAAACTTATTCCCCTCACTTATTTTAAAATAAAAAAAAAAAGGAAGAAGAATCTTTGAATGCTAATGGATTTATGAAGGATATTAGAGAGTTGACATCTTATGATATGTATTGTGATTTGTAGTTTTGATGATTGAACTTAGCAATTCAAATGGAGTTTGAGCACACACACACTTTGAAATTGAGTTTATTGGGAATTAAATCTATGTTGATTACTTTTAATTGTGATAGTGAGATTTTTCAATGCTTTACAAGTTACTAGATATCTTGGAAATTATATCAATTTGTTAATGATAATTTGAGAATTTATTATTGTTTTGCATCACTCGAGGACGAGTAATGGTTTAAGTTTGGGGGTATTTGATGACTCTTATTTTAGAGTCATTTTATGCTAATTTTACATAAGAAAATTTATATGAATAATTGAGTGATTGCAATAATAATTGGTATAATTTATTATAATTGCTAGCAATGCTGCAGCATTGGTGTTTTGATTGAATTTAATATATTTAATACAGATTTTCTATTAAAAAAGCAGATTTCTCTCATTGTCTTGATTTTATATTTTTACAATTGATGCTATTGTTATAGGGGGAAATTCAAATTCAAATGCTGAAGATTTGTGAAGGCAAAAATCAAGGGAGAATAATTTGGAAAGAGAGAAAGGAGAATACAATTAAGGAAAATTAAATACGTTGAAGATTTTGTGGAGAAAAGCAGATGACACATGGCATATGGAAAAGGACAAAAAGTACATAAGAAAATTATATGAATTGAGTGATTGCAATAATAAATTGGTATAAATTATTATAATGCTATGCAATGCTGCAGCATTGGTGTTTTGATTGAATTTAATATATTTAATACAGATTTTCTATTAAAAAGCAGATTTCTCTCATTGTCTTGAATTTTATATTTTACAATTGAATGCTATTGTTATAGGGGAAATTCAAATTCAAATGCTGAAGATTTGTGAAGGCAAAAATCAAGGAGAATAATTTGGAAAGAGAGAAAGGAGAATACAATTAAGGAAAATTAAATACGTTGAAGATTTTGTGGAGAAAAGCAGATGACACATGGCATATAAGGGAAAAACAAATTGAAAGAAGAAGATTTTGAAGGATGGAAACACGTGGAAGAACAAAAGCCAAGGAGAGAGAAATTCATTCTGGAAAGCTAAAACAAAAGGAAACAAATAAAATAAAATAAGAAAACTAGATTGGAGAGAGAAAAATGGGATTGCATGCATTAAAATAAGGAATATTGAAAACAAAAAGAGATTGAATTCCAGCGAGAGGAGGATTTTGGCAAGCGGCAGAGAAGCTCTGGAACAAAAAACGAAGACTGACGCTTTGCTGGATTTTTCTTCTTCTCTATTCTTTTTATGTTCTTGCAATTTTCATATTTATTTAGTTTTAATATTATGAATTTAGGCTAAACTTTTAATCTTGGTTAGGACGATAGTATTTGTTGCGATATTTTGCTACGATCTTGGTTTTGTTTCTGCGATTATCTATTGAACAATTATTTGTGATGTTTCTTACTTAAGTCAGATCATATCGATAGATAGGTTGACTATTCATATTTATATTGTATCGATAGATAGATATAAATTTTAGATGCATGAATAATTAATTGAATTACTTTGTTACAACGTGGTTAACATTAATTTGATTGGCAATAAGAATAGCACATATCGGAAATTCAATTTTAGTCACATTCTTTCAAGGTAGAAAGAAATTCTGATTTGAATTTACCTAGGCAATTCGAAAGAATCATAGAAAATAATTTTTATTCTTGCTGTTTTTTAGATAATGTTGTAGAGCATTACCACAGCATCAGTAGTAAAATCATCGTAACAAAGAAATCGATCCTAGCCAAGGCTTTTATCCATCGAATTTATCTCGTTTAATTTGTTTTCTTTTATTGCATAGTTATTCAAATTTATTTTTAATTAATTTCAATTATCAATTTAGTATTTTTATCATATTTTTATAGCAATTTAAATATAGCTAATGTTATCGTCGTGGGATCGATACTCTACTTACTCTATTACTTTGTTAGCGACACGTGCACTTGCGTGTAAGTGTGTAAAAACACTAACAGTTTTCCCTTAAACATTCCATCATTTTAACCAAAATATTCATTGTATTAATATAATATTAATCCCGTTTAAACGATCCGGGAAAAACTATTACATGGCAAAAATACCGGGTGTTACTAATTCTAGATCTGTGAGAAGTTGGGAGTGTCTAGACAAAGGTAGCCTTCAAAAGTTTAGTTTGAGTAAATTGTCGAGAGGGAATGTAAAGTATTAATTTCTTTGGCAATGAGGGGCGATAGATCAAATATAACGTTGTAGATGAGAGATCGAAGTGATTTCAAAGGAATATTCGTATCGACCAATATCAATGAAGGAAAATACGGGGATTTACTCGAAAATAGAAAGTTAATGAATCTCGAGACAATGAAGTATGAAGATTATACAAAAGAGTAATACTCAAATTACAATATTTTCCAATCTCCAGGAGTTAAGTACCGTCTGAGAGGACTAGTTGGTGACTGACGACTGCGAGTTTCGCAAAAATGTTTCGATCCATATACTGTAAAGGGGAGACCAATCGAAGTTAAGAATGATCAGTAAGTAGTAGACACGTCGTGTATTGGGTGTTATTCGATTAGAAGTTATGAAGCAAAAGTGTAAGAGCTAGAAAGAACTTAGAAACCCAAACGCAATAACTACTGAGAGAGAGAAGTTTAGCTTTTTAAATTGGAGGTGGTGCTTAGAGTTTAAAGCGACCAGTACGACCATAGAAGGAATGACGATTCGACTAGAGGGGGGTAGTTGGTACATTTTAAGTTAACAACCACAAACATAAGACTTACCTCCAGGGTGGAAGTAGGAGCATCAATGTTCGAAGAACTAAGAATGTTAGCCTGAATGAAGCGGAGTTTCTAAATTTTTGGAAAATTGAAGGGTAAGATTTCGGAATTCGAGTAAATTTGGACTAAGGATGTAAACTTACCTACAACAAGTTTGCTAACAAGGAGATTGTTAGATAAATCATTGTACGAGAGTCAAGTAGTATATTAGAACCCAACTGGGAGGAACGAAGGAGAGTAAACCATTTAGTGACTCCGAAGAAATTCTTGTGCGATATTAGAGATAGGTGCCGGAGATTGATAGGTTAAATGAAGGATTAAAATTTGACGTTTAGCCCAATGTTTTTGCGCCCAACGATTTGAGGAATTTGTGGATTATCAAATGGGGAGAACAAGAGATTTTCACATAAACCATCTAGGTAAACTTAGAAGTGGGGCTAAGTTAGAAAAAGTTCTAGAGGTTCGACTCGTATTCAACAAGTCGAGACCGATAAATACGCAAGTGACTTAAGGTTGGAATGAATAATTTATAACGTATCGATGGTGAAATTTAGGGACTTGACTACACTTGGAGTTTATAAAGATGGAGTAAAACAGACGGGGGTAAGGTGAATTTTATGAGAATTCAGTTAAGGATATAACGAGGGAGCTCGTCATTGTACCTTAGAACGAAATGTGATGTTTATAGAGTCTTACTTATAAGGTAGCCAAGATCTTAAGAGAGCAGCGACTTTAACTCCCAGTTGGACTCGTTGAGACTTTGAGGTATATTGATGACATAGTTTGCAAAATATAGAGATAGAAATCTTAGTGAGAAAACTCAAATAGAATAGCTATTAAAACCATTGAAGTGCCTAAAGAAGCGTACAACTTAGGACGTTATTAATGAAGTTGTTATGAGGTATCATTGTTCAAGAAGGTGTAGAAATTGAGTCGTCATACTTTCCGGCTATGGATAGAGTCGATGGAATTACGTGAAAGATTAGATTACCAATCAGGAGCTACTAACTGTCTTTAAATGGTAGCTCGCCCGAAAGATGTCAGGAAGCTTAAGCGAGGCTATTATCTAAAAGGCGTAGTTAAGGCGGACGTTGAGTTAGGAAAGCCTTGAAGTTAGCCTTATTGTAGATTTACGATTAGAAATGAGTTTTGGTTGAGAAATCCTGAACACAAGGCCAAGTTAGGAAGCAAGGAAGATTGACTTGCAGATGCTTAAGCGAAAGCCAATGTGTGTATGAATTAATGGTGTGCATGAATATGCAGCTGGATTTTTTTTTTTTCAATTGGAGACTTAGGATTTATTAGCACGTGATGCATAATCTAGAGCGCGATCAGCCAGATCAATGGTAGAAAATGCGGTATGGAGCTAATGTTGCATCATTGAGTTTTAGGGATTTTGGATTAGAACCATAGAGATTGACCCTAAGTATAGATAGAATTGAAGTTCTTAAAGGGAGATTCAATCCTAAGAGATGAAGAGAAAAGACTCGAAAAGAATCGAGTGATTGTAAGTTGAAGTATAAAACTGCGAGACGTAAGATGATAATAACGAGGACTATAAACTAAGTCGAATTTTGAGGAATCAATTTTAATTAAGGTGGATAGAATGTAACACCCGGTTTCACGGGTTTTTGGATTTTGTGCGCAATGACATTTTTGTTAATAATCAAAATATGTCTGTTTTGCGAATCGAGAGTTTTAATGGAATCCTTACGATTTATATGAATTTTAGGAGAAATATGAAGATTTGAAAATCAAAATCGAAAGTTTAACGCTCGAATTTTCGTTTCTCACTCTATAGCAGTTTAATTCGTAAAAATAGTAAATTAAATCCGTTTGACGAACGAAAAATTTTATTAGAGCCCTAGTAATAAGTTGGAATTATTGGTAAAATAAGAAAATTTAGAGAAACCGAACCGATAGTCGAACAATGAGTTAAACGGAAGATTTAAACAAAAGGGCAAACTTGTCATTTTACAAGTCAAGTTTATAAAATGCCAAAAACCCTCATTCCTCCCCCCCAATTATGCAGATCTCTCCCTCTCCTCTCCAACGGCGACTTCTCCTCCTCCACGGCGTTCTCCTTCAACGCCGGCGATTCCTTCTTTGATTTTCAACGTTTCTTTACGTTTCCTTCTCCAAACAACGTTCTAGGTACAATTCCATAGTTTTTCGGCGTTAGTTCTTGATTTTTATGTTGTTCAACGATTAGGTTTTAGTTAGGTTTCGTTGGAAATGGTTGGGCTTTGTTAGAAAAGATTTGATAACACCCTATTTAAGATTATTGAGCGTTATTGGTTGAAATAATGGATGCGTTTGGTGATAGGTTAGAAAAATCGGTTTTAGAGAGCTCCAATAGCCGGCTGTACGGAATATTAATATTTTAATGTTAATGACATTTTTGTAAATATGTCAAATCAAGTCGGTTTTGCGAAAAGAAAGAGTTATTATGATCCTAATAATTAATAAGGGATTTTAAGAAAATTTCGAGGAATTTTAGGAGTTGTAACGCTAATTTTACGAGAATTACGTTTAACGTAATATAAAAGATACTTTGGTAAAAATAATAAACGAGGTCCGAATTGCAAACGGACAGTATCAAAGGAAGGGCAAAAAGGTAAATTGTAAAGTCAATTTTAATAAAAATAAAAAATCCCCTCTTTCTCCCTCATTTCTTTCTTCCTGCGTGAGAACCACAGAGCGATTCTCTCTCCCTCCCTCACGGCGATTCCTCCATTCCGACGCCGATCTCTTCTCCGATCGTCCCATTTTCTTCGTGTTTTCTCCTCCAATCAATGCTTTAGGTATGATTCTATAGTTTTGGAAGCATATTGTTCAGTTTTTACGGAGTTTAAACGATTAGGGTTCATTTAGGATTTTGTGAAAAACGCAGTTTAGGGCTAGAAATCGATAGGTTTACCTTAGTTGTGAATATAATTGTAACACCCGACGAGTTTGACCAGGTGACTTTCTTAACTGTTTTAACGGCCATGTTGGTTTTGATCTTTTCGGTTTGGAATTTTATGCCAAGACTTAATTAATGTGCATGTATTATAAATTAGGTTGAGTGGCAGGATTTGTAATTAAGAATGGTTGGAATTAAGTATAAATAGGAAATGGAAACTTTTAAACCTCACTGTAGCCGACATTCCCTTCTGCGTTCTCTCATTCTCCAGAGCTGTCTCCCTCTCCGCCAGCGACTCTCTCTTTGACGATCGATTGCTCCAACCTCCACTCCAATAACCGACGTTCGAGGTAAGTTTTAGTCAATGTAGTTGGCGTGTAGTTATTTGGAACTCTGTTTTAACTAGAACCCAATGTTTCAAGATTCTTCAATCGCCGAATAATAGGAACATTTATAATCGGTGTTTGGTAATAGCATTTCCGAATCGATTCTGGACATTTAATATAACCGACCCTGATTAATCGTTAGTTAAACCTAGCTGTTTTGGTTTTGGATTTCAGACTGCACACAGAGAACTAGACTAAGGGATTCGGGAATGACTTTAGTTATTAGATTCTAGGATGACTTGTGATTAGGACTATTAGGATTTTCATTTTAACTACTGCAATGTAAATATTTTAGGTGAAGAAGTCTGAAGAATAGGAGTTCAAGTTGCTAAGGAAACCAGGTAAGTGAATGTGTAGGATTCCCGGCTATTAGGGCCCTACATCACAAGGATGCTAGGTAGAAACTGATACGATGATTAGAAGTTATTTAAGCTACTGCCTGTTACTTATGTTGATGTTTGACTTAATGGTATGATTTCACGTAGGATGAATGCACTATTCTGTAGCTTGATGAGTTAAGAGTTCTCATGTTCTTGCATCATGAATGTTTTATGCATATGAAAATGTTTTAAGGGCATGTTTTCCTCAGGAACAAGATAAGAATATAAAACTTATGCAACGTGAATTAAGCGAGGGTTGGGGGCGGTTTTGCGTATGTCACAGTCCAAAAGGAAGGACCATGATTACGACCTGCAAGGGACTATGTACACTCTCACTGTCAACCCCCTTTACCGGCACAAATCCTCTCTTAATCCACACAACATGAACGAATAATATGATTGATGAACATGAATGATGAATATGAATGATGAGCATGAATGATGATTATGAACGATGAATACGAACGATGAACAAGAATGAAGACTTTGAGTATGAATATGAACAAGAAAAGATTCATGAGTATTTGTTTCTTAAAATGAGCATTCATGCATACTTATTAGTATTGCATTCTTTACTAAGCATTAGGCTTATAGTTTAAACTTTATGATGTAGGTGAAGATTTAGCAGGTGAGGATTCCAAATTCAGTGATTATGTCTAAGGCTGGTTGCAGGATGGTGCTCAGGGTGGAAGTCTGTGGCTGGTAGGCGAATATGACCCGTAGTAATGCTCACAATGTGTTAGTAAGATTTATGATGAACTGATGTTTAGGTAGAATGAGATTTTCTTTAGAATATTGGATTCTGTGATTGTCTAGTTTGGTTACCAAATTTGGGGATGATTATAAGAGTATAGAATGATCTGTTTTAATTAAGTCTTCCGCTACACGTATTCTAGATGAGTCCATGATTCATGTCTGCCTATGTTTATGTCTACGAGTATGAGATCTGTGAAGGGCAGATTATCTTTCTGTCGATATGAGTTGTTTGAAGTTTTCTGTATTTTACTGCTGTGTGATAGAAGTTGGATGAATACATCATCCGGTTGACGTCACCGGTAGGTGGTGAACGTTTGTCTCTTATCGGATAATGTCCCTTACCGGATGATGTAAGTATTGTTTTGTCGTCTAGCGATCGGGCGATGTAAGGTATTTCAAATACCGGATGATATATGTGTTGTTTTGTCGTCTAGCGATCGATAGATGTAGTGTGTTTCAAATATCGGATGATAAAAGTGTTGTTTTGTCGTCTAGCGATCGGTAGATGTAGTGTGTTTCAAATACCGGATGATATAAGTGATGTGTTTGTCGTTTAGTGATCGGATGGTGTCTAATGAGTCACGTGAGATGCACGTGATAACCGGATGATGTAGATTTTCATTACCGGCAGAAGCGAGCTCTGTGCTTGTCGTTTAGCGATCGGCAGGAGCAAGTGAAGAAGTAATGAGTTCTGTCGTTTTATGATCGGCAGATGTGAGTTTATTTCTCTATCGGTAGATGCAGTTTAAGAGTTAAAGTTCCTGCTCATCGGCTGAAGCATTTTGCACTGCTCGCCGGCAGATGTGTAATGTATTTCATTGCTGCGATGTTTAATGAATCGCGCGTGATGTCTTGAGCCAAGTTATGTCTTAAAAAAATAAATAAATATAAAGTGGTATAACTTAAATAAAAATAGTAAGGATATATGGACAAGTCTAAAAGAGTCATGGTTTGGTCTCGGACCTACTGGGACGTATTGAACGTTATTGGATAAAGTTAAGTCGATTTATGAGAAATGTTAAAGTTCAAGAATTTTGGGGTTTTCGGGAAAAAAAAAACTCGTTAATGGAAATTTTGAGGTATCAAGCGTGGAATGCTCGATAAAATGCTTCAATGAATCAAATTAGAGCTTTAAGGAATTTCCTTAGTTAAGGTTTCGTTAAATTTGGATGTTTAATATTTTAAACTCGTTTTAACGACAAATTGTGAAATTGCCTTAAGTGAACGCTCGTGGACGGAACTTGGATTACATCGGACACGAGGTAAGTTCTCGTGACTTACTCTGGCCGATAGGCCTACACCGTACGTCGAAGTCGTCTCGAGAAGTTTTGGTGACGTGTTTGTTTAAATTGTCTTGTTTGGGTAGACTGGGTTCGGTCGTTTTATAGGTTGATTGTTTGATGGTATTTGTCGAGTTTTAATGGTATACACGTTATGTTTATATTTATATTGAACTGCTCATGCATCATGGTTTTAAAAATGTCACGAAAATGAATTTACGCACGAATTTCATGAAAAGAACATGCATTGTAAAGGCAAGTAAAGTATCACAGTAAATAACCATGACATGGGGTTATCGGGGATGAGGTTCAGACCTGGCGTTCCGTGGTGAGCGGGTTTTCCTCCCTTCAGATGGTGTGGGCTGTCTAACCACTGGACGTGCCGTATCCATCTATCGAGCAGTTTCCGATAACCATAGACTAACACGTACTGATATATGCATTGACATGGATGGTTTTCATAGCATTGAGCATACATGATCATGCATTAGCATTT
This sequence comes from Begonia masoniana, assembly GCA_022432975.1. Taxonomy (NCBI): domain Eukaryota; kingdom Viridiplantae; phylum Streptophyta; class Magnoliopsida; order Cucurbitales; family Begoniaceae; genus Begonia; species Begonia masoniana. The sequence continues at coordinate 45,572,340 of CM039504.1, read as the reverse complement.
ACGTAGAGCTTACTGAGATTTTTATCTCATAGGTGTCTTTATGGTGTAGGTGACATAGATCTAGGTGAGGAGGAATTCCCTCTACCAGACGATCGTACAGATTGAAGGAGGATGGCCTGTGTGAGTGCGCTGGGCAGTCGGTGCGTTTTGACTCGTGGGGAATCATGTAAAGGTATTTTGGGACATGGTAGTTAGATCGTAGGAAAAATTGTATAGTTAGAACATTTTAAGATGTTTGGTTCTGACTAGTTGATAGGTTTACGTTATGAAGTTTTTAAACGTTTTAAAAACTTGTTTTGCAAAATGTTTGGTAATAGGGATATAATCGGTTTTTAAACATATCCATGCAGTTCGTTTTAATGAAAATATATTTCGTTTTAAACGTGTTTCGAGTCGCTTTAAATGAGGCCATGGAGGAGATACGAGTATTTGGGGTTTTATGTTAAATTGTATTTTAAAAATGCATGAGGTGTGGTGATAATTGGGGAAGGAGTGTTGTGTTAGGTGTTTGTAGGTATATCGTGCATCACCCCTCCATTTTTATGATGGCGATCGATCGCTGGAAATGGGCGATCGATCGCCCCTCATTTTTCTGGGACAAATGTCTCTTTTATCCCTCCCTTCACTGGCCGATTGACTTTTAGTTTTTAATTGTTTTATATTTGTTTTAAGTTTATGTTAAATGGTTTATAAACATAGATTGCACCTATTTCAATTTCATTTTGATTCCGACTTTAAAAGTTTTATTTCCACTCAAACCCTAGGTTTAAAGTTTTAAGTATAAAAAAAAATAATTACGAAAAAATTAAGAATAGTTAAAGGGTCGTCACATTGGAGAACTCCATTAATGGAGGATTATGAATTGTGAGCGTAAGTTGTTCGAAAAAATGCCCGAGAGAAGTTTATTAGATTTGAAGAAATTTCCTGAAGAAGAAGAAGAAGAAGAAGAAGAAGAAGAAGAAGAAGAAGAAGAAGAAGAAGAAGAAGAAGAAGAAGAAGAAGAAGAAGAAGAAGAAGAAGAAGAAGAAGAAGAAGAAGAAGAAGAAGAAGAAGAAGAAGAAGAAGAAGAAGAAGAAGAAGAAGAAGAAGAAGAAGAAGAAGAAGAAGAAGAAGAAGAAGAAGAAGAAGAAGAAGAAGAAGAAGAAGAAGAAGAAGAAGAAGAAGAAGAAGAAGAAGAAGAAGAAGAAGAAGAAGAAGAAGAAGAAGAAGAAGAAGAAGAAGAAGAAGAAGAAGAAGAAGAAGAAGAAGAAGAAGAAGAAGAAGAAGAAGAAGAAGAAGAAGAAGAAGAAGAAGAAGAAGAAGAAGAAGAAGAAGAAGAAGAAGAAGAAGAAGAAGAAGAAGAAGAAGAAGAAGAAGAAGAAGAAGAAGAAGAAGAAGAAGAAGAAGAAGAAGAAGAAGAAGAAGAAGAAGAAGAAGAAGAAGAAGATGTCTCTTTTATCCCTCCCTTCACTTGCGATTGACTTTTAGTTTTTAATTGTTTTATATTTGTTTTAAGTTTATGTTAAATGGTTTATAAACATAGATTGCACCGATTTCAATTTCATTTTGATTCCGACTTTAAAAGTTTTATTTCCACTCAAACCCTAGGTTTAAAGTTTTAAGTATAAAAAAAAATAATTACGAAAAAATTAAGAATAGTTAAAGGGTCGTCACATTGGAGAACTCCATTAATGGAGGATTATGAATTGTGAGCGTAAGTTGTTCGAAAAAATGCCCGAGAGAAGTTTATTAGAATTTTAAGAAATTTCCTTTAGTTAGGAGTTTCGTTAGTTTACGAGAATTCCTTGTTTATGCTCGGTTTTAACAAAGAACACTGTGAAATGTGCTAGGTGGATGAGGCTCACGGACGGCACCCGGATTGCTAAGGACGACAGGTAAGTTCTCGTGACTTACTGTGGCCGATTGGCCTACACTATATGTCGAGTTTTTGTTGTTGAGGATTGTTGGTGCATTGAATGTGTTTTGTGGTTTTGATGGGTAGTTTAGGTTTAGTTTGTTATATAGGTTTGTATTGCGATGTTTTGATGGTATTTTTGTTATGTACGTTTATATTACGTATTGAACTGTTCATGTATCATAGTTTTCAAAATGCCATGAAAACGAATTTACGCATTGATTTCAAAGAAAAGGAATTGCATGCATGTGGCAAGTAAAGTATCATAGTAAACAATGCATGGTGGTTATTCAGGGAGAGATTCAGACCTGGCGTTCCGTGGTGAGCGGGTCTCCCTCCTTTCAGATGGTGTGGGCTGTCTACCCGCTTGATTTGCCCTATCCATCTGACTGAGAATGGCCCCGATAACCAAGACTGACACGTACTGAAATGAAATCACATGGACGGCTTTCATTGCATACATGATCATGTATAGATATTTACGTAGAACTTACTGAGATTTTATCTCATGGATGTCTTTATGGTGTAGGTGACTTTGAGCAAAGTGAGGATGATGTCCCTCCACCCGATGAGTCTGCAGCTTGAAGGAGGATTTTCGTGGGAGCAGCTAGCGTAGTCGATGCGTACACGACCCGTGGGAGCATAGGTTATGTGTTTTGAGATTTTGGGTTTACACGAGCTGATGGGTGATTAGCTAGAATGAAATGTGTAGAAACCGTTATAGGATGCTTGGTATCTGGATAGGTTGTGAACAAATGCATTAAATGTCCTTTTTGATGACGTTTATTAGCTTCCGCTATGTACAGATGAATATGTTGATATTTTGATGAAATTAGTTCGATATTGATGTTTAGGTAGGTTCCAGTGAAATAGAATGGATTTCTGATGATTTAGAGTTTTTTTGCTGTTCGAGATGCACATGTCGTTTTGTGTTGGGTCTTGACGATTTTAGGTTAAATGTTCGGTTTATGGATGGTGGTGGAATTGATATTGAATAGGTAGAGTTGGTTAAGTTTGGAGGTGATTGGAAGAAAATTGTGGTATATGAGGGAGGGTGAAGGAAGCAGGGAAAGAAGAAGAAGAAGAAGAAGAAGAAGAAGAAGAAGAAGAAGAAGAAGAAGAAGAAGAAGAAGAAGAAGAAGAAGAAGAAGAAGAAGAAGAAGAAGAAGAAGAAGAAGAAGAAGAAGAAGAAGAAGAAGAAGAAGAAGAAGAAGAAGAAGAAGAAGAAGAAGAAGAAGAAGAAGAAGAAGAAGAAGAAGAAGAAGAAGAAGAAGAAGAAGAAGAAGAAGAAGAAGAAGAAGAAGAAGAAGAAGAAGAAGAAGAAGAAGAAGAAGAAGAAGAAGAAGAAGAAGAAGAAGAAGAAGAAGAAGAAGAAGAAGAAGAAGAAGAAGAAGAAGAAGAAGAAGAAGAAGAAGAAGAAGAAGAAGAAGAAGAAGAAGAAGAAGAAGAAGAAGAAGAAGAAGAAGAAGAAGAAGAAGAAGAAGAAGAAGAAGAAGAAGAAGAAGAAGAAGAAGAAGAAGAAGAAGAAGAAGAAGAAGAAGAAGAAGAAGAAGAAGAAGAAGAAGAAGAAGAAGAAGAAGAATGAGGAGGGGCGATCGATCGCAGAAGAGGGACAATCGATCGCAGAACTCTCTGGTTTTCCAGAGGAGTTCCCGATCGTTCGCCTGTAAAGGGGCGAACGATCGGCTCTTACAAGGTACGCTCTGGAATAATTCCAGAGCGGCAGCCAATCGATTGCCAGATGAGGGGCGATCGATCGGTTGTCTATGGGCTGCAGTTTATCAAATGGAAATCAATAGATTATGTCAAAAACCTCAATCCCTAAATTTCCCAGAAATTCTAGTTTTTCAACAATTTGGCATTTAACCCAAACATACATAAATCCACAATATTTTCCATTTCTAATCACAAGTAAGACGTCATAGCAAGATCGTGGCGCGCACTCCAGATGGCACTGTGCGCGCATCTGGGCAGGCATCTCGCGCACACCGGCAGGGCAACGCGTGCGCCGCTTGCCGTGGTACTGTTCACATGAACAGTGCCAATGAAAAAAAAAAGAAAGTTCTAAGGAAATTCCACACATCCCTACGGTTTTAAAACCCCCAAGCAGTTCCAGTATATTTCCAAAATAAAAAATTCACTTCCAATACATTCTAATACACTAACATTCACATCAAAAACTTATCTTTGCATACACTTTTTCATAAAACTATCCAGAAACCATGGTCAACAGCATTATCGTCAACTAGTTTCAAATTATCCTAAAACAAAACATCTATACATTTATCCACAAATCTATTATCATTTCACCTAACGTATACAAAATACCTATACGCTCGTTCCCACAAGTCAAAATCTCTTCGACTGCTCAGCGCACTCCCACGGGTATCCTTCTTCAGTCTGTGCGTTCATCTTGTGGAGGAACGTATTCCTCACCTTCCTTGAGTTCACCTACACCATAAAGATGCCTATGAGAATAAACTCAGTAAACTCAGTAAGTTCTACGTAAATGACAATGTATGAACATGTATATACAATTTTATGAATTTAGTCTGTCCATTTCATTTTTAGTTCGTGACATTCTTTGGTTATCGAAGCATATCACTCGGCAGATGGATAGAGCACATCAAACGATTAGATAGCCCGCACCATTTGAAGAGAGGAAAACCCGCTCACCACAAAACATCAGACCTGGTGTTCTGTGGTGAGCGGGTTCAATGAGGGTGACGAGGTTTATATTAAAATTTCTCCGTTTAAAGGTGTTATAAGATTCAGAAGGAAGGGCAAGTTGAGTCCTCGTTATGTTAGGCCTTTCCCTATTTTGAAGAGGATCGGGAAGTTAGCCTACCAATTACAAATTCTGGCATCAATGGAAGACATCCACAACGTATGTCACGTATCCATGCTCCGGAAATGCATGCGTGACCCATTACATGTCGTAGAAGCACGAGAGATTGAGGTACAACAGACGATGACTTATGTGGAAAAGCCAGTGCAAATTTTAGAATCCTATATCAAGGTATTGCACAATAAGAAGATTCTGCTGGTAAAAGTCATATGGCGGAACCATGACGTAAAGGAGGCTACCTGGGAGAGGCAGCAGGATATGATGTCTAAGTATCCTGAACTGTTTGTATAATCAAATTTTGAGGACAAATTTTAATTAAGGTGGATGGAATGTAACACCTGGTTTTACAGGATTTTATTTATTCCAATATAAAATGGCATTTTTGTAAATATGTCAAATGAAGTCCGTTTGGCGAACAGAAAGTTTTAATGGAGCCCTAACAATAAATTAGAAATAGAGAGAATGAATATTGGTTGAATTTTGTTGTTGGGAAGAGTAAATGTCATTAATGGTTTGATAAAGCAAATGTGAGCTCAAGATGCTCGGTAAAATGCTTGAAAGAGGTAATCCGAAGTTTCTAGGAAATTGCCTTAGCTAGGAGGTTCGTTTAGTTTTGAGTTCGGTTGTTTAGGATCGATTCTAATGACGAATTATGAAATGTCTTAGGTGATAAGATCGGTCGACGTTCTCGACCGAACACATCACTATAAATGGTCGATGACTTCGACCGAGATCTTCTATATGGATATCGAAAAATGTTCAGTTTTTAAACGGATCCATGCTGTAACGACCCCAACCCCGTAGGGCCGTCACAGGACTTGACTTTACATTGACATAACCTTTACCTAAGCCCTCGTGTTTTTGGAATAAAATTTTTCATTTTTACTTAACACTTTAAAAGAAAACGGACTTAAACAATTGACCCACCTCTAACAACCTTTAGGGTCTAACTTTGACTTAAACATTTTGAGCGTAAAACATTTCGACTTTTAAAACATTTAAAACTAGACTAAAACCATTAATAACTTAAAACAATTAACAATTAAAGTAAGATCAATTAAAACAAAACACTCATTCGTCGATCATCAAAACACGACACTAATATAACCTATACTTTCGGGAAGAACTCAAGAAAACGAACCGCATGGATCGCTCTAAAAATCGAGCGTATCCTTACCTGTTTTAAAATAACCAAACAGTTCAAAATAACCAAACAGTTCCAGTATATTTCTAAAATTAAGACTCCACATTCTAAACGTTCTACTTCCACTACATTTACATCAAAACACAACCTTTCATACATTTTTTTCTATCAAATCATCCGATCCACATACTTAAACATTTTCATACTTTCACAAACAAAACCGACACGTAGACCTACTAACAATAGACTCGTACTCCTACTAACCACGGACACATACTAACCACGGTCGGAATCGCCCTAACAATATTGCCGGGTTGCCACCATGGTCGTACTCCAACAACTGCGTCCGTAATCCTAGCATGCTCGTGAGAACTCAACGTACCTGTTCTTCTGCACCTACATCACAGAACTCAAACTATAAGCCTAATGCTTAGCAAGTAGTGACAATATGAATTTAAAACATTTTGTTTAACATATGCAGTTTCTACAGTTTCATCATACATAATCGTTTCGTTTCAATTTATGTCGTTTCCATCATACATAATCATTTCGTTTCCATCATACATAATAATTTCGTTTCCATCATACATACATGTAATCCTCTACCAATGGAGGGCGGATTAGTTTCTCCATCTCCAGATGTTCCACAACTTCATCTGAAGGATGAACCACTTCCCTCAGACGTTCTATATTTTCTGGACGTTCCACACTTTACATCTGAAGGGTGAACCACTTCCCTCAGACACTTTACATTTTCAATGTTATACTTTTGAAACATATGCATAAAACATTTTCGTATCGTTTCTAAAACATGATGCATGGACTAAACATATATAAAACATGCAAACAAATCCTAACGTCCTGTGATGTAGGCCAAAAGGGCAACACGTAAACCTACACTACTTACCTGGCGTCCTTAGTAATTTGTCTCTATCTAAAATCTTAACCGTGGAACCTGAAAAACCTAAATATCAAAACATTGCATTAGAACTCGCTCGGCATAACTAAACTCTCATTTTCGTGAAAACATCTTAAACTACTATTTCTAGCCTAATCTAACTAAAATCTAACTAAACGGGCCACTATTTAAGGTTTGGTAAAACCGACTCGAAACTTCGAACGCGCGTAACTTTTCGTCGGATATCGGAATCAAACGATTCTAGCGGCCACGTACTCCTCTAATAACCTATTTTAACCTGCCAAAAGAAATTTCAAAATAAACAAACGTAGCTAGGTCAAATCAGGCAAAACCCGAACTGCCCTAATCCGGGAAATTTTACCATTCTCGGTTTTCATCAATTCTCATCAATTTCTTCACCAATCGACCACATATACACTCAATTAGCAATATCTAACCAAAAATCCCGAGGCATCAAGCAAAACCCGAAATGCCCTAAATCGGGCTTCACTGAATTTCGCCCAAACAAGGCTCATCACGACCAGGCAACCAAAGCCGGACCAAGGGTCGGCAAACCCACGCCGGAGGTGACCAAAATCGGCCGGTGATCGGAGCTCAATCAAGCTCACCACTCACGACCTCAAACTTAACCGAAACAGGGCACAAATCGGTCTAACCTGTCGGTTCGTGCGCGGAGACAACCAGAGAGCGTCAAAAATCACCGGCGGTGGCCGTCGGAGGGACGTCGCTCGTCTCTCTGTCGTCGGGCTGCCGTCGGGAGCTCGGCAGCGGAATGGCTTCATCGTGAAGCCATTCTGCTTTTAGGTAAAAATTATAATTTTTACTTACCAAATTACTTAAATGTCCTTCCCTCAATTCTATGCTTAATTCTTTATTTAGTCTTTCAATTCGGTTTCTCTGCAATTTCCTTATTTCTCCAAATATTCCAATTTAATCTTAGAGTTCTAACAAAACTCACCGTTCACAAAACGGACTTATTTTGTTATTTTTACGAATTAATATACTAAAAGGTTAAAACGGGAACTCTAGCATTACTCATTTTTATTTGGGTTTTTAAAATTTCGCTTATTCCTCTAAAAATTCTCATAAATTCCTAGGGCTCTAAGGAGACATCCCGCTCAAGAAAATACTTTAATTTGCTATTTTACAAAAATAACCTAAGAAATTAGAAAATTCTAAGATCCGAAAACCCAGGCGTTACACACGCGGTTTGTTTTTATAAAATTTGGGTTTCGTTTTAAGTATGTTTTGAGTCGATTTTGTGTGAGACTATGAAGGATGTGTGAGTAAGTTATGTTGAAGTGTTTAGTATGTTTTGTATGTTGTTTGGTGTTGAAGTTGAAGGGAAGAGTGAAGAAGTGGTGAAGTGTACAGGGGAAAGAAGGAGAAAGGAATAAAGGCAGCTCAATGGAACGAATTCCAGAGATTTTTACCATAATGTCCTTTATATTACAAGAAACACAAAACTCGTAATTTAGCGTTACAATTCCGAAAATTTCTGAATTTCTCCTAAAATCCATATTAATCATTAGGACCTTAACAACGCTTTATGTTAACAAAACGGACTTAATCTGACATATTTACCAAAATGCCATTATATATTGGAATTACAAAATCCCGTAAAATCGGGTGTTGCATTCCATCCATCTTATTTAAAATTTTATCTTCAAAATTTGATTACACAAATAACTCAGGATACTTAGACATCATATCCTTCTGTCTCTCCCAAGTAGCTTCCTCTACACCGTGGTTCCGCCATAAAATTTTAACTAGCTGAATCTCCTTGTTGCGCAATACTTTAATGGAAGACACTAGAATTTGCACTGGCTTCTCCACATAAGTCAGTGTAAGCTGTACCTCGATCTCTCTCTCCTCCACGATATACTACGGATCACGTAGACACTTCCTGAGCATAGTATAACACTCGGTTTTACGGGATTTTGTAATTCCAATAAATAATGGTATTTTTGTAAATATGTCAAATTAAGTCCGTTTTGCGAACGAAAAGTTTTATTGGGACCTAAATAAAAAATTGGAATTTATGGTGAAATAAGGAAATTTGGAGAAAACGAATAGTTTGTCAAATAACGAGATAAGTTGGAGAAACCAAACTAAGTTCAACCAAACAAGCAATTAGATGGAGGGGCAAATTAGGAAGTAAAAAGGGGGTAGTTGGGAGTACCAAGTGAGAGTGTGACAAGTGTCAAAACTTGTGGGAGAAGCTTGGTGAAGGCAACACCTTCCTTTTCCCTCCCTTACAAGAAACCACATTCACTTTCACTCTTTCTCTTCTTTAACTTTCACAACCACGAAAATTCTCTCCATCCCTACGCTTCTTCACATTCAACGGCTCCTCCAACCGATCAATTTCCTTCACGATTCATTCCTAAATCGCGATTCTAGGTAAGGTTTTAATGTTGTGGATTGTTAGCCTTCGATTTTAAAGTTGTTATTCAAATAGGGTTTCGTTAGAAATTGCCGATGGAAGTTAGAAATCGTTAGCTATTAGAATGTTGAATGATAATAAGGCATTTATGATTATGGAGGATAGTTAAGTGGAATTAACAGAGTCCGATTGGGTTAGACTCGGTTCTAATGCCGTGTGTTATAAATTGTCTTAGGTGAACAAGCTCACGGATAGGGCTTTGTGTGTTGAGGACTTGAGGTAAGTTCTCGTGACTTACTATGGCCGATTGGCCTACACCATATGTCAAGCTTTGTCCCTCGAGGATTGTTGGTGAATGTCGGTGCTTTGCCTGTTTAACTGCTTTGGTTAGGTAGTTTAGGGTTAATTACTTTATAGTCTGTGTTTGTGATGTTTTGATGGTATTTGTGAGGTTTTGATGGTATTCACGTTATATATGTTATATTATGCATATTGAACTGTTCATGCATCATGGTTTCAAAACGTCATGAAAATGAATTTACGCATGGGTTTCATGAATAGAACATGCATGTAAAGGCAAGTAAAGTATCACAGTAAACAACCATGGCATGAGGTTATCGGGATGAGGTTCACACCTGGCGTTCCGTGGTGAGCAGGTTTTCCTCCCTTCAGATGGTGTAGGCTGTCTAACCACTTGACGTGCCCTATCCATCTGTCGAGCGTTTCTGATAACTATAGACTGACACGTACCGATATATGAAATGACATGGACAGTTTTCTTAGCATTGAGCATACATGATCATGCATTGGCATTTACGTAGAATTTACTAAGATTTTTATCTCATAGGTGTCTTTATGGTGTAGGTGATATAGAGCAAGGTGAGGAGGATTTTCCTCTCTCAGACGAGTTTGCAGCTTGAAGGAGGATGTTCGGGGAGCAGTTGGTGTAGTCGATGCGAACTTGACTCGTGGGAGCATAGGCTAAATGTTTTGGGTGATGATATTTTGATGAAATGTATAGAAACTCTTATTAGGATGCTTGGTATCTGAATAGGTTGAAAATTTATGTTTTGATGATATTTTTTTATAGCTTCCGCTAGGTATGGATAGTTCATGAACATATATATATATATATATATATATATATATATATATATATATATATATATATATATATATATATATATATATATATATATATATATATATATATAATGTTCATTTTGATGTCTCTAGAAATGGAGAATGTTATTTTTAATGTTTTCTGGAAGTTCTGAGTGAATGAGGTGTAAGTACAGGGGGAAATGGTATGAATTTCAGTTGAGTGTTATGGATCGGTGGATGCTGGGTGAATAAGTCATCTGGCTGACGTCTCCGGTGGATGTTGAGTGTTACTGTTCACCGGTGGATGTTGAGTGTTATGGATTGGTGGATGTTGCTTGGTCAAGGTCAATCGGTAGATGTGTTAGGTTACTGTTCACCGGTGGATGTTGAGTGTTATGGATCGGTGGATGTTGCTTGGTCAAGGTCAATCGGTAGATGTGTTAAGTTACTGTTGAGCGGTGGATGTGAGCGATAGAAGTGTAGAGCAGTGGATGTGGCTAGGCAGAAGTGAGCGGTGGATGTGGCTTGGTAGAAATGAGCGGTGGATGTGGCTAGGCAAAAGTGAGCGGTGGATGTGGCTTGGTAGAAATGAGCGGTGGATGTGGCTTGGCAGAAATGAGCAGTGGATGTGGCTAGGCAGAGGAAAATTTTGGGCTTGGGCCCTTTTTGCCCTCTATTCTGCTTGGCCGATTCTTCGTTTATTGTTTTAATTATCTTATTTAAATGTTTTCTTTAGTTTTCTTTACTTTAAATACGTTTTATTAAAGGATTTTCAAATGGTTTTCCACTTTCACAATAAACTTAAAGTTTATAGAGATAAAAAAAATAATACAGGGAAGTTAAGGGTACAGTGTTAGGGTCGTTATATATAGACACGTGAAACAAGTCGTGGATACCCAGCATTGAAACTGGAAGCTGTAGTCGATATGTCATCTTCCCAATCTTCTTCAAAATAGGGAAGGGGCCCACATATCTTCCTATTTTCATTTTAATGTGAATAGCTTTGTTTTTACACCAAAAGTTTTACCTTTCAAACTTTGTACACTCATCTATGACTTTTCAACCTCATAATTTCCTTCATCTCCTCAACATCAAAATCATCTATTTTAATTCTCTAAACTTGACTTGTCATTTTCAACTTTCCACTTAAAAGCTCAGGAGAACTCTAGCATGAACATTAAGCTTCCATAACACATATAATCTAGTCAGCTTCTGTTTCAGCTCATTGAAGCTATTTTCGCATGAAGCCGACCATACATATTTTTCATTCTTCCTTGTCAATCGGCATAGAGGGAGTGCGATCTTTGAAAACCCCTCGATAAATTTCCGGTAATACTCGGCCAGTCCAAGAAATCCTAGTACTTCTCGCATACGATAACCTAATCGATTTCCAACAAAACCTATAAATTTCAAAACCCTAATCAAAACCCTAACGAATAACAACCCTAGAACGGAAAACTAAACGTGTCTAACACCCGAAGCTTACCTAGAGCTTTGATTGTTGAAGAAAAACGAAGGAAAAAATGCCGGAGGAGAGGTGAAATTGTCAGCGTGCGAGAATGAATCGCCGGGGGGGGGGGGGGTGAAAATCGCCTAAGTGGGGAGGGGAGGGGAAATTTGATTTCTACAGAGTGCTTTTGTGAGGGGGGCTTTAGTTTATTTTATAATTTTAACTTTCTAAATTACCATTTTACCCTTTCGCTTAACCTAATTCGCTATTTAGCCTATCGATTTAGATTATCTGAAACTTCCTTATTCCACAAAACATTCCAATTAATTCCTAGGGTTCTAACAAAATTTTCTGCTTGTAAAACGACCTTATATTCCTCTATTTACGAATATAACCCTAATAAACGGAAACCAAAAACCCGATGTTACATTATATATGGTTGATGTTTGTAGGTAAAAAGTTGGAGAAAAGCAAGAAAAAAAGGAGAAAAGGGAGGAAGAGAGGCGCTAGGCGCGCAGCAGAGGGGGCTGGGCCCACAGCTGGAGTGCGCACGCTCGGCGAGCAGGGCGCGTAGTGTGAGCGCTGCCCAGCTCAGCCGATCGATCAGCGCTGCAGGGCGAGATCGATCAACAAAATATTCATCCCCAGGCACTCTGCAGATCCTATGCCGATCCATCAGTGCTTAATGGCCGATCAATCGGCTGAGTTGCTGAATTTTTTAGGCGCAAAACAGAGAGCTAGCTGATAGATCAGCCAAATGTATGAAGAGGCCAATCGATCTGCTGAAGGGCCGATCGATCGGCTCTCTGGGGGCACGCGAGGAGCGCAGCCGGCGCGCGGCGTGGTGTGGTGCGCGCGGACCGTGTGCCGTGGCCGCACTGTAGGCGAGCAACGAGCGCGGCAGGTGCGCGGTGTGGCGCAGTGCACGTAGTGCGTGTGTCGTGGCCACGTGGTGGGGCGCTCGAAGAGCGCGGCAGGCGAGCGGTGTGGCGGTATGCACAGTGCATGTGCTGTGGCCGTGCGGTAGGAGCCCAATGTGCGCGGCAGGCGTGCGGTATGGCGCGCAGTGCACACGATGTACGCAGTGGACACGCGATGTGCACGCGGTGCAGGCGCCATGGGCCGCGGGGTGTGCGCGCTCGGTAACCGCACGGGGTGCACGTCGTGGGCGGGCGTAGGCGCAGGGGCGTGCGAGGGGTGCGCTCGCCGAAGGTTGGGAGCGCCCCATGCACATGTCCTTCATGTTTTCTTTGGGTCCCAAGTTTGAGGTGATGCTTTCCGACCCTAAATGAGTCATTTTACGTACGTTTTAAGTTAGGCTTTAAATGTTGATAGAAGAAGATCGATTGTCCAACTACATTCTCTAAATTGTCAAGGAGAAAAACCAAAAATTTTATGTCAATGAACGGTGATTAAGTTAAGAGTATGTTACCACAAGTCCGTGGCGGCCCTAACAAGATTGGGGTTGTCATACCCTATTCCTAGATTGGATGACATGCTTGATGAGTTACATAGTGCATGCTTATTTTTGAAAATTGTTCTAAATAATGGATATTACCAAATTCGCATGAAAGGAGATGAATGAAAAATCACCTTTAAAACTAAATATTGTCTTTATGAGTGGTTTAGTAATGCCATTTGGTTTGTCTAATGCACCAAGTACTTTTATGAGATTGATGAATCATGTGTTGAGATCTTTTATTGTAAAGTTTGTTGTTGTGTACTTTGATGATATCTTGGTTTATAGTATAACTCAAGATACACATGTTAAACACTTGAATTCAGTTTTTAATGCTTTAAGAGAAAATCAATTATGCGCTAACTTAAAGAAGTGCACCTTTTGCATGGATTCGGTGGTGTTTCTTGATTTTGTAGTTAGTTCAAGTGGAGTATCGGTGGATGAAGGAAAAGTTAAGTTAATTAAGGAATGACCAAGACCAAAGAATGCCAATGAGGTAAGAAGTTTTCATGGATTAGCAAGCTTTTACAAGAGGTTTGTCAAAGATTTTAGCACCATTGCAGCTCCCTTAAATGATCTTGTAAAGAAGAATATTGAATTTAAGTGGACTGAAATACATGAACAAGCTTTTAATCTCCTAAAATGTAAACTTACTAATGCACCATTACTTGTTTTACCTAATTTTGATAAAGCGTTTGAAATTGAATGCGATGCGTCGGGAAAAGGTATTGGTGATGTTTTAATGCAGGGTTTCAAGCCTATTGCTTACTTTAGCGAGAAGCTTAATGGAGCGGCTTTGAACTATCCCACATATGACAAGAATTGTATCCCTTAGTTCAAACACTTCAAACGTGGCAACACTATTTGTGGCCAAAAGAATTTATTATTCATTCCGATCATGAGAGTTTGAAGCACTTGAAGTCGCAAGGAAAACTACACAAGAGGCATGAAAAATGGATGGAATTCATTGAAATATTTCCATACGTGATCAAATATAAGAAAGGCAAGGAAAATGTAGTGGTCGATGCATTGTCTCGAAGGTATGTACTCGTAACTTCCTTACAATCTAAATTGCTTAGATTTGAACTTATTAAAGAATTATATGTAGTAGATTCAGATTTTAGTGAAATTTCGAAATTATGTGAAAAGGTTGCATATGGTGATTATTATAGGCATGACGGTTATCTATTTAAGAAAGATAGGCTTTGTATTCCTCAGCGTTCTTTGAGAGAATTGTTTACTAGAGAAACTCATGGAGGTGGATTAATGAGACATTTTGAGTAAGCAAAACTTTGGATGTTTTATGTGAGCATTTTTATTGGCCTAAGATAAGACATGATGTATAATTAATTTGTGATAAATGTATTGAGTGTAGAAAAACTAAATCGAAGATCAAACCACATGGAATGTATACTCCTCTCCCAATGCCTACTCAACCTTGGATTGATATTTCTATGGATTTTGTTATAGGTTTGCCAAGAACTCAAAGTGGAAAGGATAATATTTTTGTTGTTGTTGATAGGTTTAGTAAGATGACACATTTTATTACATGTTCTAAAACTAATGATGCTACACATGTTGCGGATTTATTCTTTAAAGAGATTGTGTGGTTACATGGCTTACCTAAAACTATTGTGAGTGATCGAGATGTTAAGTTTTTGAGTCACTTTTGGAGAACTCTATGAAATAAGTTAGACACTAAACTTTTATTCTCAACCGTAGCACACCCTTAAACGGATGGACAAACCGAGGTTGTAAATAGGACACTTTCTACTTTGTTGAGAGCCATTATTTCTAAGAACTACAATAGAAAAAGTATTTACTACATGTTAAGTTTGCATATAATAGGGTTGTTAATTCTACTACATCTTATTCACCATTTGAAATTGTTTACGGTTTTAATCCTATAACTCCAACGGATATGTTACCTTTGCCTACTAACAAATTTGTTAGTTTTGATAGACAGAAAATAGCCGAATTTGTTAAGGAACTACATGCAAGGGTAAGAAAAAATATTGAGAAAAAGAATGAACATCATGCAAGACAAGGAAACAAGGACCGAGTGAAAGTTATTTTTGAATCCGGAGATTGGGTTTAGATTCACTTAAGGAAAGAAAGATTTACCAACAAAAGAAAGACAAGTTGCAATCTCGAGGACATGGTCCCTTCCAAGTGTTGGAACGCATCAATGACAATGCTTACAAGATTGATTTACCTAGTGAATATGGTAATGTAAGTGCTACTTTTAAGTTACTGACTTATCTTTATATGATGCAGGGGATTCAAGGACAAATATTTTCAAAGAGAGAGGGAATGATGTGAATCAAGCTGCAACCAACTTCAAGCCCAAAGTTAAAGATTCATGTCAAGATATTGGAGGCCCAATGACAAGATCAAGAACCAAGAAAATGCATGAAGCCTTAAATAGATTGATTCTAGAAATCCAAAAGAAAGATTCTTTTCAACAGGAGCTAAAATTAATAAATTTGTTAAGTATTGAAGAGGATGCTAGGGAGGAAAAGAAGGGCGAAGATACTTGAAAACTACCTAAAGATTTAATGGCAAGAGGGATGGAAGCACAACAATAAAACATGCACATACAAAATCCATGCAAAGATTCATTTTCTCTATCAAATTTGGCAAGCACTTATTTCCTAATTCTTGAAGAAAGTTGGACCACGAATTTAGAAAGGAGAGCAATGAAATTCATCAATCAAATTGGTCCAAGTTTTCTTTTATTACGTAGTTAAAGTTTCTTTTTATTAATTTATTAAGTTTCCTAATATTTAGATATTTCTTAGTCTTTAGATGTTTCCTAATTACTTTCTTATTAAATTAAGATAATTTGTAGCCTATTTAAAGGTATAAACCTTGCAACATTAGAAAAAGCAATATACATGATTTTAAGTTACTCTTTGTGAGAATTTTTTCTTTGGTTCTTTGTGAATAACTAGATCTTCTTCAAGTCAAGACTTGAAAGATCAACTTGATAGCTTTGGTTCTAACCACAAGTTCGGTTACGGGTCAAGCTCCTTGTTTGATAACTTTGGTTCCGTCGGCAAGGTTCGATTGGGGTTAAGTTCCTTATACTTGATTTTAAAGGCGTTCATGAGTTTCTATTCCGCGTTATTGAAGAGTCTTAGATTTTATATACTTGTGGTTTTCATCATGTGGTTTTACAAGTGCTCTCTATTTTCAGAGGGCGATAATTTGAGAATGCGGAGGGGATCAAAGGTTTAAGAGAGGAAGATGCATTTTCATGGTCTAAAGAATGATTGACGCATGTTGTGGGAGTGGATCTATTACTCGTCGGTAGTCGGTATTGAATTCTTGATTAGAACTCTAGTGTTCTTCTACCTAAATCTTCTCTGGAATGTCTGATTGGTTTATGTTCTGATCTGGATAGGTTTATGTTCTGATCTGGTTCCCTTCTATACTATGTTATGGTCCTCTGGTCTTTCTTGTTGGTGTGATTCTTGTTGACAATCTCACGTCGACAGAGAAGAAAGTAAAGATCCAGTATATAATAAGAGGGGATTCCTTCAATCCTTGAGCTAGCTTTTGGAATGAGTTCTACACCTCTCATTCTGTCATGGTATCAGAGTCAAAAAAACTCTATACGATGTGAGGACTCCACACGCACTAACACGCTAGACGTGGAGGGAAAACCTACCACGCTAAACGTGTGGGCGGATGTTGACAATCTCACATCGATAGAGAAAAAAGTAAATATCCAGTATATAATAAAAGGGGATTCCCTCAATCCTTGAGCTAGCTTTTGGAATGAGTTCTACCACTCTCATTTTGTAAATTCTTGGATTCTCTTTGTCGGTTCAGTGATCTATGATTTTGGACCTACATTTAGTGTTCTTTGACGTTGATGGCAAAGAACCACGAACTGGTATAGTGGCTTCCATCCGCAATGACAACCCTGCTGTTACTGTGGACCGGTGGAGGCTGGGTTGTATTATGGGCAGTTAGGGTGAAGCTCTTGTACTGCCTACGTGGCTTTAGTAGAAAGGGGAAAAAGGGCAACAAACCTGTAGAATAAAGGGAAAAATGCAGAATATGGATTGATGTTTAGGAAATAGGCAAAAAAAAAAGAAAGATCTTTCGTTTTAGGCAAAAAAGGGAAAGATGTTTGAAAAATTGGCAAAAAAAAGAAAAATTGGCAGTTTTTTATTTTAGGCACGGCGAGAGGCCGACTGGTCTGATCGGACCAGCCGACCTCTACTTTTTTTATTAAAAAAATAAAGGAGAGGTCGGCTGGTCTGATGGACCAGCCGGCCTCTCCCTTTTTATTAAAAAAAATATTTTTTTAAAAAAGATAAAGGGAGGCCGGCTGGTCGTCGGACCAGCCGGCCTCTCTCCTTTTTTTAATTAATTTTTTTTTTATAATAAAAAAGATGAAACATTTCTGTCAGCCATGGTTTCGATCATAACAATGGTCTTGACATTTCAGATGGGCATTAAGGCAATCAGATGTGAGAAACGCATGTAAAGATGAGATACTCAAAAGGAGGTCTATCGAGGGCTACTCTCAAAGGTTTTACTGATGTTCAGTTTCCCTCACGCGTCTGCAAGCTTCATAATACCAATGGTTTAAAACAAAAAAAAAATTAATTAAAAAAAGGGGAGAGGTCGGCTAGTCCGACGACCAGCCGGCCTCCCTTTATTTTTTATTTTTTTAAAAAAATTTTAATAAAAAAATTAATTTTTTTAATAAAAAAATAGCTTTTTTAATAAAAAAATAATTTTTTTAATAAAAAAATTGGAGAGGCCGGCTGGTCCATTAGACCAGCCGGCCTCTCCTTTATTTTTTAATAAAAAAAAAGAGGCAGGCTGGTCCGATCAGACCAGCCTGCCTCTCGTCGTGTCTAAAACAAAAAACCGCCAATTTTTTTTTTTTGCCTATTTTTCAAACATTTTTCCCCTTTTTTTGTTTAAAACAAAATATCTTTCCTTTTTTTTTTGCTTATTTCTTAAACCTCAATCCCTATTTTGCATTTTTCCCTGGACTAGAAGGGGAAAGAGAAGGCTTCATGGAGGTCGTGGAATGTGTGTTTACTTTTTCTGATATTTCCTTTTTCTTTGTAACTTTCCTTTCTTCTTCTTCGTCTCTGTAACTCTTCTTTTTTCTGCGCAACTTTGATGTGGATCAAATCGCATTGGATTTTTTGGAGCAACAAGATCGAGCTTTGTGAAGGCCTGACTTCCGGAGCCCATAACTTTTATCATTGTTTTTGCAATTATTTTTATTTCTTTTAATTTTGTTATTTATTTAATTTTCTTAAGATGATATAAATAGTTTCTTTTCTTTAGGGTTGAGGGAGTTTTTGAATCGAATGAAAGTTTGCCTCTTTTCCAGTTTCTACTCTCTCTAGGGTTTGAGATTGATGCCTTTAATCTGGTAATCGTGCGCGATTCAACAGATCGAATGATGTGGATCAAATCGCATTGGATTTTTTGGAGCAACAAGATCGAGCTTTGTGAAGGGCTGACTTCCGGAGCCCATAACTTTTATCGTTGTTTTTGCAATTATTTTTATTTCTTTTAATTTCGTTATTTATTTAATTTTCTTAAGATGATATAAATAGTTTCTTTTCTTTAGGGTTGAGGGAGTTTTTGAATCGAATGAAAGTTTGCCTCTTTTCTAGTTTCTACTCTCTCTAGAGTTTGAGATTGATGCCTTTAATCTGGTAATCGTGCGCGATTCAACAGATTTTAGAAGACAACTGCTGGTAATCGTGCGCGGTTCAACAGCTTTTGTGAGTTCCGATATTTTTTTCTGCAATTTTCCCCTGCGTCAGCTGGTATCAGAGACAAATCGATTCTTGCATCTATGGCGAGTAAAAGAAATCAGAATCAGAGACAACAACGGGTTGAAGAAATTTACGATCGCACTAACGAGGTGGGGTTGGATGAACGAATCGCCCAGATCGTCGATCGGCGATTGGATCAAGTTATGGATCAATTAACAGCGAGGATGACTGCGCTATTCGACAACCAGAACAATCGAAATAGAGGAGTGCGCCAAGAGGGGAGGCGCGAGGAGGCCGATTTGGTGGATTCCGAGCCTGACGAGGATATTCTCCAAGTTCGTCCAAGGAGACAGAGGATTCCAATCGATGATGATAGAAGGCGTTGGGAATCGGGAATGCGTACTAAAATTCCTAAATTCCATGGAAGTCTTCAAGTTGAAGAAATCTTAGAGTTTAAAGAATGGGGAGACTTGATTTACGACAACACCGAGGAAGAAATCTTAGAGTTTAAAGATTTGGGCGACCCGATTTACGACAGCGCCGAAGATCCTGATCCTGAGGGTGTGGACTTAGAATTTATTAACGGCGACACAAGCCAATGTTTGGTGATGGGTCATGCTCTGCTAACTCCACAACTTTATGCAGAAACATGGTTGCGGAATAATATTTTTCAGTCGACCGGTGCCATTGGTGGCAAAGAGTGCAAGTTTATCATTGACTCCGAAAGTTGCGAGAACGTCATTGCTGAAGAAGTGACCACTAAATTGGGCTTCACACATGAGAAGCACCCGAAGCCATACAAGTTGTCATTACTACAAACTGGATTGAACGTCACGGTTTCTCAACGAGCATTCGTAAGTTTTTCCATTGGATCCATTTACAGGGACCAAGTTATGTGTGACGTGGTGGGTATAGATGTTTGCTCATTATTCCTCTATCGAACATGGCAATACGACTGTCGCTCGAGCCATGATGGATACACCAACGACTACAGCTTTATGTTTGGAGCGTTCGATGTAGAGATCGTGCAAACTGGAGTTGTCTTCATTTTCTTCGGCAACCAGGCGGACCTCCTCATTGATTTGCCTCCTTGACGATATCGCTCCAACAAATTTGAGGACAAATTTCTTTTCAGCTGGGGAGAATGATGTGGATCAAATCGCATTGGATTTTTTGGAGCAACAAGATCGAGCTTTGTGAAAGCCTGACTTCCGGAGCCCATAACTTTTATCGTTGTTTTTGCAATTATTTTTATTTCTTTTAATTTCGTTATTTATTTAATTTTCCTAAGATGATATAAATAGTTTCTTTTCTTTAGGGTTGAGGGAGTTTTTGAATCGAATGAAAGTTTGCCTCTTTTCCAGTTTCTACTCTCTCTAGGGTTTGAGATTGATGCCTTTAATCTGGTAATCGTGCGCGATTCAACAAATTTTAGAAGACAACTGCTGGTAATCGTGTGCGGTTCAACAGCTTTTATGAGTTCCGATAAATTTTTTGCAATTTCCGCTGCGTCAAACTTCAACACGAAACTCTTCTGTTCTTGTGAGTTCTGGCCACCGCCATAACACCTGCTTTGATATCTAGGGTTGATAACGAGAGGCTTGAGTTTCAAGGTGGAAATGTTGCCTTCTGTGAAGTCCGAATGACAGAGCTTACGAAAATTGAAAACTCTTGGTGCTTAACGAACTAGCCAAAAACACAGACAACCTCGGATGAAAGATGGATCATCTTGCTGCATTCTTTTATCTTGAAGAGCATCATCCCATTTTGTTCAAGAACCTTGCGGACAAGGTTCATTTCAAGGAGGGAGTGTCCTAGGCTGCACCATGGGCTGGACCATGGGCTGCTGTAGTGGGCTGTGACTGGAATGGTGATGACTATTTGGTTGGAGTGTGGATTCTGGAAGGACTACTGCCTAGAGGGGAATTATGGCGTGAGCAGTCAGTTGCTGATTCTCTCTCTCTAAAATCTCTTCTCCTACCTGTAATCTTCTACCTCTCTGCCACTGTCTTCGTCTCATATTCTCTCTCCTGTGTAACCCTTCTCTGTATTTCCCCTCTTATCTTCTTAGTTCCTTCCCTCAACTATAGTTCTCTGTTTTCTTTCCTATATTTTCCTATTTTTCTGATATATGTAATCCTTCTAGTGTCTTTTACAGTTGATTAATAGAAAGGATTTATGCTGGGTATTTTGTGTGTTGATATTTGTTACAGTTTATAGAAAACCACAACAGTTTATGCCTTAGAAAATAGATTTAAGGAACATGCATATGGAAGGGTTGCCAACCGCGCTTTCTCGCCAAATTTTTCTAGGATTGAGGCCCTCCGTTTTCTACCCTAAAACCCTTGTAGAATTGACAACTGGGTATTCTGCGCCAAATTTTACTCTGGCCATCAGGAGAAGAAATTGCCTGAATTTGGGTAGGGATAGTGTTATTACCTCAAAGGCTGCAGACTATGATTTTGATGACGATAATGTCGATGGTAAAGGTTACAGTTCTAATATGGACTGGGAGTCAGAGTTGATTGGGGATCTCGACCCTCTGGCTTTCCAAACTCCTAGAAGGAGGAAAAAATTAAACAGAGTCTCTCGAATTGAAGAAGATACTGACGGAATGGATTGGTGCATGAGAGCGAGGAAGGTGGCCCTCAAGTCAATTGAGCTGAGAGGCTTCACCCGAACAATGGAAGATTTGATTGCTGTCAAAAAGAAGAAGAATAAGAAGACGAACAAAGTGGAAAGCAAGGTTATGGTTAATAAGAAAATCAAAGACGCAGAGAAATTGAATTTTGATTCTGATGAAGACCTAGATTTACTGAATTCTGAATCTCTTAATGATACTAGTAAACTGAGAATGACCGTTGGCTCAATTGCCGGTGGAATGTACGAAGAAATGAAGGAGAAAACAAGGAAAGAGTTTGTGCAGAGGCTCTCCCAGTTCTCGGGACCTTCTGATCGGAGAAAAGAAGTTAACTTGAACAAAGAAATAATAGAAGCACATACTGCAGAAGAAGTTTTGGAAGTAACTTCAGAAACAATTGTTGCTGTAGGGAAGGGTTTAAGCCCCTCTCCTCTGTCTCCTCTGAACATTGCTACTGCCCTTCATCGAATTGCAAAAAATATGGACAAAGTTTCGATGATGAAGTCGCGAAGGATGGCTTTTGCTCGTCAAAGAGAAATGTCAATGCTTATTGCAATTGCCATGACATCTTTGCCAGAATGCTCAGCTCAAGGAGTCTCTAATATAGCATGGGCACTGTCCAAAATTGGAGGTGATCTGCTTTATTTATCAGAAATGGATCGAGTTGCAGAAGTGGCTCTAACCAAAGTTGCAGAGTTCAATTCTCAGAATATTGCTAATATTGCAGGTGCTTTTGCTTCGATGCAGCATTCTGCTTCTGATCTCTTTTCAAAATTGGTTGTAAGAGCTTCAAATATCGTTCATACTTTCCAAGAGCAGGAACTTGCCCAACTGTTGTGGGCTTTTGCTGCTTTAAATGAGCCAGCTGACTCATTTTTGGAAGCACTGGATGAAACCTTTAGTGATGCACAGCAATTTAAATGTTTAGGTGATGAAACGTTAATTGGTAAGCAAGAAATGATTATTAGCAGAATTGAAGATCTTGATTTGGATTTGGATGGAAATGTTGGGTTTCCTGTTCTGAATTTAAGTAGGGATCAAATAGGCAACATAGCTTGGTCTTATGCTGTTTTTGGACAAATGGACCGCAGGTTTTTTGCTCATTTATTTGGTACTCTTAGTCATTTTGAGGAGCAAAAAGTTTCAGAACAATATAGGCAGGACGTTATGTTTGCTTCTCAGATTTTCCTAGCAAACCAATGTTTAAAGGTGGAATATGCCCATCTCCCATTTGGTTTGAGTCGTGGTCTCGAGGAGAAAGTAACTCTCGCGGGAAAAACTAAGAGGTTTAATCAGAAAACAACCTCGACATTTCAGAAGGAAGTAGCTCGACTTCTTGTTAGCACTGGCCTTGATTGGATCAAGGAACATGTTGTAGATGGGTACACTTTAGATGCTGTTGTAGTTGATAAGAAGGTTGCTTTGGAGATAGATGGCCCCACTCATTTTTCAAGGAACACAGGTGGGGGATTCTGTTTTTAGATATAAATTCAAAACATGGCAAGATGTGGACATTTTTCCTTTGTCAATTTGATTTGTGCTTTTGCTTCTTTCCAGGGGTACCGCTCGGACATACAGCGCTAAAACGTCGGTACATTACTGCTGCTGGTTGGAACCTCATTTCGTTGTCTCATAAAGAGGTCAGTTTTATTTGATGATAAAATCTGTTTGGAGATGTTAAATCTAGTTCTATCAGTTGGTGTGATGCTGTTAAATGACATGAATGTTGTAGTGGGAGGCTTTGGAAGGTGGGTTTGAGCAGCTCGACTACCTGAGAGAAATCCTTAAAGATCACTTAGATTGAAGGAGTTGGAAGAGCCGGGAGAGGTATAAATCATACCTTTGTGGACATTTAGATATTCCTTGTAATGTAAGTGGATTTTGGCAATGTTATAAATATCCTTTCTAGGTTTTAGTGTTTGCCTCTGTGTTTATGCCTTGGAAATTTGATTTAAGAAACATGCACATCCAAAACTTGCCAGCCACGTTTTCTCGCAGAATCTTTTTAGGTTCGAGAAGCGGAGTGTAATCTTTTACTTTTAACTATGTGATGGACTCCATGTCTCTCTATTTACGTGCAATTTTTGCTTTTAACTTGTATTCAAAAGGCTCACTCAAAGTTTGAGTTGAAAATGGAGGTATGAGATGAGACAATAAAACTTTTTATTTTCCACCCAAATTTACCTTTTTCCCAATACATTTGTTTTCCTAAACTTGCCTCCAAAATTCTACAAAAATTCAGTTTAGTTGCCTACAGGCTACAGCAGAGAGAAATTTCACAAAAGCTTATCAGCAAACTCCAACTTTAAAACCAAACTTTTCAAGTTTTTCACAGTAAGGATGTCATAAGTTTTATGCAATAGTAGGGAATATAACACGCTGATTTTATTCTCTTAAAATTGAGTCCCTGAGGCGGAGACGATGTAGAAGAATAATAGAAAACGATTTCTTGAAATAGCAAGCATCCTTCGGGACAGGTCGACCATAAGTTGCGGGAAATAATTTATAATCAAATTCTTATTTGTTCAAATGACGCGTTACATTTGTAATATACATATTCTCCCTACCAAAAATAGGATGTCGGCAGTTGGCACACCGAAAGTATCATGCAAGCATTTAGCTCCACGTGGCAGTCGTCCAATTATCGTGATTGGGATACATGAATCATTCCATTCTCCACTTCGATTCGCCATTGCCCCTTGTTCCTCTCTGCAGTGCAGGTCTCTCTTCTCTTTCTTTACTAAGTCAGGTAATTCTTCTTCTTCTTCTTCCTATTCCTTTTTCCTCTTCTGGATCTGGGTCCCTCTCCCCCAAGTACCATTATCAGGTCATACTCTTCGTTTCTCTTTCTTCTCTGACTTTTGCCGACATGTCCAGCTTTTGTTCATGCTTTTGTCTATGTTTGCATCGTTCGTTTCTATCTTAGGTCTCTGAGTCCTATGATCCATTTTACGTGTTCTTATGCTTTTTATGTGATCCCGATCGTCTGTATTCACAGTTTTCAATTTATTTATGTCATTGACCGTAATCATCCTCTCTCTCTCTCTATCACTTCCGGTTGATCTGCATTTCGAAGAAAAATTGCGGTCTGGTTCCATAAATTGGATCTCGAATCAGATCAGATGGAACCCAGTATCCCTCATGCGTGAATTTGAGTAATTTTGACAGTAATGTATCTTTATTCATTTAGTCATTTTCTATTGCGATGATATAATTTGTAAGAAGGGGTTAGTTTGAATCTTGGACTAGCAGTCATCTCAATACGATAGTCTGTTATTTTGCTGATTGTAAGATATACTTTTCTTGATTTGTCAAGGCTACAACCTAGTTCTAATGCTTGGCTTTATTAATTTCAGGGTATGGCATCATCTGATAATCTGGAAGTATCTGACCGGGGTTTTAAGAAGGAAGCTGAAAAAGATGGAGAGAAAGGTGGATTTCTGGATAAGATGAAGGATTTCGTTCAAGAAATTGGTGAGAAAATTGAGGAAACCATTGGATTTGGGAAGCCAACTGCAGATGTTTCTGGGATCCATATTCCCCAAATAAACCTCGAAAAAGCAGAATTTGTCGTTGATGTTCTGATAAAAAACCCAAATCCTGTCCCCATTCCCCTAGTTGACATAAATTACTTGATAGAGAGTGATGGTAGAAAACTAGTTTCAGGACTAATACCAGATGCTGGCACAATTCATGCCCATGGTGAAGAGACTGTTAAAATTCCGGTTTTACTGATTTATGACGATATAAAGAGTACTTATGCTGATATCAAGCCTGGAAGCATCATTCCTTATCGTGTCAAGGTCGATCTCATTGTCGATGTACCAATCATTGGACGGCTGACATTGCCGCTCGAAAAAACTGGGGAGATTCCCGTCCCATACAAGCCCGATATTGACGTGGAGAAGATACACTTCGAGACGTTTTCTTTCGAAGAAACCACTGCAGTTCTTCATTTGAAATTGGAAAATAAGAATGAATTCGAGATGGGTCTAACTGCACTTGATTATGAAGTGTGGATTTCCGAGGTCAGCATCGGGGGTGCAGAACTCGAAAAGTCCACAAAAATAGATGGAAATGGTGTTACTTATATGAATTTGCCCATCACCTTTAGGCCTAAAGACTTTGGCTCTGCACTTTGGGACATGATTAGAGGAAAAGGCACTGGTTATTCCATGAAAGGAAATATCAATGTGGAGACGCCTTTTGGAGCGATGAAGTTGCCCATCAGCAAAGAGGGTGGCACCACTCGCTTAAAAAAGAACAAAGAAGATGGCGGCGGCGGCGGCGACGGCGACGACGACGACGAGGTACGTAAAATCATTCATTTTTCAGATTTGAATTTGTACAGTTGCATTTTACGGAGTGGTTAAAAGATATGCTTCTTGGCTCCTTCCCTACCGTATGACAAATAAGCCCTTAATCATGGATAAACTTGGTAGTGGTATTGCTTCCCTTGTTTGATCCTCAATTATCCACATGACTAGGGATAGTGACAGAACCTTGGAAGATGATAGTTCATTTCGTCATTGGAAACAGTTCGACTCGATGGAAGAAATCTAGTATTAGAAGCATTCTGACGATCTTGAAGATCCAAGATCTGTTTTAGTTATTCCTAGACTAAGAAAAGAAAGATATACTCATGCAATTATCATATACTAAAGGAATGGAAAATTAGCTTTCTGATCTGATCTTGCAAGGTTTTTTTAATACATAGGACACGCGAAGAGCAATAACGATTCCGGAGGGGAAGGCATACAACTTTAATGCATTTCTCAGCGGAATTGTATGTATTACGATTTTTCTTAGGCTATATATTAATTCTTTTTTTATTTTTTTGGCAGGAATAAAATGGGATCGTCGGCAATGGCAGAGTTAAGGGGGCTTTCAGTGAAGAATTGATGTAATAATATTATCCTGAACTGTGTTACTTGTGTTATGATCCTTGTACTTTGAATCTTTTTGGAGCAGCTGTTACCTTAAAATTATGCTATGTAAGTGTATTGTTGTGATACGTGCATAGATTTTAGATTTTAGATTATACTTTTAGGATTGAACAAGTTGTATCTAACAATCATATTCCACGAATATGATATCTATTTTGAGACATGTATGGAATATTTGACAAAACGAAGGTGGGGTGCTTTAGTATTTTTATCGATTCGATTTGTCAATGTCGGTCATGCAAGACTGAGTTGTCAATTGATTTTCAAACTTGTATGTTTGTTGATTTAGTTTTGCTCAATTCCATGATAGCTTCTTTTAAGCAGAAGGAACTTTGTTCAATTGTTTTGATTACTTTTTAAGTGAAATAAAATGACCAATGGAAGGTACACTCATTTTTCTATGCTTATAAACAATAATATGTAAATGTCATGAGTAAATAAGTATGTCTAAATGGGGTTAAAGCACGACATTGAAATAACTTAGAACTGTAGCACCCTTTGCTACTTTCGGCTTTGGTGATTCGAGTGCTCGCATTTTTGCAGGTTAAAAGATTTTGTTCAAATGGGTTTGTGTGTGCTGTGATGCGGGGATTAGAGATGTTAAACAGGCGGGCTGGCTCGCTAGCCCGCCCGCTCGGCTCGTTACTGTAGCGGTCCGAGCGAGCCAGCCCGCCTGTTTAACATCTCTAATCCTCGGCCCGCTACAGTAACGAGCAGGTTTGGCTCTGGTCATACAGGCGAGTCGAGCCGAGCTCAGACATCTCAGCTCACGAGCCCGTCAATGACCGGGCTCAACGAGCCTATTCGCGAGCTGGCTCGTCAAGCCCAGCTTGGGTCCTGAGGCCTGAGCGGCAACGCCTGACCATCGATAATCTCTGACTCTTCGATGTCTTGGTCAATCCCAACTCCGATGCCCAGGTCGGGGCACTCTCCTGCGACTCTCCGACGCTCGACAAAAGACACGAATGCGATAAATCAAAATAAAATGCTGATTGATCGGCTCTGCGCCTCTGCCTCTGGCCGTATGTTAAAATTTTGGGAAAGAAAACTGAAAAGAAATGTAAATCACAGCCGATTAATCGGCTATCCTGCAATTGTAATAAAATAAGTATACTAGATTAGTTGATTATATATTTATATTTATTGTGATTGTGATATAATATTATAATAACAATTAACAAATAACATTAACAATTAACAATAAACAGAAACATGGCCGATTGATAGGCTATTTATGAGCGATCAATCAGCTATTGCTCGTTCAAAGCAAGTGGCGACCACTAATGTAACTGGTCGACACATAAAAAATCATTTTATTCAGAGTGTCGACCAAAAACCCTAACTCTCGACCATTCTCTCTCGAGTTTCGACTGTCATCGGCTATTTTCGACCATTCCAAGTGTAACGCCCCAAATTTAATAAACCCGGTTCGCTACTCATAATACTGAACCGAACTATGACATTTAGAGAAAATTTTTAAAACTTCACTCAACGATCACATTTGACCTTATAAAAAAACGTCAAAACTTGCAGCGGAAAACCATTTGTATAAAACAGCATTTATATACTAATTAAAATATTAGAGACAATTGGTTGAAAGAAAACGAAAAAAATAAAATAAAAATAGAAAACACCCACCGCTGAATAGTCCCAGCGGTAGAATTAGAGACAGAATAGTCTCGGCGGTAGAAGTAGAGACAGAATACGTCTTCTGCTACTGACATCCAACTTGTAAATTTTACTGAAATCATTCAAAACAACCTGACCCAGTGAAATGTTTGGAAACTAGTAAGAATCACAGTTAGAACTAACAATGTATCATTATCCGAGAAATCTCAAAATGTATCAAAAATACTAAAAACTATCACAATCCTTAAAATTCTAAGCACACTTCGACAATCATCAACCCATTTAGACTTCACATATAGACATTAGTCAAACCGCCTCATCAAAGCACCAAACTGCGACATAGATGTGCTCCATCAACTTCACCTATCCCTCTGTAAACTCAGACAAATAACCTGTTGTAACCTCAACACCTACATCACAAAACTCATGTATTAGCCTAATGCTAAATAAGTAGAGTAAAATGAAATGAAGTACTGAAACATAAAACTTAATCATGCAGTTTCTACTTTCACAATTTAGTTGTATTCGTTTTATGTTGATCCCTCTGTACAATGGGAGGTGGATCAATTTTCCAAGGTCTACATCCTCTACTCGATTAAGGGGCGGATTAGTTCCCTTAATAGCTGATTTGATCCCTTCTTCGATGGGAAGTGGATCAATTTTCCCAAATTCTATATCCTCTACTCGATTAAGGGGCGGATTAGTTCCCTTAATAGTTTGTCTGTTACAACATGTTCATAACTTACCATGTCATTACATGTAAATTCATTTTCGTACTCATTCAATAAAACATGATGCATGACATACTAGAAACATTCAAGCATGCATAAACCTACTGTTTTGTGATGTAGACCTGAAGGCACACACATATTTCACTTACCTGGTTTCTTGAGAGATTCCTGGTTGTAAGCTACTTTAAGAGTTGGCTCACCTAAGTCGAAGAAGAATCAAAGAGGACGTCGCCTCGAGGAACCACTGAGCTTGAATGTCAAAAGAGGGAAAAATGAAACAGTGGTGGCTAAACTTTCATTAAACCTTCTACTTATAACACTTGCTTCACAATTACTCAAATGCCCTTGGCTAATCAACTTTAACCTATTTAAGCAACCAATCAAATTTACTTAATTTTATAAAAATACAAGTCACAAAATGTTAATAATAAAAATCAGGGCTGACAATTACCGGTTGCTACAATCTACCCTCCTTAAAAGAATTTTGTCCTCAAAATTCAATGCTCAAACAACTCAGGATAACGGTTCATCATGTCCTGCTGGCGTTCCCAAGTGGCCTCCTCTACATTCTGATTATGCCATAACATATTCACAAGCTGAACTTCCTTGTTACGCAGCACGTTTGTTGCATAGTCCAGAATTTCCACTGGTTTCTCTTCATAGGTAAGGGTAGGTTGAACTTCAATGTTTTGTTGTTCTACAATTTGTGATGGATCCCGCATACACTTTTTCAACATAGAAACGTGGAACACATTGTGAATTTCCTCCATAGAGACTGGTAACTGTAATTGATAGGCTATTTTCCCAATCCTCTTCAAGATTGAGAAAGGTCCAATGTATCTGGGATTCAACTTGTCTCTCTTCCCAAATCTTACAACTCCTTTGAACGGTGAAACTTTAAGAAACACTTCATCACCAACTCAAAACTCTAAATTTCTACGTCTTCTATCGGTATAGCTTTTTTGGCGGCTTTGAGCTGTCAAGATTCGCTGTCGGATAAGAGCAATCTTCTCCACTGTCTGTTGTACAATTTCAGGACCAATCAATCGTGCTTCTCCAACTTCATCCCAGTACAATGGAGATCTGCACCTTCGTCCATATAATGCCTCGTATGGTGTCATGCCTATTGTTGCCTGAAAACTGTTGTTATAAGAGAACTCCACCAAAGATAAATACTTACTCCAAAAATCCTTAAATTCTAATACACATGCACGAAGCATATCCTCCAACGTTTGAATAGTCCTCTTGGATTGTCCATCTATTTGAGGGTGAAAAGCTGTACTAAAGTTGAGCTGTGTACCCATAGCCTTATGTAAACTCTTCAAAAACTTAGATGTAAATCTAGAATCTCGATCTGAAACTATAGTGATTGGAACTCCATGCAATCTAACAATCTCATGCACATATAATTCAGCGAGTTGATCCATCGAGTATGTCACCTTTATGGGCAGGAAATGGGCAGATTTGGTTAGACGATCAACTATCACCCAAATTGCATCATGTCCTCTTGCTGTCCTAGGCAATCCTACAACAAAGTCCATCGTTTTTTGTTCCTATTTCCATTCGGGAACTGGTAATGATTGCAATGTTCCTGCAGGCCTCTGATGTTCAGCTTTAATCTGCTGGCAAACTAAACACGATCCTACGTACTCTGCCACACTTCTTTTCATATTTGGCCACCAATAATATTGTCTAAGGTCTCTGTACATTTTTGTACTTCCAGGATAAACAGATAATCTAGAAGAATGAGCTTTCAAAAGGATCTCATTTCGAAGTTCTTCATTTATTGGAATAAACCATCTATTCCGAAACTTGAGAATTCCATCCATAGAATAGTTGAAATCTGACTTATCTGAAGAATCCATGTTTAACTTGTACTTATTGCATTCAGCATCATTTACCTGGACTTCCTTTATTCTCTCCAAAATAGTAGGCCTCAAGGATATAGCAGAAAGCATGGCTGACACGCTGGACACGATTTCCAGATTGAATCTATGGAATTCTGATTCTAAGGCTAACGGTATGTCAATAATTATTGCCGAGACTAATGTTGTCACTCTACTCAATGCATCAGCCACTATATTCGCCTTGCTGGGGTGGTATTTGATCTCAAAATCATAGTCCTTGACAAACTCCAACCACCGACGTTGCCTCATGTTTAGCTCTTTCTATGTGAAAATATATTTTAGACTTTTATGATCTGAGAATATTTCACAAGATTGTCCATACAAGTAATACCTCCAAATCTTCAACGCAAAAACTACTGCAGCTAATTCCAAATCATGTGTAGAGTAATTCTTCTCATGTATTTTCAGCTGTCTAGAAGCATAAGATATTACCCTTCCATCCTGCATCAAGACACAACCAAAACCAATTTTGGAAGCATCACAATAAATACTAAACTTTCCATTCTCAACAGGGAGTGTTAATATTGGGGCATTGGTCGGCCTCTGTTTCAAGGTCTGAAAACTAAACTCACATTCATCAGTCCACATGTACTTCACGTTTTTCCTTATTAACCGAGTAAGGAGTGTGGCAATCTTCGAGAATCCTTCAATAAACTTCCTGTAATATCCTGCTAATCCAAGGAAACTCCGAATATCTGTAGCATTCTTCGGTTGGGGCCACTCCTCAACTGCTTGAACCTTGACTGGATCGACAGATATTCCATCTCCCGAGATCACGTGACCAAGAAAGTGAACTCTGTCCAACCAAAACTCACACTTGGAAAACTTGGCATAAAGTTGATGTTGCCTTAGTACTCCCAATACCAAGGTCAGGTGCCTTGCATGCTCATTTTTAGTACGTGAATAGATTAAGATATCATCAATAAATACTATGACAAATTTATCTAAGTATTCGTGAAACACTTAATTCATGAGATCCATGAAAGCTGCTGGTGCATTTGTCAATCCAAAAGACATAACCAAAAACTCATAATGTCCATACCTTGTGCGAAAGGCTGTCTTAGAGATATCTTCTGATTTGACTTTCAATTGGTAATAACCGGACCTAAGGCCAATCTTAGAGAAGACTCGTGCACCATTAAGTTGGTCGAATAGATCATCAATCCTTGGTAATGGATATTTGTTCTTGATAGTTAATTTGTTCAATTCCTAATAATCAACGCGCATGCGCAATGATCCATCCTTTTTCTTAACAAAAAGAACAGGTGCACCCCACGGTGAATAACTCGAGCGTATGAATGTTCTCTAAGTTCTGTTGGTGCCAATCTGTAAGGATTCTTAGATACAGGCTCCGCGCCTGGATAAATATCTACAACAAACTCGATTTCTCTATCTAGCGGCAAGCTAGGAAGATCATCTAGAAATACTTCTGGGAAGTCTTGAACAACTAAGATATTTTGAGGACTCGCTTTTCCTACAACCTATGTGTCTATAGCACTCGCCAAAAAGCATAAGTACTCCCCGCATGGAGAAGGTCTAGCATTGATAGGGGTAATAACAGACATTTCCTTACACTTTTTCAAAGCTTAGAAGGTATGTTTCATACCACCAGGGGGTTGAAAACTAACTATTCCAGTCCTACAATCGATTGTGGCATAATGCCTAAACAACCAGTCCATTCCTAGGATTACATCAAATCCCATTATCTCCATGATAATGAGATCGGTAGGTAGATTCATGTTTCCCACTAACACCACACTATCAAGCATCACTCTACTAGAGTGCATGCATTCTCCAGAGGGTAACGTGACATTAAACACATGTTCAGATGGCGTAGGTCATACATCTAACTTAACAGCAAATGTAGACGCTATAAACGAATGTGTTGCACTAGAATCTATTAAAGTAAAAGTAGGTATAGAGTTGATCAATATGGTACCTAACACTACAGCGGACTGTTCTTCATCACCCGACTCCATCATGGAGAATATCCTCGGCTTTATCTTAGCAGGGCCACTCTTTAAAGCTGGACAGTCTCTGTTAATATGGTCGACTTTGTTACAGTGGAAGCATCTAATGACTCTGGGCTTTGGGCAATCCTTGAATGTGTGTCCAATTTCTTCACAATTGTAACACTTTCCTAAGCCAATTCTGCACTCTCCCGGGTGATTTTTCAAACATTTCAGACATTGGGGAAACTTCCCAATATTTTGTACATTCATTCCTGTTCCTTGGCTACCCTGGCCTTCATTGGGACTCTTCATCCCTCTCTGTTGGTGTGGCTGAATGAACTTTCGTAGGGCTTCCTTTGGTCCAGCACATTTCATTTCTGCTTCTTCCACTTCCAATGCCGTGGACACGACTTCTCCGTAAGACAACCTTTAATACCCGAAAACTTGACCCCTATGTAAATTTCTGGTTTCAGTCCATGCATAAATTGAAACACCTTATCCTCATTCCTGTGAACAAAATGTCCAGCAAACCTGGACAGGGACTCAAATTGTCTATTGTACTCAGACACGGACCCCGTCTGCTTCAAGTTCAGAAACTCCATCTTCTTTGCGGTCTGGATGGTGCTTACTTAGATGACCTCTAGGGGGGTTCATTTTCGGGAGTTTAATCAACTCAACCCTCCTATTTTTGTTGGCAGTACTGATACGGCGGAGGCAGAGAACTGGCTCGAAATGATGGAGCTCAACTTCGAGACTCTCCAGACACCAGCGGAGTCTAGGGTTACGCTAGCTGCTTATTTTCTGAGGGAGGCAACTAGGCGTTGGTGGAACGCGATCCACAGTCAGCATAACGTCAACACTATGAGGTGGAGCGAGTTTATTTCTCTGTTCCGCGGTCAGTTTAGCAGCAGAGAGTACAGGGGTATCATGACCAGGGCGTACAATGAACTTGTCAAAGGGTCCATGTCGGTGACTAATTATTACAACCGATTTATCCAGCTGGTGCCATTTTTTGGTGTAGTTGATTTGGAGGCATAGGCTATTAAGTTCGTTCATGGGTTGAATTTCAACATCAGGTGGATTGTGGCGGTCAACCCGTATGATTCTTTGCTTGGAGCGTATGAGGCCGCCTTCCGTATAGAGAGGATGTGTAACTCAGGTAGTGGTACCTTCCAACATGGGTCAGACAACCGACCTTTCGGGAGGAAGATGACTAAGAGGAACCAGTAGCAGGGGTCAGACCAGAGTTTCAGTACGAGCCGCTCTTCTGTTCCTAGTGGGGGCTCATCTGGGGGTAGCAGATACTTTCCTTACAATTGCTACACCTGTGGCCAGCCGAGTCATGCCATGAGGAACTGCCCGCTTAGCCAGCCACAGGGGCAGCAGCCCCGATCTTCATTCTTTCCTTCTGCATCTTCTGGGTCATTTTCTTCCCTAGGACAGAACCAGGGACAACCTCGACCATCTTCCCAGCAGACACAGTTTCAGACTCCCAGCGCCGAATAGAGGATAGGCCTTTCGGTGTTACTCCTTGACCCACCGGGCAGCTCTTTGTTATGAGTCCACCTTCTCAGCAGCAGTAGAGGACAGCTGGATTTCGAGGATCTACTTCCAGGGGCGGCGGTCGTGGTCGCGATCATATGAGCAAAGGAGTTACTGGCCAATCTTATGCAGTGGACCAGGCTGATTATTATCCAGTGCCTGATCAGCTAGCAGTTGTTGACGGTACGGTTCTTATCTTTCACACTTTTGCTCGGGTGTTGTTTGACACTGGGGCATCGCATTCTTTTATTTCTACTGTCTTTGTTAAAGCGTTGAGGTTACCCATCGATAAGATGGAGGTTCCTTTCTTTTTGAACACTCCGCTGGGCGACAGAAGCAGAGTGACTAATATATGTCGAGCAGTCTTTGTGGTTATCAACGACTGCAAATTTTCAGCCGATCTCAATAACTTGCCCATGAGTCAGTTCGACGTCATTCTGGGTTGCGATGGGCTGATGAAGTATAAGACTCTGATTGATTTTCATGTGAGGTTGGTCACTCTTACCTCAAAGACTGGCAGAGTGGTTGCTTATAAAAGAGGTCCCTGTGCGGGAATTGTGAACTCACTCTTTAGAGTATGCTTTGGAGGCAGGAGTGGACTAGAACGATATGGAGGACTTTGGTCGATGGACCTCGACATTGAGACCACGGTGCCTAAGAGGGATATTTCTATCGTCAGGGAGTATGATGACGTCTTTCCCGAGAATCTACCAGGTTTACCTCCAGATCGGGGGATCGAGTTTTGCATCAATCTCGTTCCAGGAGCCACTCCAGTTTCTATATCCGCGTATAGGATGGCACCCGCTGAGTTAGTTAATCTGCGTAAGAAATTAGATGATTTGCAGAGCAGAGGATTCAATAGAGAGAGTATGTCGCCCTGGGGCTCTCCCGTCTTATTTGCCAATAAGGCAGATGGATCGTTGAGGTTGTGTGTCGATTATTGGAGGCTGAACATGGTTACTGTGAAGAATAAGTATCCGCTGCCACGTATTGATGATCTCTTCTATCAGCTCAGAGGTTCACGGTATTTATCGAAGATTGATTTGAGGACAGGATATCATCAGGTGAAGATTTGTGAGACAGATATACCCAAAACTGCTTTCCAAACTAGATATGGGCACTTTGAATTCTTAGTGCTACCGTTTGGGCTGACTAATGCCCCAGCGATGTTTATGGATCTTATGAACCAGATATTCCAACCATATTTAGATCGGTTCGTGGTAGTCTTTATCCATGACGTCCTTATTTATTCAAAGAACCGCCGTGAACATAGTGAGCACCTCCGTATTGTCCTACAGACTCTGAGGGAGCACTAGCTGTATGCCAAGTGAAGTAAGTGTGATTTTTGGCAGAATTCTTGGGTCATGTGGTTTCGCAAGAGGGTATTTTAGTGGACTATGCGAAGATTGAGGCCGTAGTCGATTGGCAACCACCCAAGAACGTTTCTGAGATTCGCAGCTTCCTTGGCCTGGCAGGATATTATCGGTGTTTTGTGGAGAATTTCTCTTCTATTGCCGCGCCTCTTACCAAACTCACTCGCAAGGATGTGCGGTTTGTTTGGGATGGTGATTGTCATAATGCATTTGAGGAATTTAAGCGGAAATTGACCAGTGCTCTGATTCTGACAGTTCCCAATGGGGACGTTCCATATGCAGTCTATACGGATGCTTCAGGTGTTGGCATGAGTTGTGTTCTTATGCAGGAAGGCAAAGTAGTGGCGTATGCTTCTCGACAGTTAAAGCCCCATGAGCGGAACTATCCTACCCACGACTTAGAGCTCGCCTCCATTGTCTTCTCTTTGAAAAATGTGGAGGAGTTATTTATATGGAGTCAGCTTCCAGGTTTTCTCCTATCATAAGAGTCTGAAGTACTTATTCACTCAGAAAGAGCTCAACTTAAGGCAGCTCAGGTGGATGGAGTATTTGGAGGATTATGATTTTAGTCTGGAGTATCATCCCGACAAGGCTAATGCTGTTGCTGATGCATTGAGCCGATATCCTCGTGCTTCCATAGCCTGTTTGATTCGAGATGAGTGGAAGAATTCGGTGACCATCGGAGATTTTGAGTTTCATTATCATGATTCTGGGAGTACAGCTTATATATACCATGTAGTGGCTACATCTTCGATGCTTATTAGGGTGAAGCAACTACATCGGCAAGATGAGGAACTTGTAGCGAAAGTGGGACAGCTTCAGAATGGGGAACAACTTGAGGGTTGATCAATAAACGCCGATGGTGATCTTGTCACGGCCCTAATACTGTACCCAATTTCCGTACTATATATTTTTTTTTATACTTTAAATAAACTCTAAGCGGAACCTAAACCGAAATCGAAACCAGAATCGAAATCGGAATTGAGTTCTAACTTTTAAAATAATTTAAATAAAACTTAAAATCATTTAATTAATACTTAAATTAATTAAAAACCGTCGCCAGGGGCGAAATG
The DNA here is from genome assembly GCA_022432975.1 of Begonia masoniana. NCBI lineage: Eukaryota > Viridiplantae > Streptophyta > Magnoliopsida > Cucurbitales > Begoniaceae > Begonia > Begonia masoniana. Next base: position 45,535,580 of record CM039504.1, on the reverse strand, counting down.
GAATTTCGCCCCAATATGCAGAGGCGATTATTCGCCCATAAATGGGGCGAATAATCACCCTTAGGCGATTATTCGCCCATAAATGGGGCGAATAATCACCCTTAGGCGATTGCAACAGGCGACCAGTCGCCTGTTGCAAATCGCCAGTGGCGATCAGTCGCCACATTTGTGGCGACCATCTGGCGACCAGATCGCCCTCCTAGGCGAATGGTCGCCAACCCCTCTGCCCCTTCTCCTTTTTCTTTCCCTTCTTCTCTCATTTTCTTCTATCTTTCTCTTCCCTTAATCTTCTCTATACACTTTACACCTCCTTCACCATTTCACTAACAAAATCATCAAACATACTCACTCAAAAATCTCATTTTACCAATCGCCCCAAAATAATGATTCGAAACACATTTAAAACATAACCTATTTTCATGGAAACAAACCGCATGGATATGTTTAAAACCTAAACAAACCCTCCTGTTTTGAAATCAACAAAAGATTATAAATCCATTTCCAATACATTTCAAAACATCGATACGTAAACATATCAACTACCAGTTCTCAAACATCCTAAAATGTCTATACAATTATCAATCCAAAATATCCTAAAAACCCCAAAATCTATACATACGTACGTCCCCACGGGTCAGGTAAGCGTCGACTGCGCTAGCACACCACCGCAGCCATCCTTCGTCAACTGGATCACTCTTCAGGTGGAGGGATCTCATCCTCACCTTTTTCCTCGTAGTCACCTACACCATATAGACACCTATGAGATAAAAATCTCAGCAAGCTCTCATAAATGCAATGCATGCTGTGTGTATGAGTTCTTAATCATGCATCATTTTCATTACTTTACTTTACTCTGTGGGTGTCACCGAGATCTCTTCCCCCTAACCGGAGAGAGCACATCCAGCGGTCGGACTACTCTTTCCAGCTATAGGGGGGTACACGCTTACAACACGTACAGCCGTGCCTGAGCCCCATCTCGCGTGACCTGTAACTATATGAGTACGTGTTAGATGTGGTATTGTAACAGACCCGTAAGTCGATCTACACAATAGATCAATAGCCCCTCTCCAGGCCACATCGCCATTTTCTTTAAAACATCGTGCGAAAATTCGTTTTCATGCTATATAAAACCCGTGATGCGTGAGCAGTTCAATATGACATAAAGTAAACATACATGATTTATACCATCGAGACAATAAAGCAATTAAAAGCATAATCTATACAGAACTAATCCTAACTACCCAACCAAAACAAATTTAAGCCTATACATCTCCGAAACTCCTCGAGACGACCTCGACGTACGGTGTAGGCCAATCGGCCAGAGAAGATCACGAGAACTTACCTCGTGTCCAAAGCAGCTCAAGCTCCGTCCACGAGCGTTGTTTGTCTGAAGCAAAACACAACGTTTATCGTTAAAACGAGTTTAAACTTCTAAACGTCCAAATTTAACCAAAACCTTATCTAAGGAATTTCTTAAAATCTCAACCTAACTAATCGAAGTATTTAAACCACGATTAACGCTCGATAGTTTAAAATTCCAATTAACGAGTTTTCCTAAAAACCTGAAAATTCTCCAAATTTTAACATTTCTCACAAATAACTCTAACTTCGTCCAATAACGTTCAATACGTCCTATACATTCGTAATCTACAACAATCTATCGATTTCGAACCCTAAATCTCAATTTTTAAACAAAACCCTAATCGAAACCCTAACCGTATAACCTTGCGAAAACCGAAAACTAACGCTCTAAAACTTTAGATTCATACCTAGAGCGTCGAATGGAGGAGAAAACGTGAAGAAAACGGAACGATTGGAGGACGAACGGAGGTTGGAAGTGAGAATCGCCGTGAATCGCCAAGGAGGGAGGAGAAGTCGCAGGGAGAGAGGAGTTCGCGTGGAGAAGAAAAAGAAGACAATTCAATTTTAATAAAAATTGACTTGGTAAATTACCGTTTCGCCATTCCTTTGTTTTCTATTTGTTTCGTCATTTGTTTCGTTGATTGTCTAACGATTCGGTTTCTCCAAATCTCCTTATTTCACCAATAACTCCAACCTATTATTTGGGATTTATTAAAACTATCTGTTCGCAATTCGGACCTCGTTTACTATTTTTACTTAAACGTTATTTATATTACGAGAAACGTAATTTCTCGAAATATAGGGTTATTACTCCGAAAATTCTCGTAAATTCCTTAAAATTCCAATTAATAATTAGGATCATAATGGCGCTTCTTTTTCGCAAAACGAGTTTGATTTGACATATTTATAAAAAATACCAATATATATTATAATATAAAATTCTGTACAGGCCGGATATTACAGATCTGTTCTACCATGGTAAGGTAGCAGTTCCCAACCTCGTCGATTTGAAACAAGCCATCCTAGATGAGGCTCACAGGTCCAATTTTGCTATTCATCCGGACAGTACAAAGATGTGTCATGATCTGAAGCACCAGTATTGGTGGGTTGGCATGAAGTGAGAGGTAGCCGAGTTTGTGGCTCGATGTATGACATGCCAGCGAGTCAAAGCTGAACACCAGCGGCCGGTAGGGTTGCTCCAGCCATTGCATATTCCATAGTGGAAGTGGGAGGGAGTCACCATGGACTTCGTTACTCATCTGCCGATGACTCCTCAGCATCTGGATGCTATCTGGGTTATTGTGGATTGGCTGACGAAGTCGGCACATTTCATTCCCGTTAGAATGAATTTCTCAGTTGTCAAGCTCAACCGATTATATGTGCAGCACATTGTTCATCTTCATGGGGTACCTTTGAGCATTGTGTCTAATCGTGATTCTCGCTTTACTTCGGGGTTGTGGAGAGGATTGTAGAATGAGCTTGGTATGAAGACTAAGTTCAGCACTGCACATCACCCCCAGACAGATGGGCAGTCAGAGAGGACCATTCAAATATTAGAGGACATGCTGAGGTCTTGTGTTCTGGATTTTGGTAACAGTTGGATCAAGCACTTGTCACTGGTAGAGTTTGTGTACAACAACAGTTTCCAAACCAGCATCGGAGTCTCTCCATTTGAGGCATTGTATGGCTGGCCATGTCGTTCCCCTTTGTGTTGGGTAGAAAAGGAAGAACGACTTTTGCTTGGGCTTGATATCATCCAAGAGACCACTGAGAAAATCCACCAGATTCGCGAGAGACTAAAGATTGTGCAGAGTAGGCAGAAAAGTTATGCCGACCTGAAAAGACATGAGGTGGAATTTGATGTTGGAGATATTGTCTTTCTGAAGGTTCATCCTACCCGGGGTGTCAGCGGGTTTGGAATGAAAGGGAAGTTTAGCCCCGAGATATGTTGGGCCATTTCAGATTACTGAGAGGATTGGAGTAGTTGCTTACAGGTTGGATTTGGTGACTCAGTTGGGACACGTGCACGACGTATTCCACATATCGCAACTGAGGAAGTACATTCCAGATCTGTCTCACAGTGTTTCGTGGGGTGAGTTGCCCGTCCAGGCTGACACGACGTATGATGAGGAGCTAGAGCGGATTTTGGGACATGAGCTTTCGGTTGCTACGTCGTCGAGAGGTTCCATACGTTAGGGTGCTGTGGAGGAACCACACAGAGAGGGAGGCTATTTGGGAGCTGGAGTCCGAGATGGACAAGAGATACCCTTATTTGTTTTATGATTGGTAGAGGAGGCGAATTTCGAAGACAAAATTCATAAAAAGATGGAAATGATGTAAAATCCGCCAAAATTTTGTGAATGAAAATTTCTGGATAAATTTTTCATGAATTTTTTTTTAGTGGAAATTTAAGCCCGAATACTCAAATTTTTAGAAACATCCGAAATTGTCGAGCGAAGTTGTTTGAGAATTTTAAATTGGAAATCGAAAAACTATTAAATGGGTTTAATAGATTTGATATAAAAATTTAAAAGAATTAAGATAAAATTGAATTAAAATAAAATAATAAAATAAAATAAATAGTTAAAACATTAAGGTTTTCAAAGAAAACCTTAATGTTTCATCGTTTGGCAGACCTAAAGAAACAGAGAGAGAGAGAGAGAGATGACAGCGAAAGGGGATAAACGCTGACGCCGGAAATCACCACCGTTCGGCGCGATCTTGGTGTCAAAAGCTTCGTCTCGAAGAGTGGATCAACGTTGTTGAAGAGTGCTTTCGACGGTAAGCTCTCTTTCTCTCGATTTTTGCCCGAGAAGGTTCGAGATTTTTAGGTTTCGTCGATATGTGATTTTCGATCGATTGTTTGGTGTTTTTGGCTTGAATCGACCAGAATGGAAGTGAGAAATGTGTTGGAAACGAATTGTGGTCGAAAAACAGGTCGAAAAATAGGTTTTGGTGCTCGGTCGTCGTCGGTCGAGTTGACTCGGTTGATGGCCGAGTTGACTCGACACTGGGCCGAGTCAACTCAAACATTTGGCTGAGTCGACTTCGACCCAAGACCGAGTTGGGCCTGGGCTGAATCAGGCCCAGCCTGAGCCGGGTTGACCGGATTCGGGCCAGGCCAGGTCCAGACCCAATGGCTCTCCTGGGCCAAGTCCAACCTGGATCCAGTTGGGTCTTGCCGGGTCTGATTCGAGCTTGGCCGGGCCGGGTTTGATCGAGCCAGACTAACTTGGGTAGGGCCGAATCGACCCGAACCAGTCGGGTCCAAACCGAACCCAAACTGAAATGGACCGACCCGGTCAGTCAAAGTTGACCGTTGTCTTTGACTGACGTTGACTTTGACCAAATGTTGACTTTTGACCAAAAGTCAACTTGAGCCATTTGGGCCTTATTTTGCCTCGGTTCGTAGTTTATATCGTTTATCAACCTAATTGGATCTTGATGGATTCCCTTCCTTGTTTGACATCCAGATTCAGAGGATTTTGCAAACCTCGAGACGATCCCCGAGGATACACGGACCACTAAAGTTAGGAGGACTCGCCTCGGTGGTATGGGTTATTATATTTTCTGCGATATACCTACATAACATGCATATACGTATTATTTTGGTGGATTACTCTTGATAATGATGTTGGTTGTTTTAAAAACATGAGCATGTCGCATTAAATAGGCATGCATACTTTTGACTTGATTTGACTGCCTACTGCCATGATTTCTTGTCTTGCCGATGAGTTTAAGTTGAGATTGATAATCATACTATGCTGTTGTGTTTTATTGTGGATTGGTTTTCTAATGCATTGCATAGTATTCTATATTGCCATATGGAATTGAGTTTAGAGGTAATCGTTTGGCACTCTTTGCGAGGCCTAGCTAAGAATATCAAGGGATTTTGCCCAGATGCACCCGTGTTTGAGGGATTGTCGTGGTACTCCCCACACTTGTTTGGATAGGGCACCGAGATGAGTGGTTGTTGATTCCCTCTGGGTTCAGTTCCCTCTAGTTAAACTCCTTGCATGTGGAGTTGTGGGTTCGGAGCTTTGGCTAGCCCAGGGTCTGCCGACCGATCGAGAGTGATCATTGATTCCCTCTTGGTGAGCTACCGTGTGATCTACGAGGCCCAGGGTATGTCAACCGATCGAAAGTGATCGTTGATTCCCTCCTGGTGACCTACCGTATGATCCACGAGGCCCACGGTATGCCGACCATGATTCCCCTGATGGTGGACTATATCTCTTCTCCTTATGAGGTTTTGTCTAATGTTATTGCTGCCTTTCTGTGTGGTGTGTTTCGGAGGATCCTTGTGTGGTCTTCTTTTTCACTGTACACTTGACTATGTAGTATGGTATGGATAGTGAAGGCGTAGTATGTATACACTTTATTTTAAAAATTAGCCCGATCGATCTATCTAAAAATGAGAAGAGATTTAATAACATAGAATTGGTTTTGATAGTTGATACTCATTCATTGATATTATAACTAGCATGCATTATAACATGAGTGGTAGGTATAACATCCCATATTGAGTTTGTCACTCACCCCAACGACTTCTCCCTCCTTCACAGGTAAAGGAAGAAGGAAGCAGAAGTGAGCTGGATCGGCACCAATCGTTTAGAAGTTGTGTTTATTTCTATTTTTTGGCATTTCGTGAAATGTAAGAACATAATCTAGATATTGCTACATTTTTGGGTTTGTAACAATCTTTATTATTCCAGTTTTTCTATTATTGCTTGTTTCTCATATTTGTTACATTGAGGAGTCTTGGATCATTGAAAAAAACTTCCGCACTCAGCCTTAGACTAGATGGTGGACCTCCTCGAGGTTGATCGTTTAGCCTGGTTGTGATGACCCGAATGGATACGTATGAGGAGGAATCACCCAGTGCTCCGCAAATCCTGAGTGGGACTTGGGCTGAAGGGTGACGTGCTGGGTTCAAACTCCGCAGATCCCAGGTTGGACTTGGGCTGGAGGGTTCGGTCGTAGAAAGGGGGTTCGTCATAATCCCACATCGCTTGGGGAAGTATGTGGAAATGAAACATATGTAAAGAGACCTTCCCAAGATAACAAGATGCGTTTTGGAGCACGATTATCAACGGATCTCAAAAGAACTCCGAAGTTAAAAGTGCTTCGGCGAGAATAATACTAGGTTGCGTGACCGACTGGGAAGTCCTCGCCAAACAAAGCCGTGAGGAGAGGATATTGGGTTACGGCTTAATCCCCAGAGCGGACAATATCTTGCTGAAAAAAGGGGTCGTTACACTGGCGTTTCTGTCCGACCCCCTTCCGGGTCGTGACAATTGTCACATGAGACTTTGAAAAACCTAGAGGAGCGCCACACGTCGCCTCAGAGTGTAGATGTGCTTTTCGTAGTTTCTACAGTACATGTGCTCATAAACAAGCACTATCGCGCCGAAATGGGTGAATTAGGTCAAATGAGTTATTTTAATGATGATCTATGTACAGAGGACACACCAAACAATGAAAAGACGTTGGAGACTTGAGAATCCCAAAGAAAAAAGATTTTGGATGCTTGTTTCATGAAGATTATTGTGGAGATTCCGATGACGCACGAAAAATCATCGAGAGCGGGAGTTTCAATTAGTTTTATCTTTCTTTACCAACTCTTATTTTTGTTGTAGTAGTCCTTGACTATCTATTATGATATTTTTGTTGTTTTTCCCTCATGTAATTATTATAAACTAAACTTTTACCGTAGAGTTTTGAACTCAACATGTCATTTTGATTACTTTCTATATTTCTCAATTTTATTCTTTAGTATTGAGTTTGATTATTCTGTTTTGAATTTATTGATAATCTAATTAAGTGACCGCTAATTAGGTTAGTTTAATCACATAAATATAATTTATGGTAAGGATTTGTCTGCTTAGATTTAGACAAAATAATATACAATTGAGTGAAAAATCGTGTGCTTATATATAGGAGAGAGATATACATGTATAACATATATAATCATCTAGAGAACATGAACTTAATGAATCATTGTAATTTTTATTCGCGTAAGAATAGAGTGAAATAAATCTATAAAGATATTTTTAATTGACTATTGGGAGAGATTTTTAGAAAATTATGGTTACCCGATTAACAAAACCTTGCTTTGGAATTAATTGAAAAAGGTTAGTTATTTACTTAGGTGAAATGTTATAATCCTTTATTTCATAAAAAGTTACTCAGTTTTTTTGTCATGTTTTTAATTATTAATCTATTAGTATCAATTTTTTGTGGGTTTGATTTATCACTTTATTACTTACGGTGACACGGGACTTGCATTTTATAAAATCATTAACAAACTTTAGATCTTAGAGACTAAAATCTAAAATCATTTGAAGGAGCTTTAGCTCAAGAAGGAGAAGGCAGATGGGTTTGTGTGTGAAGAGCGAAGATTCAGCAAGCCAATTCAACCAAGATCTTCGACCAAAAATCACAATTTTACACGGCTAGATGAATAGATAAATTCGTGCATCACAAAATGATATTCAATCACGTGGTTTGATCCATTGTACAAAGTAGTATTCTAATAGGCCTCCTATTAGGTTTACGTATAGTAGGAGGAAGAATACTGAAATATGGGAGGAGAGTGCTCAGCCTCTCAAAAGCTGGTGCAAGAGCTTGTAATTCTCATTCGATAGAATCAACAAGGAATAGTATTTACTAGTTGGAATTGTGATTTCTATCGTTTGGTATCAAAGTAGTTGTGTTCTATGGTTACTCGGTCTAATATGTGTCAAGAAACAATGGCAAATTGGCAAACAAGATTATCTATGCTGAGGGAGGATTTTTTTATAGGAGTTAAAAGAAAAGATAAAAGACTATCGACGATCGAGGAAAAGACTGAGAGAATTCCAACAATGGAGCGAGATTTGATTTTCTTATGTGATGGGTAACGAAAATTTAGGGTTCTTGCATGCTACTTAGTTATGTCATTTCAACAAACACCTTATAAACTTCTTCAAACATCAAATTAAATGTAGTGACTTTATAAGCGATTTCTTCCCCAAAACATTCAGAATATCATCCAAGCATGCTAATATCAACAATAGGTGAATAAAGTATGAGCAATAAACCAAAAACAACAACTAAATATCAAGAGCAAGTTCAATATTCAAAGCAGATTTTTTTTGAGCAGTTTTTTGTATAGAAATGAAATGTACAGCAAGTAAACGAAATGGAAACAATGTTATTGCACTTAAACGACTCTCATGAAATGTTAGACAATAATAATAGAACAATATTAAGCAAAGAAATGAAAAAAATAAAAAGAAATTCGCTACCTAAAGTGGCTAAACCCGAAAGTGCACAAATCTGGAAAACTGATTTTGTTAACAGCAGAAGGTAACTTAACTTCAACGAACAATGCAGCTAAAAATTTGTAAATAAAGGCACAAATAAAAGGTACCAAAATGTTCCCACGGATGTTAGCTACGCTCTGATACCAAAATGATGGGTAACTACTTGAAAATGAGCGAGTTATCACCCAAATAGTAAGGGTTGCTCACCGGTCGGCTAATCCGAGAGCAATAAAATATATAAGCAGAAACGGAAGCATTAAAATGTTCGAATGGAAACGATTTCTTCAAAGAAAATGAAGCTAAGATGTAGAATATGAAGTTCGTATGAAGTGTTAAAAATATTCAGTAAAAAAAATGGAAGAAAAAATGTTGAAGCCCTGAACCGGCCGATAGAGGTATGGAAGACCTCTCGGCTAATGTTTCTTCCAAGAGAAGAAAACCGGTCTTTGGGTATGGTTTTACCTTCCTCTTATGGATCCAACCTCAAGGAGGTGGGGAAGAGGGAAGGGTAAGAATTTACAAGCCACCACAAGCTTGTAAATAATGGAGGTTCTCTCCAATCGGTTTAAGCAAACCGATACTTACCTTGGGCACCAACCCTTGGTGGGATTTCCAATGGCACCAACCCTTGGAAGAAGACTTTCTCTAGACACTAGTCTAAATGAAATACCTCAATTGTATTAAGTTTGGCAAAAGACCCATACAATGGCCAAGTGTGATGCTTAAATAGAGATCCTATGGTAGCTAGGGTTTTGTAAGTTTGAATGTGAACCGTTGGATGAGTATGATGATGGGTGGCCAAGATTATTTGTGCTTGTACTTCATCCAATGGTGAGGCTTCCTCCCTTACAAATATCATCAAGCATGCTCCTTGTGCCACATCATCAATCCTTGTGAGCACTACCTCTTGTCCTTGCTTTTTCATCCAATGGTGAGGCTTCCTCCCTTACAAATGTCATCAAGTGCCCTCCTTGTGCCACTTCATCAATCCTTGTGTCCACTACCAATTGTTCTTTGTGTGCTTCTTCTCAATATTGTCTTCTAATGGGTTGGGCCTCCCACATCAAGATGATTCACTTTAACCCAAATTAGCTACCCACCATACAACTCTAAGGGCTAATGGTTTTTGCCACAACATAAAATAAAACTAATGTTTGTTTAAAGAAAACCAACATAAAATAAATTACAAGATTTGTCTCCAGGAAGACAAATTCCCGCTTCTGCTAATCCAGCTGATTCTTTTCATCTCGTGCATCCCAAGAGGTTAAGTGATGAGGTTGATCATTGCCATGTGAATTGGGCTTCCGCTCCAAGCCTTCATTGAGTCCATTACCTGCAAAAGAAATAAAGTCATTAGTAAGCAAGTAATAAGTAGTATGAGCTTTGGATATGGATTGGGCCTTAGTCTTGGATTGGGCTTTTGGGCCTATTGGCACATCATTATGGGATCAAATAGTGCAGATGTTATCAAAAATTGAGGAGAATTTGTTGATGGGAAAAAATAAGGGAATGTTATATTTCAGTGTGACCCGACTTCTATTGGGTCAAGCTAGTGAGCAATCTCATTTAGAGTTATAAAACTCACGATTACATCTCGATCTTCAAATAATGATATTATCATTTGCTTGTGATTTTTTCTCGAAAGAGTTTTCCCATGTAAGTCCAGTATCTCACGTTCACATTTTTGTTTTTCGATACACTTGATTTCTAACTAGTGATATTCGAGTCTTGTTGGGGAGAGATTTAAGAATTCGATTTTCGAAATTCGTTGAAACATCAATTTTCTCCAGTTGTTTCATAACGAACAAGTTTTTCGTAATTTTTAAGAACATTATAGTTTTTGGAAAAAAAAAAAGAAAAAATCTTACCCCTGTCATTCATCTTATTCATAAAGATTTGTTCTTCTTTATTGTTCAACTGCCATCAGAAATTGTTGATTTGTTCACAGTGAAAGCTCCAATTTTTTCCTATTAGAGTTTGTCGAAGTCTTTGTCCCTCTGAGCGACAGGTTCGTTGTTAGGGGGTTTTTTATTCATTGTCAGTCACCATAGATCTGTGTTGTTGTTCTCTGATTTCACTGTCGAGCCGTTTCGATTGGAGCTATCATGAGATTTTCTTTTCAAGTTGAATTTTTGACGGAGATAAAAACTTTTGATAGTCCTTATGATTTTTAGAAGATTTTTGGGAGATCAATTTAGATGGTTTGGGATTGATTTGAAATCAGGAGAATATCTCAATCTTGAAAATTATTTTCGATTGAAATTCATGATTTGATTTTGGGGCTCGCAAAAATATAATTAGTGGGATATCTTTTTAACTTTTATGATATTCATGATTTTTTACCGGAATTTTTATGTTGAATATTTGAGAGTAAATATCGAAATAAACCTGAAGTGAGGATATTTTTAATGAATACCTCAAACTTATAATTTTGTCAACTAACATAGCAACCGACATCTCCCTCCTCTATTTCTCCCTCCCTCCACTCTCTCTCTCTCTTCTCCTCCTCTTTCTCTCGCAACCATAAAAGATCCGTTTCTCTCGCCCACTCTGACCACCGACTATAACGATGACGAACTGAGTTTCGCGTTAATGGAGGGAGAAAAAGTGGAGATCTCTTCTGTTTCAAGGTGCCTGGAAAATCATTTGTGCTTTTCTTGGATTTTCTTTTGTTTCTTTTTGCACAAGTCCCCACTTTATTCTTTTCTGTGGTTGGTTTTTTTCTTTCCTTGTCTTTGTTTCTAAATTTCTGGTGGTCACTTTCATTTTTCTTCAAGGGGATTAGATTAGAGTTTCAGAAAGAGTTAGCTCTCTATTCGGCTAGTGAGAATCTGGAAATTTTCCCGACTTCACAGGAAGTGGGTCTGAAGGGGGGGGGGGGGGGGGGGGGGGGGGGGGTGCAAACATTTTTAAATTTATGCCAAAAGATGGTTCTATGATTGTAATTGACCTTAAATGGCTGAGACATGTTAGTAATGCAATTGTCCATCCAAGAGAAAGACCATTACAAAACCCTTAGAAGATTTGCTATTTACTCATAGCGATTTAGGAAAGGATATGTTTTGATTGAAAGAAAGGGAGGGAATTTAATTTTTATTCTGATCGGTCCTTCAAAAGGGACGGACCATCATTTTCAGGCGGCCTCCACTTGATACAAAGTGGGGAGGGAATCAGATTTTTCAGGGTTGTAGAGACAGAGGAGAAAGGAAGAGAGAGTGGAGATGGTGGGAGAAACGGACAGAGGGAGAGTTAACAAATTCTTGTGACGGAGTTGAATGAGTTTTATAAATTAAAAGTTCAATACCCTAGGTCCATTTTGATATTTATCTAATATTTTATTGAAGTCAATTATTTGAATTAGATGTTTTGTTGAAAAATAGATTTTTTGGACAATGAAATCTTTGGAGTAGATCTTCCATTGATATTCGATATTTCGTTATCGGAGGATAACGATAGTGGATTATAAAGGGTTTTGAAGGATGCATTTGATATGTCAGGTCAAAAGGAGATATATGCTCAAAAGGAGATATATGCTCGAAGAAATTTGGATGATGTTTTATGGTATTTGAAGATGTCATCATCGTAGTTTAAGTATTTATTAAATTTGCTTAGCATCAGCTGTTGAATATACGCTTAGTGATCTATATATTTCTTTGGAACGACAAGTGAGCCCTCTTTGCAGATTTTCTTTAAAGAGTGTGGAAGAGAAAAATTTGATGAACTGATAATTGGTTTCTTGCAGCAAAATTTGTTCAAGGGGGAGATTGTCAGAATTTAAGTTTTTGAATTTGTTTCTTTGGGCCGGGTTGACGAGTATGTACTATGAACCTTCCTCGTAGAATTTATGTCAAGCTAGAGATTGTCATATTTTGGTGTGACCCGAATTATATCAGGTCGAGTTGGTGAGCCTATAGATCTCATTTATAGTTTTGTTTATATTGTTTTTTTTTACGAAAGAACAATTAAAAAATATCTTTTCTTTAAAGAAGAAGAGAGAGAAAATAGATGAATGCAAGCCGGGAATTCTATTCTTATTAAACATCAGAATTACACTTTTAAACTTCAAAAAATCAAAATAAAGAGAATATCATAAACCTAAAAATCATGTCGTTATCTGCAACAAACAAACTTTTTTCTAAAAACTAGGATAATTTGATTTATTAAATTGAAAATAATAAATAAAACCATAAAGAATGTGTGGACTCCTAAAGTAGTTTCCTAACACTTCTTGCTTTATAAGCTGCAAATTCCAATTTTCTTTCACATAAACTCAAACTTGCTAATTGTAAGTGACTTTTGTAAACAAGTATGACAATTCATTTTTATTTTTCTGCACATCTCTCAAGAAAAAAAGTTTACTATTGAAATGTTTGGTCTTCCCGTGAAATACTTGATTGTGAAAGGTTGCAATAGCTGCGCGATTATCAATTAAAACTTTTGTGTCATTCTTCTGCTTCATGTGTGAATCATACATAATTTTCTTTAACCACAAGGCTTGGTTCATCTTTTCTGTTGCAACAATAAACTTGATTTCTATAGTAGATTGTGTCATATTATCTTTCTTTTTTGAACACCATTTGAACATCTCTTAACCTTTCAGAGAAGGCGTTCTTTGCCAGCAAGCAATGTCTGTATGAATTAATTTCCCTTCTTTACTGCTCTCCATGTTGCCTTGAGGATGGTTTATTGTTTTTCTTTCCAATCTGACACACTTTATAGTTCATTTGCAATCTTCTTGGATTTTATTTGTAGCAACCCTTATGAAGATAGTGTCGAGTCTCTTGTGTCGTACTTCACTGATATTTTCTGTGATTGGAAAGTTAGTTTGCTCATTCTCTAATGGATTTAGAGTAAAGTTTCTCCCTTTGATTTTTACTTTGAAAATATATCTGCCAACTGCATCTTTAATCAAGCAACTTCTGTCTTCAAACATAACTTTATAATCCCTTTTCAATTAATTGTTCAACACTTGACAAGTTTTGATCAATTTCAGGGACATGTAGCACATCACTGATATATAATTTTAATTTCCAACACGAACCTTTGATTAGTTTGCATTGTTTTAGTTTAATCCTCTCATAACTTCTGTCTTCAAACATAACTTTATAATCTCTTTTGTTTTTTTTAATCTACAAAGATAAAAGTATCCCATCAAACTTGAGGTAATGAAAAGCTACTTTGTAATTATCTCAATGATGCCGAATTATAAGTTTGTAGAAATTATTCTACACTGAACATCATGAAATCTGAACAAGGAAAACCTTAAAAGATCAGATTCATTCACGGAACTTGGAATCGTAAACTAAAATAGAAGAAATAACAGCGAGATCTGGGCAGAAATCCTTAAGAAAAAGAAAATCATGATCGAAGTAAAGAAAATTCATTATGAAAAATTAAAATACGAAGAGAGTTTCCTGTGCAGTAATGAATAATAATTATCTAATACAAATCTCGGGTCAAAGTAAAAAAACATTCATAAAACATTCATAATCTCGGATCTCAATGCCATCGTCACATAATTATACGAAAGATTCATAATTTTGTTTTATCACATTTGTTGCCGTTCAAATTTTTGTTGCAAGCAAATATTTAGGTGACAGGCCAAAAGCACCACTTCAGGGCAAACATGAAATGATGTTCCAAGATTGGAGAAGATGGCAAGTGAGCGGGCAAACTTTCTTGCTTCACGCAGATTATGGCTTCTAATTCCACCACCAAAATTGATCAAATAACCTTAAAACCAAGCATTTATGTTGGTTAGAATTCAAAAAGACATCCCATTTTTGTCTTTCAATTTAAAACCAAGCATCAGTTTTTCTTAGAGGAACATCTAATTTGAAATAAAATGTGCTCCGCTTCTCATATTTTAAGATTTGTTTCAATTTAATAATTGGAGCTTCAATTTTTTAAATTAATTTTTTAGAGCTCTATTGATTAGGGGTGTACGTGGTCCGGTCCGGTCCGGTTTTGAAAAAAATTCAGACCGGACCAATAATATTCGGTTTTTATTTTTTAGGACCAGTACCGTCAAAATTTTTTTAAGGACCAGACCGGAACCGGACCAGAATTTCGGTTCGGTTCTGGTCCGGTTCTAATTTTCCCAATAAAAAATTTCAAATTAAAAAATTTCAAACCAAACTTTAATTTTTGTCAACCTACAAACTTTCAACTCTTTACTGCATGATTAATCACCTAAAAAGAAAAAACAACTGTTTATATGCAAACCCACGTTCTACTATTCTACTGAAGTTAATCTGCTTGGTAATTTCCTCCATGAGTTTTCACTTCATCTATGGAGATTACCTTCGTTCATGAAAAAGTTTTCTTCAGATTTACCACAGTGGGTATTTGAAATGAGGAAAATAGTCTCTTACAGTCTGGTTAGATAGATTTTCATCTAATCATCGTCTTCTTTCTGTTCTTTGCTGATTGTTAAAATCTGATAGCCAGTCGCCAAAGAGACGTTCATGTCTTTTTGATATTCTATGAAGTGATTACCCCCAAAACTATGGCTTCAAATTAACTGATAATCAATCACCACCCACTTCTGTAATCTACCTGAGAGCAAGATCTCAAGAATTGATTCTCATTGAAATTTGAAATGAAGTTTTGAATTGGTGGGAAGGTTGGGGAGTGTCACACCGACTAACAGGGAGGGTGAACCCAGCTTATAAGTGCTTAAGACTCGGACCTTTGGGCCGAGAAAACTATATACCTGTCAAGAGTGTTGTGAACCCAAAGAACTCAATGCTCAAATAGGAAGAAAACATCAATAAATACATCAATAAAAACAGCAACAAAATTAACAGAACCGAAACATGCTCTCGGAAATTAACAGCAACAAAAACCAACTAATGAAAACACTCACAAAATTAACAGCAAAAAAACATGCTCTCGGAAATTAACAGCAACACCATGAAAAATTCAGGTAAAAAGCAACACGAAATTAACAGCAATGAAACACCTACAAAACAACACAACAAAATCGATGATTGGCAGGTTGTAGCTCAGAAATTAACAGAATCAAATGCTCTCGGTCACGCCCGAAGAGTCTCCCAAAAACAGCAGCACAATGAACGTAAAATAGAGAACAACGTGGAATGATACGACAGATTGTAGCTGGAGGGAATACCTGTACTTACTCAGAGTTTCAGAGAGCTCCGGCGGGTTCAGATTGAAGGCGTCGGCGTCGGCGTCGGCGTCGGCGACGGCTAAGAGAGAATATTGAACGACAGATTGAAGGCTTCTACTTGGGGTTCGGGTTCGGCGACCGGCGTAGGCGAGCGAGACTGTCTCTCCTCTCCTCTCCTCCATGAACTTCAACACTCGACAGAACGAAAATTAGATTAGGGCTTCGGGTTAGATAGTTTTCTACTTTTCATTATTTTTGTGTGGTCCGGTTCTGATTTTCGGGTTTTTGTCATTAAACCCGAAAACCGAACCGAGAATTTCGGTTCTGCTTTTGCAGAACCGAAATTCATTTTTTTTTTTTAAGGAAACCCTACCAGAACCGGACTAAATAGGTCGGTTCTGGTCCGGTTCTCCGGTCCGGGTGGGTTTTGTACACCCCTACTATTGATCTTTCATTTTTTTAGTTGATTTTCGTCAATAAATTTTACGACATTTGTCAATTGGTCTTAAGACTTGTGTCAAAATGTTCATGTAACCAAAAAAAAATCTCATTTTTTCCTTGATAAAATTTTAATTGTTTGACTTGACCTCTATTACCAACCGACTGAATCCACACTAATGACCCATTTCGGTAAAACTAATTAAATATGATGTGTTCATTTCCGAGAAAATTGAAAGTATCATGATTAAATTAAGACAAAGTTTAAATTATGCGGAGTAATAATAAGTACAAATAACACTAATCTAAATAATATTTAGGAGCCACTAGTTGAAAAGAATGTCAAAGGTGATGAAATGAGGGTGGTCAAAGTCTAAAGAGTGCATTTTTGTGCTAAGAAAGCACCCAAACAAAAAGTCAAAGAAGAGTATTCAAAACAATGAGAGAGATTGAATGGATTCATGCATTAGAGCTTCCCCACAAAAAACGAAATGAAGAAAAACATTGAACCTGATTTGTTAAACAATTCCAAAAGTTGGTGATGACAAACACCATTGTTCATCCTCATTTTTTTTTTAATATACATATTTTTAATGTAACATTCCAAAATTTTATTCCCAAATTAAAGATTCAATTTCTACAAAATCTCAATTAAAAACCCTAATTGCACTCAACATAAATAATCTCTAATTTCAGCACAAAATTGTTACAACAATTCTCATCCCTAAATTAAAAGAAATTTCTACTTACCATGTATGAATTCATTCTGCAACGTTAGGAAGCAATTAATTCTCAATTAAGGTAGAATTCAAATATCTCAACGTAAGGAATGCAACCCAAAATTAACTCATTTCCTAATTCCAACTAAATCAACACCTAATAGAGGATTGATTTCCAATCTAAGGAAATGGAAAAATTTCTTTTTCTTTTCGTTGATGAATCTGGTCATTGGAAAGGGACGATTCACATTTCTCTTATGGAAATAATTGTCTTCCTTCTATAAAAAGAATCGAAGGAGAGGGGACAAACCTCTTCTATAAATATAGAGGTTTGGTAGAGGAGGAAATCACACCATAGCTCTCTCGAGTTCAAAGAAACTCTTGCCTCTTCAGTCACCGGTGAAGTTCTGAGGAGGCAGTCAAGCTCTCCGATGCGACGAAATTCCTCAGCTGAGCTTCACTTTGCATCAAAAGGAACTTCTTACGATCGAGCGAACTTCCATCGTAAGATTTCTCTCTCGATCTTCAACCCTCTCTGTCTCTGTCTCTTGTCTCTGTCTCTCTCTTACACACTCTCTTTCTCTCTGTCTCTCGACAAAACAGAAGAAGGAATAAGAAGAAAAACGCGAAGGAGAATAAGAATCAGGTTTTCTTTTGAAAAGCAAAAATCGGTTTATTTTAAAAAGGTTCAGCCAGACTAAATCAAATCGAACCGGTCCAAACTAAACCAAACCGGTCTTGTGACAGCCTAAAATCCGGTCCCGATCGGGATCCGAGAGCCAAGCCATCACTCCGGACATTTTAAAACATGACATATTTTTTTTTTGAACTTTACTTTTAAACTTTAACAGCATTCAGAATCGAGAGACAAGAAATCAGAAGACGTATTAAAAATTTGGACTACAGTGATAGAAGACCGAAGACAACATGAAGAAACATAGAAAAAAAAAACCCTCTCTGGAATTGAAGACTGGGAGATAATATAGAACCGGGTTATAGAAATAAATAAATAACAGAAGGAGATAGGAAAAACAGGAAACAGAAATGGACGACTGGGGAAATAAACAAAATAAAACAGGAAATAAAAGTGGGAAAAACGTAAACTGGAAGACATACTGTGGAAGGCTACAGTAGTCGTGGACATTCGGGGGCTGTGGACTTTTAAAATAACAGAGGCTGTGGACGTTTAAAAAAATAATAGAGACAAAAACAGTGGACACAGGAGTCCGTGGACGTTTACAATAAAAGACTAAAATAATGAACGCAGGAGTCCGTGGACGTTTGCACTAAAAAACAAAAACAGTGGACACAGAAGTCTGTGGACGTTTAAAATCAAAGACAGACTTTTGACTTTTAAAATAACAGGCAGACTCTCGGCGAAGTTATTGTGGACGATAACTTTGGACGATAACACATAGTCGAATGAAGGACAGAAACCGAAGGCAAGATAGACCATTATTTTGAAGGCAGAATGGACGTGGACGACTGTTTTACAGAAGAGAATGACAACTGTTTTAATGAAGGCGTGGACGACTATTTTCATAAAAACAGAAGGCGTGGACGACTATTTTCAAAGGCAACATGGACGTTTAAAATAATAGGCAGACCTTGGACTTTTAAAATAACAGACAGACTCTCGGCGACGTTAATATGGACGATAACTTTGGACGATAACACTTAGCCAAATAAAAGACAGAAAGTTGAAGGCAAAATAGACAACCAAAACTGGAGGTAGAATGGACGACTGTTTTACATAACAGCATGGACGTCTGTTTGATATAACAGCATGGACGACTGTTTACAGAACAAAATAAACAACTCTTTTACAGACAAAATGGACGACATTTAACAGGGAGACATTAAAAACAGAAAGCATGAAAACAGAAGGCATAAGAATTACAAATTTCACAAAAACCTGATTCAAAACACAGTTTTAAATCATGCATAAAAACATGACAGAAGTTGGAAAACATGACAGAAGTGCAAGAAAACAGACTGCATGGATAGCTCTAAAACTCGAGACAATCCATGCACAACCTAAAAGAGGAGAACTCCAAGTAGTTCTAGAATAAATCAAAATATGCATTCAACTGTCAATTACAGAGGTTTAAAAACTTGAACACCAAAACCTATACATTACAAAAATCCCAACAGGGTTTTAAAACGAAAACACCAAAATCTTAACTGAGTTTTCAGATATGAAATTCATTTTAAAACTTAAACCTCAAGACAAAAATACGTCTGACTGTAGCAACCAAACCCCATGAGCTCAATCCGCCAACCTCTCCAACTCATCAGGTTGAGGCACAAAGTCCTCATCTGGAGGATCCATACCTACAACAGGGAGTTCAACTATGAACCTAGAGCTCAATAAGAACATGAAATGAGGTGATGCGTATGCTGCGCATGAATGTTTTCAAATACATGAACATCACATTACTTTACATTACGTTCACTGGACAGGAAGGTATAAGTGGGAAGAAGAGCTGGCGCAACAGGAGTACATGCCACAACAGGACATAACAAGAGTACATGACAGAATGTCAGTCCTCGTCCACACTTAACCGTACATTACATTACAGGTTTTATTTTTCTTAACTTCAAATTCGGTGCTGAAAACATTTACGGGGTTTTCCAGAAAACGTGTATGCATGAACAGGTATGGTGCTTAAACTCAACATATACAGGTGACAGAATAAGAACTACTGGAAGCAGAACACAAAGAACACGTTTAACTTAAAGTATAACCTACGATCTAACTTTCCGAACCAAAACCTAGTATCTCCTTGCCGTAGGGCCTTAAGGGCCAACTTATATGTATGAACTTACCTGTTGTCAGAAATGCAGCAAGCTTTGCACGCATGACAACTGTGGTTTGCGAACCTAGAGTACGCAAAATCAGACATTAACCTAAACTTCAAAAAAAAAAAAGAACTAATGTTTAACCTAAACTCTTTAACTAGTGAAAAAGGGTTACCTTTACTGAAGGAAACCGAAAGAAACGGAAGAAATAAAGTTTAGAAATTTGTCTCAGGCGCCTGGAAGAGAGAAAACAGAAGAGTGCTTCATGTAGAGTGAACAGAAATGAGGATGAATGGAAGAGAAAAGACATTGGCTCCTTCAACAAGTTTTGCCAAGTGTCAATCATCTACTGGTTCCCTCCCACCAACCTTAATTCCTTCCTAATTTGCCCTTTCATTGGTTTTTAACTAAATTTCTATTTAGTTCATCGAATCGGTCTTACAATCACTCTCATTCAATTGAACACTCCGATAATTTCATTAAAAATAGTCACTGCATCAATATCGGAGTACATCCGCTTACATATTCAGGGAATAATTACATAGGCAAAATTGTCGGGTGTTACATTCCACCCACCTTAACAGAAATTTTGTCCCCAAAATTTGCCTAAGCAAAGAGGTCCGGATATTAGGCTCTAACATCTTTTTGTCTTTCCCATGTGGCTTCCTCCACGTTATGATTGCGCCACAAAACTTTCACCAATGGGACTACCTTGTTGCGCAACATCTTGAGTGAAGTATCCAATATCTGTATGGGTCTTTCTTCATATGTCAGTGTCGGCATTATATCAAAGTCCACCTGTTTCACGATCTGAGTTGGATCTCGAACACACTTTCTCAGCATCGAAACATAAAAGACGTTGTGAACTTCATTCATAGACGCTGGCAACTGTAGTATGTAAGTCATGCTTCCTACTTTCTTCAAGATGGGAAAGGGCCCAACAAACTTTGGACTTAGCTTCCTTTTCTTGCCAAATCTCATCACGCCCTTGAAAGGCGACACCTTCAGAAATACTTCATCGCCTTCAGCAAACTCCAAGTCTCTTCTCTGATGGTCTGCATAGCTTTTCTGCCGACTCTGTGCAGTTCGGATTCTTTGTTTGATAGCAGCTACTACCTCAAACATCTGTTGTAATAATTTGGGCCCGACGAGTCTGGATTCTCCAACTTCATCCCAACATAATGGAGATCTGCACTTCCTGCCATAAAGAGCTTCATATGGAGTCATACCAATTGTAGCCTGGTAGCTATTGTTGTAAGCGAACTCCACAAGCGGCAAATATCTACTCCAAGGAGCATGAAACTCCAACATGCACAACCTTAGCATATCTTCCAGTATCTGAATCGTTCTCTCAGATTGTCCGTCAGTTTGTGGATGAAATGCAGTGCTGAAATTTAACTTGGTACCCAAGGAGTTTTGCAAACTTTTCCAAAACCTGGAAGTGAATTTGGGATCCCTGTCTGAGACGATCGATACAGGAATGCCATGCAGCTTAATAATCTCATTAATATATAGCTCTGCGTACTGATCCATGGAATATGTCATCTTTACAGGTAGAAAATGGGCCGACTTCGTCAATCTGTCCACTATGACCCAAATGCTATTATGACCCTTTGCTGTCCTTGGAAGGTCGACAACAAAATCCATCGTTATGTTCTCCCACTTCCATTCGGGAATCGGAAGAGGCTGAAACGTTCCACTTGGTCGTTGATGTTCAGCTTTGACTTGTGGCATATCATGCAAGACTCCACGTACTTGGCCACCTCATTCTTCATATCCGGCCACCAGAAGTGAAGTTTCAAGTCCTAATACATCTTTGTGCTTCCAGGATGTACAGAGAAAGAAGACGAGTGGGCTTCTGATAAAATGTCCCTTCGCAGCTCATCGTCCCTCAGAACGTACCATCTATCTTTGAACTTCATAATACCATCTCCCGAATAGCTGAACTCGGAAGAGGCCATAGGTAGCTTGCTTACTATATCAGCCATTTCCTTTGAATTGGTCTTCTGGAATTGGGTCTGCGCCAAGAGAAATATATTATGTCCAGTGATAGCCAGAATGCTATCCATCTCTCAAATAATTCGTCATGTCATTCGAGGTTTAAGCTTATTGATGTGAGATATCATTGGGTTCGAGATTTGCTCAAGACAAAGCAATTGCACTTGGCGAAAGTGCACAACAGTGAAAACAGTTCAGATATGTTGACAAAGGCTTTGCCAAAGGAGAAACTCAAGGCTTGTCGGCGAAGAGTGGGATTGTTGGAGAGGCCTCACCATAAGTAGGGAGGAGGAGATTCGTGGGGTCCCTCCATTATGATGAGGGATCCATCTCATTAATGAAAGTTTGAAAAATGAAGAAAGAAGAATGAAAATTCTTTTTTCTTCCTTCGGCGCCTACCCTCCATTCGCAGCGCCCACCTTCCGTTAAGGAAGGTGTTTGCAGGCGCACATCTTCTTTTAAGAAAGGTGCTCCCTTGAAGTTTCTATAAATAAAGGCTTCAAGTAAACTCTTCCATCATCCGAAGAAGAATCAGCTTCTTCTGTAAGAGAAGAGAAGAGAAGAAAGAAATATTCTCTGAGAAGAGGGAGAGAAATAATGAAGATTATTTTAGAGGGAGAGAAAATAAAGAGAGAGAAAAATAGGTGTGGTGCTTTTGTGCACATTGAGTGTTCTAAGAGTGGTAATTTCTCTTAGTGAATATTTTCTAAAATATTTGATATTTAGAAAAATATTGTAAATCATATTTTTCATAGTGAAATCTTTCTGGACTCGGTCTCCATGATTTTTTCGATTTGAATTTCTACGTGAAATTCTCGGTGTTCATTTAGCCATTATTCTCTTACTTCTTGGCCGTTATAATCTTACGGCGTGGGAAAATATTCTTGGTATTTTTTAAATCTCATCTGCTATTATTTCTCGTTCTCACCAAATTTTTGTTATTTTCCCAACAGTAACAACCTAAACAAATAAAAGAAGTCGAACCTAACGAGTTGTGACCATATGTAATATTACAACATAGAAATAGTGGGATTGGATAATTTTAAGATTGTAAAATATCAACATCCTCACAATGAATACTCAATAAAACATAGTTCAAAATATATGCTAAATTTTATTTTTTTCAAAACAAATTATCTAATTTATTAAAAATATCATAAAAAACATGTTTATAATTATGGCATTCATGCTTTTACCAAACAAGCTGAGTTCGCAAGCTGTTACTGCGTACAAAAATTTTCAATATGTACCATTGCACATACACTTACTTTTGTTAAATATTGAATAGTTATTCATAATTTTTCTATGATATTAGTAATTATTAATTGATTGATTAAATTTTACTTTATTGTATTAGAATAATTATAGTACAAATCTTGGAGCTTAACTCATTTAACTCACGAGCTCAAAATCTTCTGCTCATATCAACAAATTTAACTTAAACGAGTTGGCTCGATTAATTACAAGAACGAACTAGCCAACCGTTTTTTTCAGCTCAATCATTAATTATTGTGTAATTAGTGTAATTTAAGAAAGATGCATTGAAAAATAGTGAAGTAGTCCAGTAGGGTGAAGGAAGAAACAAGTAAAGTATTATCATCTTGTTCCATTTAATTACATACACTTGACTAAGGAAAACATATGATTTGCTTTGGCTTTCATTCCCTTCTCCTATTCTATATAATAAATTACTAACCACTCCAAAAAATTAAGTTGACAAGTAGAAAATAGTTTAATTATTTATATATTTATTAGTATTCCTCTTCACGTAATTTAAATAATAAGGGTTTTGGGGTTATTATTTAATAGGGTAATTAACAAAAAACCGTTAAATTATAGGGTCATTAATAAACTCACCCTTAAACTATATTTATTAACAAGATCACTTTTAAACTATAGTCTGTTAACAAAACAACTATTATCATTTATATGTCTGTTAAAATTTGGTCATATGGGAGCCGATGTTGGAAAGCGGGATTTTGTTCTGTGAGTTTTTGTGCAGTAGCGGTAGCCTGCTCCTCATTTTCGTCAGTTGGATCCTGCTCCACACACACTATATAAAGAACTAGGGCAAAAAACCTTAATTCTCTGCGATTTCCTCATACACTCCCCTTCTCCTCCGGCAAGAAAAATTGCAAAATCAACTACACAACTCGATAGGCTTCGAAGGTTGCGATTTTTTCTGACCCTGTGTAACATCCCCTAATGCTATCCCTAAATTCCCGTGAAAATTTTTCTTTTTAAAATTCTAAATCAATTAAAAACATCCTCAAAACCATTTAAAGAAAATATATTAAAATAGGAGAATAATCGGCCAAAGGAATCGAGGGCAAAAAGGGCAAACCATGCCCAAAATGCATGGCCGATCGATCGGCTGTGGCGATTTCACACTAGGCGATCGATCGCCTGAACGATTGCCCCAGGCGATCACACATACGCCGATCGATCGCCCATGCAGGCGATCGATCGGCACTGTGACAACCCCAACCGGGTCAGAGCTGTCACGGCCTAACCATAACTTACTCCTAACTTAACCTCCTCAATTGGACGTACCAAATTTTTTTTTTTTACCAAAACACTTTCCTTAACACCTCAAATAAACTAAAAACTAAATAAACAAACTCAATAAAATAAGGAGGCAAAATTGCCCAAAGCCAGTCAAAGGAGGGGCGACTGATCGCCCTTCCTTACTGGCGACCAGTCGCCAAAGAAGGAAAAATGAGGGGCGATCAATCGCCCAATTTGGGGCGATCGTTCGCCCCATACGAACGCCCAGCGATCGCCTAATGCCCAGCGCGCACGCGCCCGGCATGCGACCGAGGCGATGGAGTTGGCGACCAAAAACAATAGGGGGTGGCGAACAATCGCCCCCTCGCCCCGCCCCCCCCCCCCCCCCCCCCCCCCCCCCCCCCCCCCCCCGGGGCGATCGTTCGCCAGGACACCCTCCTGGCGCGCGCACCCCGCGCGCCCACCTGCCACCAGCGCCTGGCCGCGCGCCCACCTGCGCACCTCCTCCATTTCTACACTTATCCAATTCTTTCCCTTTCTAACACCTCCTCTTCACATTTAACCCTCCAAAAAAACATTCCCAACCACGTTAAACACACCATACTTCTTCAATCTCCTGAAAAACCCGACTCAAAACGTACCCGAATCCGTGTTAAAATTTCATGAAAATAAACCGCGTGGATCGCTCTAAATACCGAGCTAATCCATACAACTTAAAATACCTAAAAATCATCAAATATCATTCCATCTAATTCATAACACCAAAGTTAAACATAAAAGCAGAAATTCCATAAAATATCATCAAAACATAACGTTCCTCGAATCATTCTAAACGACTTTACTCCAAGCCTACATCCACTATACATTACCAAATATCGAACCTCTCTATACGTCCTAAAATTATCATCTAAAATAAATCCAAATCACACCTATTTACCACAAAAACGCTCGGAGTATACCCACGGATCATCCAGCCTAACCAAACACCGCCCCGCCGCCACGAGCTCAATCCACCGGCCATCTATACGTGATCATCAGGAAGAGTTCCTCACCTTCGTGCTCGTCACCTACATCATACGATAAACACATTAAGCCTAATGCTTAGTAAGGAGGTGTACTAAAACATGAGAATACTTAATGCATGATCTTTCAAAACATGTTCGTTTTTCGTATTTACTTTACATAACATATACATATATATCATTAGGCATGAGTAGGCACAGACACCACCCGTCTAACACTTGCCCTGAGTTGCCATTAACATATTATCGTGCCCTGAGTTGCCATTTACGTGCCCCGTGCCCTACTCATCCTCCAACTTCATTTAACATCATTTACTTTACTTCGTTTACCTTGAAACGTGCATGCAAAACATTTCATTAAATCGTAAGGGAAAAAAACATGATGCGTGAAGAAAGAGACTCCGAATAATCATCTACCATTCATGGCACACATAAATGATCTCACTTATATATGAACCTAACTAAGTACTAATAGGGAACATCCTAGACTACCCGGCTAGTTTAAAGCCCCACAATCAGAAAACAGCATAAAACTTAACAGCGATACGATGTAGGGCCTGAAGGGCCGAAACCTAACACCCACTTACCTGGAGTCCTAGCTATGCCGAGCACCGTCCTTTGAGAGCTTGGGTCACCTAAGGCATTTCCGTAACATGTCATTAGTATCGATTCTAAATCGTCAATTTCAAAACTAAACCAAAAACCCGAGCTAAGACAATTTTTTTTTCCTAAACTCATATTCACATCATTCGGGCATTTCGTCGAGCACAATGCGCTCACCAATTACTTAACTCCATTAATGGTGTTTACTAACTTCCAACCACCAAAACCTAACCATTAATATTCACCCACACCATTAATTCACTCTACCAACCTAAATAACAACCAAAACCTCATCAATGAGCTATAAAAATCGCTATCCTATCGATTTCCTCATCAATCTAGAAATTTTACACTAAACCCTAAATCAAAAAAACCAACCCTAAAACATCACTAAACTATGCCAAAGCGTAGAACGTACCTAGAGAGTTGATTTGGAGAAGAAACTCGAAGAGAAAACGCCGGAATCGAAACGTGAGTGATTGGCGATGGAAGAGAAGAGAAATCGCAAGGGAGGGGGAGGGAGATCGATTCACGTAGGGGGAGAGGATAGAAATGAGGGAAAAGTAATTCTATTTAATTTTATAACCAATTTTGAACTCAAATTACCTAAATGTCCTTTATATTAATTTCTTTCGTAACTCATCAATTATCCTATCTGTTTGGTTTTCTCCGAAAATTTCTTATTTCTCCGAATATTCCAATTTATTCCTAGGGTTCTAACAAAACTCTCCGTTTGCAAAACGGGCTTAATTTGCTAATTTACAAAAATATCCCTAAGGGTGGAAACCCGAAAACCCAAAACTCAAATCCCGTAACCGAAGTTTCTGGGCGTTACATCATACCCTCCTTATTTAGAATTTTGCCCCTAAAATTTCGTACCTGAACAACTCTGGATACTTGTCCTCATATCCTGTTGGCGCTCCCACGTCGCTTCCTCTACGTTTTGGTTCCTCCACACCTCCTTAACCAGTGAGATTGACTTATTACGTAAAACTTTTACAGCATACTCCATAATTTGCACTGGCTTCTCTTTGTAAGTTAAGGTCGGCTGTATCTCAAGACTAATCGGTTCTACCACGTGCGTCGGATCTCGAACACGATTTTCTCAACATCGACCACGTGGAGACGTTATGTACACCCTCCATAGACAACGGCAACTGAAAGCTTATACCTGTAGCTCCAATCCTCTCTGTAATCAGAAACGTCCAACAAACCGTGAATTCAGCTTCCCTCTCTTACCAAAGCGAACCACGCCCTTGAACGATGAACCTTCAAAAACACCTCATCACCAACTAAGAACTCCAAATTTCGTCTTCTTCGGTCGGCATAGCTCTTTTGGCGACTCTGTGTAGTTTCCATTCTTTGTCTGATCAGAGCAACCTTCTCAGATAGCTGTTGCAAAATTTCCGTCCAATCAACTTAGCTTCACCCACTTCATCCCAATATAGTGGCGACATACACTTTCTGCCATACAGCGCTTCATACAGAGCCATAACCAATCGTGGACTGATAACTGTTATTATACGTAAATTCAACCAACGGCAATATCGGTTCCAAATGTTTGAAACTCTAGCACGCTCTCAGCATATCCTCAAGTATCTGGATCGTCCTTTCAGATTGTCCGTCAGTCTGTGGGTTGAAAGCCGTGCTAAAAGTCACTTAGTACCCATAGCGCTTTGTAAACTTTTCCAAATCTTGAAGTAAATCTGGGATCCTCGGTCCGAAACAATCGACACAGGAACCCATGCAATTTTAAATAATCTCCTGACATATAACTCTGGCAAACTGATTCATCGTGTAAGTCATCTTTACTAGAAGGAAATGAGATGTCTTCGTCAATCTATCAACTAACCCAATATACTGCCATGCCATGCCCTTTTAATTGTCCTCGGTAAATCCAACTACGAAATCCATTGCAGATATGATCCCACTTCCACTCGGGGAATCGATAGAGGTTGTAACATTCCACATGGCCTCTGGTGTTCCGCCTTAACTTGTTGGCAAACTAGGCAGGATTGTACATATCTGGCTACATCACGCTTCATGTTCGGCCACCAATAAAGCACTTTCAGATCTCGGTACATCTTGGTGTTACCCGGATGCAGTGAGAACGATGATGAATGAGCCTCTGCTAAAATCAACTTCCTCAACTCTTCATCCTTCGGAACATACCAACGTCCCGAAACTTTATAACGCCATCCTCCGAATAACTGAAATCAGAAGATGCATCAGTCAACTTGGTCATAATTGCTTCCTTTTCTTCCGAGTCCATCTGTTGAGCCTTCTTAATTTTGTCCAAAAGAGTAGGCCGTATGGTTAAGTCAGCAAGTAGGCCGAAAGCTCTGAAACTACTTCAAGTTCATACCTCTGAATCTCCTTTCTCAACGAAGCTGGCATACAGCAAACGACTGACTCATTGGTCTTAGGCATCCTACTCAATGCGTCTGCCACCGTATTCGCCTTTCCTGGATGGTATTTGATTTCAAAGTCGTAATCTTTCACAAACTCCAATCATCTCCTTTGCCTCATGTTAAATCTTTCTGCGTAAAAGATACTTTAAACTCTTATGGTCTGAAAACACTTCACACTTTGACCGTAAAAGATAGTGCTTCCATATTTTCAATGCAAATACTACCGCTGCCAATTCTAAGTCATTGCGTCGGATAATTCTGCTCTAAGTCTTCAATTGGCTAGAGGCGTAGGCAATTACCTTTCCGTCCTGCATAATACGCACCCCAATCCTACTTTGGATGCGTTACAATATATACTGAATGGGTTCCATTCTCCACGGGCAGAATCAACAATGGCACTGTGGTCAACTTTTGCTTCAAGGTTTGAAAACTTTCCTCCATGCCTTGGACCACACATATTCTCTTCCTTCTTAGTTAATTCGTCAAAGGCGTGGCTATAATTGAGACCCTTCAATAAACTTTACGATAATACCCCAGCCAGGCCAATGAAACTTCGCACTTCACTTGCATTCCTCGGCTGAGGCCACTCCTTCACAGGCTTGAACCTTAGCCGGATCTACCGAAACTCCTTCTTTTGAAATTACGTGGCCTAAGAAGTTCACCTGATTTAGCCAAAATCCGCACTTGGAAACTTAGCATACATTGGTGCCGTTTCAACGTATCCAAATGGTCCTTAAGTGCTTCGCATGTTCTTCATCATTTCGGGAATATATCAGAATGTCATCTATGACACTATCATGAACTTATCCAGGAACTCTGAAACACTCTGTTCATGAGATCCATAAAGCTTGCCGGGGCATTCGTCAAAACCGAAGGACATAACTCTAAATTCATAAGTGCCCATAACGCGTTCTAAAAGCGGGTTTTGGTATAGCCTCGGCCTTAATCTTCAATTGGTGGTACCCTGACCGTAAATAAATCTTCGAGAACACACGGGCCCCTGCGCAACTGATCAAACAGGCGTCTATCCTCGTAGTGGATACTTATTTCTGATGGTTAATTTATTCAACTCTCGGTAAGCCACGCACATTCTTAAGGAACCATCTTTCTTCTTCACGAATAAGACCGGAGCGCCCCAAGGAGAAACGCTCGCCGTACAAAAACCCTTGTCGTTAGTTCGTTAAGCTGGATGTACAACTCCTTCAGCTCAACTGGTGCCATTCTATACGGATTCTTAGACACGGCGCCTGAACCAGATACTCCAATAGTGAACTCTTTATCGATCTAGGCAAGCCGGCAACGCGTCCAGAAATCCGTCTTAAAGTCCTTACCACTGGATTTGTCACACACCTTCAACTCATTCCATGCTTCTTCCTCCACCTTTGCTATAAATCCACAGCATCCCTCGCTTTCAAATCGGGCATTTTTCACAGGGAAGCGGCAACTCGCTAGAAGCCACTTCCTGTAAGGCTAGCACCCGCCGTAAATGTCCCAAGTTTTATTCATCTTGCATTCGTCACACATCCACAATACTCGCTATAAACTGAAACATCTGGGTTTGATCGATTACAGGCACCTCGACGTTACTAGAGCATCCTACTCAACTGAGGGTCGCTCGAAGCGATAATTCTCCCCATTTGGGGGTCTAAAATTACCACACCGCCTGCAATTGATTGTGGTAATGCCAAAACACCAATCATGCCTAATATTCTCGTACCCTTCATACATATGCGATCGGTTCGCATAAGCGTCGACCACAACCATAGATAGACCTCTCCCTGTATTGCTTGACACGAACATAAAAGCTCCCCAGGAGGGAAACAGGCACTATCTCATCAGCTGGGGCTAATGTATTTCCACTTCGATATATAATATTGTGCTATGATGAGTGTTGCCCCGGTCCATGAAAACGTTAGCTCAGTCCCAAACCAAACATACCTATACCACTGAAGGCTGAGCAGCTTCATCAGCTTCAATAGAGCAAGATCCTAAAGGACACCTGGGCGTCTCTGGCCGATCCAGACTCTATGGCCTTATTCCACCCCACCGTATCACACTGAAGCATCGCCTGTATACACTTACAATCACCTTGATGATTTTCTGACAGATAGAGCACAAAGGAGCCGGTGGTGCCCTTGGGGCGTTTGCCCTTGTCCTGAGCTCTAGGCGTCCATTCGCCCGTTTGACACACGTTGGGTGTGGCTGCCAACCTCCTTCTGTGTTGCTGTCCTTCTCTATCCCCCTCCTCTACACTTTTCTTTGTCGCTGCAGTTTCTTTTCATGTCCTCAGCTCTGGCCTGGCTCCACCTCGATTATACGGCATATCCTCAACTTCTGTCGTCTTCACTCCTTTCAAGATCTCCACTTTCACACCTTGAACAACTTGTATATTTTATCTTCTTCATCACTTACCACATGCCTGCGTATCTGGATCAATGATTCAAACCTTCTCACTAACTCGCCACATACCCTGTCGGCGCAGCTTAGAGAACTTGGCCTCTTGTTGGCTCGAAGGCACGGTTGAAATATCTTTTTGTATAATATTGTCTGACCTCTGCCATTCATGACCCCCTCATCGGTAGTGACCTCATTGATCCCACCAGAACCGGCATCCTTCTCCAAGTTAACATCTCACAACGTTACTTTGTCCGCTTCCTCCTACCTTCGCATAAGTACTACTTTCAATTTTGCGCTCCACTTCTTTATAACTAGTGGGATCCGAAGACGTCCATCGAAAGTTGGGGGCCTAACGTCTGAACCTCTCTCCACTTAGTTCACGAATTGTTACCTGTTCCCCCACCGGTTCACCCTGTTGAGTAAGAATCCTAATTTGTTTGACTGTTGACGTTCTTTCCTTTCATGTCTTGATTTCATATCAGCCACTTTAAAAAAATTCAAGGACTCCCACCAACCCTTCTGACTATCCATCTGGGGACTCCGATCAGGTTTCTAAAAGAGCAAGACCAATGGGGACTAACTGATGAGGTGCTGTAGTTTGTTAATGGTTGTTTGATAGGATTATATGTTGCAATCCTTCACAATTCATAGTTTCTATCTGTTTTTAGGTAATCTGCCAGTTAATGTGTTGCCAGTTTCTTTTCCGGGGCATGGACATGTTGCAAGATGGTTGATTGAATCATGATGATTGCC
>CM039504.1:45481810-45504028 GCA_022432975.1 Begonia masoniana | reverse complement strand
GGACAAAATGTTACTTTGAAAGAGTGATACCTCGATGTGTCACGCACATCTTTATTCGGATGACTTCGTAATAATGCTGATCAGAAGAGATTTCATTTGAAAATTTTAGATATTAGCCTTTTGATTTGAATGGTCATTATGGTAAGGATACCTTAGATCGTTGCGTAAGGCATGGCACCAAGAATCTTTTCATGGATCAACTTGCCAATTTCTTCTGTACAACACAGAATCCTGGCTAAAGATAGAATAAAATAAAATCATCATGTCATAGTTTAGATTCCAAAGCCACATTCTGAATTTCACATAAAAAATACAAGAATAACTAGTGACAATGATTGACCAAATTAACCAATTGCTAGACATTTGTCTTTGTATAGTTTAAATGAATTTTCAATGACTCTCCCTTACACCTACACAAGTCTTTCTTTCATATACATTTATACACACGATTTAGCTTCAAATGGAAGAAGGTCGTTGGTCATCATATAAATTTAATTTTCAATGCAATAATAAATCTTCAATAATTATAAGGAAAGTTTGTATATAAATATCTATTTGTTTATCTGTTAAGTAAACTATTAGAGGTTAGACATATGACCAACTATAATTTGACGTTTTATTCAAGGATAGATTTTATTAATTCGAGTACATTTAGCCTAGATAAGATATGAATAAAAGAGGATAGTGTTTGAAATAGAAGAAAGGATGAGAAATCTAGGACTCTATAAGAAATCTCATATGAAGTTCTTAAAAGGATAAATTAACACCAGAAGAGCAAAAAAATAGCCAACTTTTCCTTAAGTCTCTTATCGCAGACAAATCTTCGTCAACAAGATGAAAGAGTAGGAAAGACTAAATTGATTATCATCATCACCATCACGATCAGCAACAATCAAAACAAAGAAATAATGGAAAACCAACTGAGTTCTCAGGTTGGCTGGCTTAAAAGCAAAGACAGGACGAGGAAGAATGAAGAGGGTGGGTGCAAGCGGAAAAGGAATGGAGAGAGGAGAAAGAATGGATTGTTGGGTTAAAGGTTATTGCGTTGAAGAGAGAGAAAGAGAGGAGAGAGAGAGAGAGAGAAAGAGAGAGAGAGGATGGGTTCAGTGAATTAGAAAAGCAAGAGCTGACAAGCAATGTGCCAGTTGGTGGTTTTTGAAAATGAAGGGAAAAGGGTATGTGGTGAGACTGAGCGTCTCCCCCAAGGTTCATCTTCCCCGCCCTCTCTGTCTCTCTCTCTCCCCTCAAAACCACCGTTTTTCTCTCTTTCTAGAAAACCCGCCCGAAAAGATTCTTCAACCATGCCGTCATCATTTCCTACCCAAAACTTCCATA
Organism: Begonia masoniana; assembly: GCA_022432975.1. NCBI lineage: Eukaryota > Viridiplantae > Streptophyta > Magnoliopsida > Cucurbitales > Begoniaceae > Begonia > Begonia masoniana. The sequence continues at coordinate 45,502,693 of CM039504.1, read as the reverse complement.
AATTATTTTCTAATTACCGCTTTAGACCTAAAATTAATCAATTTTTTTGATTCAAACTTTAAAATATAATATTTGACGATCCAAACCTTAAAGTATTAATAACATGACAAAACAAACCTTGACGGACGTCTTATCATTGTCTGTTCTCGAAGTTTGTCGTAGACCGGACGGACTCTTGCAAAAGACAGTCCGTCTGCTCGAGAATTTAGCCTAGAATGGACAGACCCCTAAAATCACAGTATGTTCGTTCAAGAATTTAGCCTAGAACAGACGGACTCTCTTAAGTAGAGTCCGTCTGTTTGTAACTTAGGGCTAGAGAATGCGGTCATGACCGTCCAAGGGTGCATCCGTTCTCTCAATAATATAGTCCAGAGAGCTTTCCAAAGCTATTCGCACGAAGAAAACTCTCGGGATCGATTTTCTCTCCAACTTCTGGCGATTGTTTTGCATAAATTCAACTGAAACTTACTCCAGGGTATGAATTTATCATTTTTAAATTATTTGGTTCGATTTTTAGGTAACAAATTTGAGATATCCCAATTTTTCACAGAGAGGATGGTCACCATCGTCGGACAGTGCATCTGATCTCTAGATTTTTAATCCAACCTTGTGCTCTGTTCTCCGACGATTAGACCGAAATTGTTCCAAGTTATGTATCAATTTTGAATTGATTTGTTTCGATTTTGAAATGTTTGGTTTGTGTTTGAATTGATTTATTCAAATTTTCGAATTGTGCTGATTTTTCGAGCCCTTAATAAAATTTACAGATATTCGTCGTAAATGACTGAGAGATTGGTTGATACAGATGAGCCTGCAAACATAGAGTAGTATATGGAGGAGCACGCTCCTATATATGGTGATATTCAACTATTTAATCACTTAGAGAGTGAATGAGAAATACAGATGCATTCAATATTGCAAACCTTAGACGATGAGCTTCGTGAACCGTTTAATTCGGATGATGACGAGGCACAAAGCATACGAGTAAGGGCAGAAAATTTGAGTGATTTTGCTGTGGGTAGACAATATAGTTCTTTAATGGTCATTAGAGACAAAGTACGAGATTATGCTTTGAAAAAAGGATTTGATATCAAATTTGTTAAAAGTGAGAAGAAGTGAGTCACGGCAAAATGTCTAGGAGGAGATTGTAATTGGCATATGCATACTTCGGTCATGCAAAATGAGTTGACCTTCCAAATGAAGTCCTACCGTAATGATCACAACTGTGCAAGGACACTTGATAATCGACACGCTTTGGCAAAGTGGTTGGCAATGTATTATTCAAATAGGTTCAAAAGTCAACCTGACAGGCCCATTCCTGATAATATCGAGACAGTGAGGAAGGAACATAAAGTGAACATTAAGCCAAGTCTTACGAGAAGAGGAAGAAGCAAAGCTAAATAACTTAATTACGGGAGGGGCGAATAACAATTCAAACTACTGCGTTCGTACTCAGAAGAAATATTCAGATCAAATCTAGGCAGTATAGTGAAAATACATGGTTACGTAGTGGGTGAGGGGCGAGATGAGCAGATGATATTTGAAAGAATATACATATGTATGGCTACTTGTATGGCAGATTTGTTGGAATATGGCATACCTATTATATGTTTAGATGGATATCATCTAATGGGCTCCTGCCCCGGCCAATTACTCACGGTCGTAAGCATTGATGGCAACAATGGCGTATATTCGATTGTCGTTGCCAACGTGGAGACAGAATGCAAGGACTCGTAGATGTGATTTTTGGAGTTATTGCAGGACGATTTAGGCATTGACCGTGACGAGGATGGACATTTGTGTCGGATTGACAAAAGGTATATATTATTATTACTATTATTATTATTTGGGCGTTGTAGTTATATTGTTTTATGCTGAGTTTGTTTTTCTTTAAAATTTCAAGGGTTGTTGGCTGCTATGGACGACACATTTGGTTTAGCCGAATACCGTTTCTGCCAAAGACATATGTATGCAAACTTCAAAGGACGATTTTGGGGCATAGCGTATAGAGATGCGATGTGGAATGCATCAAGGGCAACCACAAAAGAATATTTTGAGATAGCAATGAGGAAAGTGTATGAGCTCAACAAGGATGCCCACGCATGGCTTCGACGAACACCACCTAGTTGTTGGGCTACTCATGCATTTTTGCTAATTCCCAAGTGTGACTTAGGCTTGAACAATTTATGCGAGTCTTTCAATTCTGCTATATTGCCAGCCATGGACAAATCGATCCTGACCATGTTCGAGATTATTCGAAAGACCATGATGACTCGAATTGTAAAAAAATATGAAAAGATGCTCAAGTCAGACGATGTCCTATGTCCTAAGATTAAGAAAAAGCTAGACAATCTCAAAGAGGCAGCTCACAGTTGGAGTGTTGAGTTAGCAGGAGATGCACGGTTTGAGGTCAGCAACGGCAACAAACAATATGCCATTGACCTGAATGAAGGCGTGTGCGTATGTCGGAGGTGGGAGCTTACTAGAATCCCATGTGTTCATGTCATTCCATGCATTTATTTCATGAGAGAGCCGGTGGAAAATTTCGTTCATATATACTATCATCGGGATACATATTTAGAGATGTACTCACACTTCATTCGTCCCGTTAATGGCCAACAAATGTGGCCGGCACCAGAGAAGTCTATGATGTCGTGTGGTAAATGTCGGCGTCAAGGGCATAACAGTCGCACATGTCCTGAGAGGGGATCCAATTCAGGTGCTGCTACTTTGCGTGACACATTTATGGGTTTCCAGACATTTGACGGGACTCAGGTATATTTTTTCCCATTATTCTCTAAACAAACTAAGATTATTACGTTCTAATATAACTGTCATTATGTGTAAGAATCTACTACACGCGGCCATGGAATAGGATGATGGATCTCAAGCGATGACGATGACATTCTGGAGCAGCTTTACTTTATAGATATTGTCTGTTGTAATTTAATTTGATGTACAATTCATTTAAACTTCAAGTTATTTTATAATGAGAGCTAACAATTAGTATATAAGTTCTATATGATAATTTTGTTAATTTCATGTTTAATACTGGATCTGTTTGGGTAGTCAAATATACAGGATGATACTAGCTATGAGGGAGTCAAAAAACAAATAAAACTGTCCAAATTTCTATTTTTTTCACTCTACGATGACATTCTGGAGCAGCTTTATTTTATAGATATTGTCTGTTGTAATTTAATTTGATGTACAATTCATTTAAACTTCAAGTTATTTTATAATGAGAGCTAACAATTAGTATATAAGTTCTATATGATAATTTTGTTAATTTCATGTTTAATACTGGATCTGTTTGGGTAGTCAAATATGCAGGATGATACTAGCTATAGGGGAGTCAAAAAACAAATAAAACTCTATCCAATTTTTCAATTTTTTTTTCACAAGTGAAAAAAAAAATAGAAATTTAGACAGAGTTTCCTTTGTTTTTTGTCTCCTTTATAGCTAGTATCATCCTGCATATTCAACTACCCAAACAGGTCCAGTATTTTGCATAAAAAATCAAGTGCATCCAACAAAAATACATATTCCTATAAGTTTACATCATCCAACATAAAGTGCATCAGTTTTAGAAATATACGTCATCCAACTAAAATATATCTAACTAAAATAAATCCAACTAAAGTACAGTACATCAAACTACTGTACATCAAACTAGTGTCTATCAAACTGAATTATAAAGTATACTTCGGTTGGACTTCCTCTTCACAGGTAATCCATCATCTCCTATCTGCACGCAATGAAAGTTATATTATAAAATAATAGTTATAATGAAAATAATAAAGTGAAAAATTGGTTGAAATGTACCTGCATCATCGCCAGGCATCGGTTGGACGTCCTCATCATCGCCCTCCATAGGTTGGGAGTCGTCCTCATCGCCCTCTATTGCTTGGCCGTCGTCATCCATCCTCGTCATGGCCCCCCATCCAATCTAGGATGATCTGCCTCGTTCCTCTCTGGTAGTCGAACATATCTCTTTGGTAGTTCATCGTCTGTTTAATGGAGTCCACCACCTCTGTCAGCCTCTCCTCGACTTGATCGACTATGTCTACAAGAGAGACTATATCCGCCCTATTAATCTCTAGGAGCGTGGTGGCCGTAGGCTGCTCTATATGAACATTATCCTAGGAGGCCCCCTCATCTCCCCTAGACGTCCATATCTCGTCTATTCCAACGAGACCCATCCTAACCAAATGAATCTTGCCAAAAACCTCACTGGACCGCTGTTTTTGCATCTGCTCTCCAGGCGGTAACTGAATCTCAAAATGCTCGACATAATCAACACATCGTAGGGCAGATTCTTGTTTTGTGTCCACCCGATCTCACACATGTGACTTAAAATCACAAAGCCGGGATCCATGAAGTTAATGAGATCTCTATGTCCATACCGCGGTAAAAGGGTGTGACACACCATGTTGTGGACTACGCGAGCTTTTGCATTCAAGTCTTTAGCTGTCGGCTTAGGGGACCTTACAATGTCAGTGTTGTGTTTCAATTAATTAGCATTAAGAACTCTGTTCCCTCGGCTGTTTCGATGAAAGGACAGTTCCGGACTGCTTGGTAGTATATATCCGCACCTACCCTGGCAAACACGATCAACTGATTGACCGTCTCCGGAGTAATCACAATCTCTGTACCCAAGATGTACATCTTTATAGTTCCCGACCTACCGGAAAAGCTCATGTTCGCATAGAATAGGCAAACAATTCGGTCACAGCTATTGCCCCGCACATTATACACCCTTGCAGGCCGATTCTGTCGAACATCTCTTGTATGCTCAAGGACTCCCAACCTGTAAAATCAACATACTTCGAAAGCATAATTGATCGGTGTAACAAATCTAGCTGGAACTGCTCTTCACAAGCCACGCTGCAGTATTCAATAGAATAAAACTCTGGCCGGTTCGACGATGGAAACCTCACTAGCGATTTGATGGTCCATCCTGTGAAGACGTTGAAGGTGCCCGACATTCCAAAGGTCCACCCTTTCGCCTAACAACTAATCTCTCAGCCATTTCAGTATACGGCGATTCGAATAATCTGCAAAAATTGAAAAGAAAATTTGGGATTAGCAAATTTGGTGATAAGACGCACTCTCGGACGATGCTGACCGTTAGGGGTGGGCAGACCCGAAACCGACCCGAGGAACCGAACCGACCCGAGGGTTCGGTTCAGGTTCGGTTCGGGTCCATGAGGTGTTTTTGTGTTCGGGTCGGGCTCATCAATGCATTCTCGGGTTCGGTTCGGGTGGAAGGCAAAACCGAACCGAACTGAAAAACCGAAAAGTTCTGTTCTGGAGAGTTCTGTTCTGGAGCTTCGACCAGAAGATAAAGCAGAGACAACTCCGGCAAGAAGAAAAGCCCTACGAGGTTACAGAGGAGGAAGTGGGGAAAGTGGGGGCTGAGATTAGAGAGCCCAATAAAAGGTCGAGGATTTGGTTCTTACTCCACCCCCGTCGCCGCCGCTCGTGCGTACGACACCGCGTCTTTTATCTCCGGGGACCATCCGCTCGCTTGAATTTTCCGGATCTCGTGATTGGAGAGAGGAAGAGCAGCAGGGCGTTTGTCTGCCGGTCTATAAGCAAAATCGCCACTGAAGTTGGGGCTAAAATCTGATCTACTTCCAGGAAGAGGTAGCAGCCGAAAGTTCAGACGAAGACTGAGCAAACCTTGAAATCTGATCTACTTCCAGGAAAGAGGCAGCAGCCAGCGCATGGACACGGAACCGACCAGACCCGAGCAGTGTTTTTTTGAACTAGAAAGCAGTGTTTTTAAAAATCTGTAAATAAGGAGCAGGAGCCAGGAATGACTCGACCCGAACCGAACCGAAACTGGGAAAAAAAAACGAAACGTTTCTGTTCTGGAGATGTTCTGTCTGGAGGGCTTCTTCTTCATAGTCTTCGACCTCTAGCACAGACCAGAAGATAAAGCAGAGACAACTCCGGCAAGAAGAAAAGCCCTACAGAGGTATACAGAGGAGGAAGTGGGGAAAGTGGGTGGCTGAGATTAGAGAGCCCAATAAAAGGTCGAGGATTTGGTTCTTACTCCACCCCCGTCGCCGCCGCTCGTGCGTACGACACCGCCGTCTTTTATCTCCGGGGACCATCCGCTCGCTTGAATTTTCCGGATCTCGTGATTGGAGAGAGCAGCAGGGAGATTTGTCTGCCGCTTCTATACGCAAAATCGCCACTGAAGTTGGGGCTAAAATCTGATCTACTTCCAGGAAGAGGTAGCAGCCGAAAGTTCAGACGAAGACTGAGCAAACCTTGAAATCTGATCTACTTCCAGGAAGAGGCAGCAGCCAGCGCATGGACACGGAACCGACCAGACCCCGAGCAGTGTTTTTTTGAACTAGAAAGCAGTGTTTTTTTAAAAATCTGTAAATAAGGAGCAGGAGCCAGGAACTGACTCGACCCGAACCGAACCGAACTGAAAAACCGAAAAAGTTCTGTTCTGGAGAGTTCTGTTCTGGAGCTTCTTCTTCATAGTCTTCGACCTCTAGCACAGACCAGAAGATAAAGCAGAGACAACTCCGGCAAGAAGAAAAGCCCTACAGAGGTATACAGATGAGGGAGTGGGGAAAGTGGGTGGCTGAGATTAGAGAGCCCAATAAAAGGTCGAGGATTTGGTTCTTACTCCACCCCCGTCGCCGCCGCTCGTGCGTACGACACCGCCGTCTTTTATCTCCGGGGACCATCCGCTCGCTTGAATTTTCCGGATCTCGTGATTGGAGAAGAGCAGCAGGGGATTGTCTGCCGCTTCTATACGCAAAATCGCCACTGAAGTTGGGGCTAAAATCTGATCTACTTCCAGGAAGAGGTAGCAGCCGAAAGTTCAGACGAAGACTGAGCAAACCTTGAAATCTGATCTACTTCCAGGAAGAGGCAGCAGCCAGCGCATGGACACGGAACCGACCAGACCCGAGCAGTGTTTTTTTGAACTAGAAAGCAGTGTTTTTTAAAAATCTGTAAATAAGGAGCAGGAGCCAGGAACTGACTCGACCCGAACCGAACCGAAACTGAACTTTTCGGTTCGGGTCTGGTATAAGTAAGCAGGTTTCGGTTTCGGTTTCGGTTTTGGGTTCAGAAACCGAAACCGAAAAGTTAGGTTCAGTTCGGTCCGAAACCGAACCGAACCGAACTTTGCCCACCCCTACTGACCGTCCTTTCTTGAGGTCGAACAGACTATCGAAGGGTGATGACCGTCCTCTCTATGAAAAGCGAGAGATCGGACGCACTCTCCAACGGTGATGACCGTCCTCTCTCGAGGTAGGACGCACTGTAGGGGGTGATGACCGTCCTCTCTATGAAAAACAAGAGATCGGCGCACTCTTTGGCGGTGATCACCGTTCTCTCTATGCAAACCGAGAGATCGGACGCACTGTCCAACGGTGGTGGCCGTCCTCCCTGTGAAAAATTGGGATATCTCGAATTTGTTACCTAAAAATTGAACCAAATAATTTAAAAACAATAAATTCATACCCTAGAGTAAGTTTCGGTCGAATTTATGCAAAAAAATCACCGGAAGCTGGAGAGAAAATCAATCCCGAGAGTTTTCTTCGTGCAAATAGCTTCGGAAAGCTCTCTGGACTGATATAATTGAGAGAACGGACGCACCCTTGGATGGTCATGACTGTCCTCTCTAGCCCTAAGTTAAAAACGTATTGACTCTACTTAAAAGAGTCCGTCCGTTCTAGGCTAAATTCTTGAACGGACGGACTGTGCTTTTAAGGGTCTGTCCATTCTAGGTTAAATTCTCGAATGGACGGACTGTTTTTTGCAAGAGTCTGTCCGTTCTATGGACCGGACGGACTTTGTTTTCAAGAGTCCATCCGGTCTACGGCAAACTTTGGGAACAGACAGTGATAGGACGTCCGCCAAGGTTTGTTTTGTTATGTTATTAATACTTTAAGGTTTAGATCATCAAATATTATACTTTAAAGTTTGAATCGAAAAAACCAATTACTTTGAAGTCCAAAGCGGTAATTTACCTTAATTAAATTATTCTCTCATGGAATTAAATTTTTAGGAAAAACCAATATAATGCTTTAAGGGATGTTTTGTACAAATTAGACCATAAGACGTGTTGCCAGCAATTTATTAGATTTTGCATTGAACAAATTACCCCATGGAATTAAATTTTTACAAAAAAGTCCAATTTAAACTTATTGTCAGGGACAAGATAATGTTTTAATGTGTGTTTTGTTAAAAATTAGACTATATCAAATAAATTATTTTAAATTAAAATTAGACAGCGTACACACTGCTTTGTAGCCGGATGCTCGATGGACTTAAGTCGGAGCACGTTGTGACGTAGCACACCATGTCACCTCAGATTGTGACGAAGCACCCTTCTGCTTCTGAAATATTTTGGGAGTCATTGAAGAAGAAAAAATTAGAAGAAATGGCCCAACCTTTGAAGGATAAAAACGTCGGAGTGGGCGTTGGAAATTGTTTGCTAGAGTGATAGGGTGAGGGTGTAACACCTGGTTTTACAGGATTTTTGTAATTCCATTATATAATGGTATTTTTGTAAATATGTCAAATTAAGTCTGTTTTGCGAACGAAAAGTTTTAATAGAGCCCTAGCAATATATTGGAATTTCTGGTGAAATAAAAAAATTTTGAAGAAACCGAATCAATGACTAAATAGCGAGATAGTTGAGTATTAAACAAAAAGGGCAAAAAGGTAATTTTGCTAACCAAAAATTTAATAAACACTTAAACAATTTTCTCTCCCTCCCTCATTTCACTCTGTTTCCACGAAAAGCTCCAGAGAGCTTTGGCGATTCTCTCCCCCCTTATGCGATTCTCACTTCCGGCGACGAAGTTTCTCCTCCGGCGACGAACCTTCACGTTTCTTCTCCGAAACCACTTCCTAGGTAAGGTTCTATAATTTTAGAGCTTTAGATTTCGATTTCTAGAGTTTAAACGTTTAGGGTTTTTGTTAAAAACATGGATTAAGGTTTGAAATTGATAGGTTTAGCGTGATTACGCCTCTAATGGATGTGTTGATGGTTATTGGACACGGTTAGTCGAGTTATTGATGAATATTGGGGTTTTGGTTGAAGAGTCGGTTATTAGAAAGTTTGGGAAACTCCATTAATGGAGGTTAAGGATTCACGAGCGCGAATTGCTCGATGAAATGCCTCAACGAGCTGAAATAGAGGTTTATGAGATATTCTTTAGCTAGGGACTTCGTTAGTCTTTAGAATTCGATTTCTAAGGACTGGTTTTGATGATAATTTCTATGAATTGGTTTAGGTGAACAACGCTCATGGACGGAGCTCAGTGTGCTACGGACGAGAGGTAAGTCTTCGTGACTCGCTTGGCCGATCCGGCCTACACAGTAGAAGATTTTATTGTTCGAGGATATTTGGAGAAATTGATATTTAGTGTAGGTTGGATGGGTAGTTTAGGTTGATTGTGTATTAGAATGTTTTCCTAGGTTCTTTTTATGCATTGTTCTATATTTCTTTACTTGTATCGCATAATTCATGTTCATGCATCACGTTTTCAAATTAGCACGAAAAAATAAACTTCCGCATGTGTTTTCATGAAAAGAAACGACTAACGAAAGATATAAAAGCATGTAATCCCGGTCACGCAGGGTGGGGTTCAGACATGGCTGTCCTGAGAGGAGGAGCATGTTTCCCCCCCAGTAGATGAAAAGGGCTATCTAACCGCGAGATGTGCCCTCTCCATTTGGTGAGAGTTAATCTCAAGTGACGCCTCCCGTTATATAACTAAACAATGAAAAAGGAATGCATGATTTTACGAACCCCGCACGCATGGCATGCATTTGCATTTACCTAGATTTACTGAGCCCTTTAGCTCATAGGTTATTTCTATGGTGTAGGTGACTTTGATATAGATGAGGATGATATTCCTCCGCCTGACGCACGAGCAGGTTGATAGAGAATGGCCCATGGGAGTGCGCTAGATAGTCTACACTATTTTGACCCGTGGGGACGTATGTAAGTATTTTGGGTTACATTGGGTAGAAAATGTGTAAATAGTATATTTAGGTTGTTGTATGGATTAGTTGGAATTTGATTTTGTTAATGGAAGTGTTTTGATGATTTTGAAATTTACTGGAACTGCTTGGTAATTTTCAAACTTCATAGGGATTTGTTTAGTTTTCAAACGGATCCACGTAGTTCGTTTTCGTGAAAACTTACTTCGTTTTAAATACGTCTCTAGTCGATTTTTGAGTGAGATTATGGAGGATGTACGAGTGTCGAATGACTTTACGTTGAAATGCATTGTTGTGATGTATGTAATGTTTAGAGGTAAATTAATGAAGGAAAAATTGTGAAGTGTATTTGTAGGGAGTTGAAGGAAAGAAAGGAGAAGGAAAGGAGGAGGCCAGCTTTCTGGAATTCAGATTCCAGAGAGTTTGCCGATCGATCGCCAGGGAGGGCTATCGATCGGCGTCTCAATGGTACTCGCTCTAGAAGAAATTCCAGAGCGTGTGCCTGTAACTCCCAGAAACTTCGGTTACAGGATTTGAGTTTTGGGTTTCGGGTTTCCACCCTTAGAGATATTTTTGTAAATTAGCAAATTAAGCCCGTTTTGCAAACGGAGAGTTTTATTAGAACCCTAGGAATAAGTTGGAATATTCGGAGAAATAATAAATTTTCGGAGAAACCAAACAGATAGGATAATTGATGAGTTTACACAAGAAATTAATATAAAGGACATTTAGGTAATTTGAGTTCAAAATTGGTTATAAAATTAAATAGAATTATTTTTCCCTCATTTCTCTCCTCTCCCCCTACGTGAATCGATCCCTACCCCTCCCTTGCGATTTCTCTTCTCTTCCATCGCCAATCACTCACGTTTCGATTCCGGCGTTTTCTCTTTGAGTTTTCTTCTCCAAATCAACGCTCTAGGTACGTTCTACGCTTTGGCATAGTTTAGTTGATGTTTTAGGGTTGGTTTTTGATTTAGGGTTTAGTGTAAAATTTCTAGATTGATGAGAAATCGATAGGATAGCGATTTTATAGCTCATTGATGAGGTTTTGGTTGTTATTTAGGTTGGTAGAGTGAATTAATGGTGTGGGTGAATATTAATGGTTAGGTTTTGGTGGTTGGAAGTTAGTAAAACACCATTAATGGAGTTAAGTAATTGGTGAGCGCATTGTGCTCAACGAAATGTCCGAATGATGTGAATATGAGTTTTAGGAAAAAAAAAATTGTCTTAGCTCAGGTTTTTTGGTTTAGTTTTGAAATTGACGATTTAGAATCGATACTAATGACATGTTACGAAAATGCCTTAGGTGACCCAAGCTCTCAAAGGACGGTGCTCGGCATAGCTAGGACTCCAGGTAAGTGGGTGTTAGGTTTCCGGCCCTTCAGGCCCTACATCGTATCGATGTTAGGTTTTATGATGTTTTCTGATTGTGAGGCTTAAACTAGCCGGGTAGTCTAGGATGTTCCATATTAGTACTCAGTTAGGTTCGTATATGAGTGAGATTCGTTTATGTGTGCCATGAACGGTAGATGATTATTCGGAGTCTCTTTCTTCACGCATCATGTTTTTTTCCCTTACGATTTAATGAAATGTTTTGCATGCACGTTTTCAAGTAAACGAAGTAAAGTAAATGATGTTAAATGAAGTTGGAGGATGAGTAGGGAACGGGGCACGTAAATGGCAACTCAAGGCACGATAATATGTTAATGGCAACTCAGGGAAAGTGTTTGGTCTACTGGGTAGACGGGTGGTGCCTGTGCCTACTCATGCCTAATGATATATATGTATATGTTATGTAAAGTAAATAATGAAAAACGAACATGTTTTGAAAGACCATGTATTAAGTATTCTCATGTTTTAATACACCTCCTTACTAAGCATTAGGCTTAATGTGTTTATCGTATGATGTAGGTGACGAGCACGAAGGTGAGGAACCTCTTTCTGATGATCACGTATAGATGGCCGGTGGATTGAGCTCGTGGTGGCGGGGCGTGTTTTGGTTAAGCTGGATGATCTGTGGGTATACTCCGAGCGTTTTGTGGTAAATAGGTGTGATTTGGATTGATTTTGGATGATAATTTTAGGACGTATAGAAAGGTTCGATATTTTGGTAATTGTATAGTGGATGTAGGCTTGGAGTAAATTCGTTTAGAATTATTCGAGGAACGTTATTGTTTTGATGATATTTTATGGAATTTCCGCTTTTATGTTTAACTTTGGTGTTATGAATTAGATGGAATGATATTTGATGATTTTTAGATATTTTAAGTTGTATGGATTAGCTCGGTATTTAGAGCGATCCACGCGGTTTATTTTCATGAAATTTTAACACGGATTCGGGTACGTTTTGAGACGGGTTTATCGGGAGATTGAAGTATGGTGTGTTTAACGTGGTTGGGAATGTTTTTTTGGAGGGTTAAATGTGAAGAAGAGTTGTTAGAAAAAGGAAAGAATTGGTTAAGTGTAGAAATGGAGGAGGAGGTGCGCAGGTGGGCGCGCGGCCAGGCGCTGGTGCGCGCTGGCCGGGTGCGCGCGCCAGGAGGGTGTCCTGGCGAACGATCGCCCCGGGAGGGGGGGCGATTGTTCGCCACCCCCTCTGGTTTTTGGTCGCCAACTCCAGAGAGGGTGGCGATCGTTCGCCACCCGTGGCGAACGATCACCTTGGTCGCATGTCGGGCTGGGCGTTAGGCGATCGCTGGGCGATCGTATGGGGCGAATGATCGCCCCAAATTGGGCGATCGATCGCCCCTTGTTTTTCCTTCTCTGGCGACTGGTCGCCAGTAAGGAAGTGCGATCAATCGCCCCTCCTTTGACTGGCTTTTGGGCAATTTTGCCTCCTTTATTTTATTGAGTTTGTTTATTTAGTTTTTAGTTTATTTGAGGTGTTAAGGAAAGTGTTTTGGTAAAAAAAAAAAAAAAAAAAATTGGTACGTCCAATTGAGGAGGTTAAGTTAGGAGTAAGTTATGGTTAGGCCGTGACAGCCCTGACCGGGTTGTGGTCGTCACAACTATGGTATCAGAGCGATTGAGTTTTAAAAGCGATTCTGAGGATTGCCTGCCAAAACACACCGCCGCACGGGTACTCTCCATCGACTGTAAGTGTTTAAGTTTAAGTATGATTCCTAGAAATTTATTTTGTTGAATTGTCTAATGTGTCTAGGAAGGAGAAAATGCCGAGAGAACCCAGACAAGACGATGAGATTCCTAATAGCCAACTAATGGAAATAGTGCGTCAACAGTCCAAACAAATAGGATTCTTACTCAACAGGGATGGAAACGGTGGTGGACAGGGTAACAATTCCCGTGAACTAAGTGGAGAGAGGTTCAGACGGCTTAGGCCCCCAACTTTCGATGGACAGTCTTCGGATCCCACTAGTTCTAAAGAGTGGATCCGCAAACTTGAAAGTATGTTCACTTATGCGAAGGTAGAGGAAGCGGACAAAGTAACGTGTGCGATGTTTAACTTGGAGAAGGATGCCGTGTTCTGGTGGGATTCAATGATGGTCACTACCGATGTAGGGGTCATGACATGGCAGAGGTTCAAGACAATATTCTACAACAAGTATTTCAACCGTGCCCTTCGAGCCAACAAGAGGGCCAAGTTCTCTCAGCTGCGCCAGACAGGGTCTGTGGCCGAGTATGTGCGCAGGTTTGAATCATTGTCCAGATACGCAGGCATGATGGTCAGTGATGAAGAAGATAAAATATACCAGTTTGTTCAAGGTTTGAAATTGGAGATCTTGAAAGGAGTGAAGACGACAGAAGTTGAGGATATGCCGTATCATCGAGTTGTAGCCAAGGCCCTCGAGCTTGATGACATTGAAATGAAACTGCAGCGACAAAGAAAAGTGTCGAGGAGGTTTATTAGAGAAGTACAGCCACAACAGAACTGAGGTTGGCAGCCACAACCACAACGTGGTGTCAAACGGGCGAATGAGACGCCTAGAGCTCAAGACAAGGGCAAACGCCCACAAGGGGCACCACCGGCTCCTTTGTGCTCTATCTGTCAGAAATATCATCAAGGTGATTGTAAGTTGTATACAGGCCGATGCTTCAGGTGTGATAAGGTGGGGCATAAGGCCATAGATTGTCCTGGATCGGCCAAGAGACGCCCAGGTTGTCCTTCTAGGATCTTTGCTCTTATTGAAGATGATGAAGCTGCTCAGCCTTCAGTGGTATCAGGTATTGTTCTGGTTTGTGGACATGCAGCTCACGTTTTAATTGACACGGGGGCAACCCACTCATTCATAGCACAATATTATATATCTAAGTGGAAACTACATTTCGCCCCAGCTGATCGTAGTTATAGTGTCATGTTTCCCTCTGGGGAGCTTTAATGTTCCGATCAAGCAATACAGGGAGAGGTTATATCTATTGGTGGTCGACAGCTTTATGCGAACCTGATCGTCATATGTATGAAGGGGTACGATGTAATATTAGGCATGGATTGGTTGTTTTGGCATTATGCCACAATCAATTGCCGGTCGGGTGTGGTAAATTTTAGACCCCCAAATGGGGAGAATTATCTCTTTCGAGCGACCCTCCGTTCGAGTAGGATGCCTCTAGTAACGTCGATGTGTGCCCTGTACTCGATAAAACCCAGATGTTTCAGTTTTATAGCGAGTATTGTGGATGTACGAATGCAAGATGAATTAAAACTATGTGACATTTCGGCGGTTGATAGCCTTAAGGAAGTGTTCTTAGACGAGTTGCCTAGCTTCCCTGTGAATGCCCGATGAAGCATGGATGTTTTGGATTTATAGCAAGTGTTGAGGAAGTAAGCATGCGAAATGAGTTGAAGTTGTGTGACAATCCAGTGGTTAAGGACTTTACAGAAGTATTTCTGGACGAGTTGCCCGGCTTGCCTCCAGATCGAGAAAAGAGTTCACTATTGAGATTATTCCTGGTTCGGCGCCAGTGTCTAAGAATCCGTATAGAATGGCACCAGTTGAGCTGAAGGAGTTGTACATCCAGCTTAAAGAACTAACAGACAAGGGTTTTGTACGGCCGAGCGTTTCTCCTTGGGGCGCTCCGGTCTTATTCGTGAAGAAGAAAGATGGTTCCTTAAGAATGTGCGTGGATTACCGAGAGTTGAATAAATTAACCATCAGAAATAAGTATCCACTACCGAGGATAGACGACCTGTTTGATCAGTTGCGCAGGGCCAGTGTGTTCTCGAAGATTTATTTACGGTCAGGGTACCACCAATTGAAGATTAAGGCCGAGGATATACCAAAAACCGCTTTTAGAACGCGTTATGGGCACTATGAATTTAGAGTTATGTCCTTCGGTTTGACGAATGCCCCGGCAGCTTTTATGGATCTCATGAACAGAGTGTTTCAGGAGTTCCTGGATAAGTTCATGATAGTGTTCATAGATGACATTCTGATATATTCCCGAAATGATGAAGAACATGCGAAGCACTTAAGGACCATTTTGGATACGTTGAAACGGCACCAATTGTATGCTAAGTTTTCCAAGTGCGGATTTTGGCTAAATCAGGTGAACTTCTTAGGCCACGTAATTTCAAAAGAAGGAGTTTCGGTAGATCCGGCTAAGGTTCAAGCCGTGAAGGAGTGGCCTCAGCCGAGGAATGCAAGTGAAGTGCGAAGTTTCATTGGCCTGGCTGGGTATTATCGTAAGTTTATTGAAGGGTTCTCAATTATAGCCAAGCCTTTGACGAATTTAACTAAGAAGGAAGAGAAATATGTGTGGTCCAAGGCATGTGAGGAAAGTTTTCAAACCTTGAAGCAAAAGTTGACCACAGTGCCATTGTTGATTCTGCCCGTGGAGAATGGAACATTCAGTATATATTGTAACGCATCCAAAGTAGGATTGGGGTGCGTATTAATGCAGGACGGAAAGGTAATTGCCTACGCCTCTAGACAATTGAAGACTTATGAGCAGAATTATCCGACGCATGACTTAGAATTGGCAGCGGTAGTATTTGCATTGAAAATATGGAAGCACTATCTTTACGGTCAAAAGTGTGAAGTGTTTTCAGACCATAAGAGTTTAAAGTATCTTTTTACGCAGAAAGATTTAAACATGAGGCAAAGGAGATGATTGGAGTTTGTGAAAGATTACGACTTTGAAATCAAATACCATCCAGGAAAGGCGAATACGGTGGCAGACGCATTGAGTAGGATGCCTAAGACCAATGAGTCAGTCGTTTGCTGTATGCCAGCTTCGTTGAGAAAGGAGATTCAGAGGTATGAACTTGAAGTAGTTTCAGAG
Source organism: Begonia masoniana (assembly GCA_022432975.1). Taxonomy (NCBI): domain Eukaryota; kingdom Viridiplantae; phylum Streptophyta; class Magnoliopsida; order Cucurbitales; family Begoniaceae; genus Begonia; species Begonia masoniana. The sequence continues at coordinate 45,486,466 of CM039504.1, read as the reverse complement.
CTTTCGGCCCTACTTGCTGACTTAACCATACGGCCTACTCTTTTGGACAAAATTAAGAAGGCTCAACAGATGGACTCGGAAGAAAAGGAAGCAATTATGACCAAGTTGACTGATGCATCTTCTGATTTCAGTTATTCGGAGGATGGCGTTATAAAGTTTCGGGACCGTTGGTATGTTCCGAAGGATGAAGAGTTGAGGAAGTTGATTTTAGCAGAGGCTCATTCATCATCGTTCTCACTGCATCCGGGTAACACCAAGATGTACCGAGATCTGAAAGTGCTTTATTGGTGGCCGAACATGAAGCGTGATGTAGCCAGATATGTACAATCCTGCCTAGTTTGCCAACAAGTTAAGGCGGAACACCAGAGGCCAGGTGGAATGTTACAACCTCTATCGATTCCCGAGTGGAAGTGGGATCATATTGCAATGGATTTCGTAGTTGGATTACCGAGGACAATAAAAGGGCATGGCAGTATATGGGTTAGTTGATAGATTGACGAAGACATCTCATTTCCTTCTAGTAAAGATGACTTACACGATGAATCAGTTTGCAGAGTTATATGTCCAGGAGATTATAAAATTGCATGGGGTTCCTGTGTCGATTGTTTCGGACCGAGATCCCAGATTTACTTCAAGATTTTGGAAAAGTTTACAAAGCGCTATGGGTACTAAGTTGACTTTTAGCACGGCTTTCCACCCACAGACTGACGGACAATCTGAAAGGACGATCCAGATACTTGAGGATATGCTGAGAGCGTGCTAGAGTTTCAAACATTTTGGAACCGATATTTGCCGTTGGTTGAATTTACGTATAATAACAGTTATCAGTCCACGATTGGTATGGCTCTGTATGAAGCGCTGTATGGCAGAAAGTGTATGTCGCCACTATATTGGGATGAAGTGGGTGAAGCTAAGTTGATTGGACCGGAAATTTTGCAACAGCTATCTGAGAAGGTTGCTCTGATCAGACAAAGAATGGAAACTACACAGAGTCGCCAAAAGAGCTATGCCGACCGAAGAAGACGAAATTTGGAGTTCTTAGTTGGTGATGAGGTGTTTTTGAAGGTTTCATCGTTCAAGGGCGTGGTTCGCTTTGGTAAGAGAGGGAAGCTGAATTCACGGTTTGTTGGACCGTTTCTGATTACAGAGAGGATTGGAGCTACAGCGTATAAGCTTCAGTTGCCGTTGTCTATGGAGGGTGTACATAACGTCTTCCACGTGTCGATGTTGAGAAAATGTGTTCGAGATCCGACGCACGTGGTAGAACCGATTAGTCTTGAGATACAACCGACCTTAAGTTACGAAGAGAAGCCAGTGCAAATTATGGAGTATGCTGTAAAAGTTTTACGTAATAAGTCAATCCCACTGGTTAAGGAGGTGTGGAGGAACCAAAACGTAGAGGAAGCGACGTGGGAGCGCCAACAGGATATGATGGACAAGTATCCAGAGTTGTTCAGGTACGAAATTTTAGGGGCAAAATTCTAAATAAGGAGGGTATGATGTAACGCCCAGAAACTTCGGTTACGGGATTTGAGTTTTGGGTTTTCGGGTTTCCACCCTTAGGGATATTTTTGTAAATTAGCAAATTAAGCCCGTTTTGCAAACGGAGAGTTTTGTTAGAACCCTAGGAATAAATTGGAATATTCGGAGAAATAAGAAATTTTCGGAGAAACCAAACAGATAGGATAATTGATGAGTTTACGAAAGAAATTAATATAAAGGACATTTAGGTAATTTGAGTTCAAAATTGGTTATAAAATTAAATAGAATTACTTTTCCCTCATTTCTATCCTCTCCCCCTACGTGAATCGATCTCCCTCCCCCTCCCTTGCGATTTCTCTTCTCTTCCATCGCCAATCACTCACGTTTCGATTCCGGCGTTTTCTCTTCGAGTTTTCTTCTCCAAATCAACTCTCTAGGTACGTTCTACGCTTTGGCATAGTTTAGTTGATGTTTTAGGGTTGGTTTTTGATTTAGGGTTTAGTGTAAAATTTCTAGATTGATGAGAAATCGATAGGATAGCGATTTTATAGCTCATTGATGAGGTTTTGGTTGTTATTTAGGTTGGTAGAGTGAATTAATGGTGTGGGTGAATATTAATGGTTAGGTTTTGGTGGTTGGAAGTTAGTAAAACACCATTAATGGAGTTAAGTAATTGGTGAGCGCATTGTGCTCGACGAAATGCCCGAATGATGTGAATATGAGTTTTAGGAAAAAAAAATTGTCTTAGCTCGGGTTTTTGGTTTAGTTTTGAAATTGACGATTTAGAATCGATACTAATGACATGTTACGGAAATGCCTTAGGTGACCCAAGCTCTCAAAGGACGGTGCTCGGCATAGCTAGGACTCCAGGTAAGTGGGTGTTAGGTTTCCGGCCCTTCAGGCCCTACATCGTATCGATGTTAAGTTTTATGATGTTTTCTGATTGTGGGGCTTAAACTAGCCGGGTAGTCTAGGATGTTCCCTATTAGTACTTAGTTAGGTTCATATATAAGTGAGATTCATTTATGTGTGCCATGAATGGTAGATGATTATTCGGAGTCTCTTTCTTCACGCATCATGTTTTTTTCCCTTACGATTTAATGAAATGTTTTGCATGCACGTTTTCAAGTAAACGAAGTAAAGTAAATGATGTTAAATGAAGTTGGAGGATGAGTAGGGCACGGGGCACGTAAATGGCAACTCAGGGCACGATAATATGTTAATGGCAACTCAGGGCAAGTGTTAGACGGGTGGTGTCTGTGCCTACTCATGCCTAATGATATATATGTATATGTTATGTAAAGTAAATAACGAAAAACGAACATGTTTTGAAAGATCATGCATTAAGTATTCTCATGTTTTAGTACACCTCCTTACTAAGCATTAGGCTTAATGTGTTTATCGTATGATGTAGGTGACGAGCACGAAGGTGAGGAACCTCTTCCTGATGATCACGTATAGATGGCCGGTGGATTGAGCTCGTGGCGGCGGGGCGTGTTTTGGTTAGGCTGGATGATCCGTGGGTATACTCCGAGCGTTTTGTGGTAAATAGGTGTGATTTGGATTTATTTTAGATGATAATTTTAGGACGTATAGAGAGGTTCGATATTTTGGTAATTGTATAGTGGATGTAGGCTTGGAGTAAAGTCGTTTAGAATGATTCGAGGAACGTTATTGTTTTGATGATATTTTATGGAATTTCTGCTTTTATGTTTAACTTTGGTGTTATGAATTAGATGGAATGATATTTGATGATTTTTAGGTATTTTAAGTTGTATGGATTAGCTCGGTATTTAGAGCGATCCACGCGGTTTATTTTCATGAAATTTTAACACGGATTCGGGTACGTTTTGAGTCGGGTTTTTCAGGAGATTGAAGAAGTATGGTGTGTTTAACGTGGTTGGGAATGTTTTTTTGGAGGGTTAAATGTGAAGAGGAGGTGTTAGAAAAGGGAAAGAATTGGATAAGTGTAGAAATGGAGGAGGTGCGCAGGTGGGCGCGCGGCCAGGCGCTGGTGCGCAGGTGGGCGCGCGGGGTGCGCGCGCCAGGAGGGTGTCCTGGCGAACGATCGCCCCGGGGGGGGGGGGGGGGGGGGGGGGGGGGGGGGGGGGGGCGGGGCGAGGGGGCGATTGTTCGCCACCCCTATTGTTTTTGGTCGCCAACTCCATCGCCTCGGTCGCATGCCGGGCGCGTGCGCGCTGGGCATTAGGCGATCGCTGGGCGTTCGTATGGGGCGAACGATCGCCCCAAATTGGGCGATTGATCGCCCCTCATTTTTCCTTCTTTGGCGACTGGTCGCCAGTAAGGAAGGGCGATCAGTCGCCCCTCCTTTGACTGGCTTTTGGGCAATTTTGCCTCCTTTATTTTATTGAGTTTGTTTATTTAGTTTTTAGTTTATTTGAGGTGTTAAGGAAAGTGTTTTGGTAAAAAAAAAAAATTTGGTACGTCCAATTGAGGAGGTTAAGTTAGGAGTAAGTTATGGTTAGGCCGTGACAGCTCTGACCCGGTTGGGGTTGTCACAGTGCCGATCGATCGCCTGCATGGGCGATCGATCGGCGTATGTGTGATCGCCTGGGGCAATCGTTCAGGCGATCGATCGCCTAGTGTGAAATCGCCACAGCCGATCGATCGGCCATGCATTTTGGGCATGGTTTGCCCTTTTTGCCCTCGATTCCTTTGGCCGATTATTCTCCTATTTTAATATATTTTCTTTAAATGGTTTTGAGGATGTTTTTAATTGATTTAGAATTTTAAAAGAAAAATTTTCACGGGAATTTAGGGATAGCATTAGGGGATGTTACACAGGGTCAGAAAAATCGCAACCTTCGAAGCCTATCGAGTTGTGTAGTTGATTTTGCAATTTTTCTTGCCGGAGGAGAAGGGGAGTGTATGAGGAAATCGCAGAGAATTAAGGTTTTTTGCCCTAGTTCTTTATATAGTGTGTGTGGAGCAGGATCCAACTGACGAAAATGAGGAGCAGGCTACCGCTACTGCACAAAAACTCACAGAACAAAATCCCGCTTTCAACATCGGCTCCCATATGACCAAATTTTAACAGACATATAAATGATAATAGTTGTTTTGTTAACAGACTATAGTTTAAAAGTGATCTTGTTAATAAATATAGTTTAAGGGTGAGTTTATTAATGACCCTATAATTTAACGGTTTTTGGT